>OX344729.1:63252937-63852937 GCA_947034835.1 Ballota nigra
GTGGGATACAAAAGTGTGGAAGACCTTGCTCGCGTACTTGGACATAGATGACGTGAAAGTCAAATCCGCACAATGTAGACGGAACAGACTATCTGAGCGTGCTGGCCCGGGTACTGGCATCTCCACCCATAAAGGTGGATCTCGTGGTGCCGTCGAGGTTGCCCTGGATATTGTAAGTCATTTGTTGATACCACATTATTTTAATTTTTATAATATGTATACATATTTTAAGTTTTAATCATCATGTTCTAAATTATAGGAGAGGAAGAAGGGACGTCCCGCCACAAATTGGGAAATTGTGGAGCACTTCCACTACCGTGGTCCAGGACAGTATACATACGGACTTATATCTGATACATTGGTAAGAATTCTTGTTACATTTTAAAATAATATGAATATTTAAGAATATTTAAATATCTAGAAAAATAATTCTCTAAAAAAATGTGCAGGCTGATGTACAAGCGAGAGTCTCCCAACTGCACCCTACCTCTGACTCTGACGAGCAACCTCCTGAACCCAGTCTTCCAGAGTTATCTCAGATGTACGTCAAGACTGTGGGGAAAAAGCACGGTAAAGTTCGTGGGCTCGGACAATTGGGAAAGTCCAGACGCATAGTCTCTAGCCCAGACGGGACATCAGCTGGGACTCATTTTGGTGCCTACAGTCAAATTGATGTGGACCGACTACTCGCTGAGGAGCGTGAGAGAATGCGGAGAGAGACGGCTGAGGAGAATCGCCGATTGTTGGAGCAAGTGGAAGAGAGAAACCGACAACTGCGCGAGAAGATGACCCAGAACTTCCAAAATCAGTTTACCGAGTGGTTGCGGGCATCACAACAAGGATCCGGACCCAGCGTCCCACAAGCTGGTGGTTATCCCCCACTATCCCCGCCTCCATCCAATGAGTATCCCCCACCCCGAGGATCGGGTTCGAGCCGTGGCAAGGGACCAAGATCCTGATCATCTTGAAGTTGAAACTTTTGAAAAATGATTAACTATTTTCATGAATTTTTGAGAGTATTGCTTGGAATGAATTATTGTGCATCGTCTTTATTATGTTTGAGATGTTTATTTTCATTAATGTTTGTGAAATCCGGAGCTATATATCGTGTTTAATTAGTAAGATTTTTAATGAATTATTGTTAATTTGTGTATGTGCTTTAAGAATATGTAATATTTGATTAGTTTATCCATAATATATTCAAAATATTTTAATTAAAAAAATAATATATATATATATATATATGTATGTATGCACAAGGGCGTTAATTTTTTATATTTAAAAAGATTATACACATAAGTGAAAATATAATTTTGCAAGTGTTAATTTCATTATATAGTTGACAATAATATAAATTTTATTTTGGAGTTGTTACCATAAATGTAAAGATATATAATAATTAATTAAAAGTGTAATCATATTAGAAATTAATAAATTACTAAAATAATTCAAAGTTTTAACAAATAAATCAAAATATGAAAATCATGTAATTTAAAATGATAATATTAATTTAATTAATTTTGATGGTGTTATCATAAATAAAATGATTTATAATAATATTAATTAATCAAAGGTATAAACAAAATAGGAGTTAAATGTTTTAACTAAGAAATCAAAATAAGAAATAATACATATACTATTACAATAGAAAATATTTCGAATGATAAGCGTAGCTCAAACGGTAAGGAGGAAGGGATAGATCTCTCCCTCTTGGGAGGTCACAGGTTCGAACCTGCTTGCACGCGGGTCGCGCGCGGGTCGGGTCGGGTCTTTCCCGCCCGCGGGTGCAGGCCTCAATTTTTTTTTTAAAAGGCTGACGATGGCGCCTCCCCTCGTGAACTAAAGAGGGGCGAGACGAGGGCCCAGGTAGGCGAGGGCCCGTGCGCTCGTTAAGCTTCAGCGATCAGAGACGAGGGCCTTGCCCACGTTAAGGTGCACGAGGGCCCTACCCTCGTTAATTGACGAGGGCGTACACGAGGGCGCCCATTTTGAACCAGGCGAGGGCCTCCCCCTCGTTAGTTGACGAGGGCCCATTCCCCTCGTTAGTTGACGAGGGGCGAGCCGAGGGGGAGTTTGGCGAGGCCAGTTTTGTCGAGGGCCCCTCCCCCTCTTTAAATCCCTCTTTAACCCTTTGCTCCTCTTTAAATCCCTCCCTAAATCCCTCTTTAACTGGACAGTATTTTGTAGTGACTCTATCATTTAGTGTTTTATAGAAAACTAAAATCAATTTAAGGAAAAAACAATACTCTTTTGTTCACTAAAAGTATGCTCAAACTGTTTTTTTACAATAATAATTTTTCTTTTACCATTCAATCATTACTTAATTATTTCACATAACATTAATTTTACATTCACAAACAACCACTTAATTAATAAATAGATCATACAATATATTAACGTACTTTATCAACGTTTTTTAAAATCCTGTCAAAAACAAAATGAGCATAATTTTAGTGGATGGGGGGAATAATAATTTTGGCAAAATATTATATGAAAATAGTTCATGATAATCTTATCATGAAATTGTTTTAAGGTATCTAATATTTGACCAAGAATATAGATAATCTCATCAGGAGTATCACTAATCTAGGTCAGTGGTATTATGTTGTAAATTTTTGAACCCAAATTAATAATATCCATGATTAAATTATCGAATAATCCTGATCAAATATTCGATACTTTAAGACAATTTCATGATAAACTTATCACCAACCATTTTCATATAAAATCTATTCAATAATTTTTACTTATTTAATTTATGTCAAACCAAATTCCTTAATTAACGAATTAGGAGCGGCTGAATTAAAGCTCCCTGCTCCTGCTGGTCAAATAAAAAACTACCTAAAGTTGGCTCTCTAAGCTTAGGCGTCAGTGGATCAATTTTCCTTCATTTAATTGACTTTTAAACTTTTTTTTAACCTTGTTTATTAAAGAGTTAAAAAATGTTCTCATTAAATCATAGTAATACACACCATTAATGAAAGAGACCAAAAATAAATTATAGGGAAATAAGGTGGGTTATCTCTTTAAAATTCGAACGCTTGCACTACAAAAAAAACACTGTTTTGCGACGGAATTAGCGACGGAAAATCCGTCGCAAACAGTGTTTTGCGACGGTATCTGCGACGGACACGTATCCGTCCCTAAAACAGCCGTAGCTAATTTTTGCGACGGATTTCGACTTCCGTCGCAAATTAACGACGGACAAATCCGTCGCAAAATCGGCGGGTCAGACCCGGCCGGGTCACACAGAATTTGCGATGGACAGTATTCCGTCGCAAATATTTTGGGTCAGACCCGTTCGGGTCAACAACATTTGCGACGGCCACATTCCGTCGCAAATGTTTATATATATTTTTTTTATTTTTTTCTGTTATAATTTGCGACGGGTTGTTTTCCGTCGCAAAATTCAATATTTGCGACGGAATTTGGCCGTCGCAAATTACCGAGCCTATACAAAAAAAAAGTGGCTCGCGTGGTTCGAGCCCGGGCACCCGAGGCGGCCGGGGCGGGCGCGGACCACTGGGCCAACCGACCCATCTCTTTTTATATGCGGCCCACCTTCTATATTAGTCTTATTAGGCCTTGAACAATTAATCCATTTTTTGCGTCCAAGGGGAATCGAACACGGGACCTCTTGTGCAAGAGGAGGGGGCGCGCGCCACTAGGGCACAAGCTACTTTCGTTTATTTTTATGCAATTAATTGTATATGTATTCAAATTAAGTCATTTTTTTTTATAATTCACCAAATTAATTTCTTTTTGTATCTAAGTTGTTTATTAAAATATTTTGCCCAACTATTTTTCTTATTTTGTAAAATTATTTATTTCGACTCCCGCTTAAATTTATAATTCGTTCATTTGTACGCAATTAATTGTATATGTATCCAAATTGACTCGTTTTTTTTTCTACAATTCACCAAATTAATTCATTTTCGTTTCTAACTTGTTTTTATAAATATTGGGGGCATTTAATTTTTATTATTTCTGTAAAACTATTTATTTCGAGTCGTTGCATGAACACGTGACAATCATGACTCTTCAATCCAGACACCTTTCCGGTTTCCGTGTCAACTCTGTCTCCCAAATTCGACACATAATTGTTAGGGAAGCTCAACTCTTTCACCCACTTACACAAATTCTTCCTTTCTGCATTACTAATTGTGTAAGAGGCCTGGGGATATATTCTTGTCTGCTCATCCTTGTGTAGGGAAGCACGAGAACAGAAGAGCCTCAACTCATCTCTGGATTTTGAAGTGTCTTTGGTCTTCCCTTCAGTACCCACGACCGTATGAAACAAGTTATCGAAAACATTCTTCTCTATATGCATCACATCCAAATTGTGTCGAATCAACAACTTGCTCCAATAAGGTAAGTCCCAAAAGATACTTCTCTTCTTCCAACCACTCTGGATACGTTTATTGTGCTCCATTGCACCCGCCTCAGTTGTCTTCATCAAATCAGTGACTGTAACCTCATACAACAACGAATCACCTGAAATAATTAATTTATATATGGTTAACTTATATATATGAGACACATAGACATCAGTAGTGATTCAGTACCCAGACACATACCTGATCGAATCCGTGGTCTTGGGCGGCCTACTGCATTTTTACCCTTTAGAAAGTCTGTTTTGTTCCTCCGAAAGGGATGATCAGGAGGAAGAAACTTGAGATGGTTGTCGAACCATGACACTTTTCTACTCAACGGAAGATAGAATGCATCAGAACCGTCCATGCAATACGGGCATGCTAGTTTTCCTGCTGTTGACCACCCAGACAACATAGAAAATGCTGGAAAGTCACTAATGGTCCACAAAAGTGCAGCTCGCATCGTGAAGTTCTGCTTCCTATGAACGTCGTAGGCCTCCACCCCCGTAGACCACAAAGATTTCAACTCTTTAATCAATGGCTGGAGATATACATCCAATTTATGCTTGGGGTTGTGTGGTCCAGGCACCAAGATACTAAGAAATATATGTTGAGGCTTCATGCACAACCAAGGAGGTAGATTGTACGGGGTCAACAGCACAGGCCATAATGAATACTTTTTTCCGTGCATTCCAAATGGGGCAAAACCATCCGTGCACAAGCCTAACCTCACATTTCTCGTCTCCCTTGCAAAATCTGGGAACTCCCTATCAAGATGTTTCCATGCCTCCGAGTCTGCAGGATGCCGCATCTCTCCAGAATTCTCACCAGAACACTCCTCAGCATGCCATGTCATGTCTTTAGCCGTGGCACTGGACTGATACAACCTCTCTAGACGAGGAGTGATGGGAAGGTAATACATTGCCTTATAAGCCTTCAACTACACTTTCTTCTTACTTTTTGTACGACCAGATGGTTTGTACCGTGGGTGACCACACATCTTGCAATGATCCTCATCCTCATCCTCATCCCAAAACAACATGCAACCGTTTGTACAACAATCAATCTTCTCAAAGGGTAGACCCATATCCTTCAAGAGCCTCTTGCTCTGATAGAAATTATCAGGCGCCGTGTTGTCTTCAGGTAGAGCTCGTTTGAACAATTTAGCAAATTGATTGAACACTTTTTTACTGACCTTGCCTTCAGTTTTGATGTTCAACATTTGAGCATTGAATGACAATTGCGTCCCAGTCTCACAACCAGGAAACAACTTTTGATCAACGGTTTTAAGCATATCAAAAAACTTCTTTGACCGATGATTTGGTTCCTCCTCCATAAGTGTTTCATTGAATTGTGGTTGACTACCCAAAACAGATCCTGCAATCATCATCCGATATCTATCAGGTTCATCCTCTATTTGTGGTTCAAATTGAGTATACGGAACATAACTTGAACCACCAACATCAAAATTTCCACCACAGCTCCACCCAGTATACCAGTATTCTACGGTTTCGATGTCAACATTCCACCGTTGTTCACCGTGACTGGTCCAGTTGTAATAACGGGGAACAAAACCGGAAATCACAAGATGAGTTCTAACCTCATCAACACTCAAGAATCTCATATTTCTGCATCTTCTGTCTTTACACGGGCACCTAATATTACCCATACAATCCATACTGCATGGATGTTGTAGTGCAAACTCAATAAACTCATCAATTTTATTGCAAAAGACAGAGTTAATGCCTCCTCCTATCATTCTAGGTATTGAGTACATCCAACCACGATCTGGAAATTGCATCTGTTACAGATTAAAAGTAAATATCACGTGAGTTATAAAAAATTGGGCAGAGTTTGCCTAAAAATAAGGATATACAAAATTTTCCTTCACAAAAATCAATCCAACACAACCATATATATCAATCATAGTAAACCAATCAAATAAACAAATATCACACAATTTATCTAATAGTGTACATAAAAATTGAGCAGAGTTTCGACTAAAAATAGGTATAAATATCACACAAACTAAAATTAACGTATCCATCAAATAAACATATATCATCAATAATACCTAAACCCATCAAATAAACATATATCATGCTCATTACCTAATAGTGTACTAAAAAATTGAAACAATAAAAATATGACATTTAAACGGTTAAAAATGTGAAAATGTACGGTGAAGTAGAAGGCAATGACAAATACGTACGGTGAGGTTGAAGGCAATGACAAATAGACCAATTATACGTGAAGAACATATGAAAACCGCATCATTTCTTATTTTTTTCGTGAGTGAAAGTGAAAGGGAAAGAAGAGTGAAAGTGAAAGGGAAGGAAAAGGAAGGGGATTGTTATAAATCTGCACAAATTTGCGACGGACTGAATTTCCGTCGCAAATTCTATATTTTGCGACGACAATTCCGTCGCAAATACGCTTTGCGATGACCCAGGTCAATTATTGGTCACCAACCCCTCTGACGAGCTTCAACTACTCAATTTTGCGACGGAAAAGTGGTCGTCGCAAATATGAATTTAAAATTTGCGACGGCCATTCCGTCGCAAAACAGGCAAATGGGTCATTTTCCGGGTGGCTACTTTTAAACGGGTCTTTTTGCGACGGAAAATTCCGTCGCAAATTTCAATTTTGACTTTGCGACGACATATCCGTCGCAAATGAGCAGGAGAACAACGAAGGTGGTGGGCCCTAGGATTTGCGACGGACATTTCCGTCGCAAAACACTAACTGTTGCGATAAAATTTCATATCCGTCGCAAACCGACATTTTTTACGACGGCTTGCCCAAATCCATCGCAAATACACGAAATTTGCGACGGATATTTGGCCGTCGCAAATTTTCCGTCGTTAAACCGCGTCTTTTTTGTAGTGTTGCTAAATTAGTTTAATTCAAACGGGTCAAAATGAAATTCTTAATTTTTTTATTTCAAGGTCAAATATTCTGAAGTCATAGTTTCATAGATGATACTTTTTTTAATATTCAACTCTCACTGTCACGATATAAATAAACTTTTCCCTACTAAACCGCAAAGGTTGAAGATTGCAACATTTATCAACCGTATTGACTTCATTACCAGGGGATAGGTTGGCTGGATGGAACTATAGGCACAGGCGGTGGCAATATAAGAACCTTAAATTTTCAGACTTATTAAATATATACAGCAATAGCTTATCTTCTGAGCAAATGTAGGTATTTAAAAATTTAATATTCGCAAATTTAGGTCTATAACTTTTTTTCTCGATGCATTCGGTGCTACACTGTGTAGCAAAAATACACTGTAAAATTAACTGGGTTTATCGGATCCCATTAATTGGTCCAAATTTCATTCCAAATTTGACGGAGATTAAGAAATGATATCGTTTCGGCACATGTTTTTTGTACTAAAATTGGGAAATTTAGGAGAATAGAGATAATAACTTATTTGATCCGCAGAACTTTAGACTTTTCTTTTTTAGCTCATCAAGATTAAATGGTACTCCCTCCATCTCGTTATTATCTAAACATTAAAAATAACACACATTTTAATAAAAAAATATTTTTTTGAGTAAAGTAGTGACATATAGATAAATATGTGTATGTTATTGTGAGTGTGCACACAAATCAATATTTTCCTTTTTAGAGTATGCAAATAATTTTGGGACGGACGAAAAAGGAAACTGTGCAAATAATCATGGGACGAGGGAGTGCAAATATATCCTTTTTTTTTTTTTTTTGTTTGTTTGTTGATATTTCTATTTCCATCCAACAGGAAGTAATAGAGCAAGATAAAGTCAACTCCTTCAACATTCCCCAGCTATACCCTTCCGTCAAGCAAATGAAAAGAGTGGTGGAAAAAAAACGGAGATTTTGAAATAGTGAAAATGGAAATAAGGAATGCGAGGCCTAACCTAGAAGCGCCTATAAATATAGAGGGTGTGCAATTATGCACCTTCACTACAAAAAAAAAAAACGCGGATTAACGACCGATTTTCGTTCACAAAACAAAATTTGCGATCGATTTAGCGACCGATAAACGTCGGTCGCTAAAATGCGGGTATAACTCGGTCACTAATCAGCGACCGCCACCGGCGGACTCTAATATTAGAGACCGCCTCAGGTCAGTCTCTAATCTGCCCGGATATGACCCAGTTGGATCATGGTATTTGTGACTGCCTCAGGTTGGTCACTAATCTTATTTTTAATAAAAATATTTTTTTTATTTAAAATTTACGATTAGCGACAGATATGGCTCAGTGGAATCGAACCCGCGCCCATTGGGGTTTGGGCGGGGCGCGAACCACTGAGCCTCTGACCCACTAGCCTATATTAGGCGAGCCATATAGTATATAAGCCCTTGTGAGGCTTGTAGAAATAAATTGGCAAATAATGTCCAAGGGGAATCGAACCCACGACCTCCGGGTAACCCGGAGGAGGTGTGAACCACTAGGACACATGATATTGTTGTTCGTTTATTTTCATTTAATTGTATATAACCTCAAATTGACTCCCGTTTTTTTTTAATTCATCAAATTAATTTCTTTTTGTTTCTAATTCATTTATATTTATATATATATATATATATATATATATATATATATATTTACTTACTAACTTTTATTTTTTAAATTTAATCTTTTACAGTAATATAAATGATTAATTTATTAGTTTTATGCATTTAACTGTATATAACTTCAAATTGAGTCCCCCTTTTTTTTTTTAAATTTATCAAATTAATTCTTTTTTATTTCTAATTTATTTATATATATATTGTACGACCTAGCTTTTAAGCATGGATCTTCAAACTTCATGATTTTCACATTCATAAATCTATAAATTATGAATTAAATAATCAGATTACTAACCTTGAACAACAATAGTAATTCTTCTTATTAAATCATATTTCTCTCTCTTGGCCTCCATTAATCACAGAACATAAAGCTTAAGTGATTGAATTGATTCATTATGGAGACGATCTGTGTCTTTTATAGGCGGAGAGAGGAATAATTTCTTATTCTCTAAGAAATTAATCTTAATCATGCGGTCTATCAACGTTTGAGATTTGATTTGATCTTTTCCTTATTGACCAAATATTATATAAATCTTAATATTAGATACTATCAATAATTAAATATCTAATTTATTCATTATGTGGCGCGTGGGCCACAAAATCTTACATTCTCCCACTTGGCCCATGTGGCAGAAATTCTTTCATGATTTAAATAATAACATATTGTGCACGTCATATGGTATCCTTATTGGTCAAATCATAAGATCAATATTAAGTATATATCAACACGAGTCATGGCGGTTACATATTATTTAGTCAACTCGATCCCTTCTATGTACCACAATGTTAGTTTTCTACTTAATATGACTCATAAATAGAAAATAGTAGATCATTTAAGTGTCACGATTAGAGACCAAATCCTATTAAACTTTATGTCAACCATTCATGTATACATTAATGAAAAAATAAAATATTATTCAATATCAGAAACAATATATAAAAGATCTCAAAGTGTCAAATACATATCATAGATTCATTAAGGTTTTCTATAATGTCATTTCTTTGGACATGTCCCATAAATATCTTTGGAGGCAGTCCTTTCGTTAATGAATCATAAATCAACATCTTTTATTTTTGAACTTCTTCTTTGATGACAAAAAAAATACTTCAATTCCATATTTTTAACATATTTGGAATATTTTTCATTCTTAGAGAAGAATACTGCTACATAATTATCACCATAAGTTTTTAGCGGCTTGACAATACTGTCGACTATTCTAAGTCCTGAAATAAGACTCTGTAGCCAATTCCTTGAATTGTGACTTAAGTGATTGCTCCTCCGCCTAATAGGAGTAACAACTAAATGTGGACTTTCGGATCTCAACACACCCATCATAATTTGAATCTGAATACATAATCCCCTCTAGATGATCAAATCTCCATGTGTTAATCACGGTTTCGGATTCACAAGAAAACTTGTTTCCGGGAATCGGAATCAAATGCAATAAGAACGGAATTGAAAATCACACAAGAACACCAGATTTACGTGGTTCGGAGAAGAACTCCTACGTCCACGGGATCCGAGAGGATAGAGTATTCCACTAAGAAAGAAAGAAATGGAAGTTACAAGTTACAGAGCACTCAATCTCACAGTGTTTGCTCTCAAAGATGATCTCAAGTTCTAAGTTACTTCTCTCAGTTGGAAGCACTTATTTATATTTACAGAGATTGAGAAGAATCTAGACTCGATTCAGTTGTAACGAACTCATAAGTAAAGTAGTTATCCAGCTGGCTAACAAACTCCAATAACTGCTTCAGTTGATTCAGTTAGAACCGCCTTCAGTTAGCTTCAACTTGGTGTTTCGCGTCTTTGTACTTTATATCAGATGACTTGACCTCAGCTGACTTGGTCACTTAACATCAGATGACTTCCGGTCTAGACATCCTCTGATGGGACTCCACTGTTAGACCTCATCTGATCAACCTCATCTGATATAACTCTACTGATACCCCAAATAGACTAACTCCCACGGCTAACACTTCATCAACGTAGCTCCTTATTGAATTAAGCTCAGTAGACTTCATACTTCACATATGACTTCACAATTCTCCACCTCAGATGAGAAGTATCAATCCTCTCCTCCTCTCCTCCATGCTCCAGCTTGGGCCTAAGGAACATCTCATACACTCATCTTTACCAATTCAACACAGAACTTGAATTTCGTACCTGGTAAAGACTTTGTACACATATCTGCAGCATTGTCATCTGTAGATATCTTCTGGATGAGAACCACTCCTTTATCAATGATTTCCCTCACAAAATGCAACCTTACATCAATGTGCTTTGATCTCTCATGGAACACTTGATGTTTAACCAGATGTACTGCACTCTGATTATCACAATGAACAACCACAGCCCTTTGGTTTATGCCAAAATCCTTGATTATGCCTTTCAACCATAAAGCCTCCTTAACAGCCTCAGATACTGCAACAAACTCTGCTTCTGTAGTAGACAAAGTAACTCCACTCTGCAGAACAGATCTCCAGCTTACAGCAGTATTGTACAGAGTAAAGATATACCCTGTTAAGGATCTTCTGGTGTCCAGATTAGCAGCAAAATCAGAATCTACAAATCCTTCCAGTGGACTCTTCTGGTCAACCATCTTCTCAAACATCAAACCCAGATCAGATGACCCCTTAAGGTATCTGAATATCCATTTCAAAGCTTCCCAATGTAATCTCCCAGGATTAGCCATGTATCTGCTCACCATACTCAATGCATAAGCTAAATCTGGTCTGCTGCAGACCAGAGCATACATCAGGCTTCCAACCCCACTTGCATAAGGTACTTTCATCATAGTCTTCTTCTCTTCTTCAGACTTTGGTTCCATTTCCTTAGATAATTTGAACTGTTGTCCCAGAGGAGTTGACACAGCTCTACTCTCATGCATGTTAAACCTCTTCAGGACCTTCTCAATGTAACTCTTCTGGGATAAGAATAGTCTTCCAGCTTTTCTGTCCCTAAGAATATCCATTCCAAGAATCCTCTTAGCATTTCCCAAGTCCTTCATATCAAATCTAGCACTTAGCTTCCTTTTGATACTCTGAATCTTCAGAAGGCTTTTACTGGCAATAAGCATGTCATCTACATAGATCAGAAGATAGGCTATCACATCACTACCTTGCCTTTCCAGGTATACACAAGTGTCATACTTGCTCCTTACAAAACCAATGGATAGCATAACTTCATTGAACTTCTTGTGTCACTGCCTTGGACTTTGCTTGAGGCCATACAATGATTTCTTGAGCAGGCACACTTTCCCTTCACTCCCTGGTTCAACAAACCCTTCTGGCTGGTGCATGTACAGATCCTCAATAAGATCACCATGCAGAAAAGCTGTCTTTACATCAAGTTGTTGTAGCTCCAGATCCTCTTGGACAACTCTACTGAGAAGTAGCCTGATTGAACAATGCTTAACAACAGGTGAGAAAACCTCATTGTAATCAATTCCTTCCCTCTGAGTGAATCCTCTGGCAACTAGCCTGGCTTTAAACCTCACCTGATCTTTCAAACCAGATTCAAGCTTCCTTTTAAACAGCCATTTACAACTGATTAGCTTCTGCCTAGGTGGCTTATCAACAAGAATCCAAGTTTGATTCTTCTTAAGAGACTCCATCTCTTCTGTCATGGCTGTCACCCATGACTCCCTATCATCACACTCAAGGGCTTCCCTGTAGCTTTTAGGTTCCTGGTACTCTATGGCTTCTGCTGTAACAAGTGCATAGGAGACCAGATCCACACGGCCAAACCTTACTGGAGGATGTATTTGTCTTCTGGATCTGTCTCTTGTCAAACTATAATTTCTCAAGTCTGCTTCTGGCACTTCTTCCTCCTCTTCTGCAGGTGCACTATCCTCATCTGATAACTCATCCTCTCCTGTTTCCTGCTCTGGTTCAGAACCAGATGCACTCTCATGATTTTCATGATCAGGCTCCACCTCAACTTGAGTAATTGGCTCAGAAATAACACCATCCATCTCCTCAGCTGATGGCTCCCTATCACCTCCACCAGACTTGTATCCCATCTGTACTTCATTAAACACAACATCTCTGCTGGTAATACACTTCTGGTTTCCAGGCTCCAGACACCACAACTTATACCCCTTAACACCCTTTGGATACCCAATGAAAACACACTTTAAAGCTCTAGGTTCAAGTTTGTCTTGCCTTATATGAACATAAGCTAGGCACCCAAAAACTTTCAACTTTGAGTAATCTGATATCTTTCCATACCAAACCTCATCTGGGGTTTTAAACTCAATAGCAGATGATGGCACTTTATTAATGAGATACACAGCTGTGTTAACAGCTTCCCCCCAAAAACTCTTAGGTAAATGAGCATCAGATAACATACACCTAACCCTTTCCAGAATAGTTCTATTCATCCTCTCTGCTAGACCATTCTGCTGGGGGTTTGAAGGAACAGTTTTATGCCTAGTAATACCCTTCTCCCTACAAAATTGTTGAAACTCCTCTGATAGGAATTCAAGCCCATTATCAGTCCTTAAGTGCTTGATAGTCCTGCCTCTCTTATTCTCAAGTTCAATCAACCATTCTTTGAACTTAGAGAAGGCATCACTCTTCTGTTTAAGAATGTAAACCCAAACTTTTCTGGAATAATCATCAATAAGGGTAAGGAAATACCTGCCTCCACCATGAGTGGATACCCTTGCTGGGCCCCATACATCAGAATGTATATAATCCATAACCTCCTTGGTGGTATGCTTCCCCTTCTGGTATGCTTGCTTCTTTGATTTCCCAAGAACACACCTCTCACAGAATTCCAGCTTACATATCCTCTTCCCAGGGATTGCTCCCTTCTTGGATAACTCCACCAGGCCCTTCTCACCAACATGTGCCAATCTCTTGTGCCACAAGTTAACCTCAGAAGACCCCATGGTAACATCAGTTGACCCTGTAACAGTTCTTCCAATCAAAGTATACAAACCATTCTTGATAGCCCCCTTCATGACAATCCTTCCAGATTTGGTTATTGACAGACTTCCCTTGTCTGTCTTGAATTCAAAGCCCTTAGAATTCAATGTACCAAGAGAAACAAGATTTCTCTTCAACTCAGGAACAAACCTGACATCAGATAAGATCCTATCCACCCCATCAAACATCTTGATCTTGATAGAACCAGATCCTTGCACTCTACAGCTCTCATCATTACCCAAAAGAACAAGACCTCCATCAATCTTCTCAAGATCCAGGAACCAGTCTTCATGTGGACACATATGAAAAGTACACCCAGAGTCCAGGACCCACTCTTGACTTAGCCTCTCATGACTAACCATCAAGACCTCTGCACTATCATATCCTTCAACCTCCACAACAGCTGCATCTCCATCTTGATCACCTTGATTGTCTTTCTTCTTTCTTTCAGGGCAATTCTTTCTCAGATGACCTTCCTTATGGCAAGTGAAACACTTCCTCTTCTCAACAAAATCAGGTTTCTTCCCACCCTTATTCCCTTTTCCACCATCCTTCTTCTTGGACTGAAACCCCTTCTTCTTCTTGGATTGAACATTCAATCCTTCAGCAGGCTTCTTCCCATCAGCTTGGATCTGTAGAAACTTGGTTTTCAGGGCAGTTTGAACATCATCAAACATCACCTGATCTTGCCTACCAAACAACAAGGCATCTTTGAAATTTTCCAGAGACTTAGGTAGGGCATTCAACAACATCAATGACTTGTCTTCATCATCAATTGTAACATCCAAACTCTCCAGATCATCCACCAATCTGTTGAACTCGTCCAACTGATCACCAAGATTATTATCTTCACTCATTTTGAAGACTTGAAGCTTCTGTTTCATGTATAACTTGTTCGTAACAGACTTGGTCTGGTATAACTGCTCCAGCTTATTCCAGATCCCAAGAGCGGTTTCCTCCTTCGATACTTCCCTCAATGGCTTGTCCCCAAGACACAAGATAAGGGCACTATGCGCCTTCCTCTTGTTCTCCTCCACCTTCGCCGGATTAGATCCAGAAGCCACCTGAGCCGGTGGCAACAAGGCTTCGTACAACCCATTGTGTACCAGGAGTGCCTTCATCTTGATCTTCCATAAGCTGAAATCGTTCTTCCCCGTGAACTTCTCAATATCGAACTTAGTTGCAGCCATGATTGCTTCCCACAGACGGCGCCACTTGTTAATCACGGTTTTGGATTCACAAGAAAACTTGTTTCCGGGAATCGGAATCAAATGCAATAAGAACGGAATTGAAAATCACACAAGAACACCAGATTTACGTGGTTCGGAGAAGAACTCCTACGTCCACGGGATCCGAGAGGATAGAGTATTCCACTAAGAAAGAAAGAAATGGAAGTTACAAGTTACAGAGCACTCAATCTCACAGTGTTTGCTCTCAAAGATGATCTCAAGTTCTAAGTTACTTCTCTCAGTTGGAAGCACTTATTTATATTTACAGAGATTGAGAAGAATCTAGACTCGATTCAGTTGTAACGAACTCATAAGTAAAGTAGTTATCCAGCTGGCTAACAAACTCCAATAACTGCTTCAGTTGATTCAGTTAGAACCGCCTTCAGTTAGCTTCAACTTGGTGTTTCGCGTCTTTGTACTTTATATCAGATGACTTGACCTCAGCTGACTTGGTCACTTAACATCAGATGACTTCCGGTCTAGACATCCTCTGATGGGACTCCACTGTTAGACCTCATCTGATCAACCTCATCTGATATAACTCTACTGATACCCCAAATAGACTAACTCCCACGGCTAACACTTCATCAACGTAGCTCCTTATTGAATTAAGCTCAGTAGACTTCATACTTCACATATGACTTCACACCATGAATAAACATAATGAATATCTTTCATTTGTTCATGTTCCAATTCATTATTTGGACATTACTTAAGGATGAAATTGTCTCTCTTCTGGATTCGAACGATGCTTGCTGAACACTTTTCCATCCTAAATCTCTCGAGAACTTTATTTATGGGTGTCTTTTAAGATAGCCCTAACATTTATTCTGATCTATCCGGAAGTATTTTCACTTCGATCACATAGCTACCTCTCTCATAATTTTCATTTCAAGTTCTTAGAGATATATTTCTTGATTTCATATATCATACCAAGATCATTCGTTAAATTAATATACAAAATAAAAATTAGCTTGCTCCCACTGACCTTAAGATATATATACACAAAATAACAATTATTTTCTTAAATCCAAAGGATGTAATGATATCATAGCACTTGAGGTGCCATTGATGGGAAGCTTCTTTAAGTCGGTATATTGATTTTTGTAATATACACATCATATGTTCATTTACTTAAATGAAAAAAAACCTTCAAGTTGTTGCATATATTTCATTCACTAAATTCCCATTCAGAAAAGTCATTATGACATTTATTTGATGTAACTTTAAATCATAATGAGCCACAAAAGTCATAAAAATTCTAAGGATTCCTTCAGAGACATCGGCAAAAATGTATATTTATAATCAATGCCACTTGAGTAAAACTTTTGGCAACAAGTCTAACTTTATATCTTTCGATATTACCATTTGAGTCTTGATTTGTCTTAAAGTCCAATATACATTTGACTCTTCGGCAACATTATGGCAATTCTATAAGATCCCAGACTTCGTTATGAACCATTGATTTCAACTCTTCTTTCATAGCATCTAACTGCTTAATTGAATTATTGTTTTACATGGCTTGTGAAAATGAAGTTGGATTATTATCATTAACTCTTATGTCAAATTCTACTCCTCATAGGTAAACCATATACTCTTCAGAAATAACTGAGTTTATTTGTCTTTCAGACCTTCTTAATGTTATTTTTGGTTCATCTACTAAAGGTTCATTAAGAATAGGTTCATTGATGGCATGTTCATTATTGAGAGCATTGTCGTTTATATGTTGTTCTTATAAGTTGTCTAATAGTTCAAAAACAACATGTACAACAACATGAGAAGAAGTGTTGGACAGAGAAGTACCAACACTTTACTTCTTCAATTACCACATTTTCATGGATCTACACTCCCACTGTTTTCATCATTCTCAATGAACCTGACATTTCCAGCTTCAACAATTCTCGTACTATGATTAGGAAAATGGCATATAAAGTACCTACATAAAAAGATGTGTATTATTTCAAGAAGTTGTATGTTTCTTGTGGCTCTCTTTTTATGTGTGTTGTTACATTTGCATTAATACAATTCACACAAATACCAAGATCAGTAAAATCCAAATCATGAAGGATTTCATTCTTTACTAATCACTGTAATCTTTCATTGGAGATATGCCCCTAACATTTATGCCACAAATAAGCTAAACTTTCATTGACTAAATCACGTTTAATTCCAACATTATGATGTAGGGTCAAAGGAGTTTAAAAAAATAATTTGCTTAAATCTATACAAGTCATCCACCAAAAAATGATTTTAGAGCCAATAAGCAATTTTTTTTGACCAAACTGAAACTTCTATTTTCAAATTTATAATATTATCCAACAGAATCAAGTTTGGATAAGAAAACTAAATAAAGTGAAATAGAAGGAATATAAAGAGTTTCAAACAAATCTAAGTGATGCCCGATATCTAGAATCAAATCATAAATCCCAATTACTTCAGTTAAAGCTAAGACTCGATTAAACATATAGGATTTATGAATCGGGTCGTAACGTAATCCTGTATCATTTTCTAAAACATGATTGGTATAGTCAGAAGGGGGAGTTACAAATAGGTTCCTTTCCATAGCATTAATTAAGCTTTGGTTCCCTACTTTTCATTAAATACAAATAGGTTCCTTTTTTGTCCCCACCCACTTATTCAACCTCTTCATTTTTTGGTCAACCCAACCGCCCCCACCCCCCTCCTTTATTGCCAGCTTGCCACCCACCCACCCCCCCTTCCCTAGCATTAATTATTTCCCATCCCTTTTATTTGCCTTTTTGTTTGAAATTTTTTCTGTTAATTATTCATTTTTATATATTCTGAACATTTTTTTTTTGGCATAAAAAATTTGAACTATTATTTTGCACCCATATACTTAAATATATATATTATATATTTTATTAATTGTGTATTTTTTCTCAATTATTTTACACAAAATATAATTCAATCCTATATTTTTATCATTTATTTTGCACTAAAAATTTACACAGAAAATACCATGAACATATATTTTGCATAAAAAAAAGTTATTTTTATTAATTGTACACCATCTCATGTTTCATTTCA
Organism: Ballota nigra; assembly: GCA_947034835.1. Classification (NCBI taxonomy): domain Eukaryota; kingdom Viridiplantae; phylum Streptophyta; class Magnoliopsida; order Lamiales; family Lamiaceae; genus Ballota; species Ballota nigra. Next base: position 63,271,087 of record OX344729.1, read on the forward strand.
TCAATTACATATTTTAAACTCAAAAATTAGATATTTGAATTTAAATTTGACAAATTCATAACAAAAAATACACAATTTGCTTAAATGCAAAAAAAAAAAGTGCAAAAAATATTCTGAACATTTTTCAACAGTCTTCATCTTCAATAACCGATCTTCATCTTTTTCTCTTCACCGATCTCCCTATTCATTCAACAAAAAATGACAACAATAATTCCACCAATAAATCACAATAAAAAAAAAAACAAAAATCACCCTACAATTGAAAAATTAAATAAACGGAAGGACCTTGCAGATCGGCGGCCGGTGCATGCGTGAGAGGGAGGGCGGCGCCAGATCTTGCAGATCGGCGGCCGTCCATCGCTGCGTGAGTGTGAGAAAGAAGGCGGCGGCGCCACGTGCGTGGGAGAAGGAGGGCGGCGTCGCGCCTGGAGATGGAGGGCGGCGTCGCACCTTGCAGATCGGTAGCTGTCCATCCTGTGCATGGGAGAGAGAGGGGCGTCGCGCCTGGGAGAGGGGGGAGGGCGGCGCAGCGCCTTGTAGATCGGCGACCGTCGTCCGTTGTGTAGGATAGAGAGGGGCGCCGCGCCTGGGAGATGGAGGACGGTCGGTGCGTGTGAGAGAGAGGGAGGGCGGCGTCGCTACGTGTGGGAGGAGGGGCGACGGCGCCGCTGAGTGGGAGAAGGGCAAGGCAGTGAGTGGGAGAGAGATATTTCTAGAGATAGGGGGGATTTTTAGAGAGAGAGACGCAATTTGAAAATGGGGTAGAGGAGAGAGGAGAGGTCAGTAAAAAAGTGGAGGGAGGGGGTGGGGTCGTGGATGGCAGGGTGGGTAGGGGAGCTGGGCCATTTTTTTTAAAATGAGACCCATTTTAGAACCTATTTGCTATTTATAAAAAGGGGGAACCAAAGTGTATTATAACACTTAAGAGAGAACCATTTTGTAATAATCTCTAGTCAGAATCAAACAGCTATACATATGATTTAGTTGGTGTCTTTTTTATTAAATAATTAGATTCAATACTTTTATTCATCAGAAAGTTGGAGCGCACTTGTGGGAAATTAGATCTGTTATTTAATGTCGCCCTTGAAGTTTTTGATGTAATGCCTCTACTATAGAGACTCTTAATCATTCTTTCTGAGAATATGAACTCGCTCCTGTTTATTCACTTTTACATTTGAAATCCGATCATTAAACAGCTGTTGTAATTCTTGGTGTAGACAATAATGCAATAAAAAAATAAATTCCTACTGAGCTTTAGTAAATTGCCCTTTTGGTTCCAAGATAATGAGTTCATTAATTTCATCCAGCACAGAGCAGTCGCGTCAAGATCCGGTCGGGTTGTTAAAATTTGCGATGGACACGTGACCGTCGCAAATAATTGGATTAAATTAGTATTTTAATTTTTCCCAAAAAATTTACGATGGACACTTGTCCATCGTAAATTTTGTATTTACGACGGAAATGTGTCCTTCGCAAATCATGAGCCTGGGACAATTTTTTTTTTTTGTCCGTGTGGTTTGAACTCGGGCCCTCTGTGCACACGGGGCGGACGCGAACTATTGGGCCACCGGCAAGGTTGATAATATCGGTATCGGTAGAAATATCAAGACCTTAAATTTATGAAAATATTGTTGGATATTTTCGATATCAGTAAATTTGAAAAATTATAAAAATTTAATAACAAACTTTTAATACATAAATTTAATAATAAAAATAGAAAAAAAATTATATTTGTGATATTAATTGATATTTATCTAAATTACAGATATTTTTCCCGATATTTCCCAATATTTTCTCGATATTTTACCAATATTATGCTCAAATTGTATATTGATATTGCATACTAATAATAATCGATAATACCAAATTTTTTTACGGATCTTATGAAAATATCGTTACACTCAATATCGATATCGGTGATTACGAAAAATGAATATATCGAGGATATATTGCGGATATATATCCGGATATTTTCATCCGGTCGAACTTCGCTTCCAAGGGGATTCGAACACACAACCTCTCATGCAAGTGGAGGGGGCGCGCGCAGTTTGAACACGAGCTCCTTTTGTTCATTTTCTTGCAATTAATTGAATATGTATCCAAATTGACTTTTTTCTTTCATTATTCATCAAATTAATTCTTTTTCTTTTCTAATTTGTTTAAATAAATGTTGTGACCAACTATAATTCGTTTATTTGTACGCAATTAAATGTATATGTATCCAAATTGACTCAAATTTTTTTTCACAATTCATTAATTTTATTTCTTCATCTCTAACTTGTTTATATAAATGTTGTGCCAACTTTTTTTTATTTTTGTAAAATTATCTATTTCGACAACAGGTAAACGTATAATTTATTCATTTGTATGCAATTAATAATATATGTATCCAAATTGACACTTTTTTTTTCATAATTCACCAAATTAATTTCTTTTGATTTCTAACTTGGTAAAAAAATGCTGTGCAGAACCTTTTTTTTATAAAGTTATTTATTTCGACAATGCTTATATTTCTAATTCGTTCATTTTCACACAATTAATTGTATATGTATCTAAATTGACTCATTTTTTTCATAGTTCACCAAATTAATTATTTCTTATTTCTAACGTGTTTATATAAATGTTGCCCAACTTTTTTTATTTTATAAAATTATTTATTTAGACAACGTGTAAATTTATAATTCGTTCATTTGGATGGAATTTATTGTATATGTATCCAAATGAAGTCTTTCTTTTTTATATTTCACCAAATTATTTTCTTTTCATTTCTAACTTGTTTAAAGAAAAATTTGTCAAACTTTTTATTTTATTTTGTAAAATTATTGTTTTTTTACGACTTAAAAATTATTCATCTAATAACATATTATAAAAAATATAAAATTATCCAAAAAATAAAATAAAAGTAATGTCAATTCAAATAAAATAATTGTACTTCACAAAATTTTAAATCTAAAATTTCCTAACCATCGGATTGAAATCCGGCACCATCCCTCTCTTAATCTTCGTCCAGGTTTTGAATCGGCGGCTGTGGCGGTGGTGGTAGAGACAATCCACCTATCGTTGAGGATACCATTTTCCACCACGGGTTCATTTTTTCCAAATGCTTCTGTTGTGCCTCCTGCCACATCCTCTCATACTCCTCCTTGTCCCGCTGGTGCTTGTGGAGGTCCTTCATCTTCTTAATAATAGTCGAAAGTTGTCTCTCAAGCTCGCTGAGATGAAAGTCGATGGAAGACTGAGAGGAGGATGAGCCCGATCCACGAGATCGAAGGAAGTTTTTTTCCAAAACCACCCAATTCAGTGAACCATCCATTTTTAACCTTGACATTCTTGAAGTACATCTCATTTTGAACATCTACAAAAGGATATATGGGGCTCATAGAGCTCGACCCATCCGCTGCTTCCTGAGGCTGAGTCTGGCAGGTAAGGTCATCGAGCATCTTTATCAACAAATTAATTATACTTTAATTAATAAATGTACTAAAAATATTTAAAATAATACTTTTTTAATATTAAAATGTAAAATAATACTTACGTGGATCTCGGTGGTACGGCCATAGGTGTACTTCCCAGAGTCCTTAACCAATGGGTGGGCGAGCTGCAATCTCTCAAAATGAGAGGGCTCGCGTCCATTCTTCCGCACCTAAAAAGAAAAAAAATAGTAATTAATATTAACAAAAAATTAAAAAAATTAAAAGAGAAACTTACAAATTGCATACCGGTCTCCAAAATGGAACGAGAACCGGCCCAATATCTCGCGACCCCGTCTCCATCAGGGTCATTAAGGCGATTCACCTTGTTCTTCCGCGTTTTCTCCTTAAACTCATCGCTCTCCCAATACGCATGGAATAGGGGCCAAATCTATCGGCCTTCGTTGTCCGTCCCCATATTAATCGGCGTCCCCTTCTTGTACCATTTTCCCCAAATTCTATACATATTGTATCTGATAATCGTGCTCCGGTGTCCAGACACATTTTTTTTGTAATTACATTAAAATGTAGATATCAGTTTACATAATTTATATTAATAAATGATGTATAAATTAAACAATTATTAAAAAATTAATAAACTAATTAATACCTTAAATTTTTCAAAGCAGACCCATTTTTTCCGGTCGGACCCTACCCCCCAGTTGAAACTGGTGGGCTCAAATTTATTGTTCCAGATGGACTGGGACACCTGATCACTAGCCTCGTGACCCGAAATCCAACTGTAACATTAAAACTTCAAAATTAGTAAATTAATTAGGTTTTAGTAAAAATTTGAGTGTAAAGTATTAAAACTTACGATGAACCATGGGGCACAACAGTCATCTGGATGTGAACAACCAGATGCTGGCAGGAGAAAGATGAGCCCTGGAGAGCTTGTTGTGCGGAGGAGGATCCCTTAGGAGCCTACTGTGAAAAGGTCTGTGATAGAGACCTCGGCTGGACAACAGGCGCAACCTCGGGTCTGAGTGACCCCCGTCGTCTCCTTCCTCCTCGATCCCTCTACTGAGCGCTCGGGGGTTGACTGCCATTGCCACTGTCTTTTCCACTCATCTATAATAAAATTAAATAATACTAAAATAATACTACTAAACTAAAATACTAAAACTTATAATATTATTCAAAATACTAAACTTAAATCAATGAACTTAACTAACCTAATCATACCACTCTCCTAACATAATAATCATACTAAATCGATACTAAAATACAATACTACTCAATCATATATAGTCTAAAATCATAACAAGTCTACTAAATATTATAACAATTATCCTACATACTCATTCAATATAACAACAATCGGTATATATAAAAATCTAAACAATTTTCCTAAAATATTAAAAATCTAAACCATGCAATATAACAACAATCAACATATATACTTTATTAATAATTAAAACGGTAACTACTTATGAGGTGTGGTCTGGTAAGTCCGCTGATTACTCTATTTTGTGAGCATATGGTTGTATTGTGTATTATCATGTGAATGAGGGTAAATTGGAGTCAAGAGTGAAGAAGAGAGTTTTTATGGGCTATGGGATATAGTTATGGGGTATAGAGCTTGGTTTCCATCTGAGAGTAAAGTTATACACAACAGAAATGTTAAATTTTTATGAGAATTTTACGTTTAACCCAAATCTGAATTCTATTATTGTGTTATGAAAAGATAGTGTCATCAATTAGGTGGAGCAGAGTGAGTTACAAAGACAAGATGGGGAAGAACATTCACATTCTAACACTATGATGAAAAATGTTTCCCCACTAGAAACTCAACCATCTGAAGCTAGGTCGTACAATATAACTCTTGATCGAGCTAAAAGGATTGGAGTTAAAGCTCCAAAGAGCTATAAATATGAGGATATGGTGGGTTAACCATTACAGGTTGCTGAAGATGTGGATTCTTAGAGCTATCCACCTACAAAGAAGTTGTTACATGTACAGATGATGGCTTACATCTATGAGAGATGAGATGAAGTCACTTCATAAGAATATGACTTAGGACTTAGTAAAACGGCCTCCTGAATGAAAGGTTGTTACTTGTAAATGTGTTTTCAAGAAGAATGAAGGAATGTCACCTGATGAGGGCATCATCTATAAGACCAGAATCGTTGCTAGAGGGTTCATTCAGAGAGAGGTAGTAGACTAGGATGAGATATTATCACTTGTGGTCAGATATACTTCCATCAAGGTGTTATTACAAATGGTCGCCCATCAGGAACTTAAGCTTGAACAACTTGATGTAAAGATAACTTTTCTACATGGAGAGTTGGATAAGGAGATATACATGACTTAGCCAGATAGTTTCCAAGTTCTAGGGGAATAAGGTTACATTTGCAAATTGAAGAAATCCTTATATGGGCTAAACCAGTGTCTGAGGCAGTAGTACAAGAGATTTGATAGTTACATGGCATATCTTGGCTACAATAATAGTACATAGGATAGTTTTGTATATCGTAGCAAGCTGGAAGATGGTTCATTCATCTACTTTTGGTTTAGTATGTAGATGATATGTTAATTGTTGCTATGAAAAAGTATGATATTTGGATGTTGAAGGGTCTTCTCAGTGCTGAGTTTTAGATGAAAGATTTGGATGCTTCTCAAAAGATATCAGACATGAAGATTTTTAGGGATATGAGTTAGAAGAAGTTTTTCCTTTCTCAAAAGGATTACATTTAAAGATATTATCAAGGTTTGGTATGTCTACAACTAAACCCATTGATACTTTGAGTACTGTGAATATTCATTTGTCTACTGCTTTTGCTCCAAAATCTATTGAGGTGAAAGAGTACATGTCTCGCGCTCCCTATGCTGGTGCAGTAGGGTGTTTGATGTGTGCTATAGTCTGCACTAGACCTAGTCTTCCACTAGTTACACACATTTGATCTAACACTGCATATACATTTTCTCCAATTTTAACACACACTTATTTTTACGAAAATATATGACATAGTCTGGGAGGGTGCTTCTATGCATATGTGCAAGGGAATTTTTTTTAGAACACTATCCTATGTGTGTTTGCAAAATTAGGACACTTTCATTACATGTTTATAAAATTGGGACATTATATTTATAAACTTGCAGAATTAGGACATTATCTTTACAAACTTGCATAACTAGGACACTATCTTTATTTTTGGAAAATTTAGGCCAAAAATTAAAATATTCCGGCCAACTGGACACATCATAATCGGGCTTTATATGGCCCACATTTTCAAAAGTTTGCTTAAGTTTGCCGAACATAAAAGATATGGTCCTTGTTTTACAAGGTTGCAAAGATATCGTCCTAATTTTGCTAGCCTATAAAGATAGTGTTTTTATTTTGCAAGCCTGAAAAGATAGTGTTCTAGTTTTGTAAACAGTCATAAGATCTCCTAGAAAATAATTTTTCCATTTGTGCAAGCACAACTTTATCCATTGAGTAAGATAATTTTTTTACTATAGTAATACACTTTTCACTACCTTACATGTGTAATTGTATGGAAAAATAATTATTTTAAAAATAAATTAATATTTTTGAAAACCAATATTTGAATAGATAGCAACACACATATTGCTCTTAAATTATACTCCCTCCGTCCATGAGTAAACTTCCCACTTTCCTTTTCGGGCCGTCCCGAGTAAGTTTCCCATTCCATAAATGGAAATAACAACACTCTATTATATATAAACTTTAACCTTCAAACTCACACAATATTACAAAAATGCCACTCATTCACTTTATTTTTCAACACTATTCATTACTTTATCCCAAAAGTCAACATGTGGCCCACCATATATTAATAAACAAATACACTTTCTTAAACCATTCAACAAAAATAAGTGGAAAACTTACTCGTGGACGGAGGGAGTATGAAACAATATTTATTTCAACAAAAATACACAAAAGTTGGAGAAAAAATAAAATTTAGTCTGATAGTAATACACATGTTGCCCTTCAGTAACATGTCTTTGCCCATGTAGTAAGTTAGAAACCTTGACTGGGATTGAAAATTCACCAGATCCGACCCGACCTCGCAAAGATCCACAAATTCTTTTTAAACACTATATCTATATAATATTTCATATAACAATTTGTGCTTTTTTAATGTATTTATATGTTTGAATTTTATAGTGCGTATAAATTTTCTTGTTACTTTTAATTTTAGTTTGAATTATGATTAGTTGTTATATATTTAGAATACAAGTTCTTTGATTAAATTAGACACTAGACAAGTTTCAAAAGACTATTTTTCTTAGATTTCGTGAATATTAACTTTAAGCAATTTACACTTTAACAACAATTGTACTAGATAATTTTAAAATATTTTTGTTGGTTTATTTTATTTTCAGAAAAAGATTTTGATTATTTTCCTTTTATTAAATTTTTTACATGAGTAATTAATTTTGGAATAAAAATTAAAATCAAAATTAATTACACACTCATCGTCCACGTAACTAGTCTCAATGGAAACCCCAGATATTTGTCGGCACGCGAAAGATGCGTGCCCGAAACAACGTCATTTTTCGACTTTCGGGTGAAAATGGGACTAAAATTGGACGATTCCATACGTTATGGTACTAAAATTGAAAAGTTAATTTTTTGGGAACAAAAATAAACATTTGACAAGTTACTGGATCAAAATATATTATTTTTCCCAGAATAACTGTCGGCGAATGAGCAAATCACTCAGCTCAAGTCCTAATCACCCGCATTGTCTGCGAATAGATTAAGTAATACACCAGCGTCTTCTACAATGGACCCTGATTAGATTTTTTGGAGACAACATACATGGGCGTTAGGGCACCTCTAATTGTTATTCCTAGCCATTTGTCACCTAATGGATAGATCAGAGACTAATGAATGAGCTCTATACACTCAGGTGGTTGTTGAGCTTCTAATGTAGTTAGAGGGCTTGGTACATGTTATGGGATTGACCGTACTCAAGAACTTACAATTTCTTTGACACACGATGGTGTAGGGTGCAGCAGCGAGAACATACCACGTGCATTAGGGATGACGATGATGAAGATGGCGAGCGAATGGTGGGTAAGAATGACCAGTGATATTCTTCTTCTTGGTGTCTGGGGTAAAATTTTTTTTAAGGACTGTAACTTTGGGGGGGTGGCAAAACAAGGACCGTAACTTTTCGGGCTGGCAAAACAAGGACCGTAACTTTTTGGGCTAGCAAAATAAGGACAATAACTTTAATATGTGGTAATTTAAGGACCGCAACTTTTAAAAATAGCAATTTGACGACAAATTAGCCCGGATTATTCTCTTTCGGGCTCTAATCGCCAACGTGGATATTCTTTTGAATATTTTTTTTTAAATTCCACCTCTATTTTTTATTTCTATTTTTTTAAAATTTCCAACTCATTTCATTATACTTAAAAAAAATGAAGTGGAATTTTTTTAAATATTATTTCATTTACTATACGTTTAACACATCACACATATTGCAATAAAATAATACTTACTGTTAAATGTTTAATCTAGATAAATTAATACTTATTATACGTTTAATGAATGAGTTGGAAATTATTTTACTCAAAAAATAAAATACTTTCATTATTTCAAAAAATATTCATTTCATTTTTTTTTCTTAGAGTATTTTGAGTATAATGAATGTGTTGGAAATTATTTCAAAAAATAAAAGAAAAAATGAAGTGGAATTTTTTTTTTAAATAGTTTCATTCAAAATAATATCCATGTTGACGATTTGAGCCTGAAACCCTGTCTAATTAGCCCGAAGGAGAGTAATCCGGGCTAATTTGTCCTCAAATTGCTATTTTTAAAAGTTGCGGTCTTTAAATTGCGACTTTTTTAAGTTACGGTCCTTAAATTGCCACTTTTTAAAGTTACAGTCCTTGTTTTGCCAGCCCAAAAAGTTACGGTCCTTGTTTTGCCACCCCCAAAGTTACGGTCCTTAAAAAACAATTTACCCTGGTGTTTGCATGTTCGATAAATATTTTTTATTTTATTGTAATATACTTAAATAATTAAGTTTAAATTTTAATGTCAATCATTGATCATCGTTTAAATGAATTTAATTATTTGAAAAAATATAAAATATGTAAAAATATGACTATGTGAAAAAAAAATTAAACATATGTGAAAAGAATATGAATATGTGTGAACCATTACAAATGTGTGAAAAATATGATTATGTGAAATAATTAAAGATATGTGAAAACATATGATTATGTGAAACCATTATTTGAAAAAATTAAATATATGTGTTAACATATGATTATGTGAAACAATTAACAATACGTGCAATAAATTTGGTTATATTCAATTTAAAAATTCACGAGTTTAAAAGTTATAATATGAGGTATGTTAAATTAAATGATATTTTTAAAAAAACTAATGTATGAGAGATAAAAATTAAAGTTATAATCCTAACTCAAAAGGCAAATATAATCCCTTGGCCACATTATACCAATTTTTTCTCTAAATACTATTCAAATAAAAAATGTTGATTGATATATAATGGATTAAGTGTTCGGATCGTTCTGAGCCTAGGTACCCCGGTGGGCGGTGGTGTAGGTTCGAACCTGACCCAAGCATTTTTTTTTTTTTTTGGAAAATAATTTTTTGTCATATAACTTTACCAATTTTTATTTTAATCCTAATGGCTTTCAAATATTTATTTTCATCGTGATACTTTTTACATTTTTGTTTTGTTCTTGGTCCTACGACCTGTTATACTAGATAACTAACCGTTAAAAATGATATGGGGTCAAATTTTTAATTAAAAAAAATACTCTCTTTGTCCCACTATAAAAGCTAAAGGCACCTTTGGACGTGTTGTTAGAAGCAATAGATCTTGATAAATCCAACTTGTGATGATAACTGCATTTAAACTAGTAGCAAACTCCAATAGATCATGTTCTTTTAGAAGCGCAAGTGGGAAAACTGGAGTTTGATTTGAAAGTAATGGAGAATAGTTAAGGGAACAACTCTTGGAGATATGGTGGTGCGGTGATTGTGACAAATGTATTATTAAAAGTGTAAAAAATTGATTCCACATCTAGCATACCAGTTATAACAGTTCGTAGGATTAAAAAACAAAAGGGTGAATCACATATAAGTACACTTCTATAGTCTTAATTGCAATACACCCCACCATTTTCCCTTTATTACCAATCACCACACTTTGGTGGGCCACCACCACAAAAGTTCCAGCTAACCCACCCCTATCCCCTCCCCCCATCACCCGTCCCCTCTCCCTCTCTCTCCCTCCCTCTCTTAATTGATTTGACTTGTTTTGTAGGTATTTTCTTATTTCTTTTATTTCTTTTTTTATTCTTCTTTTTTTACCTGTATTTTTGAATTTTAGGTTTGTGATCCTGCAACCACTTTTTTATTTATTTTTCTTTTATCTTTTTGAATTTACACACATAAAAATAAAAAATAAATGCACAACATCATTCACAATAAATTTTTTTTTTATATAAAATTCTAAAAATTACATTTCAATATAGAATTACATTTATAAAATCTAAAATTACACTGAAACAAAAAATACACTTTTAATTTCTCTTGTTGCATAATTACATTTATTTCTTTTTCTTGATGCATAATTGACAAGAAATTGAATATCCCTTCATGTCTTCATACTCCCATTCTTGAACATGCAAAAATACAACTTTGCATAACTGAGATAAACATTTGAATATCTGCAAAAATAAAATATTGCATAATACAAAAAAATTGTTGAATAATTCACAATTTGTTTTCATACCCATTTAGAGGGAAAATTGCAGAAATGGTCCCATAAGAATTGGTCCTCATGAATTTGGTCCTTTTTTTAACGCAAATAGTCCCATACGATTTTTCCGTAAAAAACTAACGGATTAACGAGCATGAGGCCCACACGCCCATTAGTTTTCGGCCAAAAACTCGCGCGTATAATTCCTAACTTATAAATAATTAATTTCTAACTTTTTAAAACTCTACGAACTAAAGTAGCAGAATCGCCTCCATACTTGCATTTTACATTGAAATGATTGTTAATAGCAAAAGCCGGTCCATTTCCCTCCAAAAATCAAGTTGAAAAGGTTTTTCCATCCATTATTCCATAGAAAACTGTAAAATATTTAACGGATGGGACCTTTTCTGCTAAAAATGGGACCAAAAAAGAACATGGGACCAAATCTGTCTAGTACAAATTCTCATGGGACCATCCTTGCAATTTACCCCCCATTTAGAATTTTGGTATAATAGGTCTTTTCCGATTATCTACTATCACCAACAACATTCCCAACAAAATATTCCTATCTTCTCCACTGTCACCAACAACAATAAGAATATCAACAAGTTTATTGATGCAAGTTTACAAATTTATAAATACATCAATATCTATGATTTTTTTAGCGGAAATTACACAAAAATCAATCAAAAAAATTGCAGAAATTAATCCTAAGAATATCAACAGATTTTATGAAAATTCAGTTAACCCTATCTCTCAAAACATCCAAAAAATTCAAGAACTCCAAATTCAAGAACTCCTATTAGTTATTTCCCCTGAAAGATTTCAATTTATTCAATTTCATTACACATGTACTGCTACACTAAATATCAGATTAAAGGGAAATAAAAAATTCCTTGGATACCTTTCTTTGACAATCGTGCTCGTCTCGCCGCCGAAGCCGATCGAATTGAGCGCCATCCCCACCGTCGGCGGAAACAGATCCGAACAGATCTGTGGCGGCAATGGATATGTGACAAACAAATCTGTGGGGGGGGGGGGGGGGGACCGAATATCATGCAGATCGGAGAGTGGTGGGAGTGGTGATGGTGATGACATGTCTGGGCCACAGATCAGAGATTAGTTGTCTTGCGAGCGCGGCGGTGACAGTGGTTGCCAAATCCGCCTAAATCTGTCGTCTCTGTGGTGGTTGTGGGGTTGTGGTGGTCATTGGGGGTGTGGTGGCGACGGCGGTCGGATCGCCATGGAGGTGGTGGTCTTCGCCACCATCCATGGATCGCCGCGGCCGCTGGGTGGTTTTATGGTGGTGGTGGTAGTGGTGGTGGTTGGTGGTTTTTGCGGTGGCCGGTGGGGGGAGGGGGCGGCGAGAGGCAGAAGAGAGAGAGAAAGGAAGGAGATAGAGAGACGAGGCTGGGTTGGGGGTGTGATTTTGGTTACGGGAATTCTAAACTGAGGGAAATAATGGCATGGGGGGTGTGGTGGGGTGTGGTGGGGTGGGGAGGTGGGGACCGATTATACTAAAAAAATATATAATAATATCCTAGTGGGATCAACTAAAAGATAAAAAGTGTTGTTGTGTGTAATAAAGTGTGCCTATTTGTAACAAAGGGAAATTGGTAGGGCTTTGCTCAATTATGGGTAAATTAGTGTGCCTCTATGTAATTTTTTAAAAAAAAGTGTGTTTATTGGACGGAAATCAAAATTTGAAAGTTAATAAGATGGAAATAGAAGACGAGTCGGATTACTGGACAAGGCCATTTTTTTTTTCTAACAAACACAAACTCTTTTAGGTTATATATTGATTTAAGGAGGATCATTACATATCACTTTAGAGATGCAATAACATCATCTATTTTGTGCATGTTTAAAGATAATTTTTAGACAACACCATGATGTGCTTATTTAGAGATATTGACATCATTAAATGTTTCACAGAATATTAATGTAAACAAATGATCACTTGCAAACACATCCATCATTCTCGAACCCTTGGAATCAAACACAGTGGCTTTTCCAATTTAAGTGTAGTTCCAAACGCATCTTTGGTGTCAATGTTGATTGGATCTGAGCCGTCCGATAGACTCCATTCGAAGTGGTGCAAAAGAGTTGCCACCAACATTTGAATATTCTTTATAGCTAAATTCGTTCCAGGGCACATTCTTCGTCCAGCACTAAAAGGTAAATATGCAAAATCATCTGTTCTTCTAAAATCGATTTTCGTGTCTATAAATCGATCAGGATCGAAGATCGTAGGGTGCTTCCAACTACTTTCCTCCATGTTTATCGCCCATGCATTCACGAGCACCATGCTACCTTTCGGGATCACATAATTATCAATGTTGCACGTCTCAATCGCCCGATGGGGCAGTAAAAACGGCCCTGAAATATGTAGTCTTAATGTTTCCTTTATGCAGGCTTGCAAGTAGTGTGACTCGGTTAAGATCGACTCGTTGACTAAAGTTTCTCCCTTGAACGCATCGTGGATTTCATCATGAACTCTGTGTAAGATATGGGGATGCCTTATCAACTCTACCATCAACCACACACATGTAATTGCGGTTGAGTCTGATCCCGCAATAAGTATTTCCTGAAGGGTAAAATGCACAATAGTGTTTTTTAGTGTATAGCAAATATGGGCCATTTTTTGGGGAAAATATTTAAGGGAAAAAAGTACTTTTAATCATGAAACTTTATCACTCCTATTGACTTTTAAATGTTTATATCCGTCCTTTAACTTGCTTCTTGAAACTTTTTTGTCCTAAATTCTGATTTTTGTCATGTAGCATACATGAAACAAAACCATAAAGTTGTTTACAAAATCAAAACTCATATGACACAACAGAACTAAAATAGTGAAAGTGTAAACGAAAATCAAAATTTAAAAGTGAATATGTCCAATACCAATATATGGTAAAGTTACAGGATGAAAAGCATATTTTGCCAAGTTTAATGGTCTACATATACCACAATGAAAATATACAGCATGTCCATTAAGTGCCACCCACAATAGCTACAAGCCCTAATCTTTTTAACCCCGATGTTTTTTAAAAAAACCAAATGTAGGACTATCGTGCAATTCAAGTGAAAAATGGGCTTATTCGATATCAATTTTCCTACATTTATAGATTTTAAGACACAATGCTCTATATTCATAGGCCCATAATATTAATATCCTTAAAACACAAACCCTACTAAGTTACGGGCTTAAAAAATCATTATTTCCCTATAAGAGGAACAAAATCTTACTTGTTATGTTCAAGCCCAAATCTATAAAGTCATGCATAAAAATAAGGGAAAATGTATTTTTAGGCCTGTAACTCTAGGGGATTATTTTTAAGGACAATAACTTTTCAACTTGGCAAAAGTAGGATATTAGCCTTTTTTTTTTTTTTTTTTTTGGCAGATGTAGGCTATTATCTACTTTTTGGGCAAGTGTCGGTCATTTTTCTCTGCCTTGCGGCAAAAATATTCATTGGCATATTTTTGCATAAAGGAAAATAAATTTGTCCTTAAAACAAAATCCACATGTTATGGGCTAAAAATTATTTTCCCCCATAAATAAACGTAATGATTAGAATTAATTTTCATCATTATAATGTATGTCATGTGTTAATTTGTAATGAATAGTAAATCTCATCCATGGATGCAAGTTTAATGTTCAAGAGGAAGAGAAGCTCGAACCAATAAAAGAATGCAGATTTGCTCGTCGGAAAGTGTAGTTTCCACAAAAAGCCCATCCAAGAAATCTCCGGTGCCCGAAATAGGACTATGATCGTGTTTCTTTCTTCTTTCCCGCACTATATCTCCCCAAATACAAAGAATTTTGTTATATAAGTTAGTACTTTTTCTTGCAGAAATAAAATCCACCGATTTCAATGAAGAGAAAAAATCGGATAACCCTAGAGAAGAAACAATCTCCACAATATCGTTAGCTAGTGTCTTCACCTTGCTACTATGCTCGTCCTCCCCACTAATATCAAGCAAACTCCTCGAAGCCAATATGTTAGAAATAATATTATACAAAGTGGCATTAAATAAGTATTCAAGGTTCACAACTTCACCTACTTTGCTTCGCAAATACTCTACCACCTCGATCACCCTGGCCTTTCTTAGGTCCGCCTTATTCTCAATTACTTTGTTGGAGAAAACAAAATTTTGGCCTATACCACGGAGGAATTTCCATGACTGGTCGCATTCTTTCGCCATAGTTATACATGAGTGTTGTGTATCCGGAATATTGTAGTACATGACCGGCAAAAACCTGCCGGAGAAATTTTGGTCCTGAGTTTTAAGGATAACTTTGGCGGCAGCTGCCGTTGATGCAATGATGATGACTTGGCTCCCGAGGCGTAGAGACATAATTGGACCGTGTATTTTGGCAAATTTTTTGAACGCAACATGGGGTCTTTTAATTAATTCGGAAATATTCCACAAAACTTTCCATGCATTAGGGCCCGGGGGTAGGTGCTTCCCTCCAAATAATGAATTCTTCAAGAGAAGAAACAAAATAGGCACGAGTAGCAGCAAAATGATCAACATATATAGTTGGTATAGTGTGTCCCCTACCCCTAGTCTGAATAACAAATAACACAATAAAAAAGATGTTAGTTTGCTTTTGAATTTTTTTGCTATGAATACCAGGAGTCACATTTGAATAAAATTATGGGAAAAATATTTTTTTCCTCTAACTTTACAAGTTCTTGATTTTGGTCGTATTGATTTTTAAATTTTGATTTTCATCCTTTCACTTGCACTTGATTGGCATTGGGTCAATTTCACTTTTAAATTCTGTTTTGCGTTATGTAAGAGTGAAAACCATGAAGTGGTAAAAGTAGGTATGTTTCAAAAGGAAAGTCAAAATTTAAAATGAAAAACACCATAATGTCGAAAGTGTGTAAGTTACAGGACAATTAATATAATTTAAATGTCTAAAGGATCAAAAAACAAAAGTATGTACGTGACAAGAGAAATTTGAAAGTTAATAAAACCAAATCCAAAAAGTGGTGAAATTAGTGGAAGAAAATAATATTTTCACCTAAGATTTGTCGACCTATGCAATGATAAATATAATAATAAAATTTTGCTTACAAGCTTGATTATTTACAAAAGGAACAAATCAAAATAATCAACAAACCAGCTATTTTCCAAAAGCCTTTATCCATTCTAATTTACACAGAAATATGTGATAATATGGCATGAAAAATGCATAAAAATCACTACTACAAATTTGACCTTAGACAACTTTACTTGGAAAGCGTTTATAAAAACCGCTCTCCAAAACTTAACTTGGAGAGCGGTTTTAAAGAGTTATATTTCTTTTAAAAAAAGAAAGTGAATAGACAGCGGTTATTAACAGCTGTCCAAGAGTTTTTCTTGGACAGCGGTTAATAACCGCTGTCAAATTGGAATTTCTTTGCAAAGCGATTCAAAACCGCTATCCAAGAAAAAACCTTGGACAGCGGTTAATAACCCCTCTCTAAGGGTTAGCCCCTTTAACCTGCTTAATTGGGAACTCAGCCCAGATCTATACCACAACGCCTCTTCTCCCTTCTTCTCCTCCACCCTCCGCCGATGCAAGCTACTGCCGCCGCTTACGCCGCCTGCTGCCTCCGCCGCGACGCCGCTCCTCCCGAAGCCCCTCCACGCGATGCCGCTCCCCCTGAAGCCCCTCTGTGCGACGCCGCTACGCCCGAAGCCCCTCTGTGCGACGCAGCTCCGCCTGAAGCCCCTCCACGCGACGCCGCTACGCCCGAAGCCCCTCCGTGCGACGCCGCTCCGCCCGAAGCCCCTCCGCGCGATGCCACCTCACTGACGCCCCTACCCGATGCTGCCTCCTCTGCGACGCTGCCGTCGCCACTCCAGGTATTATTTATTTTTAGTTTTTTTTGTTGTGTTCAATATTTGATACATTTAGAATTTGTTATACTCATCGTGATTTGGCAACTTTACTGAGATTATTATTTTGCAAAATAGATCTAAGATTTACCCATTCTCTCAATATATTTCTGTTGAGTACTAATTTGATTGGATTTGGTCAAAATGTAATTAACGTTTCCTTCATATTTGGCGTCTGAATTCGTAATTCTGGAAGGGGTTTGTTGTAAGTGTTGAATTCAAATAGAAGTTTGATTGATTTCTACAATTAAGAAGAAATTATTGGTTGGCAATGAACATATGTAATGTATTCAAAATAAAAGATTATTTCAAATTAGGAGTGTGCAAAATACGGTTCGCCAAAAAAATCGATTAAACCAAATTGAAATATAAATTTTGATTAGATTTACGATTTTAAAATTTGTATTTATTTTGATTCGGTTCAATTTACGATTTTTACGAATTAAAAAATCATACAAATCGAATCGAACTAAAATATTTTTAATAATAATAATAACATAATTATATATATATGTATATTAATATTCACTAAATTAATATTTAATAGTTTATATTTTAATATAATAATATTAATATTAGCGAGTAAAAAACTTGAGTTGATTTATGTTTGCATAAAAGACTTGAGGAATGATATTTTGTGTTGATTATATTTTTCAAATTGTTGCTTAGCTTTTCAAAACTATTGTGTTGGTGTTTTTAATGGATTATGTAGTATGATTATTGATGCATCTTTGCTTAAATTAATATTTAGATGTTGACATGTTGCAAATAATTGGATGAAACAATTATGTAGGTGTTAAAAAAAATTGGGTTGAATTTAAAAAAAAAATGTAATATCTTATTGCTTACAGCCTAAAAAATATGTTAGTTGGAGCCGTGGTCTTAGTAATGCACAATTAATTTAGAGGGTATTTTGTTTGAAAATTCTATGATTGTAATAAGAACGAGTATAAATATAGGGTAATTATAATAGTTAATGAGAACAAAAAATGATACAAAATTTTCTTAGATGACCATTCCTTTCGAAGTAAGTCGATTTATCGATCTATTTAAATTATTATTAATTGAATAAAAATTTGTATTATTTAATTAAATTTTCAAGGTAATTTGCAGGTTGTCTATAGGGCTCGGATTGCTTTTTACAACAACGATAGAATGGACAAATGGAATATGGATTGAATTGGATATTTTTACAATCGGTTCTTGTAATATTTGTTCTTGTAAGACATTATTATAACTTTTGGTAGCATGTAACTTTATATATTAATTTGTGATGATATATAATATTTCTTGTTTTTGGTATATTTAATTATATTTATTTATTTGATATTACGAATAAATATTAGTATCAATTTTGGTAATTTTATATATAAACAGGTTTATTAAAATAAAAGATAATTATATAAAAAAATGTTAGGGCATTGGACGGCGGTTGATAACCGCAGTTAATTATATAAAAAAAAGTGAATTAAAAAAATGTGTCTTGGATAGCGGTTCACAAGAGTTGTCTAAGTGGTCTACTTTAAAAAAAAGTGGTTTAATTTGGACAACGGTTTTTGACCGCTGTCTAAGTGCCTATTTTAGACAGCGGTTCTCCAACCGCTCACTTAGCCTTAGATAGCTGTTTCTTGAAAAACGGTTTTAACCGCTGTCTAAGGTTAAAATTAACCGCTTTCTAAGCCCTTTTATGTACTAGTGATCAATATATAAGCACACAGATTTTAAAGAAAATTAACTTAACCACATACCTTTGAGAACAAAAGGTGCCTTAAGAGGCCCAATTAGCGTTAAACTTATGAGATATATAATTTGCTGCGGAGAAACAGAGATGATTGTATGAATTACAGCAGAAGTTTAAAGTTGAGATCACTTATATAGACAATAGAGCTTAAACTTGAGTTATTCAATCCGAATAACAAGGGAAACTTAATAAATAAATAAATAAATAGAAGAGTTGACTTTTCAGCAAACTTATTCAAAAATGAATCCCTGATTATTAGTAAATGGATATTCTTTTCTTGGGTGTTTGTACCCTTCTATATATTATTGCGAACCCAATATTTTAATAGTAGGTCTAAATTGGTTTCACCGATTATTTTTTAAGGTTTGAAATGTAAAATAAAATAAAATGTTGTAGATACAGTTAAACAATATGACGTTACTGACCCAATTCTTAATTAATACTCCCAATGGATGTCTTGATAGTCTTTATTATAATATTTAATATAATACTTTAAAATTTGCCAATCAGATTCATGTTAAAGGCAAAGTTTTTCATCACACTTTTCACCATAAAACTTGATTTAAGGGTTGTTTTACAATAAGATATTAATTTTGAATGATATTATTTATTTTATTATCAAGTATTAATTGTTTTTTAAAGAATATTATTAGCTGTTTAGTATAAAATATTAGTTAATATTATCACGGACCAGGTATAAAACTCTCTTTTTAAATATTATCTTCAGGTTGATTTTTGTTTTTGTTTTTAACGAAGTGGAAGGGTCATTTGTGGGCGAAAACTGAATTTAATTATTAACAAATGGTCATTTGAATATTACGGAATATTAGACGTAGTCATCACCCTCGAGGATCATGGCATGTTGAGAATATTTTGAATAAATAATGTCAAACACAGTTTCCGCAGTTATTATAATATCACTACGTCTTACAAGTTCGCTGAAAAGATATTTGGACAAAAAATATAGCTTGTGTTAGGAAAATTAAACATGAATTGATTTATAATCTCTCTAAAAGTTCGAACTTTTAGTTGAAGGGAATTTTTTTTTTTGGTATTAAAGTAAAAAATGTTCATGCTCAAACGAAGATCCTGGGTTCGATTCCCGTTGGAAACAACTTCATTTATATTAAATTGTCCATTTTATAGGCCTCTTTTATGTCAAATATTATTTGATATTTTAAACCCTTTTTTAGAGAAAATTTAATTGAGAAGTAAGCATCATTGCATTTGTCCATTGAACTGTAGAGTTGGTTGTAGAGCAAAACTGTAGAGTTTGGCTCAAGAGAACTGTAGAGACTGGTGATGTTGAAGAAGTTGCAGGATTTGTTAACAGATGTAGAGTTTAACGGATGCAGAATGCAAAGTCTACATATGCAGAGTTTGATGACTTCAGATATTAGATGCAGAGTTTGATAGTTGTAGAGTATCAAACGTGTGCATATATAAACTTGAGGAGTGTATCTAATATTGACAGTTATTCCAAAACGGAATAACCGTTAATCTGTTACGGGAGTTCGCAAATTCGAAGTTTGGAATTCACAACCAACTCAAGGCTAACTCAGATATATATAGGACATATATGTTCAAGGCTTATGTGTGAGTTTACATACAGTTTTCATACATCAATTCGACGAGAGCAGTTCAATTTAGGAAATTATGATTCTTGAGTGAAATTCATCACTTGGTGAAGAGAGCTCCTAAATTGAGTGTTATTCTGTAATCGTTGGAGTTGCAAGTTGCATTAATAAAGTGTTTTGATCCACCTCATGGATGTAGATATTTTGAGATCGAACCACGTAAAATTTTATGTGCAGTTTAGCTTTAATTCTTTAATTGCGTTGTACGTGTGCGTATTCGATTATTTGTATTTTTACCCAACAAATTGGCGCCGTCTATGGGAATACGTGAAGCATGACGACGCTGAAGTTAGAGGTGGATAAATTCACTGGGAAGAATGATTTTGGATTGTGGAAGATCAAGGTGAAGGCTCTATTAGTGCAACATGGTTTTGGGAATGCTTTCCTTACGGATGAACAATGAGCGAATGCGCCTAACCTGAATCAAAAGGTTGAATTGTTGGAGAGGGCTCATAGTGCCATAATCCTGTGTCTTGGTGATAAACCCATGAGAGAGGTTTGCAAGGCAAAACCAGCCATTGAGGTAATGAACAAACTAGAGAGCTTGTATCAAACCAAATCTGTTTTGAATAAGTTGTTCATGAGACAAAAACTTATTGCCTTCAAGATGAAGGATGACAAGAATTTGAGTGAGCAGTTGTGTGAATTCAACAAGTGCATTGATGATCTTGAAGATCTGGGTGTGATTATGGAGGAAGATGACAAGGCACTGATGTTGCTTAACTCATTACCAAAGTCACTAGATCATTTCAAGGATGCATAGTTGTTTGGTAGACAAGATCAATTATCTATTGATCAGATTCAAGCGGCAATTAAAACCAAGTTTGTGCAGATGAATAGGGACAGGGGTGCAAATGACATAAAATCCCAGAATGAAGCAGAAAGTTTGAATGTCAAGTTCAAGAACAAGAAGAAGGGTAACAAACTCAAGAAATTTTCAGAATCAAAAGGATGATTCAAAGGCATCCACCATTTTTGTTGAAAAGAGAATGTGCTTCTTATGCCATAAAGTTGGACATCTAAATAAAAATTGTTCAACAAATAAGAAGTAGAAGGATGCGCAAAAGGCTGATGTGACAGTGGCTGAGGGTTGTTATGAAAGTGTTGAAGTCTTTACAATCTCAGAGTCAAAGATGAAAAATGAATGGGTATTGGATTCTGGATGTTCCTTTCACATGTGTCCACATCAAAGTTGGTTTAAAGATTTGAAGGAGATAGATGGGGGACATGTATTGCTTGGGAATGATCAATCATGCAAGGTGGAAGGAATAGGATTCATCAGAATCGGAATGAAAATGGCAATGATATTCAAATCACAAAAGTTAGATATGTACCAGATCTCAAGAGGAATTTGATATCTCTAGGATCTTTGAAGGCTGCTGAATGTGAGTTCAACACACAAAATGGTTCTACGATGGTTACCAAGAATGGAAAGGTGGTAGTGATAGGAAGGAAAGTGAATGAGCTGTATATATTGATGAGAAATTCTATGTCTGGATCCACTGATTATTTGATAGCAGTGCACCAACACCACTTTTGGTGTACCATCGCAGGAAGAAGGCACAGCCTGTCGCATGATGATTTTTTATTACCATTTATATTTTGATCTTTATTTCCTTGTTGGTCATATTTAATTATTTTAGTCCTCTTATGTTGGGTTGGACTTGTTTTTTAGAAGACCTGGTTTATGGGCCTAGATGATTGGTTTTATGTGGGATGTCAGACCTAATTTGGGATTATGAAATTTGAGATTTCGTGCAGCCTTGTGCTTGTGGCAGAGTATACTCTGTGGTCCTCATCGTGAGGATTTGTGTGTGTTCTTTCGCTTATCGTTTCGGGCTCTATCAATTGGTCCAACCTCTGGCCTCTTTCTCAATGACGAACACCAGAGCTTCATGTGAGAGGGAGAGACTCGATGAGATAGAGAAAACGCTAGGCGAATTTAAGTCAGCCTTTGCGGAGCAATTGATACAGTTTGACAAATTTGTTTCCACCGTGATGGGGCACCTCGATAATCTAGCCATATCGGGGGCGTCGCCAACGGGCCCTACCTTGGGCGCCGGATCAGGATCTGACGAATCTAGCGGGTCTCGGCCCCCGCTACATCACACTGGGGTGGGATCATCTATTCCATCTGGTTTCATCGCTGTCAAAAGCAGGAAGCTTCCTCTCTTTGATGGTTCGGATCCCATGGCGTGGTTGGCGCAGGCGGAGCAATACTTATTGGTTCACAAAATGCCGGCTAGCGACATAGTTAACTTGGCCTTGATTGCTATGTCGGGCCGGACGATGTTTTGGGCACAGTGGGTTCTCCGCCGTGCACCTTTAATCTCTTGGGGGGATTTTGTCAAAGAATTGGTGGAACTATTTGGGGACGCTTCAACTAAGAATGCTTATGAGGCGATGCATTCGACAAGGCAGACGGGTTCCCTAGAGGATTACTTGGCATTGTTTGAGGAACGAGTCGCCCAGTTCCCAGCTTTGCCGGCCGATCAGTATTTGGGCATGTTTATCGGCGGCCTTAAACCATCTGTTCGCGATCGCATCTCCGTTGCTGAAACAGGGGATGTACATTCAGCAATAAGAGCAGCCCGTCGAATTACTCGTTCGTCCGCGCCGTTCTTTTCGCCACACCGTTCTACAACTTCTAACGGTAAGAAGTTTCGTTCCCAATCCATATTCCGCGGGGGGACAACTCTACCTCCCACTGCCTCTCAGAGTGCGACCACCCCAGGGTCGCAAGCATCGTCAACGGGTTCGTTTACAGCCCCCCGTCATCGCAATACTCGCCACCTTTCTACCGAGGAGGCAAAAGAATATCGAGCGAAAGGGAAATGTTTTCGCTGTGGTCTACCCTTCGGACCTCTACACAAGTGTCCCGCGAAGCAACTTAGCGTCCTGCTCGAGGCTTCGGACGATGATCAGGATATAGACCTCGGGCCGTCCGAGTTGGGTGGTGAGTTCTACTCCCATGACGCCGGCCCATCTGATACCCCGGCTTGCAACACGATGCAACTGTCCAAGATGTCGTGTTTTGGGTTGGACGGAGCGGCTACGCTTAAGTTGTTTACTCGAGTGGGTGACTATCATCTGCTCACTATGATCGATAGTGGGGCCAGCCACTGTTTTTTGTCTGAATCAATGGCACGGATGATGGGGCTGCCAATCAATGCTGCGGAAGAATATTTTGTGGTTCTGGGCGACGGAAAATGGGTCGCAATGCGAGGTAAGTGTTCTGCAGTACCGATTACCATTGATACTTTTACTTTTCATGTGGATTGTTATGTGTTTCCATTGGGCGGCGTTGATGTGATTTTGGGGGTGATGTGGCTGTCTACTTTGGGTGATATTACGGCCATCTGGGCCAAATTAACAATGGATTTCACTATTGACGGCCGGCTGGTACACATTTGCGGGGACCCTTCCCTTACCCGCAAGCCGGATGAATTGAAGTCCTTGGAAGCTACAGATTCAGTTTGGGTTCTTTGGGCATTGGATGGTGATTCGCCTTCTATTCGGGTTGGGATTTCGGACTTGCTTACTCCGTAGCAACAGCAGCAACTCTCTGCCTTGGTGGCGGAATTCCCTACGGTTACTCACCCTCTGCCCGGGTTGCCTCCCCACCGGGCGTATGATCATCACATTACCCTCGAGCCAGGCTCCACCCCAGTATCCGTCCGCCCGTATCGGTATAATCATTCTCAGAAAGATGAGATGGAGAAGTTGGTGAGTGAAATATTGGCGGCCGGTATAATTCAGCCAAGTTCGAGCCCGTACTCTAGCCCTGTGTTGTTGGTACGAAAGAAAGATGGGTCTTGGCGTTTTTGTGTAGACTACCGGGCTCTGAACAAAGCCACCATTCCGGATAGATACCCTATACCTGTGATTCAGGAATTGCTGGACGAATTACACGGCGCCCGATTCTTCAGCAAGTTAGATCTGCGGGCAGGTTACCATCAGATTCGGGTAGCCCCGGATGACATTCTGAAAACAGCCTTTCGAACGCATTCCGGCCACTACGAGTTTCTTGTAATGCCATTCGGGCTTATGAATGCCCCCGCGACCTTCCAGAATTTATTGAACGACATCTTTCGCCCTTATTTACGTCGTCATGTCCTGGTTTTCTTCGACGACATCCTGGTCTATAGTCCGTCTCGGCAAGCACACACTCGTCATTTACGGCAGGTGTTTCAAACGTTGGCCACTCATTCTTTGGTCGTTAATCCAAAGAAATGCACATTTGGGGCCTCTCAGATGGAGTATTTGGGGCATGTGGTTTCATTCAAGGGAGTTCAGATGGACCCAAATAAAGTTGGGGCCGTTGTGAAATGGCCTACGCCCACGTCGCTAAAGGGGTTGCGCGGGTTTCTCAGGCTCACGGGTTACTACCGACGGTTTATTTGTGATTACGGTAAAATTGTCGCACCTTTAACAGCTTTGTTGAAGAAAGATACACTTCGAAAGTGGCAGTGGCCGTCTTCAGCTGATGAGGCTTTCAAGGCCCTCAAGGTTGCTTTAACTACAGCCCCGGTACTTCGTCTTCCTGATTTTTCTAAGGAGTTTGTGGTGGAATGTGATGCTTCAGGGTGTGGGTTGGGGGCCGTGTTGATGCAGGATAAACAACCCATTGCATATTTTAGCAAGCAGTTATCCGGACGTACGCTCGCCAAGTCAGCCTACGAACGTGAACTTAAGGCGCTCATTTTAGCCGTGCAACATTGGCGCCCATATTTACTCGGACATCGTTTTGTGGTCCGCACTGACCAACGAAGCCTTAAGCATATCCTGGTTCAGCCGCTTACTACACCGGCGCAACAGAATTGGGCCGCTAAGTTGTTGGGGTACGACTTTGACATTGTCTTTAAAGAAGGGGTCAATAATAAGGCAGCTGATGCACTATCTCGCCGAGATGAGGAGACGGTCCTTGCTGCTATTTCGGCCCCGATGTGGCGGGATTGGGCTGCATTACGGGCGGAGGTCCGAGCTGATAAGGAACTTTCTAAAATAATTTCAGATTTGGAAGCAGGGTGGTCGAGCCACAAACACTATACGTGGGCGAATGGAACGCTGCTATATAAGGGGCGTATGGTGGTACCGCGATCTTCCCCTTGGGTGTCGACTCTATTGCATGAGTTCCATGCCACACCGGGCGGCGGCCACGCGGGGGCGCTCCGCATGTACAAGCGCCTTGCAGCCGTGGTCTATTGGCCGGGAATGATTCGAGCCGTCATCCGTTTTGTGGCCGAGTGCGACGTGTGTCAACGTAATAAGTATGAGACCAAGGCCCCTGCGGGATTTCATCACATGGCTCCCTCGTTCTGGGGGAATGGATTGTATTCTCGTGGTAATTGATCGGTTCTCTAAGTACGGTCATTTCCTAGGCCTTCGCCACCCATTCACGGCTAAATCAGTTTCCGAGGTGTTTACACGGGAGATAGTGCGGTTACATGGGGTTCCTGCTTCTATTGTGTCCGACCGGGACCCTCTCTTTCTGAGCTCGTTTTGGCGTGAGTTGTTTAAGGCCTTGGGTACGAAGTTGAAAATGATCTCGGCTTATCACCCCGAGACAGATGGTCAAACCGAGGTTCTAAATAGGTGTGTTGAGACTTATCTCCGCTGCTTTGCTTCAGAATGTCCTAAACAGTGGGGAAAATGGTTGGCTTGGGCGGAGTTTTGTTATAATACGGGGTTTCATTCGGTTGTAGGTACTTCGCCGTTTGAAGTGGTTTATGGTCGTCCGCCGCCGTCAATTACCCCCTTCCTGCCTGGGGAAATCCGGGTTCGAGTTTTGGCCGATTCACTCCGGGAACGGGATGATATTCTACGTTCTCTTCGGGAGCACCTGTCCCATGCGCAGCAGCGGATGGTCTGGGAAGCGAACAAACATCGTCGGGATGTGGTGTTCGCAGTTGGCGACCGTGTTTATGTGAAGTTCCGCCCATACCGTAAGCGTAGTCTCTTTTTATCTGGGTCGGTGAAGTTGGCAGCCCGCTACTACGGGCCGTTTCTTGTGGAAGCTCGGGTAGGCCCTTCTGCCTATCGGTTGAAGTTACCCGCTGATATTCGTATCCACCCAGTGTTCCACGTTTCATTGTTGAAACCTGCTGTTGGTCCAGTTACTGCATCGCCCGACTTGCCGGAGGACCTTCTTGTTGTTGACCCCCCTTTCATGCCGGAGTTTATTGTTGATCGTCGGACGGTGGATCGAGATGGAGTGGAGGTGGAACAACTCTTAGTTCGTTGGGCAGGGTTGAGCCGTGATGATGACTCGTGGATGGATGCTGGAGATTTCCGTGGCCAATTTCCTGAGTTCGACCTTGCGGACAAGGTCGTTTCGCCGGAGGGGGCACTTGATAGCAGTGCACCAACACCACTTTTGGTGTACCATCGCAGGAAGAAGGCACAGCCTGTCGCATGATAATTGATTATTACCAATTTTATTTTGATCTTTATTTCCTTGTTGGTCATATTTAATTATTTTAGTCCTCTTATGTTGGGTTGGACTTGTTTTCGAGAAGGCCTGGTTTATGGGCCTAGATGATTGGTTTTATGTGGGATGTCAGACCTAATTTGGGATTATGAAATTTGAGATTTCGTGCAGCCTTGTGCTTGTGGCAGAGTATACTCTGTGGTCCTCATCGTGAGGATTTGTGTGTGTTCTTTCGCTTATCGTTTCGGGCTCTATCATTATTCCATGGATCCCAAGGAGGCACTACTATGACACAAGAAATTGGGCCACATAGGTGAAAAAGGGATGAACAAACTATCCAAGAGGAAGGTGTTTGGGACTGCTATTGAGATAAAGCTGCAGTTCTGTGATCACTGTGTACTTTGGAAATCCAAGAAGCACCCATATCCTAAAGGGATACATAAGACTCAGGATGTTTTGGATTACATCCATTCTGATGTATGGGGGCCAGTTAGGGTTGAAACCCATGGAGGTGACAGATATTTTATGACCTTGATTGATAATTTCAGTAGGAAAGTCTGGGTGTACATCATGAAACACAAGAATGAAGTTTTCAGAAGTTCAAAGAATGGGTTCTCAAACAAGAAAATCAAAGGGGAAAGAAGATAAAACATCTTAGAACTGATAATGAACTTGAGTATCTTTCAGAGGAGTTCAATGATATATTACTGCAGATAGAGAGGAATCACAAGGCACAAAACAACACCATCAAATCCACAACAAAATGGTCTTGCAGAAAGAATGAACAGGGCTATACTTGAAAGAGTGAGATGCATGCTATCAAATGCAAAGTTGCCAAAGGCATTTTGGGGAGAGGCAGTAAGCACATCTTGTTTCTTAATAAACAAGACACCATCACAGTGTGGGATTTAAACCAAAATCATCCTGTAACTTTTTGCCTTTATTGAAATGGTCCTGTATCTATTTGCTTTATTGATTTAACCCTGTATGTTTTTAAAATTTGCCAATTTCGTCCTAATTGGACGGAAAAGGCATAAAACTGTGTCGTTTCGGTCACGTGGTCGCATTTTCCACCTAGAATGTATGATGTGGCATTATTTTATGATGTGGCACGCTGAGTGGGAAATTTGTCAATTAAAATAATAATATTAATAAGTTAAAAATTCCAACTCATTTATTTGAATAAAAATTAATATAAAATAAAACAATTAAAATAAATATAAAATTTAAAATTTAAAATCTTTAGAAATTAGATTAGAAGTTAAAATCAAAGAAATAAAAAAATTAGCGTTAGAAAATTGGGAATATTTACCAAAAATTTCTTGTAAATTAGTGTTATCTAAAATTGGTTGTAAATTAGCGTTACTCGATTTCTCCAACAATTTGATCTCCGGTGAACTCCAGGAATATCTCGCCGGAAGCCTCCGTCTTCTCAACCTCTCCGACAATGCCCTCGTCGGAACCCTGTTTTATTTTATATTAATTTTTATTCAAATAAATGAGTTGGAATATTTAAGTTATTATTATGATTATTTTAATTGGCAAAATTTCCACTCAGCGTGCCACATCATAAAATAATGCCACATCATACATTTTCGCCGGAAAACACGATCACGTGGCTTGCAGGTGACCGAAACGAAACTGTTGTATGTCTTTTCCGGCCAATTAGGACGAAATTGACAAATTTTGAAAACATACAGGACTAAATCAATAAAGCAAATAGATACAGGACCATTTCAATAAAGGTAAAAAGTTACAGGACGATTTTGGTTTAAATCCCATCACAGTGTACACTAGAACTTACTTAAAAAATTGGGTTAGTAATAAATTGATAAAATAAAGGAGATGATGGAGTAAAAAAAAAAAAAAACGTTTGGACAATCAGTGGAATAAAATGGACGATTAGATATAAAACTGAAGGATGGAGGATCAAGATGATCCCAACATTGCTTAAATTGGTCAACCATTCTTTAATAGAAAATAATGGTCAAAATTCATCGAGCTCTTCAAATCAGTGGCTAGAAAAGAAAGGCAGAAAACCTAAAAAGGGAAGCTTATGGTGTATTATATAGTTGTGATAGTTTCGGTGTATATGGTTGATTATTAAGAAAATGATTAATTAACCCAAATGTGTAAGTGGTTTATGCGATTAAAACATTATACTCCATCCGGTTCATTTTTGTTTTCCACTTTCAAAGTGGCACGAGTTTTAATAAAGGAGTTGTTTATTAGTATATGTGGGTATA
This sequence comes from Ballota nigra, assembly GCA_947034835.1. NCBI lineage: Eukaryota > Viridiplantae > Streptophyta > Magnoliopsida > Lamiales > Lamiaceae > Ballota > Ballota nigra. The sequence goes on from OX344729.1 coordinate 63,300,221, forward strand.
AAGTTGTTTTTGTGGATATAAAGTAAGGGTAAAAGGGTCCTTTCAACTTTTTAAGGGGTAAAGTTAAAATGATATGTGTATTTTTTTTGCCAATTTGGGAAAGAGATTGAGAAAGTGGGGGAAAAAAAACCTTTCTTTTAGGATAATACGGATAATCTAAAATGAATCGGAGAGAACACTATCTAACATTGACAAAATCAATGTAATATAACCAAAAAGTTATGATTGATTACAAATAAAAGTTTTCCCACATTACACTGAAAAATTATCTATCAAATGTTGAAAGGTGCAGCATGACATTTTTTTTTTCAAATGTTAGCCTACGTAAGATGGAAAAGTTACATTTTTTTTAACACAAAAAGTGTAGACCATTTTTACTAAATAGTTAGAGTGGATGTTTGGTAAAATGTTATCCGGCTTAACACAAAGTAGTTTTCCCACCTAACGCTTGCAAGACATTTTTTTGTCCAAAAGATATGAATAACACCGACGTAAATGATATATAAAACCAAAAGTGCATGTGTAGATGTACTGAAAAATACCATAATTTAGATCTACCTGTTATTATCAAACAATTGTGGTGGGTTTTAAAGAAATCAAACAGTTATAGTGGATTAAAAAAAAAAAAACATACTTAACACTTAAAGTACAGTTTGATTGATAGATTACAAAGAAATGTTACCCCTCATTTCCTCAATTTTTAATGCTCTAATTTTTGTATTAATTGTGCCATATTTTCATCATTAACGGGCCATTAGAAAAGGAAAAGAAATGAAAAGAAGCAGCAAAATAAATTACACATTTTCCACTTATATTTAAAGCTCTAATTTTGGTATTAGTTGTTCCCTTATTTTAAGCATTAATTTTTCTCCATTACAATTTACATTATCTTTGTGAAAATAGGGCATGTTTTAATGAAAAAATTATTTATTATTGTTAAAAGATATAAAGTTGAAGGTTTATTACTTTGTTTTTTTATTTGAGAGAGTTTAGTTCATTGGTAAATGATATATAGAAAAATGTGGTGCAGTGAATTATAGGGAAAATTATTTTTTTAGGACTGTAATTTATGGGGGGTAGCATTTTCAGGACCGTATCTTTACGGGCTGACAATTTCAGGCCCGTAACTTTTAAAAGTGGCAATTTAAGGACAAAATGGCCTGCAATTTTGTAATATGGACCAATTTGTCCTTAAATCGCCACTTTTTAAAGGTACGGTCCTGAAATTGCTAGCCCGTAAAGATACGATCCTGAAAATGCTAACCCCCTAAGTTACATCTCTAAAAAAACAATTTCCCCTAAATTTATACATCCACCTAAATGTGATAATAACACATAATTATGGTCCTCTATTATTTTAATCAATTTATTGATTACGTATTATTATTACATTCGTAGTGAATCAGAGGGAGTATATTTTTTTATTTAATATATTATATTTTAAAAATTGATTACTAGGGCTGAAAATCAAATAAAGTTATTCGATACTCGATTTGAAATCGTTTAAGCACGTTTTGAAATACAAATCAAACAAATTTGAACATAAATTTATATATGTTCGGAATAGTCTAAAGCTCGGTTGGAACTCGAGCTCGATAACTAAAATTAAAATATGGGTAAAAATATCAAACTACTCGAGCTCAACTCATGTTCAGATCAATTAAAGCTCGTTCGAGCTCGACTCAAATAATTATCAAACAAGCTCAAACATGAATATCAAAGCTCGATAACTTTTCAAACAAGCTTGAACATCAGTGCGCTCGACTCTTCTCGACTCATTTATAGCCCTGTTGATTACATTTGAATTGTATTAATCAATGCATATAAGATTTTGACAATTATATCAAGTGTGCTAGAAAAAGTAAAGGAAAAAAAGTATCTCTAAATATTGCATTGTCTGTAAAATATTTTACATATGCTAGTATATTTTTAATTATAACTGTTTATAATGTTTTTTTTAATATTTAAATTCACTATAATTTGAATAATATCACTATTTTGATAATGCATGGCGTGGTTTTTAAATTAGGTGTCTGGAAGTTATGATAATCTTTTACTTGGATAGAGTAGATGTTAGATAATGTATAATTAATTTTTAAAAGATGGGATACTTTAATTATTTTCTAAATTTATTCATTGGTTATGCTTGTCACATTTTGTGTAGGTATTGAATCAAGCCCATTAAATATACATATGTCGTGCACTATAAGCAAGGAAAAAGCAAATTTATTTATTCTTTGTAATAATAAACTATTATAATACTAATCTAATTTTCTATTCAATTGTTAACTTTTATACCTTAGTTTTTGAGATTTGATATTGTGTTAATTCTTCTTTTCATATACAATTTATAGAAAAAATCAATTTAACATCCGATTTTATTCCATGGAGCACGCTCACACATATGCTACGTAAAAGAATAAAATAATATGGGAAAATGCATTTTTTTGTCCTTTAACTTTGGTTGATTTTGGTTTTCGTCCTGTTAACTTTGGAATTTTGAATTTCATCATATAACTTACTAAAATTGTGTTTTTCGTCCTGTTAACTTTGAAATTTTGGATTTCGTCCTATAACTTACAAAATATTTTTGTTTTTTCGTCCTATAACTTACAAAAACTTATGTTTTTTGTCCGGTAAATTTGACGTGGCACCAATTTTTTGTAAGTTATAGGAAGAAATTCAAAATTCCAAAGTTAACAAGACGAAAAACAATATTTTTTGCAAGTTATAGGACGAAATTCAAAATTCTAAAGTTAACAAAACGAAAACCAAAATAAAACATAGTTAAAGGACAAAAAAGTGCATTTTCCCAAATAATATAGGAGTTATTGTATTGTCAAAGATGGTTGTGAAATATAATTTCACCCATATTTTATCTTTTTTTAGTTATCGAGCTCGAGTTCAAACCGAGCTTTAGACTATTCCGAATATATATAAATTTATGTTCAAATTTGTTTGATTTGTATTTCAAATCGTGCTCAAACGAGTTTTTACCAAACGATTTCAAATCGAGTATCGAATAACTTTATTTGATTTCAGCCCTAGTAATCAATTTTAAAATATAATATATTAAATAAAAAAAATACTCCCTATAATTCACTACTAATGTAATAATAATACGTAATCAATCAATTGATTAAAATAATAGAGGACCATAATTATGTGATATTATCATATTTAGGTGGATGTATAAATTTTGGGAAAATTATATTTTTAGGACTGTAACTTAGGGGGGTGGCATTTTCAGGACCATATTTTTACGGGCTAGCAATTTCAGGATCGTACCTTTAAAAATTGGCAATTTAAGGACAAATTGACCCATATTACACAATTTCGGGCAAATTTGTCATTAAATTGCTACTTTTAAAAGTTACGGGCCTGAATACGGTCCTGAAAATGCTACCCCCACCTCATAAATTACAGTCCTAAAAAATAATTTTCCCTGAAATATAATAAGTGGTGTTTATAAGTGATTTGTTTTAGAGAGTAAAATTATTTTTCGTAATTTGGGATAGTTTAAATTGTAACAGAGAGGGTAAGACGGATTGTGAAATTAAACACCATGGACCTTGCACAAGGAAAGGCTATACTACCAACGCTGGAACAGAAACTAAATGGGTTACCTTTTGACCCAATTGCACAGTGCACCTAATGCACTAAAGATCCACTCAAATTATATTAGTAAATATATTAAGAATTATTATTTTATATGAAAAATATACTAATACAATTGATACTCATTAAAAAATAATCCTAAAACAGAGAAAGTACTAAAATTAATACTCCAATAAAAAAAGTGGAATAACCGAAGCAATTAGAGAGTATAATAACGATAACTACAAGAAAATAAAGAGTTGCTTACAAAAAAAATTCAACAAAAAAGTTTGTTGTAAGAATTGTCTAAGATTTGCCTACGGAATTTTCTAATTATGAAAGTTTCTACATTTCTCAAGCTAAACAACTTGCCTACGAAATTAATTTGCATACGAAATAAAATCCCTAGGTATAACTACCTACATGTCATTTGCCTACAAAATTTTACCTACAACACATTTGTAGAAATAAGATGTCTATACAATTAGAAATTTTTGTAGGCAATTCGTAGGTAATCCCCACTACGAATTTTTTTTGTTGAAAATTTCGTAACCATATTGACAATTTTCATAGGCAATTTTATGTTTTCTTGTAGTGGATATCTTCCCGATCAACCAGTGCAACTAATATTTTGGATATAAATCAATCATGTGGCTATGCAATACGTTATACGTATGTGTTTAGTCAACTTATTAATTAATAGAGGAAAAATTGAAACGATGGAATACTAAAACTAATGGCATGACAGGGTATCTTCACTACTTGTTCTAATTGACTTACTATTAACACAAGCACGCGCGCGCATATATATAAATATGTAAAGTAAATAAATTAACAAGCGTTCCCACTTGTCTTGTCTGCCTACTGGTTTAAACATATAATTTTAGTAGTTACAAAAAATAGCATCTAACTTGTCTTGTGTACCTACTTGTTTAAATATATAATTACAGTAGTTACCAATATTGAATCTAACACTAAAAAAAACACGTTTTGCGACGGAAAATCCATCACAAAACAACGTCCGTTGACAAAACAATTATAGCTAATATTAGCAATAATTTTTTGGTGTCCATCACTGATTAACAACGATAAAATCGGTCAAGTTAAATCTACGACGGCCATATCCATCGCAAAATGGCCGCCCACATTTATTTTATACCGTTTCACGTAAGGACGTGGTCAATCAGGTGTATTTTGCAATAACCAAGACCATCGCAAATTTCAACTCGAAATTTACGATGGCCATCCGTTGCAAAATGGTAGGTGACATTGAATTTGCACCATTTTCTAAAAGTTCTTGGTCAAACAGGCAACATTTGCAACGACACTATGCCAAAAATGGCTTTCGACAACGGGGAAAAGACAACGGGTAACTGTTTCCACCATGGTCTTAAGTTCAACCCCCGTTGTCATAGGTTTCCCCGTGGTCTTAAATTCATAGTTCACAACAAAAGACTACGGGTTTAATCCCCCGTTGTCTTTTTCCGTGGTCTTAACTCAGGTTTCGCAATATAAGACAACGGGATTATTCCCCGCTGTCTTTTTCCGTGGTCTTAAATTTTATTTTTATTTTTTATATTTGTTTAATTATTAAGGGATATAAAATGCAGACTTAGAAATTTTTTCACATCTCTCGCTCTCACCCGCTGGTTTCTCGTTCTCGATCCCACCACATTTCTCTTCTTTCACTCATGGCCACCGCCGCCACCACCACCGCCACCTCCGTCTGTCGCTCAACACCACCTCCACCACCGTCGTTCAGCACCACCTCCACCACCATCATTTGATTTCTCTTCAGTCATGAGTCGCACCGTGAACCGCCGGCTTCGTCCAACATCGTGAACCTCCTACTTCGTCCACCGTTGTGAACTGGTTGCTCGTCTTCCGCCGTGAATCGACTGAGTTGAATTCTCACCAGGTAATTAATCCCTAATTTTTGTCCCAGCCCTAATTTCTCTTTCACTAAGTCTAAAGCCCTAATTTTCCCTAGGTATTTTAGGTGTTCGTTAATTCAGGCAACAGTGAAATTGAAATTGTGCAACCCTCTTTGATTTTATTATGCTCGTTTACAATTGCTAATCGGTTACTCTCTCTCTCTCTCTCTCGCGAATGTATGTGAATGTACAGAATGTTTGCTTTGGGGTCTGAAGATTTAATTTGGAACTTCTAATAAAATGATTAATGTGTTTTTTGTTTTGTGATTATTTGAGTTGTATGTGTTGATCTGTGGTGGATTGTGTGGTTGTTTATAATATGATGTAAGTTATGTTCGTAATGCTTGTGATTTGGCATTGTGGAATAGAGATCATTATATTGATTATTTAAATTTACTTGTATTTGAGTAGTTCGAAATAAAGTGCATGTATGAAAAATTGGGGCAGGTTAAAAAAAAGGCTTGTTTATTTTGAGAATATAATGAAAAAAGGCTTGTGTTATTAGATATCTTTTAAAAGTTTTTTGTGTGACATGACTTACTGTGAAGGTACAGTGAAACCTCCAGCCTAGGCCTGTTAATAATCGAGTTATTAAATAACATGCCAACGTTATTAATTGTTATACACATTAAATATAGTTATTATGCATGTATATATATGTATGTATCTATACTAAGAAGCTATGATGATGATCATCAAAAGATTCCTAAAATTTGCAGATTGTATCAGCAATATTTTCTTGTACAGACACTCATTTGGTCTGCTTCTTCTGTTGGGGAAATTAAGTCTTAATATTCGAATGGTTTGCGAGAGAAAGAAATTGCATTTATTTATTTGTTCAATATATTTATTACATGTATTTAGCCTTAGATGGCCTGCTATATTGATTCTTAGGAAAGATCCTATTATTCTTTTGTTGTTTGTTGCTTTTGTGATGTCTATACACGTTGGATGTGTTACTTGATGTAGACACATTTCATCTATCCTTGTATACATTTTGTGTTGGGGAGTGTATATTTGTAGTTTATGGGTTTATTGAATTGATTCTGGTTTCTGGTTTATCAATTGATTCTGGTTTCTGTGAATTGAGCATTGAAAAAGAATGCTTTAGTGATCTCTCGTTGTGCCCTCACCACCAGTCCATCACCACCACCCTTCGTCGCTTCCGTGAAACGTCTGCTTTCTCCACTGCCATGAATCGCACTGTGGTGAACTGCCTGCTTCATCCACCACCATGAACTACCCGAGTCGTCTTCTCCTCAGGTAATTAAGCCCTAATTTCTACACCTAAGCTGTAGCCCTAATTTTACGCCTAAGTCCTAGCTTTAGCCCTAATTTCTTGTACGTACGCCTAAAGCCCTAGGTGTAGGTTTGGCCTTTCTCTCTCAAACCAGTTGAAGATGTAGCAATGTGGATTTTTTCTCTGTTTTCCTCAGTTTCGAACACACCGGATTCTGTTGGTTGAGGGGGGTGTCGGGGTGATTTCTTTTGACTATGAAAATTAGATTAATGCAAACGCAATAATACATAATGTAGATGAAGGGACTTATCTAACTGAAAATAATATGATTTAAAGATGGGTTGAGTGATGCAGTTTGGTAAAGATGTAAACAGAATGAAGTTGAATATTTTACAGAGTACACTTTGGTAAGGATAGCAATATGTAATGGCAGATGTTTATGCTATAATTTGAAAAATCTAGAGAGAGGGAGAGAGGCTGAAACTGCAATATGTTATTTCAGAGTAAATAGTAAAAAAGTAATTAAGAGGAAGAACAAAAGTTTTTAAGACTGCATTATTGATTTTTGTATAATGTCGGCTTTTATAGTTTACAAGAACTTTTACTTAATAAAAGATCCCTGGATATGCAATTTAGCCTTTTCTGTTTCTGCGCATTAGTTTTTTTAATCTCATGATTAGATTTGTTTGCCCCTATATTCATGTATTTGTTTACAGGAGCTACCCCCTTACGAAAGAGCAAACATTTCCCGAACGACCTGGTTAGCCTGATTGCAAGTACTTATATGAGAAGGGGAGAATGTGAATATGGGTCATCTAAGCAGGTATAAGCATCCACTAGAATGGGTTGACTCAAAGTCTAATTGTGCTCTTAGCCAGTTTGGGCTGCCTCTACGTCAGATATGCTTCCATCCTCGATCTATCTATACTCAATTTCGTTTTCATTTATGCTTGATTTGAACTCAGTAATTTTTTCTTTTATATGAAACTGTTTCTTTGGTAGAGAGGATGTTTAGATGCTTTTATTACTCTCTTTTTAATTTTTTTTTTTAAATCTTTGCACTTCTAATAATATGAGCATTAGACTTTGTTCACTGCTGCTAGTTCACTGTTGAGATCCCTTTTATGGTGTTGAAAAATCTACACATTTTACCAAAATAAACATACCCATATCAATACGTTTGATATCAATAATAAATCTAACTTTAATTGTGTTATATGTGCTACTACCATATTCAATACGTTTGATATCAATAATAAATTGATATTGGCCAATGATTATTTGCACACTTCCTTTTTCGCCCGTTCCAAAATTATTTGCACACTCTAAAAAAGGAAACATTGATTCATCATGCTTTGATTTTCCGGCGATTTTCATCGGTTGGGTTCTTTCTGTCGGGCTTTTCGTTTATTCTGTTTCGTACAGGAAAGGACTAGGGCCGAAATTTTATAAAACACTGATCCGGGTTTGGGCCTTTGATGTAAATTTTGGGTTATTAAATATAACCCGAGGAATTTAGTAAACTGAGGTTGTGGTGTAATGTATGAAATTGATTAGGAATTGGCAGATCTGAGATATGCAATGCTTGATATTAACAAATTACATAGCTAAGACAATTAATTAATTATTTCTTTTTTTCGGAAATTAAATTACCTTTTAGTCGGTGATTATATATATATACACATATATATACCTTTTTGATTTAGTGGTCGTAAATATTTGCTTTCAGTTAGATCATTGCGTGGATAATATTTGTGTTACTGGAATTAAATAGACCAGGCCACTTTAGCAATTTCTAGGTTAAGCAACACATGTTTTCTTATGAACTGCATGCTGAAAACATAGTTATTATATTATCCAACCGTTTGTCTCCATTATATTAACAAGTCTGTTTCTAATAATCCATGATTTATTTTGCAAGTCGGATCCCAAGTAAATGGCTAGCATTCTAGAAGATGATAATCAAGAATCATGTGCAACTTATAACAAGCTAAAGATGTGCTTATATTAATTTCTTCATGAGGTGATGTATAGTATACTATTCTCGTTACTTCTTTACATGTCGAAGAAATGGCATATGCAGAATATAGCGAAAGAGCTTTGACAAATAGAGTTTTGGACATCCAATGAGGCACGGTGCCTAGAGTTATGATCTACTTTCAGCCTTTACATCCTAGAGGGTGGTCACTGGACCGAAAACCCCTAATTCACCTGAAGTCCAGGCCCTAACACCAGAAAATTGGTAACCTTTTATTCAAATTCTTCACTGATATGTCTATAGCAGAGCTCCCTGCACTGTGGTTAATAAATATATACTGCATTTTTTAGTTAACCTACTGGGCTAATGTAGATGCATAAGAAAGAATTAAATATGTGGTACTAGATGAAGTTGCCACATTTAGTTTTGAGAGAAGCTTATTCTCATGAATATTTTCAGCACAAAATTCATAACATGGTGTTTTTGTTTTCTGGTATAACAAAATAAGTTACCTTACCTGAACCAAACTGTTACATGAGCATATATGGCAGTACTATCAATCTTGATTTGTGCCAAATTTATGATGGAATAGTTTAAGAAAATCATAACTTGATATTAGCTTGATTTGTGGCTAGTTTATTCTTAGTGAAGATGTGATTCTCTGCTAGCATTATGTATAAGAAATTTAGGGCACATTCGTTAATACTAGATAACGTAATTCTAGCTTTCCTGTTTATAGTCCTTGCGTTCTCTTTATAAAGGGAACATGAAAAGTGAATCAGAAAGTCAGCTTTCTTCTATAGTTTAATATTTTTGTATGGAAATATTCTCTAGTTTAATGATTTTACTTCAAGAGTTGTCTTATTCATTTGTTTGAAGCTTTATTATTTTAATATAGTTCATAGTTGATGTAATGTATAATTATGAATCTCACAGGCTATTTGTTTTGTATCATTTAGATAAATGTTAAATTTATTCTTATTTTTTGAATTTTTTTTGTAGGAATCATTTGTCTAGAGATAGAAGATGGAAGATAAAAGATGGAAGAGAAGTTATTGGAACTAGTATCTAGGTTCTTATGTTTTTGTAATGTGTTCATAGGCTACATTCTCAAATTATAAGGTGTTCTTGATATATTATTGAGTTTAATAATGTATTAAATAATATTTTAATTAGAATTTTATAATAGAATGTTTATTATATTGTAAGTAGTTATATTATATAAAATTTAATATTACAGAAAAAAAAATTTAACACCTACAACAACGGATATTACCCGTTGTCGTAGGGGTTATTACAATTTTTTTTAAAATTTATAGTAGCTAAGACAACGGTTAAATAGAAAGGACAACGAGTTTTCACCGTTGTTGTAGGGATTTACAACAACGGGGAATCCCCGTTGTCTTAGGTATTTTCTCACCGTTGTTGATGGGCTCGTTGTTGTAGATCAAGACCTTTGACAACGGGTAAAATCGGTTGTCGTAAGGCTTTATGACAACGGGTTTGTGAATTTATAACAACGGTGGAAATCCGTTGTCGAAAGTATTTACCACTACGGTTATATAATAGTTATGACAACGGTTATTCACCGTTGTCTTAAGTACTTACGACAACGGTGGAAAACCCGTTGTAAAAAATCTGGACCTAAGACAACGAGTCCATCAACAACGGTGGAAAAACACCTACGACAACGGGGAATCCCGTTGTCGTAGCTCTGATTGTATGAATTACAGCAGAAGTTTAAAGTTCATGAGATCACTTATATAGACAATAGAGCTTAAACTTGAGTTATTCAATCCGAATAACAATGGAAACTTAATACATAAATAAATAAATAGAAGAGTTGACTTTTCAGCAAACTTATTAAAAAATGAATCCCTGATTATTAGTAAATGGATATTCTTTTCTTGGGTGTTTGTACCCTTCTATATATTATTGCGAACCCAATATTTTAATAGTAGGTCTAAATTGGTTTCACCCATTATTTTTTAAGGTTTGAAATGTAAAATAAAATAAAATGTTGTAGATACAGTTAAACAATATGACGTTACTGACCCAATTCTTAATTAATACTCCCAATGGATGTCTTGATAGTCTTTTTTATAATATTTAATATAATACTTTAAAATTTGCCAATCAGATTCATGTTAAAGGCAAAGTTTTTCATCACACTTTTCACTGTAAAACTGGTTTTAAGGGTTGTTTTACAATAAGATATTAATTTTGAATGATATTATTTATTTTATTATCAAGTATTAATTGTTTTTTAAAGAATATTATTAGCTGTTTAGTATAAAATATTAGTTAATATTATCACGGACCAGGTATAAAACTCTCTTTTTAAATATTATCTTCAGGTTGATTTTTGTTTTTGTTTTTAACGAAGTGGAAGGGTCATTTGTGGGCGGTAACTGAATTTAATTATGAACAAATGGTCATTTGAATATTACGGAATATTAGACGTAGTCATCACTCTCGAGGATCATGGAATGTTGAGAATATTTTGAATAAATAATGTCAAACACAGTTTCCGCAGTTATTATAATATCACTACGTCTTACAAGTTCACTGAAAAGATATTTGGACAAAAAATATAGCTTGTGTTAGGAAAATTAAACATGAATTGATTTATAATCTCTCTAAAAGTTCGAACTTTTAGTTGAAGGGAATTTTTTTTTTTTTTTTTTTTTTGGTATTAAAGTAAAAAATGTTCATGCTCAAACAAAAATCATGGGTTCGATTCCCGTTGGAAACAACTTCATTTATATTAAATTGTCCATTTTTTAGGCCTCACTTATGTTAAATATTATTTGATATTTTAAACCCTTTTTTAGAGAAAATTTAATTGAGAAGTAAGCATCATTGCATTTGTCCATTGAACTGTAGAGTTGGCTGTAGAGCAAAACTGTTGAGTTTGGCTCAAGAGAACTGTAAAGACTGGTGATGTTGAAGAAGTTGCAGGATTTGTTAACAGATGTAGAGTTTAACGGATGCAGAATGCAAAGTCTATAAATGCAGAGTTTGATGACTTCAGATATTAGATGCAGAGTTTGATAGCTGTAGAGTATCAAACGTGTGCATATATAAACTTGAGGAGTGTATCTAATATTGACAGTTATTCCAAAACGGAATAACCGTTAATCTGTTACGGGAGTTCGCAAATTCGAAGCTGGGAATTCACAACCAACTCAAGGCTAACTCAGATATATATAGGACATATATGTTCAAGGCTTATGTGTGAGTTTACATACAGTTTTCATCCATTAATTCGACGAGAGCAGTTCAATTTAGGAAATTAGGATTCTTGAGTGAAATTCATCACTTGGTGAAGAGAGCTCCTAAATTGAGTGTTATTCTGTAATCGTTGGAGTTTCAAGTTGCATTAATAAAGTGTTTTGATCCTCCTCATGGACGTAGATATTTTGAGATCGAACCACGTAAAATTTTATGTATAGTTTAGCTTTAATTCTTTAATTGCGTTGTACGTGTGCGTATTCGATTATTTGTATTTTTACCCAACAAATTAGCGCCGTCTATGGGAATAAGTGAAGCATGACGACGCTGAAGTTAGAGGTGGATAAATTCACTGGGAAGAATGATTTTGGATTGTGGAAGATCAAGGTGAAGGTTCTATTAGTGCAACATGGTTTTGGGAATGCTTTTCTTACGGATGAACAATGAGCGATTGCGCCTAACCTGAATCAAAAGGCTGAAGTGTTGGAGAGGGCTCATAGTGCCATAATCCTGTGTCTTGGTGATAAACCCATGAGAGAGGTTTGCAAGGCAAAATCAGCCATTGAGGTAATGAACAAACTGGAGAGCTTGTATCAAATCAAATCTGTTTCGAATAAGTTGTTCATGAGACAAAAACTTCTTGCCTTCAAGATGAAGGATGACAAGAATTTGAGTGAGCACTTGTGTGAATTCAACAAGTGCATTGATGATCTTGAAGATCTAGGTGTGACTATGGAGGAAGATGACAAGGCACTAATGTTGCTTAACTCATTACCAAAGCCATTAGATCATTTCAAGGATGCATTGTTATTTGGTAGACAAGATCAATTATCTATTGATCAGATTCAAGCGGCAATTAAAACCAAGTTTGTGCAGATGAATAGGGACAGGGATGCAAATGACATAAAATCCCATAATGAAGCAGAAAGTTTGAATGTCAAGTTCAAGAACAAGAAGAAGGGTAACAAACTCAAGAAATTCCAGAATCAAAAGGATGATTCAAAGGCACCCACCAGTTTTTTTGAAAAGAGAATGTGCTTCTTATGCCATAAAGTTGGAGATCTAAAGAAGAATTGTTCAACAAATAAGAAGGAGAAGGATGCGCAAAAGGCTGATGTGACAGTGGCTGAGGGTTGTTATAAAAGTGTTGAAGGCTTTACAATCTCAGAGTCAAAGATGAAAAATGAATGAGTATTGGATTCTGGATGTTCCTTTCACATGTGTCCACATCAAAGTTGGTTTAAAGATTTGAAGGAGATAGATGGGGGACATGTATTGCTTGGTAATGATCAATCATGCAAGGTGGAAGGAATAGGATTCATCAGAATCGGAATGAAAATGGCAATGATATTCAAATCACAAAAGTTAGATATGTACCAGATCTCAAGAGGAATTTGATATCTCTAGGATCTTTGAATGCTGCTGAATGTGAGTTCAACACTCAAAATGGTTCTACGATGGTTACCAAGAAAGGAAAGGTGGTAATGACAAGAAGGAAAGTGAATGAGCTGTATATATTGATGAGAAATTCTATGTCTGGATCCACTGATTATTCCATGGATCCCAAGGAGGCACTACTATGACACAGGAAATTGGGCCACATAGGTGAAAAAGGGATGAACAAACTATCCAAGAGGAAGGTGTTTGGGACTGCTATTGAGATAAAGCTGTAGTTCTGTGATCACTGTTGTTATAGCCGCATAATAATACCCGACTATTCGGGTTACTGGCTCAACCCGTCGGGCTGAGGTGGAGCACAGGTGAGAAAACCGGGATAGCCAGTCTGAACCGAGCAGGCGGGCAGATGCTCAACGCCTACCCGACAATGACCTCGGAGACTTATCGGGGAGCGTACTTGTTGGGAAGACCAAAGGTCGGTCGGCCAGCGACAAGCCCTGGAAAGACCTCTATCCGCTTCCCAAGAAAGGTTCCCCAGGTCACTCGCCACCCACTCGGTTTCCGGCTACCCGGTTACCCGTCTCCCCGATCCCAGCTCTGCCAGCTGTGAGTATGGCCAGTACCATCAGTTCAGAGGATGTGACAGGGTCAAAGTGGGTAGTTGGGGCCAAGTCCCATCTGCTCAGGGGTAACAGTGCCAAGTGGCATCTTCTCATTGGCCCGTAGGGGATGCTGTAGCCACTCATTACCTCCCAGCTAGGAATAGGAAGGGACCACAGGACCAACAACCCAAGGTGGAGAACCCCACCATGTACACTATAAATAGGGCCTTTAATGCCCAAATGTACACACATCTCATTTATTATAAACCTACTCTTGAGAGCTCATTTACTCTTGCATTTACTATTTGTAGTTATCATAATTATAAAATCTTACCCGCTAGGAACCCGACAGCGAGTTCCTCACGAAATCGATGTCAATATTTTGGCGCTAGAAGGAGGGGTCACTAATATCGAAGTACACTCGATTCCGTTTATCTAGTTACCTCAAACGAACAACTACATCCCATTTTTTCTCAAAAATCCCCACTTTTCCACCTTGAAATGGCCACTTCGAAAGCTACTCGAACCCAGCAGCAAGTCGAAGACATCGGTGAGGCAGCCACTCCGGCTCCGGCCACGGCGGAAATGCTTCAGGGTCGTTTCGAGTTCCTGTCGGCGATAAGAACTCCGGAGGACCTCCAGGCGGCCAGGGCGATGATCGAGCGCCGCTAGGCCGAGATCGACGCCGCTCCGATCTGGATGTTTCCATTGACGCTCGGTGACAGAGCTCACCGGTGGTACTCATCGCTAATCGCGGGAAAGGTGGTATCGTTCCACCAATTGGGGGAACTGTTCCTGGAAAACTTCTCCTCGATGGCGCCACGTCTGGCCGGTGCCAATCGCATGGCCAACTTAGCCCAGGGGAAAGACGAGACGGACCGGGCGTACATCGACCGTGTCGATCGCATCATCATGGAGGGCGAACCCGTTGGTGACAAGGTCAAGCTCGTCAGCATCATAGGCGGGCTCCGCCTAAAAACGAAGCTGTGGAAGTCCATGAACAAGGACAATCCCAAATCGTACTCGGAGTTCCGGCAGGGGGCGGAAAAATCGTCTACAACGCCGATATCCTGGTGCAGCGGCTAAGCGAGAACGTCCCTACCGAGAAGGAAAAACCCCGCGCCCAAGCGGGAACCACATCGAACCGGAGGAACTTTTCCTACTGCGCTCCCCAGCCGTTCAAACCCTTCGACTCCATCGAAGTAAAGCTGGCCGAAAAATTATCGGCCACCCCGCAGTACGTCTACGTGCAAATCCGGGATAAAAACATGGTGCCCAAGGCCCGGCCGTGGGTTCACAAGCCAGGGGTGCAGCTCAACCCCAACAAATACTGTCATTACCACCAGACCGTCGGGCACAACACGAGCAAGTGCCGCGACCTCTTGAAGCAGCTCTGGCGGCTCTTCGAGGAGAGCAAGCTGGAGGAGTTCGTGAAGAGACCTGCGGCCAGGCCGGAAGCGTAAGTCGCTGCCCATCCCGTGGAGCCAAACCGGGAGGCAACCCTCATATGCCCACCGATGCCGGAACACCAAGCCCGCCGCACGGTCAACATGCTCTCCCTCGTGGGAGGGTTCGCGCCCACCAACTCGCTCTCCAACCGCCGGCAGAAAAGCGAGCTGCGAGCAATGGACAACGTCCATCAAATCACCATGCCGGTCAACATGACGGCGAAAGAGTCAGACCTCCTCGCCTTCAAGGAGGAGGATCGCACTAGGGTCAACTACCCGAACCACGACGCCCTGGTCATATCCGTCAACATCATGGGCGTCACCGTCCATCGCATGCTCGTCGATATTGGGGCCTACTGCAACATCCTCTTCAAGGCCGCATTCGACCAGCTGGATAGCTCCTTCGAGAAATACGTGGAGCCATGCGACCAGGTCATCAAGGGCTTCGGCGATGCTACTGTGAAACCCTACGGGATAGTTAGGCTAGCCGTAGAATTAGTTTCTAGTATAGACGCTGAGGTTAAGGATTCGAAACAGCTCGACTTCATTATTGTCGACCAGCCGTCAACCTATAACGGTTTTCTCGGCACGAGCACGAGTTCGAAGCCGCCGCCTCAGCATTCTATTATTGTATCAAGTTCCCAACCCCCTCCGGGAAAGTTGGGACTCTTAAGGGTAATCAAAAAATGGCACGCGGATGTTTAGCGTATATCGATCTTATTTCAAATTCCGCAAATTTAGATTACATATGCACAATCGGGGAGGGAAACATGGAGATACACGAAGAAATCCCACCCACTACCCACCCAATGGATGAAGATTCCAAAAATTTTGAAAACATTCAAATCGAACTAGAGCCCAGGATTGGCTTCGAACCCATGGAAATCGACAAAACCCTAACAGGAGAGATCGACGATCTATGCTTTGGTGAGCGGGGAGCCAGCCCGATCGAGAGGCTGATCTCGGTCACAATGAAGAATCGGCCAGAAGTAAGTGTTCAACTCGGTTCGTCGATGACCGACGAGATGCGGACAACGATGAACGCATTCTTAGAAGAGAACTTAGACGTGTTCGCATGGTCCCACGAAGACATGGTCGGGATCGATCCAGCCATATGTTCCCACCAATTACACATTGACCCAGCCCACAAGCCAGTCTCACAGAAGAGAAGAAAATTCGTTGCCACTGAGGTCAAAAAACTGCTCGACAACAAGCTTATCGGGATGGTCAACCTCGACGACAAGCCCCAATGGGTATCTAACGCCGTCCTCGTCAAGAAAAATAACAACACCTGGTGGTTGTGCATCGACTTCACGGACCTGAACAAAGCATGCCCCAAGGATCACTTCCCGATGCCGCACATCGACCATCTGGTGGACAGCACGGCCGGGTACGAGATGCTCACTTTCATGGACGCATTTTCCGGCTACCACAAGACCCCGATGGCCACCGATGACCAGAAACACACCACTTTTCTCACCGAGAAGAACATATACTTCTGGAAGCAGATGTCATTCGGGCTCATGAACGCAGGGGCAACCTATCAAAGGCTGGTCAACCATATGTTTCATAACCAAATTGGGGCAACCATGGAGGTGTATATCGACGACATCGTCGTCAAGAGTGAGAAGAAGGAGGATCACCTCACTCACCTAGCTGAGACGTTCGAAATCCTAAGAAAGTGTCGGATGAGGCTCAACCCGAAAAAATGCAGTTTCGGCGTCGAGTCGGGCAAGTTCTTGGGGCACATTGTCAGCCAGCGAGGGATCGAAGCAAACCCGACCAAAGTTCAAGTGATCCTCGATATGAGCGCGCCGCGCATAGTAAAAGAGGTACAGAGGGTGACGGGCAGCCTGACTGCTCTCAGCCGTTTCATCTCCCGCATGGGGGAATGGTGCAAACCATTGTTCGACGGCATGAGGAAGGGGAAACTAAACTGGACACCCCAGAGCCAGCTCGCGTTCGATAATTTGAAAGCGTATTTGTCAAACGCCCAGGTATTGGCAAAACCCGTCCCCGGCGAGAAGCTCTACCTTTACTTGGCGGCCTCGGACTCAGCTCTCAATGCCGTGCTAGTGCGGGCTGAGGGGCAGGCACATCTACCGATCTACTATGTCAGCCAGACACTCCACGCCGCCGAGCTACGGTACCCACCCTTGGAAAAGTTAGCTTATGCGCCAGTAATGAGTGTGTGTAAGTTACGCCCATACTTTTTCGATCTCCAAGTAGAAGAACTGACCACAATGCCACTTCGTCAAGTGCTACATCGACCAGAAACGGCGGGCAGATGCCTCAAGTGGGCGGTAGAGATCGGGCAGTTCGGAGTCACATACGCTCCTCGAACATCCATTAAAGGCCAGACCATGGCCGATTTCATAGTCGAGCTCACCTACCCGGAGGCGATGTCCAAGATCGAGCAGCCGCCATGGAAAATGTACGTCGACGGATCCTCCACAACTTTGCGGGCAGGCGCGGGAATTGTCCTTCTCAGCCCGTCCGGCCAATCGTTCACGACGGCCATCAGGATCGGTTTTCACGCAACCAATAATGAGGCCGAATACGAAGCATTAATAACGGCCTGGAAATGGCCATGGCCAAGAACCTCCTCGGAAAATTCGACCAAGTCCATATAGAGGTGGTGCCCCGACTCGACAATACTCAAGCAGACGCCCTTGCCCGTCTTGCAACATCCGAGGGGGCGGCCGACATGTCGCAAATCACGGTCACTTACCTGACCGCACCTTCGAGCTCGAACCAGTGGGTGACCAATCTGGGGCAGGAGGAGGACAACTGGATGACTCCCATTCTGAAGCACCACCACGGCGGCAAACTCCCGGTCGATCGAGTAGCGGCAAGACAGTTACAACTCCGGGCAGCCCGATACACGATCATCGGGGACAAGTTGTACAAGCGAGGCTTCGCCCTACCCCCCCTAAAATGCATAACGCCGGGGCAGGGAAAGAAGATCTTGGTAGAAGTCCACGAGGGGCGCTGCGGGAACCACGCCGGCGGCCAAGTGCTCGCCCAGAAAGTTATCCGTCAGGGATATTTCTGGCCCACTTTAAAGAAGGACGCGATCAACTATGCACGGGCATGCCATAAATGCCAAATTTACTCGCCGGAAATCCACCAGGCTCCAACCGAGCTCACTTCCATCTTGAGCCCTTGGCCGTTTGCAAAGTGGGGGATCGATCTCATTGGTCCTTTGCCCACAGCCCCGGGCAGCGTCAAGTATGCAATCGTCGTCGTGGATTACTTCAACAAATGGGCGGAGGCGGAGTCGCTAAAAACAATCGACCAGGAGCATGTCATTAGGTTCATCTGGCGCAACATAATCTACCGATTCGTCCTCCCACAGATAATCATTTCGGACAATGAGAAGCAATTCGACGGGTTGGAGATGGAGAAATTCTGCCAAAAGCACAAAATCAAAAGGTTGTTCTCGTCGCCCTACCATCCTCAATCGAACGGGCAGGTCGAGGTGGTGAATAAAATAATCAAACACACGCTGAAGGCAAGGTTGGAGGAGAGCAAGGGAACATGGGTGAGCAAGCTACCCGAAGTATTATGGTCATACAGAACGACCAGCCGCACTGCCACCGGGGAGACAACTTTACCTCTGGCCTTCTGAACGGAGGCAATCATCTAGGCAGAGGTCCTTATCACAAGCCTCCGCACCTCGCAACTCGTGGGGACCGAGAACGACCAAGCCATTCTAAACGAGTTGGACCTGCTGGAGGAGAGAAGGCTATCTGCCGAGCAAAGAAACATAGCTTATAAACGTCGGGCTGAAAAGTACTTCAACTCAAAAATCAAGATCAGAGAATTCGAAGTCGGGGACCTGGTGCTACGGCGGATGGTCGCCCCTAAAGATCTCCAGGCGCCTGGTCAACGGCGCCTATGATCTAGAAAGCCTTGAGGGCAATCCGACCCAATATCCTTGGAACGCCTCCCTACTAAAAAATTACTACCAGTAGCGGCTAGATAATTTAGCCTGCATCACCCTCTTTGCCCGCGAGCGGCCTCAATGTAATCGCCTCTCGAGCACAAAGTTGTAATCAATAAAATCGATTGTTAATTCAATCCTGTGTTCGTGAAGTCACTGCCCGTCAATCGGCTAAAGCACTTCACTCATTAATCATTTGGTTAATTTTTTAATCGATTGTTAATTCAATCTCGTAATCGTGAAGTCGCTGCCCGTCAATCTTCTAAAGCACTTCACTTATTAATCATTTGGTTAATCTTTTAATCGATTGTTAATTCAATCTCGTAATTGTGAAATCGCTGCCCGTCAATCGGCTAAAGCACTTCACTCATTAATCATTTGGTTAATCTTTTAATCGATTGTTAATTCAATCTCGTATTCGTGAAGTCGCTGCCCGTCAATCGGCTAAAGCACTTCACTCATTAATCGTTTGGTTGATTCTTAATTGATTGTTAACCGAGAAAGCAAAAGCAAATGAGAAAACAACAGCAAAAGGAAATGACGATTCCATTAAGATCGGGAGAACAAAAGGTTACAATGGCCCGCGGCCAACAAACTTGGAAACAAAAGAAAGAAAAAAGAGGGAGATGTTCACGGAGCCGCCTCATCCACCACCCCCGGATCCTCGACCACCTCCTCGTCAGCCAGAGGGTAGATGAAGGTCGCCGGGTCGCCGAGGAACAACAGGTCTATCCCACGATCAGCCAAATCCTTCAGAGTAATATCGTAGTCCGCAGAAGGGGGATTGGACTCGACATAACTCTTTAGGTCCTCCAAGGGTCCAGAGTAGTCGGCCTCGGGGTTCCGGCGAAGCAGGGAACGGATCGAGTCGGCGTATGCGTTGATATACACCATAGATCCAGCCGACTCGCTCTCTGCGGCCAGACGGGCATGCTCAGTTTCCAGACGGGCCTCGGCCTCCGCGGCAAGGGCCTCCTTGGCCTGACGGACTTCCTCAGCCGTCCTCACCTCGGCATCGGCAAACGCCCTCTTCTTCTCCTCTTCCAGCTCCGCATGGCTCTTGCGGGTGGCCTCCAACTCCTCCTGGAGCTTTTTGTTCGCTTCCTCCAGTCGGGCGGCTTCGTCCCGCTTAGTCTGGAAGCTAGCCTTGTAGGCGGCCAGAGTCTGCGCATCCCGCTCATACTCGAGCATGATACCCTCAAGAGCGATGGCATCGCGGGAAGCTCGAATGGCGGTGGACCTTAGCCGGTCAGGCACGGGGGCGGCGCAAGAGGCCTTCTTGCAGTTAAGGGTCCAAGACCGGGGCAGGTTCACCACTACTCGGCGAAGCTCTTCCGGCCAGGACTCCGGGACAGCCTCCGCGTAGGGAGGATCCTGCGAGCTCAAGAACTGGAGAACCTCCGGTGGGGGAGGGGGTCCGGCCTATAGGACGCCGGGATAAAAAGTTAGGTAAAAGAAAACATCACAAGACGACTAGGAAACTAAGCAAGAAACACTTACGTGAGGTGTTTGCCCCAGCCGAGGAAGGAGAAGTCGTTGCGGTCGCGAGAGGCTGAGGCCGGGCCACCAATGGTCATCTCGACGGTGCCGGCTACCAACCTGCCCGTCGCCGGATTCACGTTCAGGGTCACCATCTCCGGGTCGACCGAGGTCTGGGCCTCTACCCGGGCCTGTTTAGATGGCCGTTGGCCGTCTGTCGAGGAGGTGGTCGCGGGCGGCGCGAGAGTCTGCGGATGGCTGCGGATCACCACCCCTGCTGATCGGATGGCTCCCCACTTCGCCAACTTGGCCGTAGCACTCTTTTTGGGACCCATGTCAAAGGTCTCCCCGGAGGTCTCGACGTTGACGATGGGGATGGAGGCCTGGCCGGCATCGGGTGTGGGTCGAGGAGAGGAAACCGGAGAGGCAGACGGAGTGGAGGACCCCGCCTGGAAGCGTTGTTATGCAGAGAGACGCGTTGTGTGAAAATCGGGAAAAAAATTACGAGCAGAAAAGGAAACGGATCGAGGAGAATCTTACCACCAAAATCCAAGCGGCGCGGGAAGGTCCAGACAACCTTCTGTACTCGTCACTGTTGAGGAGGTCGACGTCGCGGTTATCTTGGCTCTCCGACCTCACCAAGGCAAGTGCTTGCCGGAAATCGTCGGTCAAGTCGGTCTGGTTGGGAACCGGGTTGCCTGCACAGTGAAAGAAAAATTAGATCAATACTGAGGAGGTGAGGAAAGAATTTAGTATTTACCTCGACGATTGTGATCTTGGTACTCCCGGGGAACCGGGATGAGTTCCCCGTCGACGCCGACGCTCTCCCACGCACCGCCGACCCACCACCACTTTTCGTGCCAGTGCGTCACCTTCGACGAGATGCCGAAAACGATAGCGTCGCCGTCCCGGGGCTTCACGGAGTAGTACCCCTGGTTCATTCGCCCAACCGAGGCCACCGTATAGTACAAGTAGTTGATCTCAGCCGGAGTCGGCATGCGGTGCAGCCCCCGGCGACCGAGCGCGACCATTGCACCTAATATGTAGTTCCACCCGTTGGGGGTGATCTGAGTGATCAACAAATTCCACGCGGAGAGCAGCTTGGAGATGGCCGGGTGGAGCGGGAAGCGGAGCCCGGTGTGGAGCATATCTGAATTTATGGCGATTAAGCCCTCGGGAGGCTGGTCTGCTCGTTCATTCTTCTGGGGGGCGTAGAAGAAAACATCGACGGGCGTCTGGAAGGTCCAGTAGAGCTCCTTGAGGTCGGCGTCCGGGGGCAAGCAACTAGGGCGACGAGAGGCCCCAAAATCGGTCTCCTGGGCCTCGAGGTATTCGCGAGCAGGGCGTCTTCGCACGAACCGGCTCATGTACTTGGGGTAGTCAAACCCAATCAGCCGGCTATCGGCATAGTCGATGTTGTCGGGTACGGCCTCCTGCTCGAACAAATACTTCTCGGCCCGAGACGGGTAGGATGATACGGGGGAAACACAGAGCGCGGCACCCTCTCGCTGGGGGCTCATCCTCTCTAAGTCGTCGGCATAAGCGTCCACGTCCGTAGAGGTGCCCTCGCCTTCTCTGGCGGCGGCGGCACGAGATGTCCCCTCACCGGAAGGGCGAAGGGGCCTCTCAGCACTGGTGGCGGCGCGGCGGCGGAAGTGGAAGGCATCGGTGGCCGCAACACTCTCGACGGAGTCACTCATTGAAATGAAGAAAATGAATATGGAAGGAAGAAGAAGAGTTTACCTTGGAACTCGGGAAGGATCGCCAGATTCTGGGAAACTCGCCGGAAAACTCACAAACTTGCAAAGGAAGGGCAAGGGAATGAAGAGCAAAAATGAGAAGGAGAGGAGGAGACCCCTATTTATAGGAGAAATGGGGGGGGGACTAAAATGCAAAAAAAATGGGGTCAAAAGTGAAAATAAGCAAAAGTCAGGGGGGCGCGTGAGGGACACGCGCGCAACGGTTGGGGACAAAATCGGCGGACGTGACGCCTGGGATCTTGCACGTCAGTCACGCCATCCCGTGACGTCAGCAGGCTTGGAACACGAAACGACACCTCGGAAGACGGAACGTCACACCCAAGATTCAAAATTCAAATTCAAATACGTGGATAGACCAGCCCGCCACCCGACGTCGATGGCCTCCCGTTGGAGGACTGGTGGGGCAATTGTTATACCTGCATAATAATACCCGACTATTCGGGTAACTGGCTCAACCCGTCGGGCCGAGGTGGAGCACAGGCGAGGAAACCGGGATAGCCAGTCTGGACCGAGCAGGCGGGCAGATGCTCGACGCCTACCCGACAAAGACCTCGGAGACTTATCGGGGAGCGTACTTGTTGGGAAGATCAAAGGTCGGTCGGCCAGCGACAAGCCCTGGAAAGACCTCTACCCGCTTTCCGAGAAAGGTTCCCCAGGTCACTCGCCACCCACTTGGTATCCGGCTACCCGGTTACCCGTCTGCCCGATCCCAGCTCTGCCAGCTGTGAGTATGGCCAGTACCATCAGTTCAGAGGATGTGACAAGGTCAAAGTGGGTAGTTGGGGCCAAGTCCCATCTGCTCAGGGGTAACAGTGTCAAGTGTCATCTTCTCATTGGCCCGTAGGGGAGGCTGTAGCCACTCATTACCTCCCAGCTAGGAATAGGAAGGGCCCACAGGCCCACCAACCCAAGGTGGAGAACCCCACCATGTACACTATAAATAGGGTCTTTAATGCCCAAATGTACACACGTCTCATTTACTATAAACCTACTCTTGAGAGCTCATTTACTCTTGCATTTACTATTTGTAGTTATCATAAATATTAAATCCTACCCGCTAGGAACCCGACGGCGAGTTCCTCACGAAATCGCTGTCAACAACTGTGTACTTTGGAAATCAAAGAAGCACCCATATCCTAAAGGGATACATAAGACTCAGGATGTTTTGGATTACATCCATTCTGATGTATGGGGGCCAGTTAGGGTTGAAACCCATGGAGGTGAAAGATATTTTATGACCTTGATTGATAATTTCAGTAGGAAAGTCTGGGTGTACATTATGAAACACAAAAATGAAGTTTTTCAGAAGTTCAAAGAATGGGTTCTCAAACAAGAAAATCAAAGGGGAAAGAAGATAAAACATCTTAGAACTGATAATGAACTTGAGTATCTTTCAGAGGAGTTCAATGATTACTGCAGATAGAGAGGAATCACAAGGCACAAAACAACACCATCAAATCCACAACAAAATGGTCTTGCAGAAAGAATGAACAGGACTATACTTGAAAGAGTGAGATGCATGCTATCAAATGCAAAGTTGCCAAAGGCATTCTGGGGAGAGGCAGTAAGCACATCTTGTTTCTTAATAAACAAGACACCATCATCAGTGCACACTAGAATTTACTTAAAAAATTGGGTTAGTAATAAATTGATAAAACAAAGGAGATGATGGAGAAAAAAAAAAAAAAACGTTTGGACAATCAGAGGAATAAAATGGACGATTAGATATAAAACTGAAGGATGGAGGATCAAGATGATCCCAACATTGCTTAAATTGGTCAACCATTCTTTAATAGAAAATAATGGTCAAAATTCATCGAGCTTTTCAAATCAGTGGCTAGAAAAGAAAGGCAGAAAACCTAAAAAGGGAAGCTTATGGTGTATTATATAGTTGTGATAGTTTCGGTGTATATGGTTGATTATTAAGAAAATGATTAATTAACCCAAATGTGTAAGTGGTTTATGTGATTAAAACATTATACTCCCTCCGGTTCATTTTTGTTTTCCACTTTCAAAGTGGCACGAGTTTTAATAAATGAGTTGTTTATTAGTATTTGTGGGTATAAAGTTGTTTTTGTGAATATAAAGTAAGGGTAAAATGGTCCTTTCAACTTTTTAAGGGGTAAAGTTAAAATGATATGTGTATTTTTTTGCCAATTTGGGAAAGAGATTGAGAAAGTGGGGGAAAAAAACATTTATTTTAGAATAATATGGATAATCTAAAATGAATCGGAGAGAGCACTATCTAACATTGACAAAATCAATGAAATATAACCAAAAAGTTATGATTGATTACAAATAAAAGTTTTCCCACGTTACACTAAAAAATTATCTATCAAATGCTGAAAGGTGCAGCATGACATTTTTTTTTTTTTCAAATGTTAGCCTACTTAAGATGGAAAAGTTACATTTTTTTTTTTAACACAAAAAGTGTAGACCATTTTTACTAAATAATTAGAGTGGATGTTTGGTAAAATGTTATCCGGCTTAACACAAAGTAGTTTTCCCACCCAACGCTTGCAAGACATTTTTTTTTTCCAAAAGATATGAATAACACTGACGTACACTACAGGAAATCACACTATACATGACGAATTTTTTTGCAACGACACAAAATTCGTTACTATTTGTTATTTAAAGGTGACAAATTTTATTTTTGTCACTAAAAAACTAGAGATTGTGACAAAATATACCACTAATTTTTTTTTCCTTGCAATTTTGTATTATTCATGACGACAACAAGAAATTCGTCAGAATAAATTTGGGTGACGATATCCATATTAATTGGTGACGATATTGAATGTCATCAAAAATAATATTTTCATGACGATGCTATGTTTTGTCATTAATTATTAAAAATAATTAGTGACACACGTATTTCGTCACACCACAAAAATATGTTAATTTGGAGAGGATTTTGGAGAGGGTTTTGGAGAGGGAATTGAGTATAGAGAGGGTTTCCCTCTCCAAAAGGCTCGTCGCCAACCTTTACACGAGGGAAAATACATTCCCTCGAAAAATAAAGAGGGTCTTGGAGAGGGGATTTTGTGTGGGAACGGACGAGGGAATTTTCCCTCGACAAAAAACCCTCGGCTATACCCTCGTAAAGGGCGAGGGAAATAACCCTCGGGAATGCTGCACGAGGGAACATTTCCCTCGGCAACTCTGACGCGGCCTGCAGGTACTGGGCGAGGGATTAATCCCTCGGCTGACGTGGCGAAGGAAAATCCCTCGTGAATGCCCTCGTGTAACCTGCATGCATAATAAATAAAAAATTCGTGGGTTTCGAACCCACGACCTCAGGCCCGAGCCACACCCGCGAAACCACTAGGCCACCACCCACCACACCAATTTATACGCGAAATGTCATAGTTACCCCCTACTTGAGGGTTGTAAATGGCGAATTTTCGCCCCCCAAGGGTTTCGAACACGCAACCTCCATGTATGCGGAGGTCTTGCGTGTTTCGCCGTGCCGCTCGGGCAAGGCTATTTACTTGTTATATTTTCAAGTGTAATATATATGTTTAATATATTTTCTGTTATATATTTTAAATATAATACTACTTAATATTAATTGTTTTTTATATTTTATATGAAAATTACCATTACATATAAAATTAAACTATCACTTGTATATATTATTAAAAATCAATATAATTTTAAAATAAATATCTTTTAATTATTTTTCACTATTACACATATATTGATTGTTTTTGTTTTTAAAAATAAATATTTTTTAATTTATTTTTACTATTTACTAATGTGTGTACACATATACACATATATTGATCGTTAATTTTTTTTAAAAATCAATAAAATAAAATAAAAGTACTTTTTAAATTCATTTTCACTATTTACTAATATATATGTGTACACATATACACATATAAAGTCTATTTTTTTATTAAATCAATAAAATTTTAAAATAAATATTTTTGAAATTGTTTTTCACTAAAATCAATAATAATAATAATAACAAACCAACATATATAGTTCCAATTATATCCAGACATAACAATTAAAATATCCACACATGCTCAAATATCAAGACAATTAAATCTAAATAAACAGTAAAATCTTAAACCAACATATATAGTTCAAAAACACGATCAAATATTCATGACATCTATCTCACATCATCATCATCAT
The DNA here is from genome assembly GCA_947034835.1 of Ballota nigra. NCBI lineage: Eukaryota > Viridiplantae > Streptophyta > Magnoliopsida > Lamiales > Lamiaceae > Ballota > Ballota nigra. The sequence continues at coordinate 63,326,986 of OX344729.1, forward strand.
CATCACCACCTCTTTCATTTCCAGAATAATTACCCCTCGGAGGGTAACCAGAAGATGCACCTCTTTCAAGTAGGTCTACAAATCCAGTTGGAGATATAGAATTACGACGAGACGGGGAAGGACCAGAAGCTGGAGGCGAGCAGGAGAGGCCTGAGGATAAGGGGCGGCGGGAAAAACACTAGGAGGAACGGGAGGAACACCATTAGAAGGACCGGTGGGAGGACAAGGGGCGTAACCAGAGGCGGGAGGATAAGAAGGATAAGCTGGGTAAGGAGGATATGAAGTAGTTGGTTGGGAAAACCCACTAGGTAGGTTTCCCTGATGTCCTTGCATCCACGCCATCATTTGGTTGTGCACTTCCTGATGCAAATTTTCGTTATACTGTCTCTGTTGTTCCGCCAGCATTCTTTCATATCTCGCGCGCTCTTCAGCCAACAAGCGATCAACATCTCTTTGGTCATAGCCGCCAACGTGTGTGCCAGATGATGTCCCGCCTGGGCCAGATTGTATGCGCATCGTCTTCATTTGACCGAGACCCCTAACTTTTCCGTGTTCTGGCCTCACTGTCTCAGCATACGCTTGACTCAATCGGTTCAAGTGCTCATCTTCGTCCGCTGAAGGCGGTAATTGCGAGACTCGTTCCTCCACGGAGCCCTAGACATACAAAATTATGTAAATGAAAAAGTATATAAACGTGTTATTTATATTGTTAATGTTAATGTAAAATACTTACAATTATTTCAGCAATTCCCCCATACGTGTACTCCCCTTCCCCACAGTTGTGGAAATGTTGCACAATTTCCCATTCAGTTGGGAGCCGGTTATATTTCTTCTCCTGTATTCCAAAAAATTCGGGTTATGTATAATAAAGTAATTAAAATCTCCCTATGTTGTAGTGCAGGATTAATTACTTACATATTCCTCAGTCCATTGTGCAGCTCCTTTTGCCCCTCCTTTGTGTTTTGAGGGGCCTCTTCCTCCGACCGAAGATAAGCGGTTTGTCCTACACTGGTTGCTTTTAGCAATGACTTCGGGCAATTGCCAATACTCGAGTAGTGCAGTCCAAAATGTCGGCTCCCACGGTGGGTTTTTTCCTTCACGTCGATGGATCCTCTTCCAAAGACTGAGGAGATCCGAGAATCGTTCTCTACACCTCTGGATGAACAACTTTTTAATTACCACCGTATTTTCTGTCGTCGGATCCCAGTAGGTCTCCCTCTGAAGAAAATATATACAATCACGTTTATTTTAATTAAGTAAAAATGTAGACATACATATAATACTACATACTTAACAAAATTAACAATTACCTGGAATGTCTCCCACCACTCTTTCCTCCTTCCTTCTGACACCAGCTTATAAGTGAAACCGCTCATCTCCATTCGACGGGACATGATGTTCCGAATCAACCTCGAAACAACATTCGAGGGCATCAATCTGTAGAAACTTTGTTTCACACATTGATATATATATTTTAATAAAATTAAATAAAAAAGACAAAGTTATATTTAACATACACATTGTGATACGTATAGATGCGTAGCCGGTTCGGACGAGGTGCATGATTGGTGAGCTCTTCCGCAGTTTCCGGAACGACGGGGTCATCCTCAGCCATATCTGGTTCTTCATTCTGATTCTGCAAATCAGGAACCGGTACTCTTCCGGTTTGGGAGGAGGATCCCCAAAAGCTGCATCGACCTGTATTTGTTTCCGATGTTTCCATCTGTATTTAACAATTACGTACAGTTATAACATGTGTACAAGATATTTTGGTTGGGACAACTAAAAAGAGTTGTACCGGTTCTCTCTCTTGGTCCGACTCTGGTGTACGAGAGGACGATGGCCGGCTACCGAACAAGTTACGGATACTTCTACCTCCAGTCATCTATATACATAGCAATTAATACATTAAGTAACAATATAATGTAAAATTAAAATATGTATGTACATAACAATTAAAACAAGCAAACACATCAATACATCAAACAAACACAACAAATACAGAATCCATTAAATACATCAAACAAACACAACAAATACAGAATTCATCAATCTTCTTCATCTTCTTCATCTTCTTCTTCATCATCATCTTCTTCATCTTCTTCATCATTTTCATCATCTTCTTCATCATTTTCAATATCTTCTTCGCCTTCTTCCTCTTCTTCATTCTCTACCTCAATTAGTGCAGCGTCAAAATCAGCCAAAACGACAGGATCATCATCTATTTGTACATTCATCTGAGATATTATATCGTCCTCTTGAAATGGGGGAAGCTCTGGTTCACTCTTTCTATCGACTTCCACTAAGGATCGCGCCTTGGTGGTGCAAACTGCCCACCACTCTCGACCCGGTTGGACAGATGCACCGGGATACTTACAATAGTAAACTTGAGTAGCTTGACTTGCAAGCACGAATGGATCATAACGACCATACCGTCCTCTTGGATTAATGTCCACGAGTTTATACTGAGGATGTATTCTTGTTCCCCTCGGTACAGTAGGATCAAACCACTGACATTTGAACAGAACAACTTTTTTTTCAGTAAGTCCAGGGTATTCCAAAACCACTACTTCCTCGAGTATCCCATAGAAATTATTTTCATTGGAATCATAGTTTGTTCCTTTAATGCAAACTCCACTGTTCATGGTTGCTTTAGAGGCACCATAATCTCGTGTGTGAAATTTGAAACCATTCACGTAATACCCAGGGTACGTGGTGACAGTACTGCTAGGACCGCCCGCGAGAGCACGTATAAACTGATCCTGAATACGATTTCTCTCCACCTATATTTTAAAATTTTACGATATATTTCATTATATATAAAAATTAATAATAACAAGTTACTTATACATATATATCACTTACAAGTTGTTCAAACCACGATGCAAATTCCATTTGAAGCACATCGTCTTTTTCAGCACCTGATAGATTCGGTTGAACAAGCAGTAGTTGCTCGAAAAATACACTACATATGATTGAGGCACAAATTAGAAGCTCAAAAACAACTTAAGTTTCCACTAAGAGGTAGGTTAACTTACGCAATATACGGTTGCACCTCATTGCAATTTAGTAACACGTACGTGTGGGCTACTTGCTTCTCTAAGTCTACAATCCATCTTTTACCCTTCTTTCCAAGATGTGTACCAGAAGGCACAAATATCGAAAGATTACCTTCAACTGCTTCGGGTACTTCACGACCGCTGAAATTGCGAGGTACATTGTGTCGCCTCGTCAGCACATGGTCCTCAAAATAATGGGAACAAAACATTGATGCTTCTTTTGTTAAATAAGCATTTGCAATTGAAGCTTCCACATGCGCCTTGTTACCCACACTTAACTTTAAATTGTGAAGATACCTAATTCAAGGTCCACGGATGAGCTACTGTAATTCCTGTACGAGATTATATTAAAAATAAATAGGTAAATTAATAGATTACCTCTCAAATGGGTACATCCATCTGTATTGTACTGGACCAGCGATCTTTGCCTCATATGCAAGATGGACAGGTAGATGCTCCATTGAATTAAAGAAGCTGGGTGGAAATATTCGTTCCAACTTGCATAAGATGTCTGGGATATCATGGTCCAACCTAGTCATGTTTTCCACTGTAATGGACCTAGATGTTAACTCCTTGAAAAATAAACTAATTTCAGTGATAGCTTTCCAAATGTTGGCCGGCAGTAATTCACGGAAAGCAATTGGAAGCAGTCTCTGCATAAACACGTGACAATCATGACTCTTCATCCCAAACATCTTCAATTTGCTCCAGTCTACGCAACGAGACAGGTTGGACACATAATCATCAGGGAATTTCAATTCATCTACCCACTTGCAAACAATATCTCTCTGTCTCTTATCAAGTGAATAAGCAGCTTTGGGGTACTTTCCTGTATCTGGACATCTCTACAACGAGGGTCGACGATAATATTCATTGAGCTCATCCCTAGATTTATTTGTGTCCTTCGTTTTCCCTTCCACATTCATCACCGTGTAGAAGAGATTATCAAACACATTTTTTTCGATGTGCATCACATCCAAATTGTGTCGGATCAACAGCGTACTCCAGTACAGAAAATCCCAGAAAATGCTCTTCTTCTTCCAACCCCCATCTAGAACTTTGTTGTGCGCATCAGCACCCTCTTCCGTAACTTTCATAAATCCAATCCAATTAATTTCCTCAAGGATCGAAACACCTGTACGGATGGACGGTGGATCATCATCAACTGTTTTGTTCTTTCTGAATGCAGTCTTGTTCCTTCGATACGGATGATATATGGGTAAGAACTTACGATGGTTGTCAAACCACGACTGCTTTCGACTGAGCCTCAAAGTGAAAGCATCCATGTATTCTGCACAATATGGACAAGCAAACCTTCCAGATGTGCTCCATCCAAACAACATCGAGTAGGCTGGAAAGTCACTTATGGTCCAGATTAGTGCAGCCCGCATCAAAAAATTCTGCTTTGTAGCAATATCATACGTTACCACTCCATATTCCCATAAAATTATCAAATCACGGATTAATGGTTGTAAAAATACATCCAATTTATCCTTTGGATTTTTTGGACCAGGCACCAGAACCGTAAGAAACATGAATTGATCCTTCATGCACATCCATGGCGGTAGATTGTACGGCGTCAGTATCACGGGCCATGAGGAGTATTGTTTCCCCGACTGCCCAAACGGCTGAAAACCGTCGGTGCTCAAGCCCAACCTCACGTTTCGAATTTCTAATGCAAATTCAGGATACGACTGGTTCAAGTGTTTCCAAGCCTGCGAGTCTGCAGGGTGGCGCATAACACCAGACTGATCATTATTAGAGCAACTTGCATGCCATGTCATATCCTTCGCAGTTGAATTGGACTGATACAATCTTTGCAGTCTAGGGATGATGGGAAAGTAGAACATCTCCTTGAAAGGGCTCTTCTTTTTCAGTCGACCATTCACATCGCGTCTAGCGGGTTTGAACCGTGGCCGACCGCAAAATTTACAATATTCAAGATCGCTGTCTGCACCCCAATATAACATACAATACCCTGCACAACAGTCGATCCTCTCCACAGGAAGCCCCATCTCACCCATCAACTGTTTGCTATCTGAAAACTTTATGGGTACCAAATTATCCGGAGGACATATCTCACGAACCAGGTCAACGATTTGATTATAACCCCTTTCAAATAGTCTGTTTTCAGTTTTAATGTTCAGCATGCGTGCATTGAATGACAGTTGCGAGTGTGATTCGCATCCAGGATACAAATCCCGATCCGCTGCACGAAGCATATCATAAAACTGTGCAGCATACTGATTAGGGGGTTCCTCAACAGGCGGCTCGTCACCCACATTTCCAAAGTGGGGACCGGAAGTTAAGTCCGTGATCATATCGTGGTACGAGCTAGATCCTGATGTCTGATCAACCGGCCCGTAAGAAGCCGACGCCTGATCATTGTATTGATGTGGAATTTGACCCCAAATTTCCTCACCGTGAAAAACCCAATTGTAATAATTTGGCATAAAACCATTTCTATACAAATGAGCTTTCACGTCATCGGGGTACTGAAACGTCTTGTTCCTGCATCTAAATTTGTTGCAGGGACACCTAATCTTTCCTCGATTCATCCAATTCGGGTTACTAGTGGCGAAGTCTATGAATGAATCGAGTCCACTAATAAATTCAGGAGCTATCATGCCATTAATCGATCTTGGACCATACATCCAACGTAAACGACTTGAATAATCCATATCAATCTGTTTTATATTAATGAATTAATACTCAAAACCCTACAATTAATCATTTGTATTCTCCTATTAATTAATTTATTATTAGATTATAATTAATTAATTAATTAATATTTTCTAAAAATTTCGGCAGAGTTTCTTTTTATTTTTTCGTATTCCCCAGTTAATCAAAATTCCTACGTGCATCCATTTCCGACTTAATTATAATTAATCAAGTCGGAACACACATATTCTACAACAATCAATATCAATAACCCCTCCTTCAACTTCAACATGTATATATATATATATATATATATATATATATATATATATATATATATATATATATATATATATAATTAGTTAATTAATAAATATATATATACATCATGAATAATAATACATACATGAATATATACACACATTAACATATCAATTAGCACCTAAATTAACAACTAAATATATATATCAAATTAAATTCTACTAAATAATTATTTATATTAACTACACAAATATTTATATTATAATTACTAATCAACAAATTAAATATGCCTATATATGCATGCATAATATATTAACAACTAATACTAAATAAATTAATTATATGACTAATTACCTATATACATATATATTTGAGTACATACACACACATATATATACATGAAATATATATATATATATATATATATTGTGTAATAATATTTATATATCAATTATAACCGTTTTAAAATTAAAAAAAAATTACCGTATAAACGTTTTTGCAAGTGTGTAGCAACCGGAGACAAGTTTTTTACGTCGGTGGTGGTGGAAAACGGGCGACCGGAGCTCCTCTTCTTTCTTCTTCTCCTCTCATGTCTTCTTCTCCTCTCTTCTGTTTAATTGTTTCTGTCGAAATGGGTAGTAATAATGCTGAAACTAATTTAACTTGGACGAGGGCTTTGAAGAGGGATTAACCCTCGCATAATAAATTCAAACCTGCGTAAAGCCTGCATGCATATTCAGAAATCTCTGCAAAGTTCTCGAGGGAATTTAACCCTCGTGAAGGGTATCCTATGACGGGAAGAGGGTTATTTCCCTCGTGAAATTGCCGAGGGAACCCTGAACCCTCGTCTACCTGCATGCGTCAGAATTTGTCGAGGGAAGAATCCCTCGTGACACTGCAGAGGGCAGAACCCTCGTCCATTCCCTCGTCTGACGTTTGTGGGCTCCATTTTTGCTCGGCAATTCCCTCGTGAAAGATGAGGGAAAGGAAACCCTCGTCAAATCCCTCGTTGAGCCAAAGTCCTCCTTAAAACCCTCTTCAATGTTGAGGGTTTGATTTCCCTCGAGAAATTCCCTAGTCTAAGAAGGTGTTTTTTGTAGTGTCACAATATTATTTGGTGACAATATATATTATAATTAGTGACGATCATATTCGTTGTATACTATAATTTTTTCATAACGATTATATGAATTGTCATTATTTGTTCAGGGTAATGAGTGACAATATTTTTTGTCACCAATGTTTATATAGTGACGATTAATAAATTTTTAGTCGCTTTTAATAGGAGGAAGTCATAAATTATTATAGCAGATTTTTCATGACATAAGAATTTTGTCACCATTTTTATACACAAACATGACGAAATTAAATTTTGTCATACTCAAAAAATAAAATATAATTAACAAGGTTTGAACCTAAAATATCTATAATACTATTAAAAGTGTCTTACCTCCATAAATCATTTTCGGACCTTTTTGCCCTTACCCTTTTCTTTCCTTGACATTTTCCCCCTTCTCCTTTAATCCCTAATCCTAATTTCTTTCTACTCCTTTCCGGCGATTGATATTGATGGAACTCAAGCGGCGATTGATGACGGAACTCAAGCGGCGATCGGCTCTGAATGATGTGAGCACTCAACCTCCACGAATCGACCAAGCTTGGTCACTGGCACCCATTTCTCCTCCTCGGCCCCACGGCGTGGGCAGCGGACACCGCGTCCCCGACCTCTATCGCCCCCCACGAAAGCAAATTCTGGCGATGGATCGGCGACGGAACTCAAGCGGCAATCGGCTCTGAATGATGTGAGCACTCGACCTCCACGAATAAGCAGATTTTCGCTATATGTCGTTTTACACTATACAGTGAAAATCTGCTTATGCTATTTGCCGTTTTACACTATATGTCGTTCAACAGATTTTCACTATATGCCGTTTTACACATAGAATTAAGCAGAAATGGGGTTTTCAAGGTATGCATAAGCATATATTCACTATATGCCGTTTTACACATCTTTTTTTATTCTTTTCATGTGATGTTACAGCTCTGGCAAGCTTTTGTTGGTGTTAGAGCACGCCAAGTGGAGAATTACTATTGTGAATTGCTTGCTCCCGAGACTAATATAGAGAGTAAAAATACAAAATTGAATTCTGTAGGTACACCTGAGAAATATAAAGCCCAAGTTGAGAAGGTTATCCATTCTTTTTACCTATGAATCACTTTATAGCACACAATTATGTAGCTATTTATAACTGTTATTGCAAATCCAACCTCATCCCTTCCCCACTGCAGGATTTACCTCGTATATTTCCTGGTCATCCTGCTCTGAATGAGGACGGTAGAAATGCTTTAAGACGTTTACTCACAGATTATGCTCGCCATAATCCCTCTGTTGGATATTGCCAGGTAATATTTGTGCATTATTATGAACACAAATTAAGTACCATTAGTATTGAATACTATCTTGGGATGTTGACTACTGAGCATCTTTAAATTGCATTAATAGATTATACTTTGGATAGAATCTAGGCTGTATGTGCTCATCTTTTCCTAATCCCTTTTCTAATTGGCCTGTTACTTAAGAGATGAATCATTGATAAGTACCTCAATTTTCAACAGCATGCTATTATCTACCTCAATCATTTGTTGTCTTTTGGCAAATTGGTGCTGCTGATTAATTATATTTTATATTATGTTTTGTCCATGGATCCATGCAAGCCATGAATTTCTTTGCAAGCTTGTTATTGCTTCCGATGCCAGATGAAAATGCATTTTGGTGGATTAAAATCTTGTTCAATTTATTTTTCTGTTCTATGGTAGATCCGTATTGTCGAAATACTTTCTAAGTAGGTAAATGTTATATTTTGCTTGAGAATTTTGTACTTAAACGCATGGAATTGAGTACTTTCTGTATACATCCTTCGTCAGTATCTAAGATAGTGCTTGACTTTCAGGACTTTGATGGGTATTCTTGATGATTATTTAATGATTATTACTCGGAGGAAATGCTAGAATCTCAGGTATTTTAAATATTATTTTCCAGCTGTTCTTTAATAAAATAAGGGCACAGTTCTACCAACTTATTGTGTCTTTCTGAAATTGAGGAGTATGTTCAACTGGCATAATATAAGTAAGGTTTCCTGTGTTTCTATCTCTCTTGGCAGGTTGATCAACTTGTTTTCGAGGAGTTGGTGAGTGAAAGATTTCCCAGATTGGGTGCGTCTCTTTTAATTAATTTTCTTTTATATGCACGCATCCCCATTGAGACTTTCAATCAATCATTGTTTCTACTCCTTATTAACTTTTTTTGTGCAACGGTAAACCATCTGGATTCCCTGGGGGTGCAGGTGGCATGGGTGAGTACCCCGTGGTTCCTCACAATATTTATGAATATGCTTCCATGGGAAAGTGGTCAGCTCTCTCTCTCTCTGTCTCTCTAAAAAAATCTCTTCGCTCTGATTCTCTTAAACTGATGAGTTTAAGCTGTCTTCAGTTCTTAGAGTCTGGGACGTGCTTCTCTTTCAAGGTGGTCAAGCGCAGCTGCTTGCAATGTTTGTTCAGATTCTGGGAGCAAAAATGTGTATTGAAGTTGGTGTCTACACTATATGATTCCTTGGATTCATTTCTTTTCAGTTAGATGTTTATGTGTCGTTCGAGATTACATCTTTATTGTTTAGTATTGTTATTGCATACATATTAGCAGTTTGATGGTTGAAATGCTGTAACGTGTTAACTGATAGTTCTGCCCATGTTCTTGATACATCGTATAGGCATGCTCTTTAAGAACCCTATGAAAGTTAAGTCAGCAGTTCTCTGAAAGTGACCAAATAGGAAAGTCTTAGTTGATGGAATCATGAGAAAGATAACATCCTCATGAACCTGCAAATTTTAGCTCCCTATTTTAAGTACCAAATTGTGCGATCTTTTACGTCTGAGGCCTATAGCTTGTAAAGTTGCTCATCACTTTCTGAAATCTCCCTTTTGTGGTTTTTTTGCCTTAATATTTGAAATTCATAGTTGTTTTCCATTGGTGATTATTGAAAGCAACACCATAAGTTGAATTTTGCACCAGCTTATATTTTAGGATAATCTCCAACTTTTATATTTGTACTTCTCTACTACGCTGGTAAGGTGTAAAAATATGGAATTTAGAAGCAAAATGTAAATGAGAATTCATTTCTAAAATCTCACGTTTTAGTGAAAAAATTGATTGTCTTAGTTTTACTTTGCAGACGTTTAGTTCAAGAATCGATTAATGTGACGTTTTGTTCTATCTAATATTGTTGAAACACTATCACGGTCCAACATTGCTAACAGATATTTTGGATATAGCTTAGTGTCTAATATTAGCTTAATCGAATCCTGCGACATTTTTCAAGCAATGCATTCGGATGGGAATTGAGTATTTTGCAAATGTCGACATAAAGTTTAATATATTATCGGAACTCTTTTTTATAAGAATTTTAGTGAGTTATCGTATGACACAAATTTGTTTCACAAATTTTTATAACTAACAATTATCAGGATTGTTCCATGTGATTGGATTAACAAACAAAAATCAAATCAACACTAGCTGAAGAAAGAAGGAGAGAAGTTCCTCTTTCCCGGTAGTAGCACTATGTTCCCTAATGGTGTCAGTAAATATGTTGGCTTAATGCAAGTTTTGATTCCAGGAATAAAAATTGGACAATTAGGACAGCCATTGATACGGGATGTGGGGAGAGTCCAATTTCTATGCTTCATCTAGGTGCTGATGATATGTATAGTCTACAAACATATTGTTGGTATTGTTTACTTGAAAGATCAATGTAATTTTTTATAATAACTATCGTTAGATCATGATCTTCATTGTGGTTGAATGTTTAGACATGCAAATCATACTATTGATGTATTACAGATACTAGCAATTTAAATTCTTCATTTCCCTTTTGATTTGTTTAGGTGGCCAGCTGGGGTCGTGATTTGTTGGATCGTGGGATCCTAATAGTCTCTCTTGCCCCTAGAGGTTATCAAACCCCACACAAAAATTGTGGCAAATGTGTCTTTAAAGCCTCTGACATCACTCTTTTAACTCGTTGTGTTTGTGAATTATGTTTTCGAGGAACGCATTGAGTGATGGCGATGAAGAAGGGGAGGCCCTGGTTTTGGCTGCATTGCAGAAATCGCCGACGTATGATAGAGCTCGGACGACGCTTTACCGAAATGTCGCCGGGAAGCTGTCGTTGGTTGATGTTTGTAGAATCGAGAATGAGGAACAAAAGCGGGTTGTGGATAAGTTAGTTCGTGCTGCTAATGAAGATATGGAGAGGGTTAGGCAGAGATTTGATGCGTAAGGCTCCTACGTTTTTTTTTTCTAATCGATTTTATGGGTATTAGTTGATGTGCTTATGTCCCTGCTGTTATGCCTGCCAACTGTTTGTAGAAATGACAGTGTTAGTTTCACATTGAGCAGGTTAAGGAATGATGTTTCTCTGTCAATGTCATATGAATGATTTGCATTCCTTTGTTGATGTGGTTGATATTTCTGCTTATTTTTTTGTTTTCCAATGCATGATGATGATTTAGACTAATTTTGTGATAACTCATAAATTAGTTGGTTTTATTGTCTGTAAATGAGTTGCTGTTATTCAAATTCTATTCATGTCCGTTGTAGTGTTGGCCTAGAGCTTCCACGGGTTGAGGTTCGATTTCAGAATCTGAAGGTGGATGCATCAATCCATGTTGGAAGCATAGCTTTGCCAACCATACCGAATTTTATTTTTTATATGACTGAGTTAAGATAAGATGCAGAGCACAAATTCTGATAACTGTAAGTTCTTATCTCTTTCATCTTCTTTCATTAATATATAATGGAACCTAATGTCTTATATACATTAAATATATACATATTTTGAATAATGGAACATAATGTCTTATATTGGTTTTTTATTCCAGGAGATTTTGATTTCTAATAAGTTATCCTTTCCTGATACTACTTGGAATCTTATCGCTTGGTAAATTGATTAGATGTAGGTAGCATGCAAATCAAGCTATTTCGTTTAAATATGTTTTGTTAATTGAGAACTTGAAATTCTGCAAGTCATTACCTGCTTTGGAAATTGATATCCAAAACAGTTTAGTGAAAAGTTTACCAAATGATATACAACTGGATTTTTAATATAATTAAAAAAAACAATGCCTTTGAAAACTGTTTTTCCCTTGACTTTGAAATTACCCAAAGTAATTTTATGAGATTTTAATCTAAAATTACCGAAATAAAAATTGAATTAGGCTTTGTAAATTATTTCTTTGCTTATTTTTTGTGGCAGAAGGGGATATTAATTACGGGTGGAAGGATCGTAATATCTCTGCCTAAGTTTTGTTGTTCTTAGGTTTAGTTTTGTCCTAGGTTTCCCTGACATCTTTAGAGGTTTCCTACAAATTAGTCCCAAGCTAAAAATAATCTTCTTCTTTTTCCAAATCCACATTCCATCTCTACCTTCTTTTGAACCAGATGAGCCATCTCCATTTTTCTAAAAGTACTGGATCAATAACAATCATGAACCCCAATTATCTTAATATGATCTTACTTTCTATTATTAAACAAGTGCACTGTTTTGCCCATTTATCCTATCAAAGGTTAAATAATTTACATTAATTTGGTTCATGCAGAGTTTTCTTTCAGCTATTTTGAATTGTCTCAGTGACAACCAGAAGAACATGCAAGAATGCACTTTGAGAACCTTAGATTCCTGGCTTGCCGCTGCTCATCTTGATAAGATGGTACAAGGAAATTTCCCTTGGACAGCTATATGTCGCGCTTTCGAGGGGAATTTCCTAGAAGATACAAAAGTCTTGATCAAGGCAAGGAATAAGCAACAAACAAAAACTATTGTGTACAAGGAAATTTTAGTGTAAATAGGAAGTTTTGAAATAATTTTTATTTAATTGTTGCACCTAGCGTATTAATGATCTTAAATTTATCTTATTTAATATAGATCATAACCTCATATGACACTTAAAAAAAATACTAAATTCATTTTCTAACAACACTTCATTAACGTCATGAAAACAACGTAATTTGAATCAGTACGAAAATGAAAAAAAAAATGGGACCGAGGTTACGAAGATCACAATACTAAAACCAATCCTAAAATTTTCAAAAATACAAATACCAACAACTTCTTTCATAAAAATTCCTCTGGACCTCTGGTATCGTCATTTTTCTTCTTACATAGTGCTCACTCGACAATGATTTAATTTTTTGTTAGACATAACATCTGAAACTCAATTTTTAATCCTTTATAAATAATGTTCACCCGACAATGATTCAAAATTTTGGTTTGGTTCTTAGACAAATCATCTAATTGATCTATGATCATTTTAGCAATAAAAATTTAGAATAAATTGTGTCCGACGTGCAACGCACGTGGTTCCACACTAGTCTAAAGTAAAAGTAGACAAGCCTCAGCCTGACCAACTAAACTATTAATTTTAGTTGATAATATTCAAATAAAAATAAAAAACAAGGGTAAGGTTTGAACTAAAGGTCTGTAAATAAATAAATAAATAAATAAATAAAGAGAAAAAAAACTAGTGAACAGATTAGAACCCAAGACCTACATCTAAAAATATTACATTATTACCCAACTGAGCTAAACAAATTTTATTAATTAAATTTGAAATGTTGGCCTAAATTATTATGACTTGTAATGTGAAATGTCCTTATTAGTAGAATAGGGCAGCGCCAATTTTTGGCGTGAACAGAATCCTCCCAAATTTACCAAAAAAAATTGTCGCTCGTCCTCAAAACTTACCCACATTTGGTTGTTCATCTTTCTTCTGGAAGTGACGCAATTCCTTCTCCCCCATTCTCTATCGCGGAATTTTGGATTTTGTTCTCTCCAGCGGTTCTTGAATTTTGGTCTAAATTTCTTCCAGAATTGAGCAATTAGCAGCAGGTATGCCTCTTTTTATTTTAATTCTTATTTTTCTATGTTTTATATTTCAATATAACAATGAAGCTCTGATGTGATTTCTGGTACGAAACACTTTTATTGTGTTCGTCAATATAACAATGGAGCTCTATTGAATTCACCAATATTATGCCTTATTCTGATTATCTGTGCTATTATGTGAAAATAATTCAGGTGATAAAATTGTTATTTGAATCGAAGACATTTGATTGACTTACATGTAATGTTTTTCTCTGAACTTCACTACTGTTTGTTCAGCTATTGCAACATTTTTTGTTTGTTGCACTCATTTTAATATCAAGTGTGTGTTGGCTTTTCAATGGTATATGTGCATACCTTTCTGTGTTAGCTCTTGCTGACATTCTCTTCATTCCTTTTTTCTGAATTTTTTTATTAAGTAAGAAGTGGGATATTGAGACAGTGGAACTAAAGAAGAGCTCAATCATACATGGGATTGCATTTTGATGGTGTTGAGACTTGTACTGTAAATATCTTTTAAGGGGATTAGAACAGCTAGTTAGATTAATAAGTTGATGAGTCGAGAAAGAGAGTTCAGTCACAACTAAATTTCTATCTAAACCTTTTGAAATACATGGCATAGTTTTCTGAATGTGTACAGAAGAACAATAATATGAGAATTTACTGAGAGACCTTGTGCCCCAGTGCCCCAGTATATTGAAATATTCTTATATACTAGCCTCAATTTCTGTAAATGTTTGTTCTAGTTATTTTGTCAAGTCATTGGCATAAAAATATATAGATATGCATGTGAATTCTGGGATTTGTTATATATTATAGCTTAATTTTATCAATAATAGGATAAGAGTTTGAGGTCTATGGTGACTGTAGGTAAGGTTCTATTACTTTCAAATGACTTATATTTTATGAATTTGGTTAATGTCACTTTTTCCTGTTATATTTGAGGAATCGTTGATCACACAAAATCTTGAAATTTTTAATTCATAGGCTAATATCAGATTACTTTTGTATGCTAATATCAGATTTGGTGGTCTATATTGGTCGACTGTTGCCCGGTTGTCACTTTTTGCTAACATATTTAGAGTTTTGGTTCTTTAGTTGTATCTACCGATTCACAACTTGTTTAGATAATTCATGGTATTATTGGAACTGGTGGTTTGAATTTATTTACAAGGTTGTGCAGGTGTGTTGCCCTCCAGTGTCCTATATTTTCCTTTCAATGCTGATACATCTCTTATTTTTGCAAAGGATAAATCATGTTTCCTCATTGGATGTTATCCATTTCTTGATAATGAAAATGAGAAGTTGGATCTTGAAGTTCTTAGTTTCTATATATACTTTTCTGGCATTAATATGAACTTTTTGTAATTACTAGTATTTCTTCTTTTAGTTTTGAATCACACAGGCATATGGGCACTTAAATATGTTCAATATAATACCTACAATAGTAAATTAAATATAACAAAACATATACAACAAATTTCATTTGTCAGCTCATGTGTACTTCATTTGTCTCATATTCCGTTATTTGCCACTTTAATTTCATTGCTAACAAAATAATCTGTCGGCCCTTCATAATTTGGATATTATGCATGATAGGTGTAGTGCAAAATGCACAAAAGTTGGATATCGATACCAAGTGGTCTAAAAGTTATGTAAAACTCACACGGGTTAAGAGTGTAGCGTTCGATGCCCTTGTACAAACTGTTTGAATTGCTGAGTATTCTGAAAAGATGTGTTTTTTCACCTCAGTGGCATCCTACATTGTATCAAGATGTGAACAAAAAGCTTAGTGACAACAATATTTATATTTTGCTTTTAATACTAAATTGCAAGGACATGTGTAGATATTGTGCTTTGAACTATTGCAGATGGTTGTGATCACATGTACAAAGTCAGAAACTATCCGACAAAGCTTCTTATGCCAAAATTTGACTATTATATATTTTTATTCCTTTCATTTCTATTTTTCATACTATATATAAGGAGAGGTTGATGGCACAAAATCTCTAAATTTTCACTTAGTAGGCTAATATTAGATTGAATTTTGTAGGCTAATTTCATATTTGGTGGTTTGTAATAGTTTATTTTCCCTGTTGTTATTTTTGCCAACAAATTTTATCAGTTTTAAGGGTACAATAGTTTGTTGGATGCTGATTAAGGTTTACGTTGATACTGAAATTTTATTAACATTTGATATGGATAGGCTTTATATATTTTTAAGTCGGTCTTATCTCATGGAATCTTATAGTTAATACCAGAAATGTTATTTTTGATGGAGCTGCAATAAGAGGGCTTTTTGCCATCTAAATGGCACAATCACAATTTGACATGTTAAAACTAAGTGAGACTGAGGTATTGTCATTTTGATAGATTGGATTTCAAGTTTTTCATGAAAACATAGGATAAAAGTTGATATTGATTTTTGTTGTTTTAATTTATAATCTTAGAAATCATGCTCCTGTGAAAGCTTTCTTAATCTGTATTCTGCTAATTCTCTACGAAGTTTTGTCTTGCACCTAGATAACATAACATTTAATATTATTTCCTATTCTTGTAAACAACTTGCTGCATATTAAGATGTTTGTCTGTTTCTGATTTCAGTTTATTATTTTGTTTATAACAGAGGTCCTGAAGCAGGTCCGGGACTTATTACATCAAGACAATGATAATATGCTTTCTTTAAGGGAATTTTGTTTTGCTGCATAATTAATGGAGTGATATCTTCTTTCCAAATCCTTTTTTCTTAGATGAGATATTGTGTCATGTCTTTAGTCTATTATGCTTTATTTCTCCAACCTCATTGAGAACATAAGCAGAGATATGATGCATCTTTGTTATTATAACTTTTTTTTTTTTTTGATAAACCAGCAAATAACAATGCTCATATTATAAGCCATACTTTCTGGATTGAAATGACTGATGTACTAGATCACATTTATTCCATCTGTCCCATTGTTGTTTTCTATATTACTGTTTGCTAATTGTAATATTAAAAAATATTGTTGTTTATCATGAAATATTTTTAAAGTATCATTAATCTCATCAAAAGTATCATTAATTTGGGTCAGTGATATTATATTGTAATTGTTGTAAAAAAAAATTGAACTCAAATTAATGATACACCTGATGAACTTTTTTTATACTTCTAGTCAAATATTCTATATTTTTTTAAACATGTTTATGATAAGCTTAACATGAATATTTTCACATAAAACTTATTCAAAATAGTTTCATTAATTTAAGAAATAAAATGAGATAGACTATAATTTAGTGTGTTTTTTTTTTTTTTTAAGATTGGAGATTATAGGTTGTTGGTTGCTTGAAGTTTAAAAATTAGAGATGAAAGAAGATTTATAAAGGAAATGAGTATAGAAAAAGTGGTGGTCTCTTGTGCAATATTGCACATGTAAGAAAATATTTAAAGAAGGAGAAAATTTCGCGAATTATTCGTTGTCATGCCACTTACAGGTCTTTGTTACTATAAAGGCAAGTATGTGTTACTATAAGAGTATGTATGTTTTACTATATCACATAATGAATATCATAATATCAATTTCATACTATGAACAAATATAATAAGAGAGTTTCTAAATGTTATGTTTATCAATTTACAACATGTATTGTATATGCCCTTTTATCATGTAACTTTTATAATTTTTTTATTCGATTGCAACTTATACTATATAAAATTGACAAAGTATAGAGTGAAAATGATTCATACATAAATCACTGAAGGGTATTAGTTGTTTTTCACTAAAGAATATTAGTTGTTTTCATTTAAGAGTATTAGTTATTTTCACTGAAAAATCTTAGTTCTTTTTTGTAACGCCCCGAACCCAATATATATTAATTATATCGAATTCGAAGTGTTATTGTGATCAAAAGTCCGAACTATAAATTTTTTTAAGGAATATAACGGAAATGAGAGATGATGAGTTTTTATGCAGCGGAAGAAAATGAATAGAATAATATTAGTAAGTATCTCTCACATATATATGTGTACATAAAACATAATATCAATAGTAATGTTTTATTTAAGTGGGGAACTCCGTGTCGTCTCTATTACTGTCCTTGCTCCACGAAATCATAATCTGCAAGGGGTTAGGAAAATGGGGCGTGAGAATTGAATTCTCACTTATGGGTGATTTGCAACATCATGGGATTGGTAAATCCGAAATATATTAAATTATACTCATTGATAAAGTGTTTATTTTATTTAATAAGTTGACATATAATATTTAAACGGCATTTAAACATATTTCGCATAAAATAATTGAAATAGCACAAGTTGGTTCACATTAGGGCAAAGCCCAAAGTCATATCACACATTATCACAACTATCAAACCATAAACGTACAATCATTCCACTTCCATCATAGTTACTCTTTTCAACTCCAACCATCAACAGCCTTGATTCCGAGGGCGTCAAACGACAGCTGTCCCCGGAGACCGGAAAAATAATCAACGACCTTGATTCCGAGGGCGTCCAACGACAGCTGTCCCCGGAGGCCGGAAAAACAATCAACGACCTTAATTCCGAGGGCGTCCAACGACAGCTGTCCCCGGAGGCCGGAAAAACAATACCCAAATCACAACTCCGTACTTACTGACTTTCCATAAAACTAATACAACAACCTCATCGAGAAAATACTTGACTGATAATTGAACTGGTTCATGCTCACGTAAGGTGTTTACTCATGCAGTGGTGATCGATTCACAAAACAACAGGCTAATATATAACACATATAGTTATATCACATAATCCAAACAGTTATATAATAGGTGTTACATTTATGTTGGATTAGATATTTTTGATTTGATTTAGTCGAGTTCAGAAAATACCAGCACGACGTTATTAATAGCAGATCAATCAACGGATCATCACCCACCTGATTGTTTCGAGTCCCGAGAATGATGTGTAGGCAGAGGGTCGAAAACCTCGTGCGCGTTCCAACTAGTACCGAATCCTAGTAGGAAGATATTTAATTAAAAGTTGACCTTTGAAAACGTTTAGGAAAACTTGAGAGTTTGTGTTACGAGAATCGAGAAAGTTGTGGTCTTATAAACTCAAAAAGGACTTGCTTAAGGGTCACAACCTATTTTGGTAAGTACACTACTTCTAAAAAGGTGAGTGTATTTACTAGTATACTTGTGGTATGACTATCTCGATTACTACAAAAATAATCTTTTGATAAGTACACCCCTTTTTAAGAGGTGGTGTATTAGGGGGGTGTATTTACTAAAAGCAGTAGTGTAACAGGGGGTGTATTTACTGAAAGCAGTGGTGTAACAGGGGGAGTGTATTTACTGAAAGCAGTGGTGTAACAGGACGGTGTATTTACTGATTTCTGTTGTGTAACAGGGGGTGTATTTACTGAATTTAGGGGTGTCCTTAATAAAGGCCCTTTAAGGAAGAAAATAATTATTAACCTTGGAATTATTTAGAAAAATAAGAAATTACTTAGAAAAATATTAATAAAATTAAAGAAAAGGTTTTTCTTTCTTAAGAATTATATTTCTCATTTTAAAAGAAATCTTGAATATAATTAATCATATTTTATAAGTAAAACTCCTCTTATTAAACTTATTAATAAACTTAGACTTTCTAAGAAGTTTATAAAAAATATTTTTCTTTTTTAATATTAATAACACCTCTAAAATTGAGTAGTAATACTTCTAAAACAAAAGAATTATATTATTTTCCACCTTTTCATTTGTTTACTAAATTTTGAATAATAACGACTTGTCTTTTTGTTCCTAATTTTCTAACAGTCGCACAAAGGGAAGACGAGTTTCCCTTTGCCTCCAAAAACTCAACTAATATTACTAACAACTAATTTCATCACCATATCATCAGCTAACCAACCAAACTAATTCATCCATCTAGTAATATTATCCAACTAAATAATACTAAATACCCAAGCTAAGAATACTAGACAATTAATCCAAAAAAATACTAAACATCTTAATTCACTAATATTCACCAACTAAGCCAACAACACTAAATTGTCAAAACAATAACACCAACCAACTTAACCAATAGCACCAAACAACTAATTCAATAATATTAATCAACAAACCCAATACTACCAAGCCTAACAACTAACATTAAATAACAATTTCACTAATACTAATCCAACAACATCAAAACTCCACCCATCTCACAGTTTCTTAAACAAAGCATAATTCCAATTTTTTTACAAAACTTAAGAGTGCCTATTTCCCATCCTAACTAATACAAGAATAGAGAGAAGGTTAGAAATTCTTACGAGTCCCAAACCGAGCAGCCTAACGGCGTAGTTCGGTGACTCGTCGAATAAAATGGACGGCCTAACGGCGTCGATCGGGATTTCCAGAATTTCCGGCAACGGGGATTTGTCCTTCGGCTTTATCGGAAAAAGGTCGGAGATGAAGACTTCACCTCAATCAAGCATAGAACGAAACAAAAAGTGAGTCTTTGCTTATGAGTGGTTAATCGAGCAGAATTTTATTGAATAAAAAGGGAATTAGATCGAATAGAATTTCATTAAATTAATACGGGAATTTAAAAGGGGAAACTGAAATAGAAAGGAAACGAAGGACCGAGGAGGAATTGAGACTCACTCAAGGAGGAGGCGAATCGGCCGAAGGCGGTGGCGGACGGCGAAGCTCGGAGCGACGGCGTCGCGGCTTTGATCGGAAAGTGGAAGGAGACGTCGCGGCGACAGTGCGTCGACCAGAGCAGCGGCGCTGCTTCGATTGGCGTGGCCGCGGCGCTGCTCGCGGCCGAGGTCGAAGGGGAACGGCGGTGCTCCGAGCGGAGCTGGGCGGCGGTCGCGCTCAGCGGAGGGAGGGCATCGCGACGGCTCTGCTCCAGTGGTGGTGCTGCGACGGCGGCGCGACTGGAAGAGGGAGGCAGCGCTCGCGGCGGCCCTGTACGGTGGCGATGGTCGCCAATCGAAGAGGAAGGGAGGCACGGCGGCTGTCGATTGAGGGAGGCGGCACGACGGTCGGCTTCCGATTGAAGCGCCGTTCGCCGGGAGGTGGAGGAGGCGGTGGGTTTGGCTGCGTGAGGAGCGAGAGAGACGAGAGGAGAGAGTGAAATTGAGAAAGACGTGGGTTATGATTTTTGCAGAGAGAAAGGAAACTTGGGAATTTTGAGGGAGAGAAAATATCCATAATTAATTAATCAAAAAAAAGAAAAGAGAAAGATTAAGTGGCTGGAAATAATTCTTAATTAAAATTTAATTAAGAAAAGAAAGTAATTTATGTGGGTAGAATTAATCCCCCTAAATTCTGATATTTTCGTTCCCACTTGATACGGTTCAGGGATCGTTTGGTTCACGAGTTTAATCCCGATTTGAGAATTAATACAGTTTTGAGATTCGAATAATATTTTATTGTATTTTAATTATTCAACAAATTATACGGATCGAAATCCTAATTTTTTAATCTTTGAATATTTAATTTCTCGTAGTCCTTTATTCGTTTGAAAGATTCGATTCTTTCGACGAATTTAGGAATTTGTAAAAGGGTATATATTTAAATTACACAAAAGCACACAAAATAATAAAATAAAAAGAAACAAAGATAATAAAATAAAATAAGGGTTCTAGGAATATAAAACGGTATAAAACGGGACGGGGTATTACATCCTCACCCCCTTAACAGAATTTCGCCCCCGAAATTCAGCTTCTAGGTACTACAAGCATTGAGGGTATTTGGTTAGGACTTCATCCTCTATTTCCCAAGTTGTTTCTTCTTTCTCGTGTCGGCTCCACTGGACTAGAATTAATGGTATCTCTTGATTCCTTAATAAGTGTAACTTCCTTCCTAGGATAGTAACTGGAACTTCTTCATAAGTCAGGTCACAACTTAAATCTAAATCTATACGATTAAAAACAGGGTTTGGATCGCTTATGTACTTCCTGAGTGTAGATGTGTGGAACACATTATGCACTCGCGATAACTCTGGTGGTAGTGCTAAGCGATAGCCACATCCCCGATTCTATTCAGGATGTCAAATGGCCCATTGTATCGCGACTTTAGCTTACCTCTTTTACCAAAACGGATTAAACCTTTCATTGGTGTCACTCGGAGAAATACTTTATCGCCAATGTCGAATTGTAAATCTCTTCTCCTAGCGTCCGCATATGACTTCTGATGGTCTTGAGCTGTTTTGATTCTTCCTTTAATCTTTGCGACTATCTCAACCGATCTTTCAACTAGTTCGGGTTCGAAAATCTTTCGAATTCCGACTTCATCCCAACAAACTGGTGATCTACACCTTTTCCCGTAACGTGCTTCGTACGGTGCCGTTTGTATTGTTGCCTGATAACTGTTGTTATATGCGAACTCTACAAATGGCAGGTGGCTCTTCCAACTTCCTGCAAGATCTAGAGCGCAAGCTCTCAGTATACCTTCGAGTGTCTGGATAGTTCTTTCCGATTGTCCGTCAGTCTGCGAGTGGTATGCGGTGCTGAATTTCAATTCAGTACCAAGGCTCATTGCAGACTTCCCCAGAACTTAGAGGTAAAACGGAATCTCTATTAGACACTATCGAGACTGGTACACCGTGCAGTCTAATTACCTCGGCTATGTATAGTTAGGCGAGCTTGTCCAACGTATACGTCATTATAACAGGGATAGAGTGGGCAGTTTTCGTAAGTCTATCTACGATAATCCAATGGCATCGTGATTTTTCACCGTTTCCGAAAATCCGGTGACAAAATCCATAGTGATGTTCTCCCATTTTTACTCAGGCATCTCCAGAGGATGCAACAACCCTAGAGGTCGTTGGTGATCTGTTTTAACTCGTTGGCAGGTTAAACAGCTCCTGACGAATTGAGCTATCGATCTCTTCATACCCTTCACCAAAAGTTTCCTTCCAGTCCCCGATACATTATCGTCTATCCGGGTGAATGGTGTATGGAGTGTTATGTGCCTCTTTCAGAATTTCATTCCTCATTCCTTTATCCTTAGGCACACAGATTTTTGTTATCGAACATCAAAGCTCACTCAGTACTCAATACGAACCTCTAAATGGTTCCTTCCTCAGTGCGCTTACGTATTCCTCTCAAGAATTTATCGTTCTTTTGCGCTCCTAGGATCCTTTCTCGTAAAGTCGGTTATAGGGTAAACGGGTAAACCATGGTATCTGCACAATACTGCGTGGAGAATTCTAGGTTTAGGATGATCTGGTACTATATCTTACTCCACTAAAAATAGTTTTGTCTAACTACTTACACTAAAACTTCTGGTCCAAAAGGGGTGGTAAACCTTAGTGGGGAGGTTTGATTTCTGAAAGGTCCTCCCTTAGTTAAACCCAAAATAACTTCTCGGTTTTCTTGGTCGACTAAGTTTGTTGTCTCTCTACCAAATTTAAGACTTAGAAGGTTTTCTAATCCTCAAGCATGCAAACTTTTCTTCCTACATAGTTGCAAATTTCCTCTACTTCGAAGTCCACTATGTATCCCATAGATAAAAATCAATTGTCCTTTCTTTTTCAACTAAAATATTCTCATAACATATAAATGTTAATTCTTAACACATAAGACTTAAGGTTACATCTAGCTTACTCATTCCACAAAAAGGCTCTACTTAAGCTTAAAATCTTAGGTTATCCCAAAAGAAAGTAACTATGCCCATGTTTCATATTTCTTCTTATGCATAGAACTAGTTCGTTTTCAATAACGCCTAACTACTCAACTTAAGAACGTGTAGTTCAGTTCCTCTTTGTTGTTCATCCAAGTCTATCTCCAATCAATTCACTCGACTTAGGTTCTCATTGTATTCCTCAAAAGTTCACTTTCACTTAAGGTCTATTCTTCTATACTCTATATCCTCAAATTTTTTTAAATTCTTAGACACAAGGGAGTGAGATACTCTAGTACTAATCGATACATAAGCAGTTGATCCAAAATTCACACTTGCTGAGTTCGGAATAAAACTTCTCTCGTCTTATTGTCCTTAAGACTGCTTTGAGATGTTCTTCGTGTTGCTCTTTGCTCTTAGAGTACACGAGTATGTCGTCGATGAAGACGATGACGAATTGGTCCAGGTACGGATGAAACACTCTACTTATCATATCCATGAAAATTATCGGAGCGTTTGTTACTCTGAAAGGCATCATGGTGAACTAGTAATGTCCATACCGAGTTCGGAATGCTGTCTCTGGGATATCCTCGCTCTTGACCTTTAGCTAGTGGTAACCAGACCTCAGATCGATCTTTGAGAATACCGTAGCATTCTTCAACTGGTCGAACAAGTCTTCTATCCTTGGAGAAGGATATTTGTTCTTAATGATCAGTTGATTGAGACTTCGATAGTCTATGCACATACGGAAAGTTCCATCTTTCTTTTTCACGAACAACACGGGTGTTCATGGTGATGCACTAGGCCTGATGAACTTCTTTTCAAGCAAGCATTGCAGTTGTTCCTTCGGTTCTTCTAATGCCTTTGGCGCCATTCAATAGTGTACTTTAGATACTGGTGCTGCCCCAGGTATCAAGTCGATGGAGAACTCTATCTGACGATCAGGAGGTAACCCAATTAATTCCTCGGGAAACACGTCAAGATATCCATCCACAATTGGCACCTTGATGCGCAACTTGTCGTCTTTCTCTCCTGCTGAGATGTGGACGAGGTAAGCTTGGCATTTCTCCTTTCGTAATATTACTGCAGCTTGGATTGCTGATATTACTCGGGTTTCCTTCTTGGTCTTGATTTCACGAAATGTGAAGCATTGAACATTTCAGGTTTTGAGGTCAATCTCACGTTCTGCGCATTCTATTTTCGCTTCGTCCTTTGTTAACTAGTCAAAGCCTAAGATTATACCAAAGATTTTTATCTCAAGGGTGTGAAGATCGGACTCTACTAAGTGATCGCTTAGCGTTAGGGGTAAACCTCAAATTCGGTCCTTAATTTCCATAGTAGTTCCAGACATTTCTTAGCGCGGCCTGCTGAGGTGGCTTAGGTTCAGCCTGAGAAGGTAGGTTCTGTCCTATAGGATTCACTGATACAGGAATGTGGTTAACGTGGGGTCGTCCACGTCTACGTCCTGGTGACATTCTAAAGGTGGTTCTGATCGGAAAACAATAATATTTTTACGATATGTATAGGTGCGAGAAAGTTATAAAAACATAATCGGACTAACCAAAATTAACACACAACGTTCACTGAAAACACGTGTGGTACGTAATTCACCAGCTGCGCATTGGGGCCCCAATGGTACAGTGCTCACATTCGCACAGTATTCTAGGAACAACTAATGTGTCATTAAGTGATAATCAGATAAAATATGACATTTAATATATAAAGCAAGTAAAAAATATTGACAAGTAGTGAGCACATAATAAGTATATATATATCTAAAAAGTTTTGGTCCTACGGAGGTCAGTCCCCTTACATTACGTCATAGAATACAAAAGGCTTCTAAGTATAATTCTAACGCACCGTGATAAGTCATAATTATTGAGTAAATTGTGTGCTTTAATTGGTTGTTTAGTAACAACAATTTTATATTTTACTCGTAGTTATTCAACTTATGCTATTATGGTCTTAATACATTGATTTTATATTTTTCTATGAATTTCAGGGTATTTTGGAATATTTTGAGTGAGATGAGAAAAATTACCGAGACTGATACAGATGAGTAATGGAGATGAAACCTGAACCATGTGAAGCGTCTCGAAATTAGAATCGCAACAAAAAAAGAATCGAGTCAATCGGAGTTCGGGAGCTTAAGATATGAACGAAACAAAATTGTTGCGCACTAGCCCGTGAACACGTACGCGAATTGGCGAAAATCTGGCCCATTATAGCAGCCCACTTTCAGCCCATCTCAAGGCCCAATTGATCAGCCCATCAGGAAATAATTATATAATTCCAGCCCATATCCTTGGCTATGAAGGCGGTGGAGAAAAAGGAAGCAGCCATATATATATATATATATATACCATATAGCCGAAGAGAATAGGAAGGGATACTGCCTCCAGAGGGATTCACTCAACTAATTAAGCCGGCCATCACGTACGCAGCCAATTTTGTAAGGAGGGTTTGGACGTGAGCAATAAGTACGAAGAAGTTGTCCATGGAGATGCCCACAGCCACGTCTAATTAGTTTTGTTTATTTCAATTCCGGGGATTTCTAAACTTGTGTTTTGATGATTGTTAATTGAACCCCGTATTATTCGTGAGACTTTTACCCGGATTATTTATATCATCTATTTTCACTGTTTAATTGCTTGAGTAATTAATTTAGCTTGATCACCTAGGTTAATTATTTCGTGCATGTTTGCTAGTTCATATTTCGTAATCCGTAATTGTTGCGATTATATGACAATTGGTAGCAACTAGTAATATTTACTAGGGTGATATAAATCGAATTCTTTCGAACCGAGCTTGCGTGTTTGGGAATTTGTTTGATCTTTATCCTAGGACTTAATGCTTCTACCAAATTAAATTTAAGAGCTTATCTAGACTGTTTGGTTAGAAAGGTTCGTTGGAGAGCTTGTTTCAATTGAATATTATTAAGGGATAAACCGGTGAACAGAGCTTGTTGTTTATCGAGGGTCATTAATCCGTGGGAAAAGTTGAGCGAATAATACATTTGATTAGCATAGTCAAGACCAAGTGGTGAATGAACCGCGAATTGGAATCCGTTAATTAATTGAATTTCTATTGTGTTATTTGTCTGCTTAGTTTATTTTTATTTTAATTATTGCTTTAGTAGTGTTAGGAAAACCAATTCAAACTCCCCCTTATTTGTTTGTCCCACTAATTTTCTCAAAAGCCATAATTTTGATTTCTACGTTCCCCGTGGATCGACCCCTTGCTTGCCACTACTACGAGTTAGTAGAGTAATTGAGGGTTATTTATTTATTGTAATTTGGCGCGCCTCGACAGCGCGACCCACACCGTATCCTTGCATCTGTACAGACCACAAGTTACAAAAGGAGCAGGTTGGAGCTACGCTGCTACGGTCTGAGTAAAACGGTCATACGTCTGACTACTACTATATGTCAGGGAAGGGTGGCACATCTAGGGTGTACGTATTTGTGACTACAACAAAAAGGATAACTGCTTAAAAGGATTTGATCACTCTGGCTGATCACTACTATCATACGGAAATACCCATCGCCGACTTCTTTCTAGGTATGTCTCCAAGTGAATGTGGGGTTGTTGAACTGGGTCTTCTATTATCGTCCGTTCGAGTAGTCTTACTGCGATAGGACGGAGAACAACTCAGTAACCTTTCTGGCAAAACGAATCACGGCTGTCAGATATGTCTCGTCTAGGGATATTGGAGTGGCTCTTGCCTTTGCACGTAGTCTCGTGAACTGGGTTATAAACACACTGATAGAATTCTAAGGTTAGCTAAGTGTCTTCTAATTATCGGGATATAACTATCTTAGGTGGATTCTTATATGGAAAGGAGATTCCTAATCAAAATTTTAGTTATTCAGAAACATTATTTAAACAATTAAGGCACATAGTTCAAATAATCATATAACATCATGTATGAAGTTTATAAATTTACACAAATATATTTATTTCTATCTTTCACTAATTATCTGCATTTCAATAGTATTATAAACGACATTTCAGGGTTCTTTCTACACCTCGTAGGTGTTGTTTCGAGTTCGCGATCTTTTGATTGGAGTTTTGTTATGAAAGTCAAGTTGTCGCAATACCATAAACTTTTAGGCAATAAAATAAGAACATACCTTCGAGGAGCTTCTGACGGTAATAGGAGACACATTTCCCTTCAAGTGATTTAATTAGTGATCTATACTTACATGATAAGAAAATTTTAATTAAAGAAAAAGAATTTTGGCTTGATGAAAATAATGATTTGGGTTTTGGTCCGAAAGTTTTGAACATAAGCTCTGATACCACCTGTAACGCCCCGAACCCAATATATATTAATTATATCGAATTCGAAGTGTTATTGTGATCAAAAGTCCGAACTATAAAATTTTTTAAGGAATATAACGGAAATGAGAGATGATGAGTTTTTATGCAGCGGAAGAAAATGATTAGAATAATATTAGTAAGTATCTCTCACATATATATGTGTACATAAAACATAATATCAATAGTAATGTTTTATTTAAGTGGGGAACTCCGTGTCGTCTCTATTACTGTCCTTGCTCCACGAAATCATAATCTGCAAGGGGTTAGGAAAATGGGGCGTGAGAATTGAATTCTCACTTATGGGTGATTTGCAACATCATGGGATTGGTAAATCCGAAATATATTAAATTATACTCATTGATAAAGTGTTTATTTTATTTAATAAGTTGACATATAATATTTAAACGGCATTTAAACATATTTCGCATAATATAATTGAAATAGCACAAGTTGGTTCACATTAGGGCAAAGCCCAAAGTCATATCACACATTATCACAACTATCAAACCATAAACGTACAATCATTCCACTTCCATCATAGTTACTCTTTTCAACTCCAACCATCAACAGCCTTGATTCCGAGGGCGTCAAACGACAGCTGTCCCCGGAGACCGGAAAAATAATCAACGACCTTGATTCCGAGGGCATCCAACGACAGCTGTCCCCGGAGGCTGGAAAAACAATCAACGACCTTAATTCCGAGGGCGTCCAACGACAGCTGTCCCCGGAGGCCGGAAAAACAATACCCAAATCACAACTCCGTACTTACTGACTTTCCATAAAACTAATACAACAACCTCATCGAGAAAATACTTGACTGATAATTGAACTGGTTCATGCTCACGTAAGGTGTTTACTCATGCAGTGGTGATCGATTCACAAAACAACAGGCTAATATATAACACATATAGTTATATCACATAATCCAAACAGTTATATAATAGGTGTTACATTTATGTTGGATTAGATATTTTTGATTTGATTTAGTCGAGTTCAGAAAATACCAGCACGACGTTATTAATAGCAGATCAATCAACGGATCATCACCCACCTGATTGTTTCGAGTCCCGAGAATGATGTGTAGGCAGAGGGTCGAAAACCTCGTGCGCGTTCCAACTAGTACCGAATCCTAGTAGGAAGATATTTAATTAAAAGTTGACCTTTGAAAACGTTTAGGAAAACTTGAGAGTTTGTGTTACGAGAATCGAGAAAGTTGTGGTCTTATAAACTCAAAAAGGACTTGCTTAAGGGTCACACCCTATTTTGGTAAGTACACTACTTCTAAAAAGGTGAGTGTATTTACTAGTATACTTGTGGTATGACTATCTCGATTACTACAAAAACAATCTTTTGATAAGTACACCCCTTTTTAAGAGGAGGTGTATTAGGGGGGTGTATTTACTAAAAGCAGTAGTGTAACAGGGGATGTATTTACTGAAAGCAGTGGTGTAACAGGGGGAGTGTATTTACTGAAAGCAGTGGTGTAACAGGACGGTGTATTTACTGATTTCTGTGGTGAAACAGGGGGTGTATTTACTGAATTTAGGGGTGTCCTTAATAAAGACCCTTTAAGGAAGAAAATAATTATTAACCTTGGAATTATTTAGAAAAATAAGAAATTACTTAGAAAAATATTAATAAAATTAAAGAAAAGGTTTTTCTTTCTTAAGAATTCTATTTCTCATTTTAAAAGAAATCTTGAATATAATTAATCATATTTTATAAGTAAAACTC
The DNA here is from genome assembly GCA_947034835.1 of Ballota nigra. Classification (NCBI taxonomy): domain Eukaryota; kingdom Viridiplantae; phylum Streptophyta; class Magnoliopsida; order Lamiales; family Lamiaceae; genus Ballota; species Ballota nigra. Next base: position 63,356,531 of record OX344729.1, read on the forward strand.
CTCTTATTAAACTTATTAATAAACTTAGACTTTCTAAGAAGTTTATAAAAAATATTTTTCTTTTCTAATATTAATAACACCTCTAAAATTGAGTAGTAATACTTCTAAAACAAAAGAATTATACAATTTTCCACCTTTTCATTTGTTTACTAAATTTTGAATAATAACGACTTGTCTTTTTGTTCCTAATTTTCTAACAGTCGCACAAAGGGAAGACGAGTTTCCCTTTGCCTCCAAAAACTCAACTAATATTACTAACAACTAATTTCATCACCATATCATCAGCTAACCAACCAAACTAATTCATCCATCTAGTAATATTATCCAACTAAATAATACTAAATACCCAAGCTAAGAATACTAGACAATTAATCCAAAAAAATACTAAACATCTTAATTCACTAATATTCACCAACTAAGCCAACAACACTAAATTGTCAAAACAATAACACCAACCAACTTAACCAATAGCACCAAACAACTAATTCAATAATATTAATCAACAAACCCAATACTACCAAGCCTAACAACTAACATTAAATAACAATTTCACTAATACTAATCCAACAACATCAAAACTCCACCCATCTCACAGTTTCTTAAACAAAGCATAATTCCAATTTTTTTACAAAACTTAAGAGTGCCTATTTCCCATCCTAACTAGTACAAGAATAGAGAGAAGGTTAGAAATTCTTACGAGTCCCAAACCGAGCAGCCTAACGGCGTAGTTCGGTGACTCGTCGAATAAAATGGACGGCCTAACGGCGTCGATCGGGATTTCCAGAATTTCCGGCAACGGGGATTTGTCCTTCGGCTTTATCGGAAAAAGGTCGGAGATGAAGACTTCACCTCAATCAAGCATAGAACGAAACAAAAAGTGAGTCTTTGCTTATGAGTGGTTAATCGAGCAGAATTTTATTGAATAAAAAGGGAATTAGATCGAATAGAATTTCGTTAAATTAATACGGGAATTTAAAAGGGGAAACTGAAATAGAAAGGAAACGAAGGACCGAGGAGGAATTGAGACTCACTCAAGGAGGAGGCGAATCGGCCGAAGGCGGTGGCGGACGGCGAAGCTTGGAGCGACGGCGTCGCGGCTTTGATCGGAAAGTGGAAGGAGACGTCGCGGCGACAGTGCGTCGACCAGAGCAGCGGCGCTGCTTCGATTGGCGTGGCCGCGGCGCTGCTCGCGGCCGAGGTCGAAGGGGAACGGCGGTGCTCCGAGCGGAGCTGGGCGGCGGTCGCGCTCGGCGGAGGGAGGGCATCGCGACGGCTCTGCTCCAGTGGTGGCGCTGCGACGGCGGCGCGACTGGAAGAGGGAGGCAGCGCTCGCGGCGGCCCTGTACGGTGGCGATGGTCGCCAATCGAAGAGGAAGGGAGGCACGGCGGCTGTCGATTGAGGGAGGCGGCACGACGGTCGGCTTCCGATTGAAGCGCCGTTCGCCGGGAGGTGGAGGAGGCGGTGGGTTTGGCTGCGTGAGGAGCGAGAGAGACGAGAGGAGAGAGTGAAATTGAGAAAGACGTGGGTTGTGATTTTTGCAGAGAGAAAGGAAACTTGGGAATTTTGAGGGAGAGAAAATATCCATAATTAATTAATCAAAAAAAAGAAAAGAGAAAGATTAAGTGGCTGGAAATAATTCTTAATTAAAATTTAATTAAGAAAAGAAAGTAATTTATGTGGGTAGAATTAATCCCCCTAAATTCTGATATTTTCGTTCCCACTTGATACGGTTCAGGGATCGTTTGGTTCACGAGTTTAATCCCGATTTGAGAATTAATACAGTTTTGAGATTCGAATAATATTTTATTGTATTTTAATTATTCTCAACAAATTATACGGATCGAAATCCTAATTTTTTAATCTTTGAATATTTAATTTCTCGTAGTCCTTTATTCGTTTGAAAGATTCGATTCTTTCGACGAATTTAGGAATTTGTAAAAGGGTATATATTTAAATTACACAAAAGCACACAAAATAATAAAATAAAAAGAAACAAAGATAATAAAATAAAATAAGGGTTCTAGGAATATAAAACGGTATAAAACGGGACGGGGTATTACATTTTTCAATTAACAGCTAATATTCTTCAATGGAAACTATGCAATGTGTTATCGGGACGGTGGGATTAGTTATTTTTACATAATATATACGTTTTTAAGGTAAAATGTATTAGTTATTTTCATTAAAATAATATTAGTTGTTTAATTAACAAGGATTCATTATTTATCTAAAATATAGTATTAATTTTTTCCAAAGAATAATATTAATATTTTTTAACTAAGAAAATATTTTTTTAAAAATAATTTTGGTTAACAATTTTTTTCCAAACAAAGTTGAGCTCAATGATACTTAGAGTGAAAATGGTTCATACATTAACCATTAAAGGGTATTAGTTGTTTTCACTAAAAAATGTTAGTTGTTTTCACTGAAGAGTATTAGTTGTCTAATAAAAATAAATTAAGACTCTTTAATAAAAATAACTAATACTCTTCAGCATTAACAACTAATACTTTTTAGTGAAAACAACTCACTACCTTCAATAATTTATATATGAATCAATTTCACCCTCTAGATACTCTTTAACTTGTTAACTCATGAAATTCATTCGTCAAACTCATTTCAATAGTCTGATTACTTTTATTCTTAAAACGTCTTAATCCAACAAAAAGAATTAGAAAAAAGAAAATTGTGAGACAGTTTACAAATTAACAACACATCTCTTCTAAAATATTAACATATCATGTTCAACTTACGTTCTATCTTATTGTGAGACTGCCTCATTCAAAATTAACCTTCTCAAAAAATTAATACTTGATAAATTTAACATGTGTATATGTATTATGAGTAAGTCTTGTGTGAGATCTTCCCATAGTATGAGACCCGTACAATTTGACCCACTTTTAATTTAAATGTGTCACTTATTAATTAAAAAGTTATCACTTTTAAAAAATGATAACACTTTAATGAAAAATGATAATTTTTTTGTTAAAAGTGAATAATCACTTTTCTTTAAAAACATTTTCACATTTTATTATAATCCTATTAATTTTTTTTTTAATTTGGTCCATCTCATACAATAAGACGATCGCATACAAATTTTTGTTATATATTATTTATATTAATATATATGTGAAGATAAGAAAATATGTCATTAAATCAATTATTTTAATATCTTTAATAATAATAATACCCTATAAAATGAAAAGAAATAATCTATTTTGAAGCTCAACACGTGAGTTTTTTTTTTTTTAAATTGATTTTTCAATACGCAAGCTTAATTCCACAAAGGGTGAAGTCCCTAATTCCAATTAGAAACTTAGGTCGTGGCTTGCTCCCACAAGTAAAATGAAATTCCAATTTCCAACCCAATCCCCCAGACCCCAATCAAGTTAATCCAAGTTCATCAGGGGAATTAATTCATTGCGGTAGATTCCAGCAAAGCAGGGGTTAGCTAAAGGCGTCGATTCTTGTTTGAAAATAAAGGCAATGGAGGTTATCATTACCAGGTTTTTTATTGATTTTAATACAATTTTCTAAATTCGTTCATATATATAGAGTTGAATATAATTGTTAATTGCTTATTTGGTCCTCTATAGATTATAAGACTGAATAATTTGGTTGGGAAGTCTATTCAAATGTTAGGTTTGCCACAATTTTGGAAATGATTTTATCGAAAATAATTTATGATATCAAACACACTAATTATCAACAAGTGAAATTTTGGGAGCCAAAAAAAGCCCATTGGCGGGTCTTTAAAAATTTTAAATTAGATTTCGAAACGTGATCTAAGGAGTTTTTCTTCTTATCACATATATTATTTAACCACGTTTGAGATTTGTACTCAATTATTTTTATTCTCAATCAAAGCAAAAATCTCTCAACCCTTTCTCTTCACTCGTGTCCTCGTGTTCTGTTCGGTAATTCATCTTCTACTTTTTTATGATCATAAATCTGTGATTTTGTGACTTGTTTATGTCATACAAAATAAGCATGAAATTGTGGATGCAAAATGTGATTTTGCGACTTCTCCTTCTCTAAAAGCCTTGTTTTTTCATCGCTTTTTGTAGTACAAAAGCTTTATATTCAATTCTGTTTTTTTTTTTCCTCTTTTGGATGGATATATTTGTTCACTGATGGAGATTTTAATATGGCTGAAAATAAGACGAAATTAGTTCAATTTTATGTTAATATTCTTTGTCTTAATGATAAATTATGGAATGTTATGATTCTAACATTAGTGATCCACATGATTGTTTTTTTTTTCTTTCTCAATATATTGAGTCTGGTTGCATAGTTGACTATGATTGTTTGTCTTTCTCAGTATTCTGACATAAGTGATGCAAATGATTATTTTTTAACTTCCGATCATCATAAACTATATATATATATATATATATATATATATATATATATATATATATATATATATATTAAGCTTTTAAATATTTAGTATGGTTTGTGATATTTTGGATGTGCACTTACATAACTATTTTAGTTGGATAACATTGGACATATCCAAGAGAGTTCAAAACCAGAGGATTTCTTAAACCTTATGTGTCAATAACTCTTTTGCTTGACTTTGTTAAACCATATATTTATATATGGTTTTTGTTAAGATGTTCATCACAAATTAATGTAAACACCCCTTATTAAGGTTTGTTTGCAGAGTGAGTTGATTTTTCTGCTTGATAATAGTGGGTGTATGATATCTTAGTATCATTTAACGTTTATATGTTTATGATTTTTAATATTCATGGCTTGTTTTTGTAATGTGTTATGGGGAATATAAGTGTTTACATTAGTTGTTCATTTGTTAATCCAAGGTTGCAATATCTTTAAATTAATGACACTGTGATTATTTTTTCTTTCAGTTTTTTGGTATGGCTCCCGGAGGTCCATCGAACTTGAAACAAAAACGCAGCTTTGTTTCAAGGACGGCTATTAAAGAACTTCTTAATAAGGAAAAAGATATTGGAGGTCAACATGATACAACAAATCAGAAATCAATGGAGGTGCAAATATCTCAAACAATCAGAACACCAGATGTCAAGCTTCTCAAAATCATCTTACTATTGAAGATGAAAATACTTTGCCAAATTTAGCATCTCGGGCTACCGAAATACCTAGAAATGAAACAATTGAAATTCCACCTACATGGAGCGTTCAACATGCATCAAGTGAAGATATTACTGCAACAACTGGTAAAGTTATTACTATTTTTGGTCTTTTTATGAGTTCTTGAGTTTCTACAAATCATAGTTATGTAAGTGAAATTATATATTGTTCACATATAGTTGTTGGTTCCAAGAAAAGGACTCGAGGTCAAACTACGGGAAAGGGAATTTTTGAAGTATTTTGATAGATTTGGAAAGATGAAGATTAATGTGGATCCAGAATTCGGGAGACCTAAAATTGGGGAGGAGTCTGCAAAGTTGGCAAGTAAAATTGGTATGATAACGCAAAATGTTCTCACAATGCCCAAAAAATGGAAAGAGGTTGACGAGGTCAATGGACTGAGGCCGGCGTTTGACCATCTTCAGGTATGTTTAAACAAATTAATGTGTAATTTTGTTTTACCTTCTTGTAATCTAATATGAATGTGTTTTATGAGTTGTAGATCCACATGGATGTGAATATCGATCAACCTGGCGTGAAACAAAGTTTGGTCAACATGATTAGAAACAGTACCCGACAAAAGCGTTATAAGTGGCATAAGCACTTCCGCCAGTATGCAACTCTACAAGAGGCTAAGAATAACAAACCCACTTTTTGTCCCAACAAAGAAAATTGGGAAGAACTGTGCAATTATTTTGCTACCGAAAAGTTCAAGGTAATATATCTATATGAACATCGTGAGCATCATATACTTGTCATGTTGTTAACTATGTTAATTTTGATCTGCATAACTTTAGTATAAAAAAAATCTTGCTTTAGGCTTAGTGCTCTGTGTTCTATTTGTACAAGTTCTTGATTTTATTTGTGGCTAAATTGTCAAATAATTTTATTTTATGTTTACCAAAATTTTTAGTGGGCCAATAGAGTTTATGTTATGTATCTTTGTGTCCCAAGTGACGTAGGAATCATTCCATGATTTTAGTTCATAATTGTTGACACTTTTTAATGTCAAAATTCGGATTGTAATGACAAATTTTAATGTTCTTACAGCATGTAAGTACGGTAAATCAAACAAACAGACAGAAGTTACGTTGCAAACATATTACTGGAAGAAAGGCGTTTACGGTTCGATCGCATGAAATTGTGAGTATATAAAATTTACTTATATGCTGGTTTTAGAGATAGCTCAACTCTTTTTCTGATATCTTTGTACTAATTTGGTTTCTGATAGGGTTAATTTCTGATGCTAGTGCTAATTTCAGTAAACTGTCTGATTAGGTATATGTGACCCCTAAAATTTCCTCGATTTGTCTGGGAACTCAACAAAACAGCTGACTGTTTTTTGTTTTTCTTTTTCCTCTTCAATCTTGGTGTTCTCTAGTTTTATTTTGGCACTGCTTCAACTGCTGTTTTACCCAGAATTTGGACTCCCCCTTCTTGATGTGGATTTATTAGAAGATGGTTGTTGTTATAATTTCTGACTTTGATTGGATAATTACTATACTTAATGCTTTTGGAAATTGGAATCGAACAACATAATTTTCCACAATATTCTTTTTCCTTCAAATTGGCTGATGTCTACAATAATAAATTTTTATTTATTAAATTTGTAGTCTGAGCGTGAGTTAGCTGGAACACCATGTGATCGAATTGACTTGTATGAGCGCACACACAGTTCAGAGAAAGATGGATGGAAATCTAATGAGGCAAAGGAAAATTGGGTTAGTCATGTAGACATATTTATTATTTTAGTTATTTACTGGAATTGATGTTAATTTATTACTTCATTTTTATACTTAAATATCAGGAGATGATGAATAAAAAGCGGGAAGAGTATATTGAGCTTGGAATCGAGAAGACATCAGCTGAGATAGTTCTTGAGGTGTTGGGTCATGGAACGAGATATGTAAAAGGTTATGGATATGGTCCAAAGCCTCCTAGCAGGCGCAACACATTGTATGATTCTTCTAATCAATTGCAAAAGGACTTACAAGGTGCACACGAAGAGCTGCAAGTTTCTAAATCTCAAGTGAATGAACTCAAAACAGAAGTTACAGTTTTAAAAGACCAACTAGCTGAACAAGGTGCATAAATGACCGATTTGAAAGATCAATTGTCTTCTCAAAGTGCAAATATCAACAAACTTATGAGTTTTTTGAATAGCCAAGGGATGGAATTCTAAAGGTTAGCGTTAAATTTTTATTTTATAAATATTTACTCTTTAGGATATAATTTTAATTATTAATTATATAAATGTAATTTTTATTTTATAGGAGATGCATTGGGTTCGGAGTACATGGCGACGCGCTGCTGCTATTTTAATATTTATAAGTATTTTCTCTTTTATCTTTTTTATTGCAAATTTGGACCTATTAGTGCATTGGGAATTTTATATATACAGTTAGTGGGCGATGAAGATGGATCTTTTTTCTTGTTTTTTTTTAGATTATTTGTTCTGAGACCTTTAATTTATTTTTCATTCTTCTTTAATTTAGTATCATCTGAGTAATGAATTTTTCCATTTACATTTGTTAATGCAAATTGATATTTTATCAATGAATTTGATCTAGTTCTTTTTGTTATATATAATTTTACATTTATTAATTGAAATTAGTTTATCATGTCATATTGTATTGTTACTTACAAAAATATTTAATATTATTATTAATTAATATTTAATATGACAATTTAAATAAATATATCAACCGTAAATATAATAAATACACGACGAATTATGTGTCACAATATGTACCACTTTAGTAATAAAATATCTTTGTGATGATCAACATCTTTGTCACTCTACGATATTTTATCATGATTTTTTTTTTATTACCATAGCAAACCTTAACAACAAAGAGCATTTTGTCACTGAAGTCCTATTTTGGTGATTGATTATATCGTCATTAGATCTATATATGTAATGACGATTTAATTTTAGTCACTATAGTGTAATTTTCTCATGACGAAAAATATTGATATATATGATGAAAATATGTTGTCACTAATACAAAACTTTTAGTTACTATTAATGTCTTCGTCACTTAATAGTATATTATTGTGACAAAAATAATTTATCACAATTTCACCTCAACTAGTAACGATAAATAATTTGTCATTAAATCTTAATTTTTAGTGACAAATTTTATTGTCATTATATATACACACTTACAGCAACGATCAATATTTTGTCAAAAAAAATAACTATTTCATGATAAATTATACAAATATGACAAAATATATTATATAATTGCGACAAAAAAAAATGTCACTATAATTTGACAAGGTTAGTAGAATATGGAAAATCGTCATAAAAAGTTAGCTTTTAGTGACAATAAATCAAATCGTCATGAAAAATAGAACTGTTTGCGACGAAACGCGTCGTTAAGTGACAATTTTCAGATGCCAAATATGACGATTTATTTGTCATTATAGATGAAATGATATAATGACGATGACTTTTATCGTCACTAAATGTGACTAGTGATCGTCCTACCCGTGCTTCGCACGGCCGGAATTTGTTACAATTTTACTAACCTATTTTAAATAATAAAACTCTAAATAACATTGTTTACTAATAAATTTACCATAGTTTTTATTTTTAATTTTAGTTAAAACATACTTCCAATGAAATTTGTTATATTCCTTATTAATATTAAATATTCAATAATTTAAAACAATTTATTAATTGACGTATCATAACATATATTTAATATACGGAAATGATTACATGCCCAATGGTGGATACTAACCTGTATACACACTACAAATGCGATCTCGACACATAAAAAGTAGGCATTTAAATCTGCACCCACTAATGGGCATGTCAACATCTCCGTTTTAATATATACGAAAAACTGACATATAACATAATTTGAATATAACATATTAATATTTTAAAAGATGTGGTTGTTATTTTAAAATACTCACACCGTCCTTTATTAGTTGTCCCATCTTTTACCCAAAACATTGTGCTTTATTTAAATGCTAATGCATTTATATGAATCCATTCATTTATATCGGAAATGATATGATGCCCACCAGTGGGACCAATATAATATATTCACCGCAAATGTGATAATGACACATAAGCAGATAAAATCTATCAATTAAAATTATAGTGGACCCACTGCTTATGTGTCATTATCACATTCGCGGTGGTATATTATATTATGTCCACCGGTGGGCATATGATCACTTCTGTCATTTTTTTAAACAATGCCCATAACAAATTATGAAGATAATCACTATTTTGTAATTAGTAAAAATAATAATTAAGGGTGCAAGTGTCATTTGATAGCTCAATAAAAAAACTTTGGATTGTATAAATAGAAAAACTGAGACTGACAATAAGGAACGGGGGGAGTATCAATTTTCCCATGACCAAGTAATGATAAGTGCCATGTGAGACTATCTAATCATATGAGACAATGAGATGAGGTATAATTTGTACATTAATACATTAACATTTTAGTATGGGTGGTTGTTAATTTGTTTTGTGTCATGCCATGAGAGGTTGTATCATAATTTTTTTTTAAATAACATAAAAATTAATTAAATTAATAGTAATTTATAAGATATGAAATTATTCATCAACACCCTTCAATGTAATCATGCGACGACAACACATGTAGGTATACCATTACACATGGATGAAATCTAATTAACAATTGTCTCCCACATTCAAAGATTGGTGATGTAACGCCCCGAACCCAATATATATTAATTATATCGAATTCGAAGTGTTATTGTGATCAAAAGTCCGAACTATAAATTTTTTGAAGGAATATAACGGAAATGAGAGAGAATGAGTTTTATGCAGCGGAAGAAATGAATAGAATAATTTTAATAAGTATCTCATACACATATATGTGTACATAAAACATAGTATTATCAGTAACGTTTTATTTAAGTGGGGAACTCCGTGTCGTCTTTATTACTGTCCTTGCTCCACGAAATTATAACCTGCAAGGGGTTAGGAAAAAGGGGCGTGAGAATTGAATTCTCACATATGGGTGATTTGCAACATCATGGGATTGGTAAATCCGAAATATATATTAAATTATACTCATTAATAAAAAGTTTATTTTATTTAAACAGTTTCATATAAAAGATTATAAAATTTAAACGGTACTTAAGCATATTTCACATGGCATACTTGAAATAACACAAGTTGATTCACATTAGGGCAAAGCCCAAGGTCATATCACGTATTATCACAATTGTCAAACCATAAATGTACAACCATTCCACTTCCATCATAGTTACTTTTTTCAACTCCAACCATCAACAGCCTTGATTCTGAGGGCGTCCAACGACAGCTGTCCCCGGAGACTGGAAAAATAATCAACGACCTTGATTCCAAGGGCGTCCAACGACAGCTGTCCCCGGAGGCCGGAAAAACAATCAACGACCTTGATTCCGAGGGCGTCAAACGACAGCTGTCCCCGGAGGCCGGAAAACAATACCCACATCACAACTCCGTACTTACTGACTTTTCATAAAACTGACACAACAAACTTCACAGAGAAAAATACTTGCTTGACAACAGAATTGATTCATGCTCATAACAGGTGTTTACTCATGCAGTGCTGATCGATTCACAAAACAACAGGCTAATATATAACATATATAGTTATATCACATAATCCAAACAGTTATATAGATAGGTGTTACATTTATGTTGGATTAGATATTTTTCATTTGATTTAATCGAGTTCAGGAAATACCGGCACGACGTTATTATTAGCAGATCAATCAACAAATCATCACCCACCTGATTGTTTCGAGTCCCGAGAATGATGTGTAGGCAGAGGGTCGAAAACCTCGTGCGCGTTCCAACTAGTACCGAATCCTAGTAGGAAGATATTTAGTTAAAAGTTGACCTTTGAAAACGTTTAGGAAAACTTGAGAGTTTGTGTTACGAGAATCGAGAAAGTTGTGGTCTTATAAACTCAAAAAGGACTTGCTTAAGGGTCACACCCTATTTTGGTAAGTATACTACTTCTAAAAAGGTAAGTGTATTTACTAGTATACTTGTGGTATGACTATCTCGATTACTACAAAAATAATCTTTTGATAAGTACACCCCTTTTTAAGAGGAGGTGTATTAGGGGGGTGTATTTACTAAAAGCAGTAGTGTAACAGGGGGGTGTATTTACTGAAAGCAGTGGTGTAACAGGGGGAGTGTATTTACTGAAAGCAGTAGTGTAACAGGATGGTGTATTTACTGATTTCAGAGGTGTAACAGGGGGTGTATTTACTGAATTTAGGGGTGTCCTTAATAAAGGCCCTTTAAGGAAGAAAATATTCTTTCATCTTGGAATTACTTAGAAAAATATTAATAGAATTAAAGAAAAGGTTTTTTCTTTCTTAAGAATTCTATTTCTCATTTTAAAAGAAATCTTGAATATAATTAATCATATTTTATAAATAAATTTCCTTTAATAAAACTTATTAATAAACTTAAACTTTCTAAGAAGTTTATAAAAAGTACTTTTCTTTTCTAATATTAATAACACTTCTAAAGTTGAATAGTGTTACTTTCAAAACAATAGAATAATACTATTTTCATTTGTTACTAATTTTGGATATAAACATCTTTATCTTTTCTATCCTTTCCCAAAACTCTAATTCAGTACTAAACAATTAATTCCATCACCGTATCAACAGCTAACCAAACCAAACTAATTCATCCATTCACTAATACCCTCCAACTAAAACAACAATACTAAACAGCTAAACCAACAATACTAAACAACTAAACCAACAATACTAAACAACTACTTCAACAATATTAATCAACAAACCCAATACTACCAAGCCTAACAACTAACACTAAATAACAATTTCAATAATATTAATACCAACAACATCAAAATCCATCTATAAGCTCACAGGCTTCAAATCCAAAAACTATCATTCTAAACTTACAAATTCAACGAACTAAAATTGATCAATTCCTATTTCAACTAGTACAAGAATTTGAAATAAAGTTAGCAACCTTACGAGTCCCAAATCGGGCGGCCTAACGGCGTAGTTCGGGAATTCGTCGAATAAATTGAACGGCCTAACGGCGTCATTTGGTGATTCGATAAATTATCGGATAATTCGGACAGCCTAACGGCATGATTTTGAATTTTCCGAAATCAAAACGGGCAGCGGTTTGAATCAAAGGCGTCATCTCGATCGGAAATCAAACGGAGAAGAAAAGGGTTACGGGTGAAATTGAATTAAGCTTCAAAGAGTAGAAAATTGAAAGGGGGAATTTTTAATTACTTACTGGAAACGAGAGAAGAAAGGAGGCGGCGGCGCTGGGCGAGGGCCACGGCGGCGTTCGCGAAGGGGAAGGGGCGGCGCTCGGCGGTGCGATGAGCACGGCGGCGAAGGGGGCTGGAGGCGACGCTCGCGGCTTCCGGGCGAGCGGCGTGAGGAGAGGAGGAGGGCGACGTTGGTCGCTGCTGGGCCGTGGCGCGGCGGCGACGGGAGGGCGTCTGGCTGGGAGCGGTGGCGCGGCTGTGCTCGGCCGACGAGAGAGGCGACGGCCGTGAGGCGGCGCGGTGCGAAGGGGAGCGGTGCAACGGCGGCGGCGAGAGGACGGCGGCTGGTGGTTCGTGCGAAGGAGGAGGTGGAAGATCGGCGTTCTCGCCGATTTTAGAGAGAGAGATAATAGAGAGAAGGGAGTGAAATGGGATTTCGGTTTCGTGCGTGAATGAACTGAGAGTGAGAGAAAGAGATACTTACCATTTAGATTTTATTAATTTTAAAAGAGGAAAATAATATGTGGTTAGGATTTATCCTTCAATTTAATTTAATTCAAAAAGCTAATTAATTTAAGTGGTTAAGGATTAACCCCTTTAATTCAGATATTTTCGTTCCCACTTGATACGGTTCAGGGATCGTTTGGTTCACGAGATTAATCCCGATTTGAAAATTAATACAGTTTTTAGATTCAATTAATATTTTATTGTATTTTAATTATTCTCCATAAATTAAACGGATCGAAATCCTAATTTTTAATTTGAATAATTAATTTCTCGTAATCCTTTATTCGTTTTGAAATATAATACCCCGTCCCGTTTTATACCTTTTATACTCCTAGAAACCTTATTTTATTTTATTATCTTTGTTTCTTTTTATTTTATTATTTTGTGTGCTTTTGTGTAATTTAAATATATACCCTTTTACAAATTCCTAAATTCGTAGAAAGAATCGAATCTTTCAAAGCGAATAAAAGACTACGAGAAATTAAATATTCAAAGATTAAAAATTAGGATTTCGATCCGTTTAATTTATTGAGAATAATTAAAATACTTTAAAATATTAACTGAGTCTTAAAACTGTATTAATTTTCAAATTGGGGTTAATCTCGTGAACCAAACGATCCCTAAACCGTATCAAGTGGGATCGAAAATATCATGTATTAGAGTGGATTAATTTTCATCCACATAATATACCTTTCCTTTTAGAATTTAATTAATTAGGGAATTTATCTCATCCACACATATTTATCCCTTCTTTTAAATTAAAATTAATTAATTAATTAAAGATTTTTTTACCCTATAAATAACCTCTCTCAGTACGCAATACCTTGGCTCCTCATTTTAGTTTTTCCCCCAATTTCATTCATCTCTCTCTCTCAGCAAACTGCCGTCCTCCCTCCCTCTTCCGGCCGACGTCTGGCTTCAGCCGCCGGCGTTGCTTCAGTCGCCACCACCAATCGAATCGCCACCGCCTCTCCTCTGTCTCCTCCGACCGCCTCTGCGAACCACAGCCGCTGCCCAGCGCCCAAACGCCGCCGTCGCGCAGAGCACCGCCTAGCCGCGATGCCGCTCGACCACCGATTGAAGACCGTCCGCCTCTCGCTCCCTTCTCCGGCCGCCGCGACCGCCGCCGTACCCAGACGCAACGCCTCTGCTCATCGCTCACCACCGCCGTGGCCTCCGCCCTCCACCGCGGTCCCAGCTCCAGCCGCGCCGCCTCTGTCTCCCTCCGACGAAGCCACCGCGCACCGCCCCTCTTCCGCCGCGTCGCCGCCGTCCAACATCCTTCTTTTAATAGTGAGTTGGCTACTTTCCAATTTCTATCGATTTCTCAATTTTAATTCCGATTATATTCAATTAATTTCCCCTTTGAATTTAATCTCATAATTTCAACCCTTTTCGTGTCCAATTGAGATGCCGTCGCCTTTTCGTATTTTCCGATGAAGATGATACCTGTTGCCGGAGTTTTGAAACCTCGAACGACGCCGTTAGGCTGTTCGATTCATTTTCCCGAATCCCCGAACGACGCCGTTATGCTGCTCGAATTTATCCGACGAATAACCAATTTCTTTTAGGACGTCGTTAGGCCGTTCGTTTACCACCCCGAACCGGACTCGTAAGAATTGCTACCTTTCTATTTCTCGTAATAGTTGGATTAGGATTTTAGTTGAATCCCGTTGAGTCGTTGTAAGTTTTAAGATAACTGTTTTGAAGCCTGTGAGCTTGTAGATGGACTTTGTTGTTGTTGGAATGTTCCTACTGTTTTGATTAGCTGCTGTTGAATTAATTGATTAGTACTATTGGCTAGATTGTTTGGTATTATTGAATTAACTAATTAGTAGTACTGTTTTAGTTGGTTAGTATTATTGATGGATTAGTATTATTGAAATTGTTATATAGTGTTAGTTGTTAGATTTGGTAGTATTGGGTTTGTTGATTAGTATTGTTGGTTTAGTTGTTTAGTATTGTTATTTTTAGTTGGATAATATTATTAGATGGATGAATTAGTTTAGTTTGAATTAGCTGATTGATGATGAAATTAGTTTGTTTTAGTATTAGTTGAGTTTTTGGAGACAAAGGGAAACTCGTCTTCCCCTTGTGCGACTGTTAGAAAATTAGGAACTAAAAGATAAGTCGTTTAGTATTCAAAAATTAATAACAAATGAAAAAGGAGTATTTTTGGGAAAAATTAACATAATTCCTCAATTTTAGAAGTGTTATTAATATTAGAAAAGAAAAGTACTTTTTATAAACTTTTTAGAAAGTCTAAGTTTATTAATAAGTTTTAATAAAGGGTTTTTATTTATAAAATATGATTAATTATATTCAAGATTTCTTTTAAAATGAGAAATAGAATTCTTGAGAAAGAAAAACCTTTTCTTTAATTTTATTAATATTTTTCTAAGTAATTCCAAGATAAATTCTTATATTTTCTTCCTTAAAAGGCCTTTATTAAGGACACCCCTAAATTCAGTAAATACACCCCCCTGTTACACCACAGAAATCAGTAAATACACCATCCTGTTACACCACTGCTTTCAGTAAATACACTCCCCCTGTTACACCACTGCTTTTAGTAAATACACCCCCCTAATACACCTACTCTTAAAAAGGGGTGTACTTATCAAAAGATTGTTTTTGTAGTAATCGAGATAGTCATACCACAAGTATACTAGTAAATACACTCACCTTTTTAGAAGTAGTGTACTTACCAAAATAGGGTGTGACCCTTAAGCAAGTCCTTTTTGAGTTTATAAGACCACAACTCTCTCGATTCTTGTAACACAAACTCTCAAGTTTTCCTAAACGTTTTCAAAGGTCAACTTTTAATTAAATATCTTCCTACTAGGATTCGGTACTAGTTGGAACGCACACGAGGTTTTCGACCCTCTGCCTACACATCATTCTCGGGACTCGAAACAATCAGGTGGGTGATGATCTGTTGATTGATCTGCTAATAATAACGTCGTGCCGGTATTTCCTGAACTCGATTAAATCAAATCAAAAGTATCTAATCCAACATAAATGTAACACCTATCTATATAACTGTTTGGATTATGTGATATTACTATATGTGTTATATACTGCCTGTTGTTTTGTGAATCGATCACCACTGCATGAGTAAACACCTTACGTGAGCATGAATCAGTTCAGTTATCAGTCAAGTATTTTCTCAGTGAAGTTGTTGTATCAGTTTTATGGAAAGTCAGTAAGTACGGAGTTGTGATTTGGGTATTGTTTTTCCGGCCTCCGGGGACAGCTGTCGTTGGACGCCCTCGGAATCAAGGTCGTTGATTGTTTTTCCGGCCTCCGGGGACAACTGTCGTTGGACGCCCTCGGAATCAAGGTCGTTGATTATTTTTCCGGTCTCCGGGGACAGCTGTCGTTTGACGCCCTCGGAATCAAGGCTGTTGATGGTTGGAGTTGAAAAGGATAACTATGATGGAAGGGGAATGGTTGTACGTTTATGGTTTGTCAGTTTGTGATAATGCGTGATATGACTTTGGGCTTTGCCCTTAACGTGAACCAACTTGTGATATTTCAATTATATGATGTGAAACCTGTTGTGCCCAACTGATTATTATGTGAACTTGTTACTTGTATGATATATGATGTTTATATTATTATGTCAACTGCTTAAATAAATTAATTACTTTATTAATGAGTATAATTTAATATATTTCGGATTTACCAATCCCATGATGTTGCAATCACCCATAAGTGAGAATTCAATTCTCACGCCCCATTTTTACAACCCCTTGCAGATTATGATTTCGTGGAGCAAGGACAGTAATAGAGACGACACGGAGTTCCCCACTTAAATAAAATATTACTGTTGATACTATGTTTTATGTACACATATATGTGTGTGAGATATATATTATAAATAGTATTCTACTTATTCTTCCGCTGCATAAAACTCATCATCTCTCATTTCCGTTATATTCCTTCAAAAATTTTATAGTTCGGACTTTTGATCACAATAACACTTCGAATTCGATATAATTAATATATATTGGGTTCGGGGCGTTACATGAAAGATTCGATTCTTTCCACGAATTTAGGAATTTGTAAAAGGGTATATATTTAAATTATACAAAAGCACACAAAATAATAAAATAAAAAGAAACAAAGATAAGAAAATAAAACAAGGGTTCTAGAAATATAAAAGGTATAAAACGGGACGGGGTATTACAGGTGATCATATCCATTCAATTTCGATAACTTCCAAGAAAAAATAAACTTCAATTGCTACTCTATAGATGAAATCAAACCATATTGCTTATTCTACTATGACCTTGCACCTAAATACCCAAATATACCAATAAAGAAATTAAGGAAGCCATTGACAACCCCAAGACGAAGGTTAGTGCCCGCAACTCTAACCTACAAAAAAGGTAACACATTCACAATTCGAAAGTCATTGGAATCAAGATTATAGAGTAAGTTTTTTTAAGAAATTCAAGGTAGATATCTGAAATTTATATTGATTCGTGCATTTAATATGTTCAATTTTTTCAAAACCTTGACATTTTCAGCTTAGATCCAAGAAGAGGATGTGAAAGCTCGATGGATTGTGAAAGGATTATATAAGCATAAGGGGTAGTTCCACAGAAAAAGAAAAAAAAAAACAGTTGCATGTCGAATTTCAGGTCATTTAATAAGTTAATTCACGTTTTAATAAATATTGATTTCATTTAATACTACTTTAATTGTAATTCTTAAATAACCTTCAAATTCTTACCAGTTCCAAAACGGGGCATTCAGATGGATTGTGAAAAAAGATAAGGTGTCAAAGAAACCCACTTACTTATAATTGATTACCTAGACATTAGAATGTTTAATTGTCCCGAATTTTTTTTGTTGGTCCCGGTACAAGACTGAGGAATACGTGTATGGGGGGGGGGGGAAACACGTATACCAATTGTTAAACTTAAACTGACTGAGTCCCCTTCACTCAGAGTGGTAAAGAACTAGGAGCTGATAATACACCCACTGACTACACTTGGTGCGGGTCAGTTGGCTAACTATCAGTTCAAGTTCAATGCGGAAATGTTTGAGCCCTGATAGTTTAAAGTCCTGTTTAGTTTGCTTTCTGAAAACTTGTTTTCCTCAAAACTTAGAAGTGTTTAGTAAGGCAGTGTTCTTTTGAAGGTCAGGTTGATTGATTCAGACCTGATAAGCTTGAATGCAATGAATGAACAAGTAATATGGCAGGTATGCACAATGTCAAAGCAGTAAGAACACAAGGAGTTTAACGTGGTTCAGAGTCTCAAGCTCCTACGTCCACGGCCTGACTTAACAGGAAATCCACTCAAGGGATTCTTGTTTTTAACGTGCCAAGGTGCACCAAGACCAGTTACCTCACTGATCTATACAAACTCCTCTTACTATCACACTAACCGACTTACTCCCAACAAGCCTAACTTAGGGTTTTGGTTTCAGTTTGGATTCCAACTAAGTTGAGATTATCCTTACAAGGCAAAGCTGTGCTAAGGATTGGATAATCTCTCTAAGCTTAAGATAATTCTAATTAGCTCTTGGAATACAGAATAGCTCTCAGTTGCTAAGAAACACTTGGGAAATTTAGAAGGTTTCGAGTGTTTCTCTTAAAGGCTGAATGCTTTGATTGCTTGAGAGTTTTGAGTAATTTCTGGCTTGGAAATTTCCCGTAACCTTGAATGGGTTCAAGGCCTTCTGTATTTATAGGTGGTTTGAAAAACTATCCGTTGGAGAGATAGCCTTCTAGCCATCTATGTAGAGGGGCTTCAAACGGACATATCTCTATGCAGCAGCCGCCTTTGCATGGATTTGGTATTTGCATTTAATGCACATTAAATGCTTGCCCGTTGAATATGCAGTCTGAATTCAGTCTATGTGTCAGGTTCCGTACGTGCGTGTCCTCCTCGGATTGGTCCACGTCATCAGGTTGGTGAGAATGTCAGAACTTATTCCAGAGCTTCAGGCTTGTCTTATTAAGTTCATTTTGTCTTGAGCTCACCGGTCTTGTCCTGACGCTGAAATTCCTTTTGCATTGCTTGGCTCTACTCCAAGTCTTCCCATTTACTCAGTGACAACCTGTTCCCTTCAGGACTGAGTTAGTAATGACCTCAGGGTCATACTCTTCATCACTGACACTTACTCAGCCAGCTTAGAAGACTGCCATAAGTTCAGGATGGTGCTCTTCGTCTTCAGGCTCTGAGTCTTGATTGTCTCCAGTGAGTTCTCCTCTCACTGAGTACCTGTGAAGTGTAAAATGACTAAGTACTAATCCTAACCAAGACTAGCCTGACAAAGACAGATTAAGGCAATCATCTTTTCAGGGGCTTTTGGGATCTAAATCAAAACTGACAATGTCCCAACAATTTCCCCCTTTTTGATGATGCCAAAACACTGAAAAGATCCTCAAAACACTTAGAGGAAATAGGACAATCCTATCTATAAGATAAGACAGTGTTAGAGCAATTCTTGATAAAGTACAGAATTTAAACAAGCCAAAAAGACAATGAGTTTTTGTCTGTGGGCAAAAGTAATAGATTTCTTGATAGATGTGGAAACGATTACAATGAATCTAATCTATTACAAAGAAGCCTGTGAACACCTAGACTAATCTCATTTCAGGCTTGAGTCCATATCCTGCATAAACTCTTGCCTTTAGCTCGTCAAGTCTTCCAGGTTGGTTCACATATCCTTCAGTTCTAGCTATCTTCAAGACTTCCATCATTATGGCCTTAGTGTCATGCTTTAGAGTTCCAGGAATCAAGGGAGGAGCTCGAATGATGAACTCAGGAGCCTTCACTTGGACTTTAGCTGCCTCAGCCTCCTCCAAGATCTTCTGAAATAGCTCAGGATGATTGTCCATCATATAGTCAGTGAAGTGGGCATCAATATCGTCAGTGTCGCCCCACTTCTTCACAACAAACCATAGCCTGACAAATTCATCCCTTGCATCAGTCCAAAACTCCTTTAAAGTCTCTGAGACGAACTCATCAACAAAAGCTTCCCTTGCTCCTGATTCTGGCCTACTGACTTGAAGAATTGTTGCCTTCCTAACTGTTGGCTTCTTTCTGTACTTCCTTGGCTCAGGCTTCGCCTTCTTCCTCCTTAGCAAGCTGATCACTGCATCATCTAGTTCACGTTGTTGAAGCTCAGTGATATCCGTCAGCTTTTCAACCTTCTTCTCCAAAATGCGCATCTTCTCCTTCTGAGCAATTTCAGCTCTGCGCATAGCCTCAGTCTTTTCAGGTTGATCTCCCCATGCTTCAGCACATAGCTCCGCAACTAACTCACCTGAGTAAGTGATGGGATTCTTCCTTGAGCTCATGGGTGATGATCTTTGGACTGGCTCAGGTTGTTGCTTTGAAGGTTCATTAGCCTTTGCCTTTGTTGCCTCCTCCCTCAGCTTGGCAACTAATTGTTCTCCTTCCTTCTCCACTGCCGCTAACCTAGCTGACTTCCTTATCCTTAGAATATTTCCATCAGGATTGGCTTCAGGATCAGCTAGGACGGTCTCTACTTGACTAACTGCCTCAGATGCCTCAGGGCGGGATCTTTTCTTCTTTTCCCCCTTTTTGGCATCATCATTGGTCTCAGATGGGAATGCGTCAGATCCGCTGTTGACTACGAAGGAAGCTAGGGAATGGACATCATTGATTCCCTCCTTCAATAACTCAACTCCCATTGAAATCCCAGTCCCTGCAAAGGATACGGAACTGATGGCAGCATTGACTTTCTTCTCAAAGACCTCCATAGAGAGTTGGAGACTTTGTTCAGCCTTGGTGATCCTTTCTTCCACCTTCGAGGACTCACCGCTGACTCTGCTAACCTCAGTCAGTATCTTCACAGACTCCTCAGTGGCTTTAGCCAAAATGTCCGCCACTGATTGAGATGTGCGATCCAGCTTCCCTGACTCCAGCTCCAACTTGGACGCTGAGTCCTCCAAGGCCTGAGTGACAATAGCTCCAGTCTGAACTGCAAGCCTGTCCACTGCCTGATTCATCTTTTCGTCCCTGATCGCATCTCTCTCTTCAAGTTTCTTGAGAGTGTCCCTGAGCATCTTCTTTGTGCGCTTCCTCTCATTCTTCACTGACTTGGCCGTGTCAGTCATTGTGCGCTTTAACAAGATCAGCTCCCTGTTGGCAAGGGTGTTGTAAGCTGTCTTTGTCCACCTGATGTGTTTCGCCAGGGCCTTGGAGTCTTCATCTTTTTCAGCACGTAGCCTCATTACTTCCTCCTGAAGTTCAGCTAGATTTTCCGAGGTTTTCTCCTGTTTGACCTCCACTATGCTTGTAAACTCAGCACGGCCGACCCCGGTTATGACCACATCTTCATCATCAGCGGCCTCATCAGTGATTGGCTGCTTTCCCTTGTCAGCCCCTGCAGCATCAGTCCCTTCTTCAAGGTACACTGAAGGCAGTTGTGAAGTAGTCATAGCCGCCTCCTCAGGCTCAGCTAAGCTAACTTGAACCTTAGGAACTTGTCCTTCGGAACTGAGAGTCTTCTTGAATGCCTCAACATCATCCTCTCGTGTCTCAGGGTAGGGAATCCCTTCATCGACAGATGTCTCATTGGCAGTTGAGATGTTCACAACATCCTCAGCCACTGGTCCACCCTTGGCACCAGTGTTCTTGTCACCTTCCCCCTGAGCCTGAGGCTCAGAGTCCATCTCATCTACTTCCCTTGCAGTCTCTTCTACTGCCTTTTCCACAGCTCCACCTTGAGCGTCATCATTCTCCTCATCATCCTCCTTCTCTTCAACGGAGAGAAGATCAGCCTTGCTTTTGGCCATCATTTCAGCCACAAGCTTCTTCAGGTTGTCGAAGTTCAAAAGTTGAAGCCAGCTTGTCAGGCCAAAGAATGAGCAGATCTTGGCCTCCTCCGTCTCCCAATGTTCCCAGCCGCGTGCGTCTACTAGCATATGTTGCTCCTGCATGTTTGATTGTTTAAAGTCCAACCAAACTTTGAGCTCCACCACATATGCCAGTAATTCAGTGTATTTGTACAGCCCAGGCCAGCACTTCCCTGCCCACTCCGTGGCATTCCCCCTGAGTGTATTCTCCAGTATACCTCCCGCCATGTGCTCATCCAGCTCCTCCTCCTCTATTTCAAGGAACACATCCTCTTCTGTTGAAATAGATTTGGGACAGTCTTTGGGATTGGGGTATGAGGGAAAAACTAAAGGGTTGGGAAGGTTTGGCTCGGCTAACTGGTCAGGCTCAATTGTAAGTGAGGTTGATGGCACTGACTCAGTAGGGTAATTTGGCTCTGAAGGTTGGGGGAGTTGGGGAGTTTGAGGTGTGGGATCAGGGATGGAAGGTGTTTGGGTTTCAGGATGCGGGGGTGTTTGTGTGGATGCTGTCTCAGGCTGCAATGACTCAGCCGTCTCGACAGTCTTTCTCACCTCCTCTAAGTCAGAGGCTCCAGGAGAGCTTGACTTCTCCCTCTCACTCAATTCAGGGAGTTTCTTAGCAGGAGACTTCTTTACTCCCCTCCTAAGTCTCTTCAGGGGCCTCTTTCCCTGAGCGCCCTCTATACTGACGTCATCATCAGTTCCCTCAGCCTCAGTCCCGGCCTTCTTGGGATCTGACTCAGTCCCTGTCTTCGTGCTCTTCCCTGACAGCACGATTTTCACCCTCCTCTCCTTCTTCTCAGCCGCGCCCACATTAGGATGCTCCACCTCCGCAGCAACAGCCTTCTCAGCCTCCTTACTCCTCTCAAGGAGCTCATCCACCTTTTCAATGAGGCTGGTTGCCACTCTCTTGGCCGTCCCAGCTGGCTTTCTGGCCTGACCCTTTGCTTTCGCATTGGGATCAGTCAGCCCTAGCACTGAATAGGTGTCACTCAGTGATGAAAACATGACCTTCTTTGAGGAAAGGTTGTCCTCAAAGTCAAAAGTGTACCCATGGCACGCATGAGCAATCAGCATGGACAATCTTGTGCCAAATGGCAAGATGGCACTGACAGATATGTGTTTTTTCTCCTCGTCACGCGTGATCTTGTCCAATCCTGCCTGATGGAGTTGATCGAGGAAGAACTGCTCCCAGTTCGCTTCCACTCCATCAGCGATTGCTCCCATGAGCCTCAACTTGGGCAGACTCAACTGCTCGTGAGAGCCAGTTGCTCCCATCACCATCTTGGACACCAAGTCCACCAGAGCCCTGTACTCCGGCTTCAGAGTGCTCTTGTTCTGACGGGCCCTGAACTCCGAAGACCCTGACTTGGTCCATTTCCCAAGGAATTCTCCCTCCGAGTTTTCCTTGTAAGTCCTGGGGTTGATGCCAGAGAATGGCAGCTTGAAGACTTCCCTCACCGCCTGCCTGAGATCAATGGTGACCACCTCCGAGTCGTAGAGAGGCTCTCCGTCGCTATTCTTTTCTCCCGTCGGCTTTAGCGCAGTCACCTTGGTGCAGACTTCACCCTTCCGCAAGAACATGTTCAAATAAGCTTCCACCACTGTTCTTGGGAGCACAGAAGAGGGGCGGGTGGTGAAGTATGTTTCCAACCCGGCGTCGGAAATCCATTTAAAAACGGGTTTGATTTCCTTAACCGTTAGACAGATACCTTCCATAGAGATGACTTGCTCCATGTGTACCAGCCTCTTTTCAACAACATCGACGATCTTGTCGGTTGTCCAGTCGGAGTCAAGGAATGCCATTGTGTTTTGAGAAAGAGGTTTTAGAAATTCTGTGTTTGAGCGAGAGAAAACTCAGTGTGCAAATTGTGCGTTGTGTTTGCGTAAAGACCTCAAATGACACCCTTGATTGATAAGACTAAGTCAGTTACTCAAACGTGGGGTTGAGATTGATTCCTGAATTCGAAAGGTTTTAAAATGAGAGGCCAGGATTAATCTCAGTTTTAATTGAAACCCCAAGTCAGTCACATTCCGTATAACACGGACACGTATATGAAAAAGTAACTTTGACATTAAATGCTCCGTGCGCGTGGGTTTAAATATAAAAAGGCGCGCTTTTAATGATAACGGAATGCATTTAATAAAGATTTTCAGGACGAATGACTCAGGGAGACGCTTGAGATTCACAAGAGTCAGGTTAGAACCCATACCTGTCAGGGAGACATTGTAGCACCCTGATACCTCGCTGAGTCGAGTCTGGCCTGAGTTCCCTTAGAACCCTACACTGACTGCTCTCCCGGATCTAAAAGTCCCAATTCCACTGATAGTTCCATAAACCTTGCTTCAGCCAAGGGCTTAGTCAAGATGTCAGCTCTTTGCCTATCAGTGTGAATCTTTTCCATCCTAATATCTTTCTTTTCCACATGATCTCGAATGAAGTGGTGTCTAATATCCACATGCTTGCACCTTGTGTGAAGCACTGGGTTCTGAGTGATTGCTATTGCACTATTGTTATCACAATAGATTGGAACCTGATTAGCAAATACTTGGTAGTCCCTCAACTGTTGCCTCAACCATAGGATCTGAGCACAACAACTCCCTGCAGCCATATACTCAGCCTCAGTTGTGGATGTTGCCACTGAATTCTGCTTCTTACTAAACCACGAGATCAACTTACTTCCCAAAAACTGACATGTCCCTGAGGTTGATTTCCTATCAATCCTACAACCTCCATAATCTGCATCTGAATACCCTGTCAGTTCAAGGTTGTCATCTGAAGGATACCATAGTCCCATATTAACTGTCCTTTTCAAATACTTAAGTATCCTCTTAGCAGCCTCCAAATGACTTCTCTTGGGATCAGACTGATACCTAGCACACACACCAACTGCAAACGTAATGCCAGGCCTACTTGCAGTCAGGTACAGTAAAGAACCTATCAGCCCACGATACTCAGTCTGATTCACTGAAGTCCCTTCAGTGTCAGGATCCATCTTCCAATTGGTGTTCATTGGGATCCTGGCTGGATTGCTGTTTTGAACACCAAACTTATGAATCAAGTCTCTTGTATACTTGGCCTGATTAATGAATATACCTTGATCAGTCTGCTTGACCTGCAATCCTAAGAAAAAGTTCATCTCTCCCATCATTGACATCTCAAATTTACCAGTCATCAGTTTAGAGAATTTCTCACATAACTGCTGATTTGGTGATCCAAATATTATGTCATCCACATAAATTTGGACCAGGAGAATGTCATCACCTTCAGTGATCCTGAACAAAGTCCTATCCACTGTTCCCTTCTTGAACCCATGATCAGTCAGGAATTGAGAGAGGGTATCATACCAAGCTCTTGGTGCTTGCTTAAGTCCATAGAGTGCTTTCTTCAAATGGTATACTCTATCTCCAACCTCAAACCCGGGAGGTTGTTCAACATATACCTCTTCATTGAGTACACCATTCAGGAATGCACTCTTGACATCCATTTGATACACCTTGAACTTCTTATATGTCGCATAGGCAAGGAACAACCTGATAGCTTCCAATCTAGCCACTGGAGCAAAAGTCTCATCATAGTCTATTCCTTCAGACTGACAATACCCTTTTGCAACCAGTCTAGCCTTGTTCCTTACCACAACACCATTCTCATCCTTCTTGTTCTTAAAGACCCACTTGGTACCAATCACACCTTGATGCCTAGGTCTATCTACCAGTTCCCAAACCTGATTCCTTGTGAACTGATTCAACTCCTCTTGCATGGCAATGATCCAGTTCGAGTCAGTGAGAGCTTCTTCAATGTTCTGAGGCTCTTGCTCAGAGAGAAAGCAACAGAACAATGCACTCTCACCATGAAACCGTCTGGTCCTGACTCCCTCAGTTGGATCACCAATAATTTGATCAATGGGATGATCTTCTAACCATGTTCTTTTGCCAGGAGTTGTTCCTGAAGTACCTGCAATGTTAGTGTCTATATGCTCATAAAATTCAGGAAATTGAACAGAAGGGGATGATCCTGAGTCTATGCCGAAGGGATTAACAAGCTCAATGTCAGGGACATTGATTCCCCCTTGATGAGGTGACTCAGGAGCCGTCTCAGCTGCAACAGCATCTTCATAGACGGTACTTACCTCAGGTTGAGCCTGTTCCTCTGTCTGAGGCTCAACCATCCCTGATGTGCTGGGTTTAGGAGTGGCACTTGGTTCATCATCCTGATCGTCATCATCATCCCATCTGGGAATTGGCACAGTCTTGATCTTGGAATCAGGTTGACTCTTCAAGCTCAGCCTTGTCACACTCCTCGTGACCTCCTCAGTGTCAGGATTCAGCACCTTTGCCCTAGACTCATTAGCAGATTCATCAAAGACAACATGAGGTGATTCTTCCACAACAAGGGTCCTACAATTGTAAACCCTGAAGGCTTTGCTAATTTCAGAATATCCCAAGAATATTCCTTCATCAGATTTGCTATCAAAAGCTTTCAACTGGGTTTTCCCATTGTTGAGGATGAAGCACTTACAACCAAACACATGAAAGTAAGAAATACGAGGTTTTCTTTTGTTCCATGTCTCATATGGGGTCTGAGCATGTTGCTTGTTCAGCATGGATCTGTTCTGAGTGTAGCATGCAGTGTTGATTGCCTCAGCCCAAAACTTCTTGGGCAATCCTGACTCAGCCAGCATGGTCCTTGCAGCTTCCTTCAGTGTCCGATTCCTCCTTTCAGCGACACCATTCTGTTGTGGGGTTCTAGCTGCAGAAGTCTCATGAGCTATACCAAGTTCATTACAAAAGTCAGAAATATATGAATTTATAAACTCAGTGCCCTTGTCAGATCTGATCTTGGTAATGGACTGATTTTTCTCATTGCTGAGTCTTCTGAGCAACTCTGGAAGCTTCACCTGTGTTTCCTTCTTATTTAACAGGAAAATAACCCAAGTATATCTAGAATAATCATCAATAACCACAAGGGTATATTTTCTACCATTCATACTCACAGGTGTTATGGGACCAAATAGATCCATGTGCAGAAGCTGAAGTATCCTGTCAGTGGAGTAAGAAGCCTTTTCTTTGAATGACGCTCTGACTTGCTTCCCTTCCTGACAGGCTTTGCACACGTGATCTTTGCTAAAAACTTCATTAGGGAGACCATCAACAAGTGACTGTCTAGAAATTTTGTTAAGAATCTTGAAGTTCAGGTGGCTTAATCTTTTATGCCATAACCAACTGAGCTCTAGAGAGCTTTTAGCAACAAGACAAGTATTAGGAATAGTGCTGCTCCAATCAGCGAGGTAAACGTTACCTTTCCTTATACCTGATAGAAGCACTTGTGTTGATTTGTCCTTGACTGAACATTTATTAGATGAGAACTCAACACTGAACCCTTTGTCACAGAATTGACTTACTGACAGCAGGTTATGCTTTAGTCCTTCCACAAAGGACACATTTTCCACTCTTACTGTACCTATAATTAGAACACCAAAACCCTTAGTAACACCTTTTGAGTTATCACCAAAGGTTACCTGTGGACCATCTTTAGCCTGATATTCTTGGAGAAGACTCTTCATTCCAGTCATGTGCCTTGAGCAACCACTGTCTAGGTACCAAACAACTTTGATTAAGTCTTCTCTCCTCTTGTTGTGATCCACAGCCGCCTGTAAGCAAATCAGGCTTTAGGTACCCATTGGGTGTTGGGTCCTATTGTGTCAGCTGTACCTTTCGGGATCCAGACTTGCTTCACAACCCTGATTGCCTCAGAGTGGTGAATCTGTCTCCCTGAAACATCGACATACACAACTTTCTTCTTCTTAGCCTGAGAGGAAGATGGTGTATGGGTGCTAGACTTAGGCTTCGCAGGAGCCTGAGTGGATGCCTTTTGGGCTGGTCTCCTGTTCTTCCTAGGTCTGGGTGCAGCAGGTCTTGGGCCTTGTTTTTGATAAGGACCCTGATTTCTATTCCCCCTAGGCAAGTGAAGGAATGGAAAACAGTTAAAGGCCTCAGGATGCCAAAACCACGGGGGTGTCATCATATTTGGCCTTCCCTGATTGTATTGCCAAGCATGATGGTACCCTCGCTGACCAGTCTGAGGGCTCTTGGCCTGAGTCTTCCTCTGCTTTCGCTGAGGTTTTCCCTGGCCTGAGCTCTCAGGGGCTTCCGCAGGTTGCTTTGCTTTTCCCTTGGGTTTTGGCTTAGCTACCTTAGGAGCAACCCTGACTGTGTCAACGGTTTCCTTGCCCTTATCAGTTTGACGGGCCTGGAGCACAACCTTAGGTGCACTCTGGCCTGTCTGAACAAATACCCTCTCAGTGTTGCTCCCTGAAGCAACATGAGACTGACCTTGTGAGGATTTCTCAGGAACATATCCAAGTCCCTTTTTCTTGTTCCCAAGTATCTGGTTGCTATTTATTTCCTCTCTAGCCACTGAGGATTTATTCATTGCTGCAACCTTTTTCTTGAGAGAGTCCTCACTCTTTTTCAGGATTTCATGTCTGGTAAAGAGGTCATCAAACTTACTCTTAAGTGCTTTCAGCTCTTCCTTCCTGACCAGCTCTTCCTCAGCCAGTTCCTTCAGAATTTTCTCTCTTGGGAGACGCTCAGAATTGATCATGTCAATTTCCTGAGTTAGTCTCACAATCTGAGCTGATTCTTTGAGATCAGACTGAGTGAGTTGTTCATTCAGGTTTTGAACTTCAGTACTCAATTTCTTGTTCTCCTCTACCAAGAAGACATTAGTTTCCTGCAGTCTGGAGAAATCAACCATCAATTGATCAAGACAGATCTGAAGGTTCATTTCTCTAACTGACTCTGAGCTGAGCTCAGGATTTTGACCAGTGTAAGAAGCACAAACAGAGTTTGATGTTACCTCAGGCTCATCCCTAGCCATTAGGCAGACATCATCGTACTCATCGTCCGAGAAGAGTTCAGGTGACCTTTCAGTGGGGCCATCAGAGTCTGTTGTATCCTCAGCCACCATAGCCCTCCGATCAGCAGATCTTAGATCCCTCGTGGCTCTCCTTTCCTCTCTCTCCCTAGCACTCAGCTCCGGGCAATCGTACTGATAGTGACCAATCTTGTTACAATTGTAACATGCTACCTGCTCACTTATTCTTTCTTTTCTCGGTTCAGGGTTCCTCCTTGAGTCAGGTTCCCTGGTTCTTGGTGAGCTTTCAGCCTTGGTTGGATATCTATCATCGCGAGTACGTCTCTGTTCGTCTCTTCTTTCAGTTTTTGGTTCAGAATATCTCCTTTCATCACCACGTTCTCTCCTCTGGTCAGTGTTCCTTCGCTCCTCATATCTCCTCGAGCTTTGGTGGGTTCCTTCAGGTTTCCTGTCACGTGAGTCCTGATAAAACTTTTTATAGCGACCAAACCTGGAATTGAGCTTGTCAAATCGTCTGGCCATCAGGCTGTACTCCTCAGCGAGTTCTTCCCTGCTCATCTCCATCAGTGACTTTGATGAAGAATTTGATGAGGGCTCAACAGGTTCAGACCTGGCCTTGAACGCCACACTTTTCTCAGGAGTTTTCTCCTTCCCTTCCTCTTCTGACTGAACTTTCTTCTTCCTTTTGTTAAGATCAAATTCAAGCGCTTTTAGCTCTGAAAAAAGTAAAGCAGAAGTTATGTTACTCATATCCTGAGTGTTCTTAAGCATAATTACACTGTTGTCCCATCTCTCAGGAAGGGCATTCAGGATTTTTGAAGCAACATCTCTCCTTGGGACATCCTTGTCCAACATCACCAACTCATTCATCAACTTGATGAATCTAGACTCCATCTGATCTATGCTCTCATCAGGCAGCATCTCGAACGCTTCGAATTTCTGAATGGCAATATTCCTCTTGTTCTCCTTTATCTTTTCTGACCCTTCGCACATCCTGGTCAGCTCATCCCAGACCTCCTTTGCCGTTTTTAGGTTCATCAGCCTGGCTGACTCCTCGAAAGGCACCGTATGCAAGATGATGTTTCTGGCGACGTTGTCAAGCCCCACCATCTTGATTTCATCGTTGGTCATGTCTTTTCTCTCCTTAGGAACCTGCACGCCAATCGCAAGATCATCGTATCCCAGTCCTCTGACGTTAGGAATAGTGATCTTGATCGGTCCTTCCCTGAGCACACGCGGCATCTGGTCATGGATGGCATCTAGATGTGCCTCTAGTCTGAACTTCCAATAGACAAAGTTAGATACAGAAAATTCAGGTAACGAAGCTTCAAGTCTCCTTGAAGTCATGATGATGATGCAAGTTTTGTGAAAAGCAAACTCAGATCTGTTCAGTGACCACCAACAGTTTCTCCTCTGAAACTATTAGTATTCAAAGTCAGTGGTCTTTCGAACCACTGCTCTGATACCACTTGTTGGTCCCGGTACAAGACTGAGGAATACGTGTATGGGGGGGGGGGGAAAACACGTATACCAATTGTTAAACTTAAACTGACTGAGTCCCCTTCACTCAGAGTGGTAAAGAACTAGGAGCTGATAATACACCCACTGACTACACTTGGTGCGGGTCAGTTGGCTAACTATCAGTTCAAGTTCAATGCGGAAATGTTTGAGCCCTGATAGTTTAAAGTCCTGTTTAGTTTGCTTTCTGAAAACTTGTTTTCCTCAAAACTTAGAAGTGTTTAGTAAGGCAGTGTTCTTTTGAAGGTCAGGTTGATTGATTCAGACCTGATAAGCTTGAATGCAATGAATGAACAAGTAATATGGCAGGTATGCACAATGTCAAAGCAGTAAGAACACAAGGAGTTTAACGTGGTTCAGAGTCTCAAGCTCCTACGTCCACGGCCTGACTTAACAGGAAATCCACTCAAGGGATTCTTGTTTTTAACGTGCCAAGGTGAACCAAGACCAGTTACCTCACTGATCTATACAAACTCCTCTTACTATCACACTAACCGACTTACTCCCAACAAGCCTAACTTAGGGTTTTGGTTTCAGTTTGGATTCCAACTAAGTTGAGATTATCCTTACAAGGCAAAGCTGTGCTAAGGATTGGATAATCTCTCTAAGCTTAAGATAATTCTAATTAGCTCTTGGAATACAGAATAGCTCTCAGTTGCTAAGAAACACTTGGGAAATTTAGAAGGTTTCGAGTGTTTCTCTTAAAGGCTGAATGCTTTGATTGCTTGAGAGTTTTGAGTAATTTCTGGCTTGGAAATTTCCCGTAACCTTGAATGGGTTCAAGGCCTTCTGTATTTATAGGTGGTTTGAAAAACTATCCGTTGGAGAGATAGCCTTCTAGCCATCTATGTAGAGGGGCTTCAAACGGACATATCTCTATGCAGCAGCCGCCTTTGCATGGATTTGGTATTTGCATTTAATGCACATTAAATGCTTGCCCGTTGAATATGCAGTCTGAATTCAGTCTATGTGTCAGGTTCCGTACGTGCGTGTCCTCCTCGGATTGGTCCACGTCATCAGGTTGGTGAGAATGTCAGAACTTATTCCAGAGCTTCAGGCTTGTCTTATTAAGTTCATTTTGTCTTGAGCTCACCGGTCTTGTCCTGACGCTGAAATTCCTTTTGCATTGCTTGGCTCTACTCCAAGTCTTCCCATTTACTCAGTGACAACCTGTTCCCTTCAGGACTGAGTTAGTAATGACCTCAGGGTCATACTCTTCATCACTGACACTTACTCAGCCAGCTTAGAAGACTGCCATAAGTTCAGGATGGTGCTCTTCGTCTTCAGGCTCTGAGTCTTGATTGTCTCCAGTGAGTTCTCCTCTCACTGAGTACCTGTGAAGTGTAAAATGACTAAGTACTAATCCTAACCAAGACTAGCCTGACAAAGACAGATTAAGGCAATCATCTTTTCAGGGGCTTTTGGGATCTAAATCAAAACTGACAATGTCCCAACATTTTTGTTGCATATCCAAGATTATTTTCAGACTTATTTTCTAAACTAAAAAATTAATTCATAAAATATTAATTTTTAAAGCTTGCTAATTGAATAATCATGGCCCCAACGTGCTACTATGTATAAACTTTAATGTTTTGCACGTGCCCAAATGCTAGTACTTCTAGAAGTATTTTCCTCCAGTTTGTTGAATACAGAAAGTTTCAAGTGAATTTAATTAAAATTGAGAAGGTAAGTTTCAAGTGAATTTAATTAAAATTGAGGTGGGATAAGCTAGCACAATTAACTGGGATGGGCCAGTAATACCCTATTAGTGGAAAAAAAAGTT
This sequence comes from Ballota nigra, assembly GCA_947034835.1. NCBI lineage: Eukaryota > Viridiplantae > Streptophyta > Magnoliopsida > Lamiales > Lamiaceae > Ballota > Ballota nigra. The sequence goes on from OX344729.1 coordinate 63,388,433, forward strand.
AATTTGTATTGGGATTTGTCAAGGCACAAAATAAAATTAACAAACCACTTAGATTACACGACATGTTTAATAAATTGAAATTGAAATATATCTACTATATACATATAGAAAAATTGTTCATTCATATTACTAAATATTTATTTATAATACACTTAAAGAAATAGTTAATTACTAAAAAAGAAAATTTTGAGTGTATTATATATTATTATAAATTATAGATTTTTGCTCTGTACCTTGCATTAATGATTGTGAAATGAAATATTGCCCACACCACATATATACAGAGTCACCTCTAAAAATTTGATGATATATAGGCAACTTTGAAACTATGTGAAATTTGCAGAGGTAGGTCATATTATCAATATTCCCACTTAAATAGAAATTCATAGGAAAAAAATACCAATTTCATTTACAAAGTAATAAAAAAAATGACAAAATCCTAAAATCAAAAAAATTAAAATAAAAGAGTCTTCAATAATTCAAAAAATCATCAAACCTCTAATGAATAACTTCAAAAGCTTCAACAAATCTTCAAATCTCTTAAAGAAATAATATTCAACAATTCTTCAAATTTCTAATGAATGAATTGCGCATTCTCCAATAAATCTAAAAATCATGATACAAATACAGATTAGACTATAGTGCATACATACCATCAACATAAATTACATGCCAAAATCGTAATATAATTTTCTTTTTCGACTATATATACTCTCTCTAAATCTCTTTTGACTATAAAATTTGAAGGAAAAAAACTATTTCGAAATACCTATCAAACAGAAAATAGAGATTTGAGACAATGAAAATGATCACTGAAATGGTCATATATATAGCCTATAAAAATAAATTGATCCTTGATTTATGCATTTAATCCAAAGGTCAAAAATTCATCACAAGAAATAAACGATCATAATGCAAAGTAGGATAAAATGGTTAATTAAATGATAGTTAATACTCAATCTTACCATAATTAGTTAAAAGAGAGATGAACGGTTATGATCAAAGATGAAAAAATTGATCAATGGTCCAAAAACTCTCCCTCCAAAACTATTTTAGGAAAAATAGTTGCTATTATATATTTATGATTGTCCTACCCGTACTTCGCACGGACAGTATTTTTTACAATTTTTTTTATTATAATAATTAATATAATTAAACTTTAATGCTAAAATATTCCTTTTTTTTTTCTTTTTATCATATAACTAAACTTGTAACATTTTTTTTTATAACAAAATCATTAACATATAACATTGCACGGAAGATATTTTTTTCAAACTTTTTACTATAACAGTTAATAAAATTAATTTTTATTGATAAAAAAATGTTACAATTTTTTTTAAATATATCTATACTTTGTGCGGAAGTCATTTTCATAACTAAAATTTTAATATAATTATTAATATTTTTGTATGTTTTATGTTTTACAAATGTCAAAAAATTTCAAGCAACGGTTTATCAATTTTTTTTTTTTAATATAATCTATTCCAATTATAAGGTATGTTTGGTTCAAGGTGCAAGGTTATTGGGAAAATTTGGATTGAGAAATACATGAATAGTGAAAAGATATAAATATGACTTCTATATATGTTTGTTTATAAGATGTAGTAAAATAGGTTTCGGAAGAATATAGAGAAAAAGTAGGAGATAAGAATATTATTGTGTTGTGAAAATTGTCAAAATATAAACTTTATATTAATAACACAAACACACGCACAAATTTAAATAATTAATGATATAAGACTACTAAAAAATGTACCTACAGTCATTATAAAAATTACCAAACTCAATCTCAAATCTTCATAACCCGATATTGAATTGTAACTAAACATTGTCATCCACATAAAATAATAAAGCTCTAATGCAATAACAAAAAAAGAATATCAACGTTGAGATTAAGCAATATAAATAAAAGAACAAAAAAAGAACTTAATTAAAGTGATCAATATAATGTACTCAACATTGGTACATAAACAACAAAAATTATTCTTGTTCCGACATCAATACAATTACAATTTTAAAAATTAATTTAATTTATCATTTTTACACAATCCAAAAATTTTAACAATTTTTTATATCAAGCTTTAGTAATACGAAGCACGTGACTATCTGTATTACTGATAAACGTGAATTTATAATAAATCACAAACAATTCTTCAGTTTTGACATACTTCAATATAACAAAATACAATTTGCCTCTAAAAAAGTGTGAGTGTTTTAAGGGATGTGGATGTAAGTATTATATCTTGGATAAATTATAATTTTATAATGGTTATATTTAGTAAAAAGTATAAAATGAGGTATGTAAACTTAGTAAATAGTGGGTGTAGATTGTCACACCTTATAATAAATAAGTTTTATTAATTCAGGACATGAAAATAGTAAAAGTATCAATATTTAGGCTAAAATAATTTTTCTATCAATTTAAGGCCTAGAAGATAGAGAACTAAACTATTAATTTAGGGCTCACCAATTTTAAAACAATGTTTGACCTCTTATAACATCTAATTATCCAATTATATTTTTATAAATTATAATTATAGAAAAAATAAAGATATATAATTTCACGTGATCAGAATTTTTTTTGAAAAAATAATAATGTTAACACATAATTAAGAATATAAATTATAATATGTCAAACATGGTCTTAATATTTTTTAGTCCTAAATTGATAGATTTTATCTTTCAGGTACTGGATTTATGACTTTCTTATGAGTCTTAAATTTATAGTTTTATCATCTTTCAAACCCTTAATTGATGTTATTTCCATAAAGGAATATATATTTGATACAATAATAAAATATTGTACCGTCTTTGAAATTGATCAATACAAATAAAATAATCATAATTAATTGATCTTAATTAAAAAGATTAATATCAAATACCCAACCTTGATACATAAACAACAAAACTCATTCTTTCTCCCATATTAATGACATTATACTTCTTAAAAATAATTTCACCTTTTTCTAAACAATGGATCAATTTTAATATATTTATACCAAATTTTAGTAAGATGAAGTATGAGACAATTCGTGTCACCAATAAACCTGATTACATAATAAACCAAGAACAATTTTTCAGTTCTGACCTAATCCAATATTTTTAAAACCCAATATTTCTCCAAAATATTTTACACCTATTTATCCAAAAAAAATATAAATCTCACCATACATCGTTTGAATTCAGCACTATTGTATTTACCATAAAAGTCAACGATTTCGCCAACATTCACAGATTCTAATTTTCATTCAATGTCATATTCAAAATGATCAATTTGATTTCAATAGAAATATTTAGAGAAGAACATAAATTGTGTACACATGATCCAATCGAATTTTTCATCACTGTTCAAACAGAAAGTAATTAAAAATATATATAATATAATACAAAGAACAAAAGACTATCGCATTAATATTCTAGGGTAAAGTAAGTTTTTAGTCTCTCAACTATACCAGACTTTGGTTTCAATCCTTTTCACTTTAAAATTAGTCATTTAAGCACACAATTATTTTAATTTTATTCCATCTTACGCACAGGTAATCTCGGGTTATAGGTGATGCAACATTTTCCAATTAATTAATTTTAGAAGAAAATATATTAATTCTGCAGAAAAAAAAATGTTCAATTTATTTATTAAAGCTTAAAAAAACCTAAAAAATATCCACCTATATAATTTTTTAAAAATGTTATTAAAAATAAAAATTTATAAAAATTATAATAAATTAACTGTTTTTTAAAAATAATTTTAAAGAACAATTAAATTATAAAAGGCATGATAGAAGAATTAAAAATATAATTCCAAAGCTAAATAAAATCTAAATAATATAAAAATATCATCTAAATCATAAAAGAAAAATTGGTTTTAAATTTAAATTAAAAAAACACTTGGTAGGAAAATAAAAATATAATTCAAATATAAACTAAATCAATAAAATCTTCAAAATATGATTACATTAAAAAATAATTAAAATGAATATATTTATGTTTCTAAAAAATGAAAAATATTAATATGATCAACAAAATTTTTAAAACATAACTAATTTAGAAACATGATTTATTAATTTTAAAATTTTCCAGGTTTTATTATTAAAAGTCAGATTTTTTTAATTTAATTAATTTTTTATTATTTAGTTGATTGTTTTTCAAATATTTTTAAGCTTTAATTAATTTTTGAAGTTTTTTTTAATTTAATATATATTTATATAGAAAATTAAATTCAAAAGGCTACATTACCTGAAGGTTATTTGTGATAGCAGGTGAGGTCCAAATTAAAATTAATGTCTAGTTAAAAAATTACTTTAAAAATAAAAAAAAGGTAAGGGGACTGAAATCATAGTTGAGTCAAGGTTACAAACTAAAAGTTACTTTATCTGTAAAAAAATATACACAACAATAAATTATCTTACTTTGTTGGTTTCTTTCACATCCAAATATCTATCCATCTACTTGTTAGATACTCTTGTGCAAAGATGTTAAATTTTTTTTTTATTGGATTTGAGAGTTGGAAGAGTGAGCATATTTAGTGGTTGTATTGAAATTTAAAAAAAAAAATTGGTGGGTGAGTATTTTTAATTATTATATATTAAAACTATAAAATAAGGTGAATGGGGTAAGAGCTGGATAAACTTATTAAAATAGTGGATGTAGATAATTGAATCCTATAATAATTTTTTATATAAACAATACAATATTTAATTTCATAAAAAAAATTAATTTACACATATGTTTTCTAATAAAAACAAAACCAATCTTGTCCGTTTTAAAATATTTACATAATAATAAATTTAATGATATTTTAAACTTTCCAAAATATCAAGCTTAAATTAATAACAGCAAAAATCATACAAACAAAATTAAATAACAAATTAAGACATGTATAATAAAAGTAAGTAACTCAGGTCATAGGAAAAAATATTTTTTAAGGACCGTAGTTTAGGGGGTGGCAAAATGAGGACTGTAACTTTTCATGTTGGCAAGTTAAATAAAAATAACTTTTAGAAGTTGTGAACTAAGGCCAAACCAACTCAAATTAACCAAATCTGGCTACTTTGCTCGATTTTGGTTGAATTTGAGCTAAAATATGGGCTGATTGGCCCGACTTGGATTGAATGCATGCTGAATTTGGGTCTGTTTTGTGTTGATTCGATCTAGATTCACAATTTTTAAGACTACGGTCCTTAACTTACCGATGCGAAAAGTTATTGTCCTCTTTTCCACCAACCCACTCCAGATAACCCAAAAAATCACCAAACTCGAATCTCCATACGCATATAATGTATTGTTTCTAGACCTTAACATCCATATTAAATAAATAAATTTTCGGGATAGTAACAAAACATTATATCGTCGTTGAAATAGAGCAGTAAAAATAAAAGAATAAACAAAGCGACGTAATTAAAAAGATCAATATCGAGTATTCAACCTTGGTATACAAAAATTGATTTTGTTTTGTGCTTCAACATCAATAAAATTATATTTCTTAATCTTTTTTTATCAGTTTTATGCAATCCAACGCTTCTAACAAATTTGTACCAAATTTTAGTGTGTACGACGATTCGTGTTACCAATAAACTTAGATTTATAATAAATTGGAAATAATTCTTTCATTTTACATACTCCAATATAATAAAACTCGGTTCTTCTCCAAAAATTTACATCCAACACTGATATTTGCTAAAAAAAAAAGATAACAAATATTTTATATATATGACATTCGTTCATGGAAAATCATAAAACTATCTCATACATTATATAATGAATGGTTTAGAATATTAACCATCATACTTAACATTTACAACTAAATCTACAAAATACTTTGAATCTTCTATGAATGTCTACATAAATAGTGCCATGGTGTGGGCACTCTAAGAATGTATAGATTCTTAAAATTGGGCAAGCTATTAATTAAAAATACTTTATATATTCATTCATCAATCAATAGCCTCCCATCATAAACAATCATAATACTATGTGCCCTAGTATGCATAATTCTCTCTTCTTTTCCCCCTTTTGGTTATCTTTCAATCTGCAAACTCTACACATCAACAAACAACAATCAAGTAATTTATTAGAACCCAACAAATTGAAATAAACACATATATCATCACATATCATTCTTAATCTGTAATTTGGCAACAAAATTCACACCAAAAAATATCATATTTTATGTTGCCGACCTCCAAATCCAAGAGAGGAAATTGAATTGAGAGAAATGCATCTACTAATGAATAGTCACAAAGATAGAGATGATGCATTATATATCTTCAATTGAATAAATTACCATATATTAGCTATAATTGTTTTCATTGAAGGGTATTAGTTTTGGAGGGTATTAGTTGTTTCATTGAAGTGTATTATTTGAAGGGTACGAAGAATATTAGTTGTTTAACTAAAAAATATTAGATGAATACATTAAAGAGTATTAATTGTTATACTAAAAAATATTGCAAAGTATTTCATGTATGAACCAATTTAACTCTATACGTGCTCCAATAAAATTTGTTTTGAACGTGTAACATAATCTCCAAATATTTGCAGTCTCCAAACATGAAAAAGCTTCATAAATAAAGATGAGTGAAAACTTTACATCATCAACAATTAAAAGTATAAATAATGGGTTGTTTTGAAATTTAAAAGACTAAAAGAGATAAGAGAATTGAAGAATTTGAGTCCATACAGTTTGAGCGCATAACTCTATAAATATAATATATAGATCATCTATTCATTTTTGTTTAAACTGACATCTATTCATCTAGCAACTATTTTTTTTTAGATAATTAATAATAATTTTATACATATTACATTATGCATGTCGATCTCTCAAAGCTAACACACGTCCCAATTTTCGGGGACTTGTTTAAAACACTCTCCCTCCTTCCCTCTCTCTCTCTGTCTCTCCCTCTCTCTTTCTTCCTATCAATATATCTATTTGTGAATTACCCCTCACCTCTCAAAAGGCTCTATTTTGAAATATTTTAATTTCATGTATTTGTGCTATATATGGTACTACCTCCGTTTGTTGTATTTAAATTGACAAAATATTTTAGGCTCGATTTGTTGTATTTAAATTGATAAAATATTTTTTCAAAAATGACATATTATTAATTTTAAGTCAATGAAACAAATCGAATATATTTTTCTATGTAATCATTAGTGGAATGAGATGTAATTTAAACAAGTTTGAAGGGAATTGAATAGTGCAACAGGAACATAATAGCGGGACGGAGGTAGTATTATATTTATCTTAATTTATAATCTCAACCATTTATGTTCTCTAATTTTAATCTATTTTTCAATCACTCCCTACTTTTCTAAAGCCTCTATTTTTGTATTTGTTCGATTTATAACTTCTTATTTTCTATTACGAAATGATTTTTTTAATTTTTTTTAAAATTACAATTCATTAATGAGTTGTCTCTTGTTTTAGATAAATTAGAATGAAATCATCTATTAAATGGTTGTGTCTCTATATCATAATATAAGAAATGATAGATTTTGGTCGTGCAGTCTAAATATATTACTTAAAATTATAATCAATTAAAAGTCACAAATTAAAATTAATTAATTAATTAATTAAGAGGATAAACATAATTCTAACTGAATTAATTCTTTGAAATATTTAATTTAAAACTAATAACATAATATTTATAAACCCGCGTAATACGCGGGATTAAAGAGTTAGTACATATATAAAATAGGAGAAAAATGGGAGGCTGGGTTCACCCCACCCTAAGCATGGTTTGAAAGTAATGCAAAAAAACTTATAAAATTATACACCGTAAAAATCAATTATGCATGAATCGAATCCACGACACATAAAATGCATAAGGTGTAAATGTAAATATGTATGAATCATTTTCGCTCTATACTTTGTCTTTTAACATATTTAATCCATAAATAGAAGTATATTCATGGAGATGTTACAAATAGTATTATTAATTATGGTATATGTGAAAAGATGATATATTTAGGAAATATTTTTTAATTAATCCACACCATAAATAATTTTATAGGATTTAATTGTAGTCTTACATCAATTTAGGTATGTGATATGGTCGTATGGAAAAAAATTAAAGTATAATGATTAATGTTCGATAATCAAGCAAAAAATGGTGAAATCATAAATATATAATAGCAAAATAACTTCCTTTAATAGTTTTGGAGGGAGACATTTTCATCCATTGATTAAAATTTTGGTTGCAGTTTTCATCCATTCGATCAATTTGTTTATTTGATATGGAAGGTCTTTTATTGCAGTTTTATTTTGTTCGTTGATATGTCTTGATTCATTGTTAGCCATAGGATTACGTCTAAAATTTTGGGACCGTTACTTATTTTTTTTTGCTATATATGTAAGCTTCTAATTTGCTGATTTGTGTACCCTTGAATGGTAGTGTTTTGTTCTATATAAAAATTAATTATTGTAGTTAATGAAATTGCAAGTGTTTTTATGCATAAGGATGAGGAATGATCAATACTTGATTTCTGCTATACTTGCTTGCACTTTTTAGAGTGTTCTTTGTTTATAATAATATTTGTGTGATGCAGAAATCGGAAAATCGGCTTACCAATCGGAGAATAGTTAACAAAATTTAACTGAAGGGGTTCCTTTATGAAAATACATGGCCGCCGCGACATAAAATCAGCACTGCCAGTGAATGAAGATCGCCGGAAATTTCGTCCCAATGTTATATTTTTTGAAAAATGTAAATTTCATAGTTGATGATTTTGTAATCCTCCAATTAAATTTTGCAGATTCATGGAGGGAATGAACTAAAAATAGACAAAGAAGATGATGAAAGGTAAGCTCGAGAGAGATGAAACAGAGTGGATGAAGCACTGAAAAGAATAACATAAAAGTTAAAGCAGATTATGGAGACAAATAACGATGATGTTGAAAGATGAGAAAGAAAAATGAAAGATGAAGAAGTAGCGTAATTGAAAAAAAATTAGAATAAGATTTCATTTTATTTTTTAGCTATTTAAAATATTAAATTTAGTTTTCTTTTTTTTTCTTTCTCACTAGCCTAAAACTTAGGCCACGTTGGTTTGGCATGCTACCATTAGTTAGGATTTTCTTTAGTGTGATTTATTGGTAAATTTTGAAAATATGGTCAAGTATTTACTATTTCAATTCAATTTTTTATTTATTTCAAATCTAATTATGTTTTCAAGTATTATGATTAAATGGTTTTGATTTGAAATTGTATATTTTGTAAAAAGATTCGATTAATCGAATTATGCTTTATATACATAATCATTTTCACGGTGTGTAAACGTAAGTATATGATTATTTTATACTTCATGTATGAACTATTTTGACTCTATACTTTACCATAAATTAAACAAATCATTAACAATATTAAATATTTAAAATATACAAACTATATAAATACCAAAATCCAGCGACAATATTAATTATCAAAACAAGTCAAGTCTCTATTTTTTAATTATAATTAATTATATAATCAAATCACATCATTCAAATAATTAATTAATTGATGAGCATATCACGTTGCAAATTTTAGTAACATTTATTTATGTTTAATATATAAGTATATCAAAATTATAGGAGTTTGTTATGTTATTTAATCTTTATAATTTGATTGCTTATTTTATGTAATTTGATTAGATTCGTATCTTAATTGATTAAATTAATAATTTCTTTTTTTATATATTATATATATATAATACATAATCCATTTTGTTTTCAATTCTCAAAGTATGTACAATCATATCAAATTACATACAATCATATTGTAATAAAAAGTATACTACATATATATGTATATGAATAGTCAATAATTATATAAGCAATTATTAGTTCCTCCTCAAGTAATTGATTTCCATTTTACACAAATCATGGAACAGTGTTAGAAATTATGGAATAATGACAATTAGAGTTAATAAATGTGTAGAATTGTGAGTTTTCTTCTTGAGCAATTGATTTTCATTCTAAACAAATCAATAAAACAATTGCACACTTGTATAAAGGTAATCATGGGTGTAATTGAATTTTTTATACGTACATTACGTTTTATTTTCATTTATAATTTAATAAAATTTACTAATATTAAATGATAATAACAAAATTATATATAGGATTTGATTTTCAAATCTTTTGTATATTTATTATGCGATTAGTTAGTGTACAAGAAGTAATATTACACAATTTACCTTAAATATACTAATTATTTACCCGTCATAATTTTTTTATTTAGATTGTAAATAAATTTTTAAACATTAACTAAGAATCTAAATTACTTGCCGATTAATAAGAATATCAATTTTCCTAAAATCATTTTGACTTTAATAGAAATATTATATTATAAACTAGGATTGTTAATGAACCCGTACCAAAATTTGCATCGAAAATAATCGAACTAAAAAGTTTTTCGCATACGGGTCTGAATATTACCAAATTAATCGTACCGAATAACCGAATAACTTAATTAAATATGTATTAAAATTTAATTATTATTTATTTGGTATTCATTAAATTGTATTTTAATGTTATTAAATTCAAGTTTAATTATACGATAACATAATTTATCTATGTTTTTAGAATACAAACACCATTTTATTTATCATATTAAGTTCTTAAAACATTAACTCATGTTTAAGTGTATATATCAAAGTGATTTAAATTTAATTTGTTTCATCTTTTAATTTCATTCTAAATATATATATGGCAATGTGATTTTAGTATCGCACTTTATATTCACAAGATATTCCAAAAATATTATTTATATATAATTTATGTATTATATTTTAAATATTGTATTCGGGGTGATTTGTGTTAATTTTTTTTAACCATCCATTATTATATAATGCGTTATATTTAATCTTGCAAGAATATATGTTTGATTGTGGTTGAAAATGTATATATTTTTTATAATAAAAAATAAATATTTAAAAAAAAATGAGAGTACAAGAATTACTCTTCTAATCATACATCATCCAACAAAGCCAGTATAATGAATCAATATTCAAGTACAATTTTAATGAAAGATCACCCAGCCCAAACCACTTGCTAAAAATCATTAATCTTCCTAGGGCATTTACTCCATTCTTGAAAAATTGCTTCACTGCATCAATTTGTTCTTTCTTAAATATGTGTAGTATTTGTATAAGTGTGCATCAATTTTTTTTTTTAAATGAGATAATAAAAAACAAAAAAAATTCTTCTCGATCCGCTCCGATCCGTTTGTAATCGAAAATCCGTTCCAATCTGTATCATATTGTACCGTACAAATTTTTTTGTACGAACATTGACACTCGATTTTAAAATAACTGAACTTAGGTAAGGACACATATATTTTTAAATATATGTTTTAGTCTGTACCGTGATTAACCCTAAATAAACATTAAAAAATTATTTTATTGAAAATTACAAATTTCGCAATTCATAAATACCTTGAAAAAAATGCATAATTATTTAATAAATAATAGTAATATTATTTTTAAAGCTTGATAAATATAGTATCTAACAATATTATATAGAATGTTTGTGTTAGGTTAATAAACAATATAATAAATCCTCAATTGTATAATGAGTTAGTATAATATAATAAAATGAGTAAGTATTGTACCCGAATAATATTAGTATTTTTTAATAATTGTGAAAGTGATAATTCAAAATGTATGTTAACTTTATTAACATTATTATTAATTTTTTAAAGGAACTATATTAACATTATTAAATAAAAGAACTATCTGCATAAATATATACGTAAATTCTAGAATGACATGCATTTGGATTTTAAGGACTCCAATTTTGATTTTTTCAAAATATACACTAACACGACGAACTGTATGTTTTATTTTTTCATTTGATGTATTACTGATTATTTCTTAGGGTATTACTAATTACTTCTTGGGGTATTACTGATTTCTATTTATGGTATTTTTTTTTTCAAAATTCAACTGCTTACTAAAACTACTCAAATATATAAATACACATATATATATATATATATATATATATATATATATATATATATTGATAATGTTCCTACTTAATAAGTTTACAATCACTCTATTCTAAATAAATTATACAAAACAAAAAATGTACTCATTCCGATTTTTTATTCATGCAAATTTAACTAAAACGGGAAATAAATATTAATCTAATGACATGATAAAATTACATAAAAAAAAAAAAAAAACCAAACAATTATATCTAAAATTTGCACCCTTTTTTTATTTGAACGTCTCACACCTATTTGCACACTATCTAAAAAAGAAATATTAATTTGCGTGCAAACTCACACAAATATACACATATGTCACTTTTTTTTACCTCTTTTCTTAATCCACGTGCAATCTCATGGGTGCAAAATCCCATGGGATGTAGGGAGTATTACATACTCTTTCTATATTAATGTGTTTGGTTGTTATCTATCAATTTTATTTTAAATCAATAAAGTATAGAGTGAAAATGATTTATACATGAACCATTTGAAGGGTCTTATTTGTTTTCACTAAAGGGTTTTAATTTTGGCGGACATTAGTTATTTTCGCTGATGTATTAGTTGATTACACTAAAGAGTATTAATTGATTACACTAAAAAGTATTATAATGTGGTTCATGTATAAAACAATATCACTCAATAGATACTCATATATTTTTTATTATTTATTTTTTAAATAATGATAAAAAATTCTAACTGACCATATTTAAACAAATTAGGTTTTCCTCCAAAATATTAATCGATTATGCATAAGCAATTTAATTTTTTACATTTGGTTGTTTTTATGGTCAAAGTCATATAATTATTTACACCCTAAATATTATATTATGGTTGCTTTTTTGTTTTTCTGATTTTAAGTGCATAATAGTCGCGTGTAAATTTTTTTGGAGAAAAAAATCATATTTTCGGAACAAAAGAATTTTCTTATTTAGTATAAATACAAATTTATTGATTACACAGATCGTCGCATAATTCGTCTCATTAAAGTTTGATTTAAATTTGTTAGAATTGTAGTATTGCATAATAATGAATAATTTAAAAAAAAAGTATAATGGTATTCATGTCGGAGCAAGAATGATTTTCATAAGGTTTGTAACTTACGGTTGATAGGAAAATTAGAATTTTAAACCTTTAGGTGGGCAATTTAAGGACATTGACTTTTAAAAGTCGAGATTTGAGGCCAAATCAATCTTAATTAAAGCACATCGGACTAATTGACCCGATTTGACTTGAAATTCGCACTTATTTACATGATTTGGCTTGAATTCGGGTTAAATTTATAATCAATTCTAACTGATTTGGGCTAATATGACAAAGATTAACTACTTTTAAAAGATATTGTCCTTAAATTGTCAACTCAGAGAGTTACGATCCTTATTTTCCCAACCAAAAGAGTTACTATCCATATTTCACCCCTTTCCCCAACTAAATAAATATCATCTCAAAGAGTTAATGTTAATCACTCAATTCTCAAGGTGAAAGTTAAATTTCTAAAAATAATTTTTTAAGGACAGTAACTTTGTGGCTGACAATTTAATGACTGCAATTTCTAAGAGTTGTGAATTTAGGCACAATTAGCCCTATTAGACCCAATTTGAGCCCAAATTCAGCCACAGTCAAGCCAAACCGTGTCAATTAACCAAAATTTTAGATTGAATTCAGCGCAATCGGGCCATGTAGCATAGTTCGGTTTATGTTTATTTAGGATGGTTTGACCTCAATTTGCGAATTTTAAAAATTATTGTCCTTAATTAAAATCTTAAAAAAATATATATTTCGCAAGACTTGAAATACTTATTTTTGTTATATTTGTCTTACTAATTTGTTTTTCTTAATTTGTCTGTGTATTTTTACGATTATATTGTAATTTTTTTTTCTTATAACTACCATTAAATTTATTATTTAAAATTTTTAAAAATAAATGACATTGTTCATGTTTTATACATAAAAACATATATGAAAATTATTAATTATTAATCAAAATAAATATTACTTCTTCCGTCCCAAAGGAATTTGCATATTTTCCTTATTTGTACGTCTCACTTACACAATAGCTAAAAAAAAAATATTGATTTGTGTTCACACTCACAAAAATATACACATATTTATCAATTTGCCACTATTTTACCAATTTTTTTATTTCACGTGCAATCTCAGGGACAAATATCCGTGGAACGGAGGGAGTATATTTTTTATAGATAATTTTTTATATAGAATGTTGTTATCTTCCCACACTATTTTAATTAGTTCGCCCACATCTTAACCCACTCACATTTTTTTAGAACTTGCACCTACATCTCTAAAGATAGTCACTCGCTAATATTCTTTAATTTTAATACAACTATCAAATATACTTACTCCCCCAACTCTCTACTCTAGCAGATAATTTTTTTATTAACGCCTTGGCACAATGTTGTCTATTAGCACTAGGCAGAGGAATTGAGAATTTGGTATAAAAGAAACCAATAAAACAAGGTAATTTGTTAATATGTGATATATTTTTTTAATGTTAACGTAATAAACTTTTGTTCTTTGGATTATATTACGTATTTTATTATTTTCTGTTTGTACAGTGATAGAAAATTCAATTGGATCATCCATAGGCAATTTAAGTTTTTCAACAAATATTTTTGCTGAAATCAATCTCATTCAATTTCAATACCATCAAACATATCTACTCATCCACCTCTTTAAAACAACGGTGGAAAATAGTAAATTTTAATTTCTTAAAATATTATTTTTACTGGGTAATGTTTAAGATTTTTTTTATATATCTATCTATCAATATATATTTTTAGGAGAAGTATCAGTCTCTAATTCTTTTAACACTTTCAAGATTATTTTTGGCGATGAAATCAAGGAAATATTCGACCTGAAAAAAAAAAGTATTTTTCTATCTTTATTATGTATCTTATTGATTATACCAACTATTTTAACTTTGAGTTTCTTTATATATATATATATATATATATATATATATATATATATATAATTTTTTTTAGATTTAATGCTAATTAAAAGGATAAGCATGTATGTGGATCTTTTTTGTGGTAGTCCCTTAGTGATACTTTTGTATCTGTGGGTAATCGTTATCTCGATGTGAAAATAATTCAGTGGGTTCTTGAGAAGAATATGGTTAGTGTGGAATAAAATTAATTATATTTTTGTTAATTTTATAATTAGATTTTTATTAATTTTATAATTACATTTTTATATTTATTAATATATCCAAATCATTATAATTAATTTATTAATTTTATGAATGTTTTAATTTGGAATATTTTTGTAACGCCCCGAACCCAGAATATATTGATTATATCGGATTCGAAGTGTTATTGTGATAAAAAGTCTGAATTATAAAATTTTTGAAGGAATAATACTGAATTGAGAGGCAGAAATTTATGCAGCGGATAAGTGGGAAGGAATATTAGAATGTGAGTGTATTTGTATATATATATATATATATATATATAAAGTTGGATAGAAGGTTCTGTATCTTCAGAATAATACACACTGAGTTTGGATAATTTAAACACACAGAAAGAGTATTGCCTTGCAGGGCAGTATCGATACATTTATTGGGAAAAAGAAATGATAGGCATCATTGTATTAGTAATAATATATTTTAAGCAAAAGGGAGACTTTGTGTCTTCTGTGTCACTGTCCTTGCTCCCCGTAATTGAAATCTGCAAGGGGTTAAGAAAAGGGGGCGTGAGAATTGAATTCTCACTTATGGGTGATTGCAACATCATGGGATTGGTAAATCCGAAATATATTAAGTTATAATCATTGATAAAGTAATTAATTAATCAGTTGTCGTGTATAAAAGATTATAAAGATTTAAACGGCGATTAAGCATATTTCACATGATATTATTGAAATAGCACAAGTTGGTTCACATTAGGGCAAAGCCCAAAGTCATATCACGCATTATCACAAACTGACAAACCATAAACGTATGACAATTCCACTTCCAACAAAGTTACTCTTTTCAACTCCAACAAATCAACAAAGTTATCATTTTCAACTCCAACCAAAACTTACTTCATCCAACCACACAAGCTCACATCATCCAACCTTATAACATCCCTCAAAATAAGCAAGTATCAATGGCCTTCTTCCCAGTGCGTCAAACGACAGCTGACCGGGGACCAGATCTACTTGCTCAACAACCTTGATTCCGAGGGCGTCCCCGACAGCTGCCCCGGAGGTCGGATTTAAAACTCGATCCCGACTCCGTACACATTGACTCTCCACAAAACTGACTCAATAAACTTTACAAAGAATAATACTTGACTGATAACCGAATTGATTCATGCTCACGTAAGGTGTTTACTCATGCAGTGATGATCAAAAATCACAAAACAACAGGCTACTGTATAACATATATAGTTATATCACATAATCCAAACAATTATATAGATAGGTGTTACATTTATGTTGGATTAGATATTTTTGATTTTAATTTAGTTGAGTTCAGAAAATACCGGCACGGCGTTATTATTAGCAGATCAATCAACAGATCATCACCCACCTGATTGTTCTGAGTTCCGGGAATATTGGGTAGGTAGGCAGTCGAGTCCTTCGTGCGTATTCCGAAAAGTACAGAATCCTAATAAGGAGTATTTCGATTAAAAGATTGACTTTTGAATTTGAAAAGCTTAAGAGCGCGAAACTCAAGGATTGAGTAGGTCGTTGTCTTCAGAGAACTATTGAAAACTAAAGTTTTCAAAGGTTGATTTCAAATTGATAAGTACACCTCTTTTAAAGGGGAGGTGTATTAGGGGAGTGTATTTACTAAATTCAGTGTTGCAACAGGGGGTGTATTTACTGAATTTAGTGGTGTAACAGGGGGTGTATTTACTGAAATTGGTGATGTAATAGGGGGTGTGTTTACTGAAATTGGTGGTGTATCAGAGAGTGTATTTACTGAAATTGGTGGTGTTCTCAGAGAGTGTATTTACCGAATTTGGTGGTGTTCTCAAAGGGTGTATTTACTGAATTTGGTGGTGTTCTCAAAAAGTGTATTTACCGAATTTGGTGGTGTTCTCAAAGGGTGTATTTACTGAATTTGGTGGTGTTCTCAAAAAGGCCTTTTTAAGAAAAATATCTTTATTAAGCTTGGAAAAATACTTAGAAAAATAAGATTATTATTCAATGAAATTAAAGAAAAGGTTATTCTTTCTTACGAATCCTAATTCTCGTTTTTAAACGAAAACTTGAATTTAAAACTTTTCTTTTCTAAACTTATTAAAAGACTTAATTTTTGCGTTTTCTAAAATTCTAATAGGGTTACGAGGTGAAGACGAGTTTCCCTTTGATTACGAAATTTATTCAAACGTGTTTTTACTCTTGGAAAACGTCAAAACAAGGATACTATAGGATTTTGCTAATATCATCATAATACTAAAAACAATGATACTAAACATTCATAAGAATAATACTAGTCCTCTAAGTCATTTCTACCATTCATCTAAAACAATAATATTCCAACATTCAACTACTAATACTAAATACTAAACTAAAAATCCAATCTCATGGTTTGTGAAAGAAATAAAACAAAGAAACAATCTACCCAAAAACTCACTTCTAAAGAGTGATACAAGTGAAACAAAACAATAATACTAAATAAGTCCATAACTAATACTAATTCATCTAACCACTAACAATAAGTTTTCTTTCAATTCTTTTCTTGTTCTAAGCTTCTAACAACTAACAAAATAACCCAAAAATCTCCCCAAGATAAAAACGAAGATAGAAACCTTACGAGCTTCAGTTTGAGATGTTAAACGGGCGGCCTAACGGCGTCGTTTCGAAACCCGGAAATTGTTCACGAAAATTGGGCAGCCTTACTGCGTCGTTCGGGAATTCGGAAAAACGATTTGGGCAGCCTAACGGCGTGGGTTTGAAATTCCAGAAATTTGGCGATAACAACCGGTTCAACGGCATCAAATAACGATCGGAAATTAACGAAAAGAACGGTTACGGGTGAAAATTGAAATTGAACTTTAAAGAGTGGAATTGAAAGAGGGCTTTTTGTATAGACTTACTGGAAAGATGAGGAATCAAGAGGCGGCGGCGGCGGCAAGGCGGCGGCGGCGCTTCGGCTGAGGTGCGACGGGAGCAGCGACGGCAGCAGGGGAGGGGAAGCGCGACGGCGGAGGCTTGGGCTTCGTCGCGGCGGCGTGCTCGGCGGCTGCGTCTGGGTCGTGGTGGTGCGGGAGGCGGAGCCCCGGCGGCGATGGCGTTCGCGGCGGTGGGAGCTCAGAGGAGAGGCGGAGCTCGGCGTCGCGGCTGGGCGAAGGGAGAAGGGAGGTGGCTGGACGGAGCTTCGTCGCCGGAGGAGGAGAGGACAGCGGCGGCGAGAGGCGGAGGAAAGGAGGAGGCCGAAAGGGAAGAAAGATTTTAGAGAGAGAGAGGAAATTGTGTGCGTGAGAAAATGAAAGAAAATGAGAGAAAATTTTGGCTTCTTTCTATTTATACTCCCTCTTTCCAAACTTATCTACTCTTAAATCTTATCCCAAAATTTTCGATATTTTCGTTCCCAAATAATACGGTTCAGGGATCGTTTTGTTCACGAGTATAATCCCGATTTAGAAAATAATACAGTTTTTAAACTCAAGTAATATTTTATTGTATTTTGATTTTTCTCAATAATTTAAACGGATCGAAAAATCCTTAATTTAATTTGAATAATTAATTTCTCGTAGTCCTTTATTCGTTTGAAAGAATTCGTTTTCTTTCTTCGAATTTAGGAGTTTTATAAAAAGGGTATGTATATTTAAATACACAAATAGCACACAAAATAATTAAAATAAAAGAAACAAAAAAAGAGAAAATAAAATAAAATAAAATAAAAAGGTTTCTAAATAAGGAAAGGGTACGGAACGGGACGGGGTATTACATCCTCACACCCTTAACAGAATTTCGCCCCCGAAATTCGTGTCTTAGGTATTACTTAAGCTTTGAGGGTATTTGGCTAGGACTTCATCCTCTCTTTCCCAAGTCGCTTCTTCCTTTCCGTGTCGGCTCCATTGAACGAGCACTAAAGGTATCTCTCGATTTCTTAACAAGTGTAACTTTCTTCCCAAGATAGTTACTGGAATCTCTTCATAAGTCAGGTCACTGTTTAGACCTAATTCTACGTGATTAATAACGTGGTTTGGATCGCTCACGTATTTCCTGAGTGTAGATATGTGGAACACATTATGCACTCGTGATAACTCCGGTGGTAAAGCTATGCGATAAGCTACATCTCCGATTCTATTCAGGATGTCGAATGGTCCAATGTATCGCGGCTTTAGCTTACCTTTCTTCCCAAAACGGATTAGACCTTTCATTGGCGCAACTTTGAGAAATACTTTCTCGCCGATGTCAAATTGTAAATCCCTTCTTCGGGTGTCTGCATACGATTTCTGGCGGTCCTGGGCCGACTTGATCCTTTCTTTAATTTTTGCGACTATCTCAGCCGACTTTTCGACTAATTCGGGTCCGAGAATCTTTCGAATCCCGACTTCGTCCCAACAAACTGGCGATCTACACCTCTTCCCGTAGAGTGCTTCATACGGTGCCATTTGTATTGTTGCTTGATAACTGTTGTTATATGCAAACTCTGCCAATGGTAGGTGGTTTTCCCAACTTCCTTCAAGATCTAGAGCGCAAGCTCTGAGCATATCTTCAAGCGTTTGAATAGTTCTCTCTGATTGCCCATCCGTCTGCGGGTGGTACGCGGTGCTGAACTTCAATTCAGTACCTAAGGCTTGTTGCAGACTTCCCCAGAATTTGGAGGTAAAACGGGGGTCTCTATCGGATACTATTGAAACTGGTACTCCGTGCAGTCTGACTATCTCTGCTATGTACAGTTGGGCGAGCTTGTCCAACGTGTACGTCATTCTTATAGGGATAAAATGTGCAGTTTTCGTAAGTCTGTCTACGATAACCCAAATGGCATCGTGATTCTTCACCGTTTTCGGAAAACCGGTGACAAAATCCATAGTGATGTCCTCCCATTTCCACTCTGGCATTTCCAGAGGGTGCAACAACCCTGGAGGTCGTTGGTGATCTGCTTTAACTCGTTGGCAGGTTAAACAACTCCTGACGAATTGAGCTATCGATCTCTTCATACCCCTCCACCAAAAGTTCTCTTTCAATCCTCGGTACATTTTCGTCTCTCCGGGATGAACGGTGTAAGGAGTGCTATGTGCCTCTTTCAGAATTTCGTTCCTAATTCCGTCATCCTTAGGCACACAGATTCTGTTATTGAACATTAAAGCTCCATTAGTACCCAATACGAATCTCTGAATGGTTCCTTCTTCAGCGCGCTTACGCATTCCTCTCAAGAATTTATCGTCCTTTTGCGCTGCTAGGATCCTTTCTCGTAAGGTCGGTTGTAGGGTGAACGCGTAAACCATGGAATCTGCACAACACTGTGTGGAAAATTCCAAGTCTAAACGAGAGAGTTCTCCCATTAGCGGTAATTGCGTGGTCGGAACGATGCTTAGTTTTGTATCTTCCTTTCTACTCAAAGCGTCTGCCACTACGTTTGCCTTTCCAGGGTGATAGTGAATAGTGCAATCGTAATCTTTTACCAATTCGAGCCATCTTCTCTGACGCATGTTCAATTCCTTCTGCGTAAAGAAGTACTTTAGACTCTTATGGTCAGTGTAGATCTCACACTTTCCTCCATATAGGTAGTGTCTCCAAATTTTTAACGCGTGAACTACTGTGGCCAGTTCTAAGTCATGCGTTGGGTAGTTCTGTTCGTGATCCTTAAGTTGTCGAGATGCATAAGCTACAACTTTCTTATTCTGCATCAGAACACAACCCAAACCTGATAAAGAAGCGTCTGTGTAAATGACGAATCCTTCTGATCCATCTGAGATGGTTAACACAGGCGACGTGGTTAGCCTTTTCTTTAGCTCTTGGAAACTTTCTTCACAAGTTGAATCCCAAGTAAACTTCTCAGTTTTCTTGGTCAGTTTCGTCAGCGCTTTCGCAATGCTGGAAAAATCTTGTATGAACCTGCGGTAGTACCCTGCTAACCCAAGAAAACTCCGAATTTCATTGACGTTAGTAGGTGCCTTCCAGTTCATGATGGCTTCTACCTTTGCTGGGTCCACTTCAATCCCTTTTGCGGAGATTATATGTCCTAAGAACATCACACGGTTGATCCAAAATTCACACTTGCTGAATTTGGCATACAACTTCTCTCGTCTCATTGTCTCTAAGACTGCTTTGAGATGTTCTTCGTGTTGCTCTTTGTTCTTAGAGTACACGAGTATGTCGTCGATGAAGACGATAACGAATTGATCCAGGTACGGATGAAATACTCTATTCATCAGATCCATGAAAATTGCTGGAGCATTCGTTACTCCAAAGGGCATCACGGTGAATTCGTAATGTCCATACCGAGTCCGGAATGCTGTCTTCGGGATATCCTCGCTCTTGACCTTTAGCTGGTGATAACCAGACCTCAGATCGATCTTTGAGAAAATATCGTAGCATCCTTTAACTGATCGAACAAGTCTTCTATCCTTGGAAGAGGATATTTGTTCTTAATGGTCAGTTGATTGAGACCTCGGTAATCTATGCACATACGGAAAGTTCCGTCTTTCTTCTTTACAAACAACACGGGTGCTCCCCATGGTGATGCACTAGGTCTGATGAACTTCTTTTCAAGCAAACCTTGCAGTTGTTCCTTCAGTTCTTCTAATTCCTTTGGGGCCATTCGATAGGGTGCTTTAGATACTAGTACTGCCCCAGGTATCAAGTCGACGGAGAACTCTATCTGACGATCGGGAGGTAACCCGTTTAATTCCTCGGGGAATACGTCAAGATATCCATCCACAATTGGCACCTTGATGCGTAACTTATCGTCTATCTCTCCTGCTGAGATGTGAACGAGGTAAGCTTGTCATTTCTCTTTTCGTAATATCGCAGCAGCTTGGATTGCTGATATTACTCGGGTTTCCTTCTTGGTCTTGACTTCGCGAAACGTGAAACGTTGGCCATCACGAGTTTCGAGGTCGATCTCGCGTTCGGCGCATTTTATTATCGCTTTGTTTCTCGTTAACCAGTCAATGCCTAAGATTATGTCAAAGGTTTTCATCTTAAGGACGTGAAGGTCGGACTCTATCAAGTGATTGTCTAGCGTTAGAGGTAAACCTCTAATTTGACCCTCAATTTCCATAGTAGTTCCAGATGGAATACTAACGTTTAAAACTTTTCCTTTTATCTCGACTAATCCTAACTTTCTTTTAAAGTTATCAGATATAAAGGAATGAGATGCTCCAGTATCAAACAATACATACGCAGGTTTTTCAAGTACAAAGACAGTACCTGCTAGCGTCTCGTGCTGCTCAGGCTGAGCTGGTCCTTTCAGGCGAAGTTGCTCTCCACTGCTTTCCCCTTCCTCTAGGATAGTGTTGGGATATTTTAGTTTTGATGATTTTCCAAAACAACATGTAATAGGTTTGAAAGCAGTCAGGATAGTATCTTTTAGTTTCAGGTCAGGCTAGGTTGTTTCTCAGGAGAACAGGTTATCAGTGGAGGAAGAACTCATCTGAGGGGGGAACTCAGTGAGGGGGAACTCTGCTGAGAGGAACTCTGTTGAGGGAAGAACTCTACTGAGGGGGAACTTAGTGAGGGAGAACTCACTGACAGAGCCTGAGGAAGTCAAGATGACATCACAAGGAGAACAGTCTGAAGCCATGTCAGAAGACCTGAACCTGAAGAGAAGCCTGAAGGAAGTCCCACTGAGTATAAACCTGACTTTCTAAGCTGGTCAGTGGACTACTCAGTGAAGAGCATGATTGAGAGGATCAGTGCTGTGCCTAGTAGGGCCTGAAGGAGTCAGGCTACTGAGGCTGGGAAGCTTGACAAATAGCCTTATGTCAACTCCCCTGAGTGGACTTCAAGTCTACTGAAGGAAGTCCACTGAGAAGACTTAAAGTCCAATGATGGTTCCTAAGAAGACTTCAAGTCTACTGAAGAAAGGTATCCTGAGAGGATTACAAGTCAGCTGAAGACAAGTCGCCTGAAGTCAGGACTACCCTGATCAAGTACCCTGAACAAAAGAGCCGTTGGACTCAGTCCAAGTGGACCAATCAAGTCAAGGCAGCGAATCTGACAAAAGCTGACAAGGCCATACTTTACTGAAAAGGAGGATTTCACTCCAGAGATAGTCTGGATTTGAATGTTACTTTCTCCAACGGTAACATTCAAATACACACTATAAATACAAACTCAAGCTTCATTTGTAAGTGTGCAAGTACGAATAAGAGAGCTGGTGGTGCGAGAGTGGTGCAAGTCATGAGGGAGTCATAAGGGTGCACCATCTCCATCAAGAACACTGACATTGAATTCTTCATAGTCATATTTGAGTGTTCCAGTTTGTATACTCGAGCCTATCATATACATCCTAAGCTTAGAGAGGTTTTCCCAACCTTAGCTCAGAGGCTAAAACCATGTAAGGGAAAACCTCACCTAGTTGGAGAGAACCAAACCAAACTAAACCCTTTCCAGAATAGTGTTAGGTGTTGCAGTGAGGTGAGGAGAGGCAGTCCCTGAGTGAAGAGGGATGTGAGGCCAGTTCGAGAGGCAGCTCCGCGGAGGGGCGTGAGTCCAGTGTACCCGTGCACCTTGGCACGTTAAAAACAAGAATCCCGGGTAGTGGATTTCCTGTTAAATCAGGCAGTGGATGTAGGAGCTTGAGCCTCCGAACCACTTTACATTGTTGTGTTCTTTATTGCTTTACTGACTTGCATAACATCAGTGTTAAAACAAAAATTTCTCCTAATTTCCCATATTGTCCTTGTTTGTGAATGAAAAAACGGGACCAACAATTGGTATCAGAGCGGGTTGTTCACATGACCACTGATCTAGTTTTGTTAAGAAAATTGGTCAACCGAGCAGATCTTAAATGTTTTAAAACTATGGGAATCTCTGCATATTTCAAACTATTACATGTGCTCTGACCTCATTCTTGTAATAGAAAATCTTTTTGTTAGAAGTTTTGGAATCATCAAAAAGGGGGAAATTGTTGGGATATTTTAGTTTTGATGATTTTCCAAAACAACATGTAATAGGTTTGAAAGCAGTCAGGATAGTATCTTTTAGTTTCAGGTCAGGCTAGGTTGTTTCTCAGGAGAACAGGTTATCAGTGGAGGAAGAACTCATCTGAGGGGGGAACTCAGTGAGGGGGAACTCTGCTGAGAGGAACTCAGTTGAGGGAAGAACTCTACTGAGGGGGAACTTAGTGAGGGAGAACTCACTGACAGAGCCTGAGGAAGTCAAGATGACATCACAAGGAGAACAGTCTGAAGCCATGTCAGAAGACCTGAACCTGAAGAGAAGCCTGAAGGAAGTCCCACTGAGTATAAACCTGACTTTCTAAGCTGGTCAGTGGACTACTCAGTGAAGAGCATGATTGAGAGGATCAGTGATGTGCCTAGTAGGGCCTGAAGGAGTCAGGCTACTGAGGCTGGGAAGCTTGACAAATAGCCTTATGTCAACTCCCCTGAGTGGACTTCAAGTCTACTGAAGGAAGTCCACTGAGAAGACTTAAAGTCCAATGATGGTTCCTAAGAAGACTTCAAGTCTACTGAAGAAAGGTATCCTGAGAGGATTACAAGTCAGCTGAAGACAAGTCGCCTGAAGTCAGGACTACCCTGATCAAGTACCCTGAACAAAAGAGCCGTTGGACTCAGTCCAAGTGGACCAATCAAGTCAAGGCAGCGAATCTGACAAAAGCTGACAAGGCCATACTTTACTGAAAAGGAGGATTTCACTCCAGAGATAGTCTGGATTTGAATGTTACTTTCTCCAACGGTAACATTCAAATACACACTATAAATACAAACTCAAGCTTCATTTGTAAGTGTGCAAGTACGAATAAGAGAGCTGGTGGTGCGAGAGTGGTGCAAGTCATGAGGGAGTCATAAGGGTGCACCATCTCCATCAAGAACACTGACATTGAATTCTTCATAGTCATATTTGAGTGTTCCAGTTTGTATACTCGAGCCTATCATATACATCCTAAGCTTAGAGAGGTTTTCCCAACCTTAGCTCAGAGGCTAAAACCATGTAAGGGAAAACCTCACCTAGTTGGAGAGAACCAAACCAAACTAAACCCTTTCCAGAATAGTGTTAGGTGTTGCAGTGAGGTGAGGAGAGGCAGTCCCTGAGTGAAGAGGGATGTGAGGCCAGTTCGAGAGGCAGCTCCGCGGAGGGGCGTGAGTCCAGTGTACCCGTGCACCTTGGCACGTTAAAAACAAGAATCCCGGGTAGTGGATTTCCTGTTAAATCAGGCAGTGGATGTAGGAGCTTGAGCCTCCGAACCACTTTACATTGTTGTGTTCTTTATTGCTTTACTGACTTGCATAACATCAGTGTTAAAACAAAAATTTCTCCTAATTTCCCATATTGTCCTTGTTTGTGAATGAAAAAACGGGACCAACAGATAGCATTCACGTGGCCTGGCCTTCTCTGACCTTGATTAGGCGGACCTCTAACTGGGGGTCCCGCTTGGCGGTTGTTAGGTGCAGGTAGCTGACGAGCCTGATAATTGTTTGCCTGCTGAGGGCGGTACTGAGCGTTATTAATCGGTTGACGGTTGCTGCTTGGTGGTTGAGCACATTCATTGGACTTGTGCCCTGGTTGATGGCAACGAAAACAAATTACTCCTCCCTGATTACAGGGTCCCCAGTGTCTCATTCCACACCTTTGACAGTTCTGATTAGCTCGAGGGCCAACAAAATTATTCCCCTTGGATTGCGGAACTGAAATCCTCTTAAAGGGTGGCTACCAATTACGATTGACAGGGACAGTAGTCGGAGTTTGTTTGTACTCTAAGTTTTGACTGATCGAAACCATCAATGCTCGATGGAAAACTTCTCCATAATTTGGCACCTGAAGGCCAATTATAATTCCTGCTATCTCGGGCCTCAAACCCTGCTCGAACCTGCGAGCTTTCCTTTCATCGTCACCCACCAGATGTGGGGCATAACGAGACAGTTGGTTGAACCTTCTCTCGTACTCTATCACTGAGAGAGTTCCCTGTCGAAGGTTGACAAATTCTTGTTCTTTCCGATCCCTCAGGACTCGTGGAAAGTATCGATCCAGTATAGCTTTCTTAAAGTCCTCCCAAGTAAGGACTTGCCTAGCTTCTTCGTCCATGGTTCGTTCATAAGACTCCCACCATTGGGCTGCATCTTCCATCAGTTGGAACTGGGCACAGGAGACCTTCTGTGCATCAGCCAGTGCCATGTGTCTGAAGATACGTTCCAATCCCGATATCCACTCCTCGACTTCAAAGGGATCCTCTTTCCCATCCAGCCTAGGTGGCTGCAGTCGTCGAAAGCGTTCGACAAGGTCATTCACCCTGGGCGCTATCTGAGGTATAGGCCCGTACAACGGTGGAGGAGGTGGTGGAACTTGTTGTTGAATGTAGTTCTGAAGAGAGGTCAGTATTTCTCTCGCGATATCGTTTTCTGGTGCGGCTTGCTGAGGAGGCTCAGGTTCAGCCTGAAGAGGTGGTTCTTGTTCTATCGGATCCACGGGTTCAGGGATAGGGTTAACGCGGGGTCGTCCACGTTTACGTCCGGGTGTCATTCTAAAGGTAGTTCTGATCGAAAAGAATAATATTATTACGATACGTATAGGTACGAGAAAGTTATAAAAAACAAAATCGGATTAACCAAATCAACACAACGCTAGCACTGAAACACGTGTGGTACGTAATTCACCAGCTGCGCATTGGGGCCCTCAATGGTACAGTGCTCACATTCGCACAGTATTCTAGGAACCAGTGATGTGTCATTAAGCGATAATCAGATAAAATATACGACAATCAATATATATAAAGCAAGTAAAATACATTGACAAGTAGTGAGCACATAATAAGTATATATATATCTAAAAGTTTTGGTTCTACGGAGTCAGTCTCCTTACATTCGTTATGGAATGCAAAAGGGTTCTAGGTAAAGCTATAGCATCGTGTCCTCACATCAATATGGACCACGAGCGACAAAATGGGGGGTTAGAGCTACGCTGCAATGGCCTATAAGGAAAACGACCACGCAGAGAATGACTACTACTATACGTCAAACGGCTACCACCTATACTATATATATGCGTCCACTACTATATACAAAGTCTGGTAGTCCAACTAATCATCAACTTCTGACTCTGGCTGGGAATCTATCTCTACCTCTGGTTCATCTCCCTCAAATTCAATAATCTCGGGCTCGACTCTTGCTAACTCTATCACAGGATGTGCGGCTTCCCCCAAGCCGAAAGGTCCCTCTCCAGGTAATCCACTTGCTACCCAATAGGCGATGGAGGTATCTCGCTGCGCGAGAGCTGCCTCTAAGTGTAGGTCGGCCCTTCGAGTAGCGATGTGAGAGTACTTGTCCTGGGAGACGGCGGTTGCTCTAGCTGCAACGGCCGATGCCTGTGCTAGCATGGCATCTTCTCGGTGGCCGTCCGATGTGGCTAGATCGTGCTCGGCGAGTGCATCGGTCTGGTAAGACAGTCCGCGGTTAACATCCGCATGCCGAATCACTTTCTGGGCCTCCACCCAGTAAGCGTCTAAGTGAACCTGAGGTCCCTGCTCTAGGTCGTCTACCCTCATGCGATCTAATAGTCCGGTAGCGATAGGGCGGAAGATTTCGATCACTTCTCCCGCGAATCGAGTCGCAGCTGCGAAGTCAGTCTCGATGTGGGGCTCCGGGGCAGTCCTTGCCCTTTCGCGTGACTCTACAAAGCGGGCAGTGAAGGCATCAATGGTCTCTACTTCTAACTGCTCAATCTCTAAGTACTGGGCCACATCCATCTTAGGCTTCCTATAGGGAAAGGAAAGTTCTAGTCAAATTTTAGTTTTTAAAGGAAAATAACCGTAAAGTAAACATTTAAAGCACGTAATCAAAGAAATCACATAATATCATTTATGAAGTTCAAAAATTATTCGAGCATTCTTATCAATTATTCGAGTTCCAAAAGAAACTTAGACTAGATTTTGTAGTTCTTCCTTCGTAGTACGAACACTATTTTGAGTTATCGTAACCTTTTTGATCGGGTAATATTATGAATTTAAGCAGTTGTGAATTTTAAAGGCCTTTAAGCAAACATTATAAAAGTAGTATCGTACCTTCGAGGAGCTTGTAGACAGTAACCAGAGACACGTTTCCCTCAGAAAATTTTAATATTTTAGTACTTAAGTGATAATAAATAATATTATTGTGACAAGAAAACAAGATTTGGGATTGGGTCCGAAAGTTTTGAACATAAGCTCTGATACCACCTGTAACGCCCCGAACCCAGAATATATTGATTATATCGGATTCGAAGTGTTATTGTGATCAAAAGTCTGAATTATAAAATTTTTGAAAGAATAATACTGAATTGAGAGGCAGAAATTTATGCAGCGGATAAGTGGGAAGAAATATTAGAATGTGAGTGTATTTGTATATATATATATATATATATATATATATATATAAAGTTGGATAGAAGGTTCTGTATCTTCAGAATAATACACACTGAGTTTGGATAATTTAAACACACAGAAAGAGTATTGCCTTGCAGGGCAGTATCGATACATTTATTGGGAAATAGAAATGATAGGCATCATTGTATTAGTAATAATATATTTTAAGCAAAAGGGAGACTTTGTGTCTTCTGTGTCACTGTCCTTGCTCCCCGTAATTGAAATCTGCAAGGGGTTAAGAAAAGGGGGCGTGAGAATTGAATTCTCACTTATGGGTGATTGCAACATCATGGGATTGGTAAATCCGAAATATATTAAGTTATACTCATTGATAAAGTAATTAATTAATCAGTTGTCGTGTATAAAAGATTATAAAGATTTAAACGGTGATTAAGCATATTTCACATGATATTATTGAAATAGCACAAGTTGGTTCATATTAGGGCAAAGCCCAAAGTCATATCACGCATTATCACAAACTGACAAACCATAAACGTATGACAATTCCACTTCCAACAAAGTTACTCTTTTCAACTCCAACAAATCAACAAAGTTATCATTTTCAACTCCAACCAAAACTTACTTCATCCAACCACACAAGCTCACATCATCCAACCTTATAACATCCCTCAAAATAAGCAAGTATCAATGGCCTTCTTCCCAGTGCGTCAAACGACAGCTGACCGGGGACCAGATCTACTTGCTCAACAACCTTGATTCCGAGGGCGTCCCCGACAGCTGCCCCGGATGTCGGATTTAAAACTCGATCCCGACTCCGTACACACTGACTCTCCACAAAACTGACTCAATAAACTTTACAAAGAATAATACTTGACTGATAACCGAATTGATTCATGCTCACGTAAGGTGTTTACTCATGCAGTGATGATCAAAAATCACAAAACAACAGGCTACTGTATAACATATATAGTTATATCACATAATCCAAACAATTATATATATAGGTGTTACATTTATGTTGGATTAGATATTTTTGATTTTAATTTAGTCGAGTTCAGAAAATACCGGCACGACGTTATTATTAGCCGATCAATCAACAGATCATCACCCACCTGATTGTTCTGAGTTCCGGGAATATTGGGTAGGTAGGCAGTCGAGTCCTTCGTGCGTATTCCGAAAAGTACAGAATCCTAATAAGGAGTATTTCGATTAAAAGATTGACTTTTGAATTTGAAAAGCTTAAGAGCGCGAAACTCAAGGATTGAGTAGGTCGTTGTCTTCAGAGAACTATTGAAAACTAAAGTTTTCAAAGGTGGATTTCAAATTGATAAGTACACCTCTTTTAAAGGGGAGGTGTATTAGGGGAGTGTATTTACTAAATTCAGTGTTGCAATAGGGGGTGTATTTACTGAATTTAGTGGTGTAACAGGGGGTGTATTTACTGAAATTGGTGATGTAATAGGGGGTGTATTTACTGAAATTGGTGGTGTTCTCAAAGGGTGTATTTACTGAATTTGGTGGTGTTCTCAAAAAGTGTATTTACCGAATTTGGTGGTGTTCTCAAAGGGTATATTTACTGAATTTGGTGGTGTTCTCAAAAAGGCCTTTTTAAGGAAAAATATCTTTATTAAGCTTGGAAAAATACTTAGAAAAATAAGATTATTATTCAATGAAATTAAGGAAAAGGTTATTCTTTCTTACGAATCCTAATTCTCGTTTTTAAACGAAAACTTGAATTTAAAACTTTTCTATTCTAAACTTATTAAAAGACTTTATTTTTGCGTTTTCTAAAATTCTAAGGCTGTGTTTACTTCGTCAAATGGGTTTAACCTGGATAAGATAACTAAACTGAGGTAAATTGATTAGCACCAAGTTACCCAATGTTTACTATGAATAACATGACATTGTGGTTTAGTATTGGATAACTTAGAAAATTACTATATTACCCTCAACTCAAAAAAATATTTCCCCCTAATTTAATAGATGAACAAGGCTTTTCATTAGAAAAAAGGAAGTAAGCATATGTGTCTCTTGCTGAATCAATGAAAAATGCATACTTGTCTCTTACTCTGTTTCTTGAAACTTGAGAAAAAAAAAAAACTCATCATCAATGGCTTCTCAAATATGATTTCATCGCCATTCTATCACTCCAAAAATAATTGAACGTCTTTCTCGTCAGTATCCAAGAATCACTAATGTGTAGCAATTGGTAATGACTTGTTCACTCAAAGCACGCAGGAAGCGCGACGAATCGTGCCGGATAATCGGAGGGGTCCTCCAATGGTGAAAATGGTGTACGTGCGGCGGTGTCGTTCGACGACTTCCAAAGCAAGTTGCGGCGCTTCGTCTTCCTTAAAAATTGAAGAACCAGATCCGACAATCTCCGATGGACGATTCCGATAAATCTTCTTCGCCGATTTCAAGATTGTAGGGTTAAATTAATTGTTTTTTTGGGACAAATAGGTAAATTTGATTTGGAACAGTATTTGGTTTATATAATTCGTCTCATTTTCGTTGGTTTAAATAAGGTAATAGCGGAGGTTTAACCCGGGTCGCAAGGTTTACCCGGATTTTTTATCTTACAAAGTAAACAGCGTGTAAACCTCTGTTATTAATTTTAAAGAGGTTTATCCATGAAGGTAAACACAACCTAATAGGGTTACGAGGTGAAGACGAGTTTCCCTTTGATTACGAAATTTATTCAAATGTGTTTTTACTCTTGGAAAACGTCAAAACAAGGATAATATAGGATTTTGCTAATATCATCATAATACTAAAATCAATGATACTAAACATGCATAAGAATAATACTAGTCCTCTAAGTCATTTCTACCATTCATCTAAAACAATAATATTCCAACATTCAACTACTAATACTAAATACTAAACTAAAAATCTAATCTCATGGTTTGTGAAAGAAATAAAACAAAGAAACAATCTACCCAAAAACTCACTTCTAAAGAGTGATACAAGTGAAACAAAACAATAATACTAAATAAGTCCATAACTAATACTAATTCAGCTAACCACTAACAATAAGTTTTCTTTCAATTCTTTTCTTGTTCTAAGCTTCTAACAACTAACAAAATAACCCAAAAATCTCCCCAAGATAAAAACGAAGATAGAAACCTTACGAGCTTCAGTTTGAGATGTTAAACGGGCGGCCTAACGGCGTCGTTTCGAAACCCGGAAATTGTTCACAAAAATTGGGCAGCCTTACGGCGTCGTTCGGGAATTCGGAAAAACGATTTGGGCAGCCTAACGGCGTGGGTTTGAAATTCCAGAAATTTGGCGATAACAACCGGTTCAACGGCGTCAAATAACGATCAGAAATTAACGAAAAGAACGGTTACGGGTGAAAATTGAAATTGAACTTTAAATAGTGGAATTGAAAGAGGGCTTTTTGTATAGACTTACTGGAAAGAGGAGGAATCAAGAGGCGGCGGCGGCGGCAAGGCGGCGGCGGCGCTTCGGCTGAGGTGCGACGGGAGCAGCGACGGCAGCAGGGGAGGGGAAGCGCGACGGCGGAGGCTTGGGCTTCGTCGCGGCGGCGTGCTCGGCGGCTGCGTCTGGGTTGTGGTGGTGCGGGAGGCGGAGCCCCGGCGGCGATGGCGTTCGCGGCGGTGGGAGCTCAGAGGAGAGACGGAGCTCGGCGTCGCGGCTGGGCGAAGGGAGAAGGGAGGTGGCTGGACGGAGCTTCGTCGCCGGAGGAGGAGAGGACAGCGGCGGCGAGAGGCGGAGGAAAGGAGGAGGCCGAAAGGGAAGAAAGATTTTAGAGAGAGAGAGGAAATTGTGTGCGTGAGAAAATGAAAGAAAATGAGAGAAAATTTTGGCTTCTTTCTATTTATACTCCCTCTTTCCAAACTTATCTACTCTTAAATCTTATCCCAAAATTTTTGATATTTTCGTTCCCAAATAATACGGTTCAGGGATCGTTTTGTTCACGAGTATAATCCCGATTTAGAAAATAATACAGTTTTTAAACTCAAGTAATATTTTATTGTATTTTGATTTTTCTCAATAATTTAAACGGATCGAAAAATCCTTAATTTAATTTGATTTCTCGTAGTCCTTTATTCGTTTGAAAGAATTCGTTTTCTTTCTTCGAATTTAGGAGTTTTATAAAAAGGGTATGTATATTTAAATACACAAATAGCACACAAAATAATTAAAATAAAAGAAACAAAAAAAGAGAAAATAAAATAAAATAAAATAAAAAGGTTTCTAAATAAGGAAAGGGTACGGAACGGGACGGGGTATTACATCCTCACCCCCTTAACAGAATTTTGCCCCCGAAATTCGTGTCTTAGGTATTACTTAAGCTTTGAGGGTATTTGGCTAGGACTACATCCTCTCTTTCCCAAGTCGCTTCTTCCTTTCCGTGTCGGCTCCATTGAACGAGCACTAAAGGTATCTCTCGATTTCTTAACAAGTGTAACTTTCTTCCCAAGATAGTTACTGGAATCTCTTCATAAGTCAGGTCACTGTTTAGACCTAATTCTACGTGATTAATAACGTGGTTTGGATCGCTCACGTATTTCCTGAGTGTAGATATGTGGAACACATTATGCACTCGTGATAACTCCGGTGGTAAAGCTATGCGATAAGCTACATCTCCGATTCTATTCAGGATGTCGAATGGTCCAATGTATCGCGGCTTTAGCTTACCTTTCTTCCCAAAACGGATTAGACCTTTCATTGGCGCAACTTTGAGAAATACTTTCTCGCCGATGTCAAATTGTAAATCCCTTCTTCGGGTGTCTGCATACGATTTCTGGCGGTCCTGGGCCGACTTGATCCTTTCTTTAATTTTTGCGACTATCTCAGCCGACTTTTCGACTAATTCGGGTCCGAGAATCTTTCGAATCCCGACTTCGTCCCAACAAACTGGCGATCTACACCTCTTCCCGTAGAGTGCTTCATACGGTGCCATTTGTATTGTTGCTTGATAACTGTTGTTATATGCAAACTCTGCCAATGGTAGGTGGTTTTCCCAACTTCCTTCAAGATCTAGAGCGCAAGCTCTGAGCATATCTTCAAGCGTTTGAATAGTTCTCTCTGATTGCCCATCCGTCTGCGGGTGGTACGCGGTGCTGAACTTCAATTCAGTACCTAAGGCTCGTTGCAGACTTCACCAGAATTTGGAGGTAAAACGGGGGTCTCTATCGGATACTATTGAAACTGGTACTCCGTGCAGTCTGACTATCTCTGCTATGTACAGTTGGGCGAGCTTGTCCAACGTGTACGTCATTCTTATAGGGATAAAATGGGCAGTTTTCGTAAGTCTGTCTACGATAACCCAAATGGCATCGTGATTCTTCACCGTTTTCGGAAAACCGGTGACAAAATCCATAGTGATGTCCTCCCATTTCCACTCTGGCATTTCCAGAGGGTGCAACAACCCTGGAGGTCGTTGGTGATCTGCTTTAACTCGTTGGCAGGTTAAACAACTCCTGACGAATTGAGCTATCGATCTCTTCATACCCCTCCACCAAAAGTTCTCTTTCAATCCTCGGTACATTTTCGTCTCTCCGGGATGAACGGTGTAAGGAGTGCTATGTGCCTCTTTCAGAATTTCGTTCCTAATTCCGTCATCCTTAGGCACACAGATTCTGTTATTGAACATTAAAGCTCCATTAGTACCCAATACGAATCTCTGAATGGTTCCTTCTTCAGCGCGCTTACGCATTCCTCTCAAGAATTTATCGTCCTTTTGCGCTGCTAGGATCCTTTCTCGTAAGGTCGGTTGTAGGGTGAACGCGTAAACCATGGAATCTGCACAACACTGTGTGGAAAATTCCAAGTCTAAACGAGAGAGTTCTCCCATTAGCGGTAATTGCGTGGTCGGAACGACGCTTAGTTTTGTATCTTCCTTTCTACTCAAAGCGTCTGCCACTACGTTTGCCTTTCCAGGGTGATAGTGAATAGTGCAATCGTAATCTTTTACCAATTCGAGCCATCTTCTCTGACGCATGTTCAATTCCTTCTGCGTAAAGAAGTACTTTAGACTCTTATGGTCAGTGTAGATCTCACACTTTCCTCCATATAGGTAGTGTCTCCAAATTTTTAACGCGTGAACTACTGCGGCCAGTTCTAAGTCATGCGTTGGGTAGTTCTGTTCGTGATCCTTAAGTTGTCGAGATGCATAAGCTACAACTTTCTTATTCTGCATCAGAACACAACCCAAACCTGATAAAGAAGCGTCTGTGTAAATGACGAATCCTTCTGATCCATCTGGGATGGTTAACACAAGCGACGTGGTTAGCCTTTTCTTTAGCTCTTGGAAACTTTCTTCACAAGTTGAATCCCAAGTAAACTTCTCAGTTTTCTTGGTCAGTTTCGTCAGCGCTTTCGCAATGCTGGAAAAATCTTGTATGAACCTGCGGTAGTACCCTGCTAACCCAAGAAAACTCCGAATTTCATTGACGTTAGTAGATGCCTTCCAGTTCATGATGGCTTCTACCTTTGCTGGGTCCACTTCAATCCCTTTTGCGGAGATTATATGTCCTAAGAACATCACACGGTTGATCCAAAATTCACACTTGCTGAATTTGGCATACAACTTCTCTCGTCTCATTGTCTCTAAGACTGCTTTGAGATGTTCTTCGTGTTGCTCTTTGCTCTTAGAGTACACGAGTATGTCGTCGATGAAGAGGATAACGAATTGATCCAGGTACGGATGAAATACTCTATTCATCAGATCCATGAAAATCGCTGGAGCATTCGTTACTCCAAAGGGCATCACGGTGAATTCGTAATGTCCATACCGAGTCCGGAATGCTGTCTTCGGGATATCCTCGCTCTTGACCTTTAGCTGGTGATAACCAGACCTCAGATCGATCTTTGAGAATATCGTAGCATCCTTTAACTGATCGAACAAGTCTTCTATCCTTGGAAGAGCATATTTGTTCTTAATGGTCAGTTGATTGAGACCTCGGTAATCTATGCACATACGGAAAGTTCCGTCTTTCTTCTTTACGAACAACACGGGTGCTCCCCATGGTGATGCACTAGGTCTGATGAACTTCTTTTCAAGCAAACCTTGCAGTTGTTCCTTCAGTTCTTCTAATTCCTTTGGGGCCATTCGATAGGGTGCTTTAGATACTGGTGCTGCCCCAGGTATCAAGTCGATGGAGAACTCTATCTGACGATCGGGAGGTAACCCGTTTAATTCCTCGGGGAATACGTCAAGATATCCATCCACAATTGGCACCTTGATGCGTAACTTATCGTCTATCTCTCCTGCTGAGATGTGAACGAGGTAAGCTTGGCATTTCTCTTTTCGTAATATCGCAGCAGCTTGGATTGCTGATATTACTCGGGTTTCCTTCTTGGTCTTGACTTCGCGAAACGTGAAACGTTGGCCATCACGAGTTTCGAGGTCGATCTCGCGTTCGGCGCATTTTATTATCGCTTTGTTTCTCGTTAACCAGTCAATGCCTAAGATTATGTCAAAGGTTTTCATCTTAAGGACGTGAAGGTCGGACTCTATCAAGTGATTGTCTAGCGTTAGAGGTAAACCTCTAATTTGACCCTCAATTTCCATAGTAGTTCCAGATGGAATACTAACGTTTAAAACTTTTCCTTTTATCTCGACTAATCCTAACTTTCTTTTAAAGTTATCAGATATAAAGGAATGAGATGCTCCAGTATCAAACAATACATACGCAGGTTTTTCAAGTACAAAGACAGTACCTGCTAGCGTCTCGTGCTGCTCAGGCTGAGCTGGTCCTTTCAGGCGAAGTTGCTCTCCACTGCTTTCCCCTTCCTCTAGGATAGCATTCACGTGGCCTGGCCTTCTCTGACCTTGATTAGGCGGACCTCTAACTGGGGGTCCCGCTTGGCGGTTGTTAGGTGCAGGTAGCTGACGAGCCTGATAATTGTTTGCCTGCTGAGGGCGGTACTGAGCGTTATTAATTGGTTGACGGTTGCTGCTTGGTGGTTGAGCACATTCATTGGACTTGTGCCCTGGTGATTAGGCGTGAAATTGTTATGTTTTGGTGCCCGATTTACTCATGTTTTGAGTGTTTTCGATGAGTGCTTGGAGTCAAATGAGTATCATTTTTATAAAATTATTAATTTGTCTCTTTGGTTTTCATAGATGGATAGAGGGCGAAAAGAGGAGTTCGTAGGACTTTGAATCGGCCAAAACGGACTCCCGGTTGAGGAGATATGAAGATTTTACGAACGAGTGCACAGCAGCCAGCGCTCGAGCGATTTGCTCGAGCGCCGGCGCTCAAGCGAATCACTCGAGCGGCCAAAAACTTACAGAACAGTTTTGGCGCTCGAGCGAATCACTCGAGCGCCACCACTCGAGCGTTTTTCTCGAGCGCGCACGTATTTTCGCCTCCGGATGCGTATTTTCGGCCCATTAACTCCCGTTTCGACCCGGTGCCTATATATACCTCTTCCAAACACGTTTTGAAGGATCCCCAACTTTAGAAATCACTTTAGACTTAATTTTTAGAGAGAGGAAGAGGAGAAGAACGAGCAAGCTTTACTTTTACGTTGTTGAGGTTTTTCATACGAATTCTTAGTTTTCTTTTCGTTTCTTAGTTTCTTTTCATTAGCTTGATTACTCTAAACGTTCTAAACTTTGTTTTTATTAATTAAATTTCAGTTTTTAGAATTTCTTTCTTTCAAACCCTAGTTTATGTTTATTATTTTCTTCGTTCAATTCATTATGTTTATGTTCGTTGTTTCTTCTATTGCTTTTATTTTTGTTATAACCATGTCCGGCTAAAACCCTTGCATGCTTGGGTTAGGATGAACTCGTAGAAGTAGGATGTGGGTACGTAATTAAGGTAATTGGTGACGTTAGTTTTAATTCTCTTAATTAATGAATTCATATAATTAATCTTAACTCTACCTTTGAATTTCGTACGAAAGTGTTAGAGAGAGGACGACCGCATCACTCGATAACAATTAGTAGTCTTAACGAGAGGGTTTAGGAAAGGTTAATTCATCTACCGGTTTAGCGAAGGAGGACGACCGCATCACCTTAGTTAAATTAGGGTCTCATTAATTAAGCACAGTTCATTAACTTGTTAGTGGATTAGTGAAGTCGATTGCTAGGATAAAGTATTAGGGTGAGAAATCTTGAGCTTTCATTCTACGATCTTTTACTTAGGTTAATTCTTGGTTGTCACAATTACTTTGATTATGTACCTGCTCCGTTAGTATACGTAGGGATTCCTATCCTGAGCATCACCATCTCTCATTAGAAAACAACCCGTAGTTAATTCGTTCTTTTTCATTCTTTAGTTAATTAGTCTATTTTAGTCTTTTAATTAATTTTTCAAAAACCCAAAAACATCACACTCATATTAACTACGACGCGTAGATCTTCAGGGATCTATTCGCATACATACCATCCCTTGGGTTCGATAATACTTGGTCCCTATACTTGCCCATACTACAGTGAACCCGTACTCTTGCGGGGAAGCTACTAGTAGAAGCTAGTATAATCACATCAAGTCACCTGGTTGATGGCAACGAAAACAAATTACTCCTCCCTGATTACAGGGTCCCCAGTGTCTCCTTCCACACCTTTGACAGTTCTGATTAGCTCGAGGGCCAACAAAATTGTTCCCCTTGGATTGCGGAACTGAATTCCTCTTAAAGGGTGGCTGCCAATTACGATTGACAGGGACAGTAGTCGGAGTTTGTTTGTACTCCAAGTTTTGACTGATCGAAACCATCAATGCTCGATGGAAAACTTCTCCATAATTTGGCACCTGAAGGCCAATTATAATTCCTGCTATCTCGGGCCTCAAACCCTGCTCGAACCTGCGAGCTTTCCTTTCATCGTCACCCACCAGATGTGGGGCATAACGAGACAGTTGGTTGAACCTTCTCTCGTACTCTATCACTGAGAGAGTTCCCTGTCGAAGGTTGACAAATTCTTGTTCTTTCCGATCCCTCAGGACTCGTGGAAAGTATCGATCCAGTATAGCTTTCTTAAAGTCCTCCCAAGTAAGGACTTGCCTAGCTTTTTCGTCCATAGTTCGTTCATAAGACTCCCACCATTGGGCTGCATCTTCCATCAGTTGGAACTGGGCACAGGAGACTTTCTGTGCATCAGCCAGTGCCATGTGTCTGAAGATACGTTTCAATCCCGATATCCACTCCTCGACTTCAAAGGGATCCTCTTTCCCATCCAGCCTAGGTGGCTGCAGTCGTCGAAAGCATTCGACAAAGTCATTCACCCTGGGCGCTATCTGAGGTATAGGCCCGTACAACGGTGGAGGAGGTGGTGGAACTTGTTGTTGAATGTAGTTCTGAAGAGAGGTCAGTATTTCTCTCGCGATATCGTTTTCTGGTGCGGCTTGCTGAGGCGGCTCAAGTTCAGCCTGAAGAGGTGGTTCTTGTTCTATCGGATCCACGGGTTCAGGGATAGGGTTAACGCGGGGTCGTCCACGTTTACGTCCGGGTGTCATTCTAAAGGTAGTTCTGATCGAAAAGAATAATATTATTACGATACGTATAGGTACGAGAAAGTTATAAAAAACAAAATCGGATTAACCAAATCAACACAACGCTAGCACTGAAACACGTGTGGTACGTAATTCACCAGCTGCGCATTGGGGCCCTCAATGGTACAGTGCTCACATTCGCACAGTATTCTAGGAACCAGTGATGTGTCATTAAGCGATAATCAGATAAAATATACGACAATCAATATATATAAAGCAAGTAAAATACATTGACAAGTAGTGAGCACATAATAAGTATATATATATCTAAAAGTTTTGGTTCTACGGAGTCAGTCTCCTTACATTCGTTATGGAATGCAAAAGGGTTCTAGGTAAAGCTATAGCATCGTGTCCTCACATCAATATGGACCACGAGCGACAAAATGGGGGGTTAGAGCTACGCTGCAATGGCCTATAAGGAAAACGACCACGCAGAGAATGACTACTACTATACGTCAAACGGCTACCACCTATACTATATATATGCGTCCACTACTATATACAAAGTCTGGTAGTCCAACTAATCATCAACTTCTGACTCTGGCTGGGAATCTATCTCTACCTCTGGTTCATCTCCCTCAAATTCAATAATCTCGGGCTCGACTCTTGCTAACTCTATCACAGGATGTGCGGCTTCCCCCAAGCCGAAAGGTCCCTCTCCAGGTAATCCACTTGCTACCCAATAGGCGATGGAGGTATCTCGCTGCGCGAGAGCTGCCTCTAAGTGTAGGTCGGCCCTCCGAGTAGCGATGTGAGAGTACTCGTCCTGGGAGACGGCGGTTGCTCTAGCTGCAACGGCCGATGCCTGTGCTAGCATGGCGTCTTCTCGGTGGTCGTCCGATGTGGCTAGATCGTGCTCGGCGAGTGCAGCGGTCTGGTAAGACAGTCCGCGATTAACATCCGCATGCCGAATCACTCTCTGGGCCTCCACCCAGTAAGCGTCTAAGTGAACCTGAGGTCCCTGCTCTAGGTCGTCTACCCTCATGCGATCTAATAGTCCGGTAGCGATAGGGCGGAAGATTTCGATCACTCCTCCCGCGAATCGGGTCGCAGCTGCGAAGTCAGTCTCGATGTGGGGCTCCGGGGCAGTCCTTGCCCTTTCGCGTGACTCTACAAAGCGGGCAGTGAAGGCATCAATGGTCTCTACTTCTAACTGCTCAATCTCTAAGTACTGGGCCACATCCATCTTAGGCTTCCTATAGGGAAAGGAAAGTTCTAGTCAAATTTTAGTTTTTAAAGGAAAATAACCGTAAAGTAAACATTTAAAGCACGTAATCAAAGAAATCACATAATATCATTTATGAAGTTCAAAAATTATTCGAGCATTCTTATCAATTATTCGAGTTCCAAAAGAAACTTAGACTAGATTTTGTAGTTCTTCCTTCGTAGTACGAACACTATTTTGAGTTATCGTAACCTTTTTGATCGGGTAATATTATGAATTTAAGCAGTTGTGAATTTTAAAGGCCTTTAAGCAAACATTATAAAAGTAGTATCGTACCTTCGAGGAGCTTGTAGACAGTAACCAGAGACACGTTTCCCTCAGAAAATTTTAATATTTTAGTACTTAAGTGATAATAAATAATATTATTGTGACAAGAAAACAAGATTTGGGATTGGGTCCAAAAGTTTTGAACATAAGCTCTGATACCACCTGTAACGCCCCGAACCCAGAATATATTGATTATATCGGATTCGAAGTGTTATTGTGATCAAAAGTCTGAATTATAAAATTTTTGAAGGAATAATACTGAATTGAGAGGCAGAAATTTATGCAGCGGATAAGTGGGAAGGAATATTAGAATGTGAGTGTATTTGTATATATATATATATATATATATATATATAAAGTTGGATAGAAGGTTCTGTATCTTCAGAATAATACACACTGAGTTTGGATAATTTAAACACACAGAAAGAGTATTGCCTTGCAGGGCAGTATCGATACATTTATTGGGAAATAGAAATGATAGGCATCATTGTATTAGTAATAATATATTTTAAGCAAAAGGGAGACTTTGTGTCTTCTGTGTCACTGTCCTTGCTCCCCGTAATTGAAATCTGCAAGGGGTTAAGAAAAGGGGGCGTGAGAATTGAATTCTCACTTATGGGTGATTGCAACATCATGGGATTGGTAAATCCGAAATATATTAAGTTATACTCATTGATAAAGTAATTAATTAATCAGTTGTCGTGTATAAAAGATTATAAAGATTTAAACGGCGATTAAGCATATTTCACATGATATTATTGAAATAGCACAAGTTGGTTCACATTAGGGCAAAGCCCAAAGTCATATCACGCATTATCACAAACTGACAAACCATAAACGTATGACAATTCCACTTCCAACAAAGTTACTCTTTTCAACTCCAACAAATCAACAAAGTTATCATTTTCAACTCCAACCAAAACTTACTTCATCCAACCACACAAGCTCACATCATCCAACCTTATAACATCCCTCAAAATAAGCAAGTATCAATGGCCTTCTTCCCAGTGCGTCAAACGACAGCTGACCGGGGACCAGATCTACTTGCTCAACAACCTTGATTCCGAGGGCGTCCCCGACAGCTGCCCCGGAGGTCGGATTTAAAACTCGATCCCGACTCCGTACACACTGACTCTCCACAAAACTGACTTAATAAACTTTACAAAGAATAATACTTGACTGATAACCGAATTGATTCATGCTCACGTAAGGTGTTTACTCATGCAGTGATGATCAAAAATCACAAAACAACAGGCTACTGTATAACATATATAGTTATATCACATAATCCAAACAATTATATAGATAGGTGTTACATTTATGTTGGATTAGATATTTTTTATTTTAATTTAGTCGAGTTCAGAAAATACCGGCACGACGTTATTATTAGCAGATCAATCAACAGATCATCACCCACCTGATTGTTCTGAGTTCCGGGAATATTGGGTAGGTAGGCAGTCGAGTCCTTCGTGCGTATTCCGAAAAGTACAGAATCCTAATAAGGAGTATTTCGATTAAAAGATTGACTTTTGAATTTGAAAAGCTTAAGAGCGCGAAACTCAAGGATTGAGTAGGTCGTTGTCTTCAGAGAACTATTGAAAACTAAAGTTTTCAAAGGTTGATTTCAAATTGATAAGTACACCTCTTTTAAAGGGGAGGTGTATTAGGGGAGTGTATTTACTAAATTCAGTGTTGCAACAGGGGGTGTATTTACTGAATTTAGTGGTGTAACAGGGGGTGTATTTACTGAAATTTGTGATGTAATAGGGGGTGTATTTACTGAAATTGGTGGTGTATCAGAGAGTGTATTTACTGAAATTGGTGGTGTTCTCAGAGAGTGTATTTACCGAATTTGGTGGTGTTCTCAAAGGGTGTATTTACTGAATTTGGTGATGTTCTCAAAAAGTGTATTTACCGAATTTGGTGGTGTTCTCAAAGGGTGTATTTACTGAATTTGGTGTGTTCTCAAAAAGGCCTTTTTAAGGAAAAATATCTTTATTAAGCTTGGAAAAATACTTAGAAAAATAAGATTATTATTCAATGAAATTAAGGAAAAAGGTTATTCTTTCTTACGAATCCTAATTCTCGTTTTTAAACGAAAACTTGAATTTAAAACTTTTCTTTTCTAAACTTATTAAAAGACTTTATTTTTGCGTTTTCTAAAATTCTAATAGGGTTACGAGGTGAAGACGAGTTTCCCTTTGATTACGAATTTTATTCAAACGTGTTTTTACTCTTGGAAAACGTCAAAACAAGGATACTATAGGATTTTGCTAATATCATCATAATACTAAAAACAATGATACTAAACATTCATAAGAATAATACTAGTCCTCTAAGTCATTTCTACCATTCATCTAAAACAATAATATTCCAACATTCAACTACTAATACTAAATACTAAACTAAAAATCTAATCTCATGGTTTGTGAAAGAAATAAAACAAAGAAACAATCTACCCAAAAACTCACTTCTAAAGAGTGATACAAGTGAAACAAAACAATAATACTAAATAAGTCCATAACTAATACTAATTCATCTAACCACTAACAATAAGTTTTCTTTCTATTCTTTTCTTGTTCTAAGCTTCTAACAACTAACAAAATAACCCAAAAATCTCCCCAAGATAAAAACGAAGATAGAAACCTTACGAGCTTCAGTTTGAGATGTTAAACGGGCGGCCTAACGGCGTCGTTTCGAAACCCGGAAATTGTTCACGAAAATTGGGCAGCCTTACGGCGTCGTTCGGGAATTCGGAAAAACGATTTGGGCAGCCTAACGGCGTGGGTTTGAAATTCCAGAAATTTGGCGATAACAACCGGTTCAACGGCGTCAAATAACGATCGGAAATTAACGAAAAGAACGGTTACGGGTGAAAATTGAAATTGAACTTTAAAGAGTGGAATTGAAAGAGGGCTTTTTGTATAGACTTACTGGAAAGAGGAGGAATCAAGAGGCGGCGGCGGCGGCAAGACGGCGGCGGCGCTTCGGCTGAGGTGCGACGGGAGCAGCGACGACAGCAGGGGAGGGGAAGCGCGACGGCGGAGGCTTGGGCTTCGTCGCGGCGGCGTGCTCGGCGGCTGCGTCTGGGTCGTGGTGGTGCGGGAGGCGGAGCCCCGGCGGCGATGGCGTTCGCGGCGGTGGGAGCTCAGAGGAGAGGCGGAGCTCGGCGTCGCGGCTGGGCGAAGGGAGAAGGGAGGTGGCTGGACGGAGCTTCGTCGCCGGAGGAGGAGAGGACAGCGGCGGCGAGAGGCGGAGGAAAGGAGGAGGCCGAAAGGGAAGAAAGATTTTAGAGAGAGAGAGGAAATTGTGTGCGTGAGAAAATGAAAGAAAATGAGAGAAAATTTTGGCTTCTTTCTATTTATACTCCCTCTTTCCAAACTTATCTACTCTTAAATCTTATCCCAAAATTTTCGATATTTTCGTTCCCAAATAATACGGTTCAGGGAT
Source organism: Ballota nigra (assembly GCA_947034835.1). Lineage (NCBI taxonomy): Eukaryota > Viridiplantae > Streptophyta > Magnoliopsida > Lamiales > Lamiaceae > Ballota > Ballota nigra. Next base: position 63,432,269 of record OX344729.1, read on the forward strand.
CGTTTTGTTCACGAGTATAATCCCGATTTAGAAAATAATACAGTTTTTAAACTCAAGTAATATTTTATTGTATTTTGATTTTTCTCAATAATTTAAACGGATCGAAAAATCCTTAATTTAATTTGATTTCTCGTAGTCCTTTATTCGTTTGAAAGAATTCGTTTTCTTTCTTCGAATTTAGGAGTTTTATAAAAAGGGTATGTATATTTAAATACACAAATAGCACACAAAATAATTAAAATAAAAGAAACAAAAAAAGAGAAAATAAAATAAAATAAAATAAAAAGGTTTCTAAATAAGGAAAGGGTACGGAACGGGACGGGGTATTACAATTTTGGATTTGTGCGATAATTATTGAATTGGACTCCTACGATAAATGGTGGTTTTACTCATGCAAGAAATATTCTCGGTAAGTTTTTAAGGAGGATGGAAAATTTTATTGTTTGAAATGTGAAATAAAAGATGTTCATTTGGTAATAAAGTAATGCATATTTAAATTTTATATTTAAATATCATGTGATTTTACTATTCTTGAATTTATTATCTGATTTTTTTTTAATTTGCTAAATTTTTTAACCTATTTAGTAACTTTGGTTAAGTTATTATAGATATGGATTATGAATTATTGTTGTTGACGACACAAGTAATATCAGTCTAAATTTATGGGATAATATTTGTTGTGAGCTTATCCAAAAGAAAGCTTACGAGCTTCTGGAAATTGGAAATAAAGTATGTTTTAAATTATAATTTTACTATATGTTTGTTTTTGTTTTTTAATTTAATAATATTTTTAAAACAAATTATTAATAAATAAATCTTCTTGATTAGCGTTTGTAATTTTATGTTATTCATTTAACAAGGTTTAATAATCTATTTTAAAATATGTACACATGGTGATTATTCTTATATTCCAAATGAAATTCAAGATCTTATGGAGCGTACAGTTTTGTTTAGAATTCAAATAAGACCAGATAATATTGCACGTCATACTGAGATATTCAAGGTGGTAAAGGTGTATACAGATTCATCGTTGATTCTTAAATACTCCATTTTTTATGCTGCTGATGAGGTAAGGAGTTTTTTACAAAAATATATATTTCTTCATCTATATATATAGGTAAATATCATTTTATATTTACTGTTTATTTTCTTATATTGATAGTATATGCATTTTTATTTATGTTATGTAGAAATTCAATAATTCATTTCTTAGTGATTCAAACATGTATAAGGTAAAAAAAATAGTTTATTATTTTATTTAAGGCCTTTTTTAGTACAAAATCGAAAATTATTCTATAATTATATTGGCATGATTCTATCTCTTAAATGTGACTTGAAAGGTTCATGGTTCTTAATCACCGATCAAATGCTTTAGTTGTAGTGGTGATGATGTTGACCAACATAAAAATGCATCTATTCTAAAAAAGGACAGTCGATGACAAGTCTTCCTGCTCTAAATTTTTTAAGAAGACAAAATCTGTTATTGTGAGGATTGATGACAAATAAGTTTCTTTAGTATTAAGCAAGGATGTTGTTTGAATAAGCACATTATGGTAACGTTTCAGATTGAGCAATAATATATTTTGAACAAGATATTTTATTTAATATTTAACTTAATTGTATTCAATAAAAAATTTAATTTTATTCAACATACACGTACATCCCTAAAAATATTCAACCACTAATCTCCCCCACCTCTCTAATACATTGGTGAAAAACATGATTATGATTGAAAGTTGGATGTGAAAGAAACCAATTAAGCAAGTTAATTTATTGATATGTATTATGGTTTTAATAATGTCAATGCAACCGTCTTTTTTCTTTTCTTTTTATTATATTATTTTATTAGTTTTTGTTTGAACGATGAAAAATAAATATTAGACCATGCATAGGAAATTAAGTTTTACTCCAAATATTTTTATTGAAAATCAAATTGATTATTTGAAAATTATGTTGAAGGAAAATTAAAACCAATAAATGTTGGTGAAATTACTGGACTTTCTATGAAATGCTATAATGCTTAAAGCATAAGATTTTTGTTGACATTATATTTCATTTGGACGCATATCTTTTTTTTATAATTATTGAAACTTTAAACTTTAGGTTTTTAGCGTAAATCAGTGTCGGGTGGATAAATTGAATTTTATTATATTGGAGTACTGGATATTTTGCCCAACTTCTTATCAATACATATTTATTGGTGGCCCGAATCTATGCATGCTTCTGCTCACTAAAGTTTGGTTTAAATATGATAGAGTGTTGGATATTGTAAAAATGATAAATTATTTTTAACAAGTATAATGATATCGATATCAGAGTAAGAATGATTTTTGTTGTTTGTGTACCAAGGTTGTGTGCTGGATAGAAAATAATTTTTTAAGGACTGTAACTTAAGGGTGGTGACAAAATTAGTATGTCAACTCTCCGGGCGGTTAATTTAAGAACAATAATTTTGAATATCACGAATTGAGGTAAAAAACTTAAACGAAGTCGGGCTAATTGGCTTGAATTCAGGTTGAATTTGGGTTTGATTTGGGTTGGTTCGAACCGATTTGACCTGAATTTGTTATATTTAAAAGTTATTGTCCTTCATTGCTATATTGAAGAGTTATGATCTACATTTTGCAAGCTCGAAGAGTTACAATCCTCATTTTTTCACCCTCAAATTATGGCCCTTAAAAAAATTATTTGCTTACTTGATGATTTGATCTTTCTAATTAAAATTCCGTTTGTTGGTTCTTTTTTTTTTTATCGAATATTTATTATTCTATGTGAATGTTAATGTTTAAATATGTGTTAGAAAATTGATTTAGTACATAATGATATGAGATACTATACATGTATTGTATCAAATCAATTACAAAAAAACTTATCATTTATTATAAAAAAACTAATGTAAATTGCTAGGTTCTTTTGTATATTGCTATGTTTTACAAGAAATGGTAAAATATTTTACATAAGTATATATTTGAGAGTGTTCTGTTATTACTGTAACTTTATTAGTAATTGATGTTATAACTTATAACTATTGATCATAGAAGATGCATATTCTAATGACGTTCATAGTTATTAAATATTACTCCCTCCGTCCTTTAAAAGTGTGCACCATTCTCTACACGTCGTTTAATGTAATATGTTGGAGGATATTTAATGGTCTTGTGAGGTTCGTTTATAAATAAAATAATTATTTATAGTAACGGACCTCATAAAACCCCTAAATACCCTCCGACATATTGCATTAATCCACGTGCAAAAAATGGTGCATATTTTTAAAGGACAAAGGGAGTATATTGTAAATAATTTTAAATTTTACAGGTTTAAGTTATATTTACGATTTATATAAGACACATCATTTGATTAAAATGAGTTGATGATAAGAATTATAAAATAATTTGTTATTCTTTATAAATATCTATTTTATAGTAAAAAAAAAAACTTGTGTAAGATGGCTTCACTGTAAGATGGTTCACAAACTAACGCAAAATAACACACATCTCTTCTAAAGTGTTAATACGACATGTCCAACTTATTATCCATCTCACGCAAGACCTACTCTAAAATAAATATTTTTCATATTATACTTATGTATAGTTAGAAAAAGTTGTATTTAAAAATTTGTGATGAATCATTGCTCGAATAAATTATGACATTTGTTAAACATAAAAAGATATAAGGGATTATATTAAAATTTTAGTAATGAAAATGACTTCCGCGCGAAGTGCGTGTAGGGTTAGTAGTTTTTTTTTTTAATTTAAAATATATTTTTAGTTTTTTTTAAATGATTACCATTTTTTAATTATTTGTAGAGTGTCATCTCAATTTTTTAACCAATTAAATTATTTTTTACAAATGTTCAATAAGTCATAAATTACTATTATGTGTTTGATCTTAACATTTTTTTTCTTTTTAAAAGAAATGGTGTTATTTAAAAAAATTATATTATATTGTAGATTATTCTTTAAAGTATTTTAACTATAGCTTAAGATTGTGTGAGATTGTCTCGTGGAATTAAATAATACAAATTTAAATACACCTACGTTGAAATGTTAGTGTAAATATATAGGTCCAATTTATATTCTATTCCAGGAGTAAATTATATATGAAAATGGTTAATGATAAAGTTATCATAAAACTATTTTAAAGTATTGAATATTATAAATGGAATATAAAAAAAAAATTAATGAGAAATATCGTTAATTTCAATTAAAAAAAGGTATTTTTTTAATTTTTTTTTTGTAGATTTTTAGTTTTATATTAAAATTTGGTAATTATTATAATTCAAACAGGAGTAGGTCGTCTGAGACAATGAGAACGAGTGTAACTAGGGTATTGACTCATTAACACTAGAGGTAGGTGTTAATTTGTGTGGTCTTATGCCATGAGACGGCCTCATACAAATTTTTTGCCTTTAAACAATGTAACAAATTTCGACCGTGCGAAGCACGGGTTTTACGATCACTAGTATTATTAATAACCATAACATTTTAGGAAATTATTAATATGTCTAACGTGGAATTTGAAAATTTGAGAATATATTAGTATTTTTTTTATTATTATTCATCAACAGATTACGATAAATATCTATTAAATATACTTAATTCTGTATAATTTAGCAATTAGAAGATATTTTACAATACACGAAATTGAAAGAAATTTAATTGAAATTGATTTACATATAAGTGTATGGATTGTAGAAAATATAACCTCAATAACAAAATAATTTCTACCACCTAAAAACTTTTTACTATTTTATATTAAGAACATAATTTACATTGGGAAGCAAAATACTTTATTATTAATTTGCATACAATTCAATAGTTATTAATTATTTATAAATAGATTATTTTTATGCATGGGCCATATATATGTATAACTTCCAAAGCATATCAAATGGAGATTGATTTATTTGATCGAGTAGTAAATATGATATATATATATACGGTTTTGATAAGGAGTCCACATGTGAGTTTCTTATGGAGTAAAATTTATGATTTGGCATTACACATCACCATATTTATTTAATTAACTATATTATATTTTATTTTTTTGGAATCATTTGAAAAAAATTAATAAATATTTAGAGTCCCTCCAATTTTATTCATATCTCCACTTCTAAGATTTAACAAATCTATTTTATATTTTCACCGGCAATTATTATCTCTCAAACACTCTCATTAGTTCTCACTTCGTATTACTAACATTATAATTTTATTTAAAATACATGCATGCTAGCTTCTAGTGATCAGACTTGGGTTGATTAAACGAATTTTTAAAGTATTAGCAGCAATATGTGTGAATGATGTGATCAATTGATAAATAAAAGGACACAAGCTAAATGCCTTTCCTTTAAAAAGCTATGATGACTTAAATAATTCTTGCTACAAATTAGTATCTCATAGTAATTCTCCTTGATTTATTATTACTTGATTTGACTTATCTTTTTTAAAACAAAAAATTCAATTTATGTACTAAATATTATTTGATTTATTTTCTTGGGTTTAAAACATAGTCTAATCAAATATACAATGCCCAGTTGATTGTCAAAACAATTAAAATTAGAAAAATTACATATGAAGGAATTAAAATAATTCATGTCAAATAAAAGTAGGTATGATATACAAATTCATTCCTTTAACATCCATAGAATCTTACATGATAAACAAAATAGATAAAAAAAAAAAAAATTGATCACTGGAATGCAATTCATATCCATACAAAAATTCTTCAATCCATTATTAGGAAAAATACACGACCGAGCCAAATGATTAATCCAATAGATCACTCCAACAAAGAAAAATTCATCCTCAACAACCTGTAGATTCATGTCATCTTGAAAATCTTCAAAACTTTTATAAGCACCAAAAATTGAAAATCCTGCAAGAAAAGATCAAACAAAAAATAAGACTCTAATATTGATGATGTAGATGATGAATAGACATACGTATATATAGGCAAACTAAATGTAACGATCCCAAATCTATAGATGTGATCCAACGGACAACACTCATTCTTAGCAATTAAAAGAAAATAATAAAAACCACAATAAATAACATTCCATATCAAATAAAGAAAACAATCTAACGGATAAGAAAAGAATTAGCTAATTTCATCAACGGATGAAAATCTTTGGCGCCAAAACTAATAAAGGAAATTCTAGCTCTATTATATATTTATAGATTTTTTTGATGACAAATAGGAAAAGTGTCACATCTACTAAATACCACGCACTTTCAATGACGTTCTTTGTGACGATAAATATCGTCACAAAATATTTATTGTGACAAAAAATGAATATCTAATGACGAAACTTTTCGTCACGATTTCTCAAATTTCTTGTAGTGGTAAATGATATATAAAACCAAAAGTGCATGTGTAGATGTACTGAAAAATACCATAATTTAGATCTACCTGTTATTATCAAACAATTGTGATGGGTTTTAGAGAAATCAAACAGTTATAGTGGATTAAAAAAAAAAACATACTTAACACTTAAAGTACAGTTTGATTGATAGATTACAAAGAAATGCTACCCCTCATTTCCTCAATTTTTAATGCTCTAATTTTTGTATTAATTGTGCCATATTTTCATCATTAACGGGCCATTAGAAAAGGAAAGGAAATGAAAAGAAGCAGCAAAATAAATTACACATTTTCCACTTATATTTAAAGCTCTAATTTTGGTATTAGTTGTTCCCTTATTTTAAGCATTAATTTTTCTCCATTACGATTTACATTATCTTTGTGAAATTAGGACATGTTTTAATGAAAAAATTATTTATTATTGTTAGAAGATATAAAGTTGAAGGTTTATTACTTTGTTTTTTTATTTGAGAGAGTTTAGTTCATTGGTAAATGATATATAGAAAAATGTGGTGCAGTGAAATATAGGAAAAATTATTTTTTTAGGACTGTAATTTATGGGGGGGGGGGGGGGGTAGCATTTTCAGGACCGTATCTTTACGGGCTGACAATTTCAGGCCCGTAACTTTTAAAAGTGGCAATTTAAGGACAAAATGGCCTGCAATTTTGTAATATTGTCCAATTTGTCCTTAAATCGCCACTTTTTAAAGGTACGGTCCTGAAATTGCTAGCCCGTAAAGATACGATCCTGAAAATGCTAACCCCCTAAGTTACAGCTCTAAAAAAACAATTTCCCCTAAATTTATGCATCCACCTAAATGTGATAATAACACATAATTATGGTCCTCTATTATTTTAATCAATTGATTGATTACGTATTATTATTACATTCGTAGTGAATCAGATGGAGTATATTTTTTTATTTAGGAATAATTGCTTCAAGCCACACATTTTAGAGCTTAATTGCATTAAGCCTCACCAAAAATCCTATGTTGACAAACACACCATTTTATTTCCCAAAACCCCAATTTGTATTTTCCCTGGCGGGCCCCACCATTCTCCCTCTCTCCCCCTTTTTTTCTCTCTCTCTCTTTTCTCTCTCTTCTTCCTCTTTGTCGGTCCCCCAATATTAATTAACAACCCCCACCCCCAATATTAATTAACAATCCTAGACTCTCTCTCTCTATCCCAGACTCTCTCTCTCCCTCCTTCTGTATCCTCCCACCCCACTCCCCACTATTCATCACCGCCTCCCACTCCCCACTACCCCCCACCGCCCCAGCCCCCACCCACCTCAATCTACTCCCTCCTCTCTCTCTCCATCCTCCTCCCTCTCTCAATCTGCCCCACCTCCCCACCTTCCCCTCCCTCTCTCAATCTGCCCCGCCGCCCACATTCCCTACCGCCTCACCCCATCCCCACCCATCCACCCTCACCCCCACCCCCACCCCCCACCCGCCCATCACCGCCCCTCACTGCACTGCCCCCCACTGCCTCACCCCCACCCCAATCGACCCCCACCATTCTCTCCCAATCGATCTGGAGAGACGAGGCCGGATCGAGGGCGGCTGTGGAGAAAAGACGTCGGATCTGGTGTATTCTGCCGTCGAATCCGACGACGCCGGCGGCTGGACGGAGCGACGAGGCCGAGACGCGCACACAACGCCGAATCTGGTATATTGATGCGGTTCTTTCGGTTTCTCCTTTGATTTTGTACTCTATGGTGATTTTGCCTAAATTATTTGCAATTTTCGCACCATAATAACAAGATGCAATTCATCTTGAGTACTTTCATAAATTAACAGGGGGTTAGTGGAATTGGTGGGTTTAATTGAATATTGCTACAACTTGGCAAAACTGACCTCGGTATTATTTCTTGAAAAATAATATGTGTTTAATATGCATTATTTCTTGAAAACTGATCTGTTTTGTGGAGTTCTGGATATTTTTGTGGGAAATTGATAATATGTGTTGGGGAATTTAGTTGGGAGCAAAATACTGTTAAATTATTTGGGATTTTTGATTTAATAGACTGTTGGATTTAATTGTGGGATATTATTTTTAGGATTTTTGTTGTTGATATTCTTAAATTTTCCCCTGTGTTTGTAGGCTTGGGAGTTACAAAAATGGTGGAGCAAAAAATAAGAAGACAATCTGGGAATCTTGTGTTTGCAGATATTCAAATAAATTGTTGTATTCTGCAATAGTTGTTGCATTTCTGCAACTAAATTGTTGTGTTATGCAACCCAATATGCAAATAAATTGTTGTGTTATTCAAATAAATTGTTGTGTTATGCAACCCAATCTGCAAATAAATTGTTGTGTTATGCAACTCAATCTGCAAAAAAATTATTGTGTTATGCAACCCAATCTGCAAATGTTATTTGAATACTGGAAGTGTCTTCATATGGTTTGTTTGAATGTAATTTTAGAATTTTTTATATCCTAAATGTTTATTGATAATGTTTTTTTTTTTAATTTGTGTAAATTTAAAAAAAAATATGTGGCTGCATTTTAATTACTGGGAATGAAAACTTCCCTGAAAACATGAAATTCAAAAATAAAAATAATAAAAAAGAAAATGAAAATGAAAATGAAAATGGGAAAGGAAAAAAAAAGGAATTTTTAGTTGCATTAATTAAAAGGAATAAATAATCGACAATAGAATAAATGAATTTTGGGTCATAAAGTCAAAGAAAAATTAAAAAAGTCCACCTAATTTTGGCTGAAAAATTTGAAAAATTCAAAATTAGAAAAAAAAAACAGACTGACACGCCTGCAAAATCAGCAGAAGGGAGGAAAGAGTTTTGTGGCATGGACCCCACAAATTGGGGTGTTTTGAAATGAAGGGAAAATAGTGAGGTTTAGTGCAATTACACCCTCCCAATTGGGGCTATAGGTTACTCACCCTTTTATTTAATATATTATATTTTAAAAATTGATTACTAGGGCTGAAAATCAAATAAAGTTATTCGATACTCGATTCGAAATCGTTTAAGCACCTTTCGAAATACAAATCAAAAAAATTTGAACATAAATTTATATATGTTCGGAATAGTCTAAAGCTCGGTTCGAACTCGAGCTCGATAACTAAAATTAAAATATAGGTAAAAATATCAAACTACTCGAGGTCAACTCATGTTCAGATCAATTAAAGCTCGTTCGAGCTCGACTCAAATAATTATCAAACAAGATCAAACATGAATATCAAAGCTCGATAACTTTTCAAACAAGCTTGAACATCAGTGCGCTCGACTCTTCTCGACTCATTTACAGCCGTGTTGATTACATTTGAATTGTATTAATCAATGCATATAAGATTTTGACAATTATATCAAGTGTGCCAGAAAAAGGAAAGGAAAAAAAGTATCTCTAAATATTGCATTGTGTGTAAAATATTTTACATATGCTAGTATATTTTTAATTATAACTGTTTATAATTTTTTTTTAATATTTAAATTCACTATAATTTGAATAATATCACTATTTTGATAATGTATGGCGTGGTTTTTATATTATGTGTCTGGAAGTTATGATAATCTTTTACTTAATTAGAGTAGATGTTAGATAATGTATAATTAATTTTTAAAAGATGGGATACTTTAATTATTTTCTAAATTTATTCATTGGTTATGCTTGTCACATTTTGTGTAGGTATTGAATCAAGCCCATTAAATATACATACAGCGTGCACTATAAGCAAGGAAAAAGCAAATTTATTTATTCTTTGTAATAATAAACTATTATAATACTAATCTAATTTTCTATTCAATTGTTATCTTTTATACCTTAGTTTTTGGGATTTGATATTGTGTTAATTCTTCTTTTAATATACAATTTATAGAAAAAATCAATTTAAGATCCGATTTTATTCCATGGAGCACGCTCACACATATTTTACGTAAAAGAATAAAATAATATAGGAGTTATTGTATTGTCAAAGATGGTTGTGAAAAATAATTTTACCCATATTTTATCTTTTTTTAGTTATCGAGCTCGAGTTCAAACCGAGCTTTAGACTATTCCGAACATATATAAATTTATGTTGAAATTTGTTTGATTTGTATTTCGAATTGTGCCTAAACGAGTTTTTACCAAACGATTTCAAATCGAGTATCGAATAACTTTATTTGATTTTCAGCCCTACACTACAAGAAAAAAGAGGTTTTACAACGGTTCAAAACCATTGTCTCTCTAAAAAATTGGCCGATGTAGAAGATCACGTTGTAGTAAGTGGGTATAAATAGACGACGGTCACTGAACCGTTGTATTTCGTCAATTACTACAACGGTTGAGAACAGTTGTGTATCACTATTCTGGAATGTTGTTGTAGCATAATCTATAAATATATAATAGAGCCAGGATTTCTATTTTTAGTTTTGGCTCCATTTTGTTGTATCCGTTGATCATATCTGGTGCTTCTCATATTAGCCGTTGGATCATTTTACATATTTGTTATGATATTGTTTTAATGACTGCATTAATATTGTTTTTAATATAATTGATGAGATTGATCTTTGCCTATAGATATTACCTTGCATTGTGGGACCGTTACATTTTGGTTTACCTATATATACATGTGTTTATTATTCATCCAATTATCATTCATTTATTTTATCTTTTATTTTGTTGTTTCTTTCTCTTGAAGGAAAAATGACTTTTGTTGCGGAAGTATGGAGTTTATTCTCAAACTCATGAGAATATGGAGTTTTTGTGGTCTATTGTTGCTGATCAATGTTTTATTTTCTTGGAGTAATATATCCGATTATCTATTGTATTATCTTTTTTTTTTTTTTTTGGTCATGTAGACCACACGAAAAAAATGTATCGTTTGTGGACCACAATATAGATATGTTTGTATCAATTTATTTATCAAGCATTGTATATCTCCCAAAAAAATTCAAGTCTAATATATGTCACAACTTCGTTCAGGAGCCTATTTTATTTTGTAGTTTCCATTTGGTAATATTGGATTGTGCTTCATTCAAACAATATATGTATTATATTACAAATTTCACATATTTTATATTTGACTATGTGGTTGATTTATTCAGAAGAATTTATATATATGAAATAAAATTATTTATTGTGAAAATTGTTCTTTTAGTAATAATTACATTTTCAAACTGCGTCTAATACTTTATGCGATATGTGTTACTTTTTTTCTTATCATATAATTTACTAATAATACATTTTCGTGTTTATTCAATATTTTTTTTGTATTCTTTTGTTGTGCTTATTAGGTTTTTCGGAAATAAGAGATTTTTTTTTATGTTTATGAAACTTAAATAAAAATCTATAATATATAATACACCCCACATTTCACCTATTTTTTTTTTTTTTTTGGCGGGAGATCACTTCAGCAAGATTTTTTTTGTTCCTCATCTTGGCTGTTTAATTTTATATTAATGGTGGGCCTTTTTTTTTTGCCCTATTTTGATGCAATTTATGGACGGTTATGAATTTGATTTCTTTTAAATGCAGTGCATCGTTTTGACTTTTACTGATACGGCTTTTATTGTGTTCCTTTTCTTTTTCCCAAATCTTTTGTTTTGCTGATGCAGTTGAAATCGTTTGTAGGGTTTGGATGCCGAGTTGTATTCTTTGATTGTGATTCGTTTTTTTGGTTGCTACATATTCGGCCCGAGGATCAATAGTATATAATTAATTTTTAAACTCCAATAGAATACCTCTGAGAATTTGGTTAAATTGGTGATTAAGAATTACGGTTGCGGTTTCCGTATTGAGGATGGACTTTTGTTGTACTTGAATTGTTGCTGTGTGTTGTAAAACGTCAATGAATTGGTATTGTGACGTTTTGGTTTACATATTTATTAGTTAGGTAGAAAAAATTGTATACCCTTCCATCGAATTATTTAAGTTGTGGTATTGCACATATTACTTAATTAATTAAAACACAATATTAAAATAAAAATATAGAAATGTTAGTTACATTGATTTATAGATAGATATAGAATGCATGTAATTAATTTATTAATCTCTAATTTCAATTATGGCTATTGCTGTAAAAAAAAAATATGGCTCATTCACTTTTAACAACAATTAACTAAAATCTATCTCATTTAATTCATCCTCAATAAATTTATATTTAGGGGTAAAGTGAATAAAATCACGACGAATTTTAATTCAAATGCACTTTAATCTAAATATTAAAAATATCACAAATTAAACTCCAATTAGTTTGTTTAAAAAAAAATTGCAATTGAGGTTTTTGGTTAGTTTACCCAAGTCCGAATGCTAAAGTGTCAAGAAAATTGCATTTTCATTATTCCAATTAGATGCCACATCATATTTTATTTTTAGAAGTAAAAAATAAAACTTAAAAATAGATTTATATTGTAATATACTAACCTCATCCCCTGATTATTTGCACACCTACATTATTTATCTGTCACAAAAAAGGTTATATTTATATGTTGTATTTATCATTTTTTATATACAACATACTACTCCCATCGTCCACCAATATTTCAACCACTTTTCTTTTTTAGTTGTCCATCAATCTTTTACTCATTTTTTTAAATAAACACCACTTGCAAATAAATAGTTGAGTCCCATAATACACCCCACAATACTCTTACTTTATCAAATTTTTCTATAAAATACTAATTTTATTAAACTATGTGTCCAACATTAAAGGGGTAAAAGATTCATGGGCGGAGAGATTATATGATATGTTTAATTAATCTTTGAGTAGGTTTTATATGAAAATGATTAATGATAAACTCATCATGAAACTATTTTAAAGTATTGCTTATTTGACCAGGAGTATCAAAAATCTCATCAGGAGTATAAAAAATTAGGGTCAATAAAATCTACAACAGTTACAATATAATACCACTGACCAGATTAATAATATTTTTTATGAGATTTTCGATACTCCTGATCAAATATTTGATACTTTAAAATTATTTCATGATAAGCTTATTATAAATTATTTTCATATAATACTTTGCTTTAATATTTTAATTATGTTACTTTGTCGATTCTTTTATTTGTATTGCTAAAATGTTGTATTTTGAGTTTGTTTTTTGTTTATTTTATCATTCAAAATCAAATATGAAAATTACTAATTCTTATTAAATTAAATATGAAATTGTTTATAGATAAGTTTATTTTATGATTTTTTATGCCCATTATTTTATTTAGTTCACTTACTTCTAATTCCACCACATACATGAACCATTGAACAATATTAATTATTGTCACTAACATATATTAGTTGTTTTTATTGAAGGTTATTAGTTATTTTCACTGAAGATGTATAAGTTGTTTCAATGGTTCATGTATGAAAATTTCACTCTATACATACTCAATCAATTTTGGCAAAACATGTTTCCTCTGCTTTTCTATTTTTTAAAATTCATTCTAACATAACTATTCTCACCTATAATTATTCTACTATTAATAAAATTGATTTTTTTTACAAACACATTACTTTCTCAATTTAATTTAAATTATTATTTATTCAATCATACAATACTTTTGACTTTAGTTAATTTTTTTTAATTAAGACCACTTTCTTTTGAAGTGGTTAGAGTTTCAAAACACACACTTAAGTATATCCACTTAATGAATTTTTTTCATATCTAAATATGTTAATATCATTTTGTAAAAAAAAAAAAAATCATAGTATCAAATTTAAAAAAAAAAATTGTAATCAATCCTAACGATTTAATTTCTAAATTAAATAATAGAACTTCAAGTAATATTTTTAGTGAATACAACTAATACACTTCTGAGCTGATACTTTTAGTGCAGTTCATATAATTTACTAATACCCTTTAAACAAATTTTACCGTGAATATTATTCACATAATACCTTCTCATATTTTTTTTTTTTTACAAAAACTGTAAATTTATTCTATTTTCATCTTTTTAGTACAGCGTGGTGTTTATGATTCAATAATGAGATCACTTAAGTTAAATGCCGACAATGTTTTTTTTTTATTATTATTATTATTGTACGGTTATGGTGGTACCAATTTTTCTTTCTTTCACAGAAGACATTATATGCATGTTTACAATCTAAAGGTAATATATTATTGATGTAGCATCAAGTAGTATAACTTCTCTTCCTCGCCACCATTAGTTCATCTGAGTTATGGAATGCGTGCATTGTTTTGAACTTGACAAAAAACATGAAGTTGTTGAATATAAATTACGATCAAGGGATGAATGAAATAATCTTGAATTTAATACTACAAAAAATATAGTTTTTCAAGAAAATTATATAAATATTTAGAGTTTTGAAATAACATTTTTTTCTTTTATTAGGAATATCATGTTTTTTTTTTGATAAATAAATATTATGATTAATCATATGGATTTTATTTACTATTTAAATTTGTGTATACTATAAAATATTGATGTGTGTGTAGGTTTAGTAATTTATTTATAATGGTAACCGGACAATATCATGGTTGGTATAACTATTATATTATATTATATTTATATTAACTCTATGTATATATAATTGATTTTAAATTTTATAATTTTTTTTAAATATGTGTTAAATAATTAAATTAATACATAATGACATAAAATACTATACATGAAATGTGTTAAGTCAATTATAGAAATTTTATCATTAATTATTCAAAAATGGATTATTATTTTTCTGATGAAAATTGTTTAAGTGTTTGTATATTGTTTTGTTATACAAAAAAATGTGAAACATTTTGAATAAGTATATATTTGAAAGTGATACAACAACTCTATTTGTAATTATCTTCTAATTGGTACAATTGATGTTAAATGTTCTGATGTCTCTGGTAGTTATTCAATATTATATTGTAAATAATTTTAAATTATACTTATTATATTTACGATTAAGATGAGTTGATGATAAGAATTATAAAATAATATTCAATTCCTTATGAATATATATTTTATAATAAAATGGACACTTTTCATGTTACACCTACGTATATTTAAAAAGTTGTATTAAAGATATTATGCTAAATCATTATAATAATGTATAAAACATAAAATAAAATGATTACATAAAAAATATAGTTATGAAAATGACTTCCGTGCAAAGCATGTGTAGGAAATATTATTGTGCTTTTGTGAAATACAATAATGCTGAATTCAAATGTTGTTTGGTGAAATTTATATATTTTATGCATATCTATTTTTTTAATTTCCTACTGAAATTGTAAATGTCATTATTTTTTTATTGTTACATAACATTGTCGGGTGAAAACTTTTTTGGAGAATAATCGAGTTTTCTTATATTGAAGTATGTCAAAATTGAATATTTATTATGGATCTAATTTTATTGCTAATACGAGTCGTCACATGCTTCATCTCACTAATTTTGGTATAAATTTGGTAGGAATGTTGGATTGCATAAATTAAAATGGTAAAATTATTTTAAAGAATTATAATAGTATATTGATATTGGAGGAAGAGTGATTTCTCAATCATTGTGTTGCAATTTATCCACACACCGTGAACAGCCAAACCTGCATAGATCACCATCGAACAGAACATCCAAACTTAGGCATTTATACGTAACCTAAAATTGGACGGTAATAAAAATTTGAGTCACGCCTGGAGGTGCCTGGAGGTGAAATTGGGTCACGGCTGAAAGTGGGTGGAGGTGAAATGTTAAATAGTTCATATTATTCATCTAATTCATAGCCTAATTGTGTGGAGATGAAAATCCAAGTCATGCTTTAGGTCATAAAGGCCTATCTTAAAAATATTTTATGTTATGTTCTTATTGAGACATAAATTTGTTCATACATTGTAATGACATAATCTTTACAAAATAGTCGTTATAATTGGTTTGATTTGATTACTTTTTTTAATTATTTGTAGGGTGTTATCTCACTCTTTTAACCTATAAAATTATTTTTAACAAATATTTAATAAGTTATAAATTAATATTATATGTTTGATTTTGTTTTTTTTTTCTTTTTACAAGAAAATGTATTATTTAAAAATATTGTTATATTGTAGATTGTTGTTTAAAGTAGTTTAACTATAGCTTAAAATTGAGTGAGACTGTCTAGTGGAACTACATAATACAAATTTAAATACTCTTATCCTATGTTGAAATGTTAGTGCGATAGGTCCAATTTATATTCTATCCCAAAAGTAAATTTTATATGAAAATGATTAATAATAAACTTATCATGAAACTGTTTTAAAGTATTGATTATTTAATACTATAAATAGAATATACAAAATTTAATGAGAAGTATCTGTATCGTTAATTTGAGTTCAAGAAAAATTTTAGTTATATTTTTAATTTTTTTTTTAAGATTGTTAACAAATAAAGGCAAATTCATTAAAAAGAAAAAGAAAAAGGTACGAGTTGCCCCACAGCCCGGGGCAAAAGCTCAAAACTATAATTATTAGTTTAAAATATATATAACTATAATTAGATTTTTAGTTTTATAATTAAAATATAGTAATTATTATAGTTTAAACAATATAACGAATACCGGCCGTGCGAAGCACGAGATTTACGATCACTAGTAATTTCATAATATTGGGATAGACAACAATGTTCAACCGTTGTTGTTCTCTAATACATACAACATCTTATAACCGTTGTCTTTCTGTAAAAAAGAAGTTGTTGTACCATATATTTTTCTTAAATTTCAAGGAAAGACAATGGTTATTAACCGTTGTCTGTTCATATTAACTACATCGTATTTAGACAGTTGTCTTTCCATTAAAATAAGCACAGAATATTTCATAAATTTATTGGATAGACAACCGTTATCTTTCCTAAATATGAGCTATTTTGTATTTTTTATATTTCAATTACGTAAATATATAATAAAACCTGTAATAAATTTTCTAGACAATTAAGCAAAAATAACCATAATACCATCAACATTCATTCCAAATACTACACAATCACTGTATAATAGAAGTTCATAAAAGTGTTCCACACCATCAACAAAATACCATAAATATGAGTTTACAAAAGTTTAAAATACTAATTAAATGAATGCATTAACATTCATTTACAAAAATTTCAACCAACTTGTGCATTTTTCTTCTGTTCCCCAGCAACATTCATGCACCCTTTTTCGTACGTAGATCTCGTCACTACATTAAAAAAGAAATAATATTTTAGCAAACATACAAATCATATTAATCTTCATATTAAAATAAAAAAATTCCACAAAACAATAAAGGTGTAGCTATGCTATATTTTGTTTAATTTCAATCATTTCTAATATTAAATCACTGCACCTACAAGAATTAATTCCAAGAAAAAAACTAAGAAATACCTAAACAAACCTCGATCTATTCAGACATATTTCTTTGAATGAATTCAGCCCATTCAGCCCGCATTTCATCAATTTCCTTCATAGAGTAAGTTGCCGTTTTTGGAAACTATAAAACACAAATGAATTATGCATTTATATCAAATATATATGAAATGCTTATAACACATGAAAATAATATAAGCATTACCAATGACTGCAGTGAAGATATTTCCACTTGTCCATTAAATTCGTAAATTATTTTCATAAAGCAACGAACGTAGAAGCCGCATTGGTAACAATCAGGCTGTCTAGGGACCTAGATATGAAAAATAAAAAATAAGCAATAAATGTATAGTATAAACAATCAGCATGCTGACTACTAGTTTTCTTTATGTACCTTCAGTGTCTTCCAGATGGTGGATTTCTTACAATTCTTATACAACCCCACATTATTCAATCTTAAAGCCCTTCACGTTTTGAAAAATATGTGATCAGCAAATCAACTACTTATAATTTTCATATATAAAATGGTCGGATAACATAAACAGATAAACTTACAAATCAACTACTTTCTTCCACACTTGATCTATGTTGCGCCAATAGAGAGGATCCAGATAACAAACCTCTAACTTGTGTGGGTCAATCACAGTCAAAATTCAATGCTCATTGATAAGAATACACGCATTAAATATAGAACAAGTATTATAGTAAAAATAGTTAATTAATACTTACTCTATATTACATGGCACCAAAAGTAGTTCATTGGAAGATACTTGAATCAGCCTTGATGAAAGATTGCGTGCTCTTCGATCAATATCGTTAGTTTGAAATTTGTGTCCAGGGTAAGGTCCTAATTCGTTTAGACCTACAACTTTGTCCTCACAATTATACCACTTATCAAACAGGTACCTATCATTCATTAATTAACGAGTTATAAAAGAAAGCAATAAATATGTAGTGATTTATACAAAAGTCAGTAAATATTGATTACCACGTGTAAACCACAATGCACGAGCATGATATTGGCTTTAGTCGACAAAAAGTGTCTACATCATCCAAGTCAAGATGGACAACTAGTCATGGCCAAAGATTTCTTCATCTACTAGATACAAAGACTAGAAACAATCAAATAGATCTTGAGATTACAAGAAATTATTTCCACAAAATAAAAAGATGTGAAAATGCCTATAATGTTTTGTTCTTTTTTATTAAACCATTGTAATAACATCTATTCATTTCCACAACTAAATGTCAAAGTAAATAGCTATGCTAAATGAATAGACCACCAATAGCAAACCTCGATATAGTCATGAGAAGCTTTGAATCAGTTGGATTGCAGAAGCAATAACCTTTAACTCATTTTCTTGAAAGCGTCATTTTCACATCTTGAACTAAGTTTCAGGTATGCAGTGCAACTTGATCTCTGCCATAGTAATAATACAGAGTATTCATTAACGCATAGTGAGAACTGAGACAAGACATTAACGACCAAACAATAACACAAGACTTACAATGGTACGTTACATACGTACATCCTGATTAATTGTACTTTGTGAATATTTCTGGGAATACACACTAAATCATTTTAGATGTTTAATTCAAATATACAAAAGTCAGAAATGAATCCACATTTATTTTCCTTGTGAGTATGCAATGCATTTAACATGAAATCAACCATTGCTCTAACATGCACAATATTAATTATCTAAGGTGATTATATATACCATTAATCCTTTAACACAAGTTTCAAGATCAGAACAAAATAACAAATTTAATTAATCAACCAAAGTCCAGAAGATAGTTTTTATCCAATATTTTAAAAAATATAAATATTGAACTGAATATAAGTAATAACAATGATAATAACGATAATATAATACTAATAATAACAACTATTTTAGATATTAATTCACACCTAACCAAGGGTAATATGAATTCTTCTATTTATCAACTATAACATGTTTTAAGATAAAGAGTTAAGCTATAATCCTGTTACATTAATTTTTAAAAATATATAAACAAAACTCAAAGTATTTCAAGTGAATTTTGTGTCTAAACAAAGTATGCATCTTGTTAAATATCAATATTATCCAAATATTAAGGTATGAATATTGACAATTTTTATTTTCCTAGATAAGCAAATTAAAATATGGCTTTGCTCCTTTAGTTGTGAGTTTTGCAACCAAGGTAGTTGCCAAGTTTTTCTCGTGAACCCAAAAACCAATCAAGGTAGTAATCTTGAAGTAAATAACAGGAGATAACAAAAATATATTTGAATTTTATATTTATAAGAAAAAATATATTACAATTTTATAAGCATAAAAAGAGTAGACTTGAGCTTTGGAATCTTATGAATTGAAACAATTAGTGATATCTTGTAAAAATGTATAGGTATCCATATCACATACTAATGACAAACAGATTATGAAAGTGAGGCAATTATATATATATATATATATATATATATATGTATATATAAAATTTCAATCCCTTGTTTTAGTTTTACATTTTCGACAATGTAATCCTATTTTTTCCTCTACTTCTATGATTAAATCTCATTCCCTCTGTTTTCTTCCTCCATTTCTCCTGTTAATTCCCTTTCTACTGCCATTTTTCAGTTTTCCCATCAACAATGAAAAAGGGGTTTTCTTAAGAAATGAGTTGACATATTATACAACTAACAATTGTCTGTTTTCCTATATACCAAGATATTTTTTCTAGCATCTAAAGATAAGATGATTAGAGATTGAATAACAAATGGATGAGAAGAGTAACCATCACAAATAAAATCTGCAAAGACATGCCAAGTTCAATATAATGACACTTGAAGTACATAAATAAAATATAAGAGTAACTAAAAAAGTTACCATTCCTTGAGCAATGTTCTCGTCCATATTCATTCACAATGGCAACAAGATTTTGAAAGCCCATGTTGAATGTGATACAAATGCAAATGTAATGAAGAATGGATTGAAACTGTTTCAATGAATTTAGAATGTTAGGATTGACATTGCTGCTTTCTCAATTAACATAGCCCACTCTCTAAAAACCAAGTAGAGTATAATTAGATGAAGTATAGATGTAACTAATGGTTCAGTGCAACACCGATTTAAGAAATTTTTTAGGCTGAAGATGCTCTCACTCACAGGAAGAAAAACAAAAGGA
This sequence comes from Ballota nigra, assembly GCA_947034835.1. Taxonomy (NCBI): domain Eukaryota; kingdom Viridiplantae; phylum Streptophyta; class Magnoliopsida; order Lamiales; family Lamiaceae; genus Ballota; species Ballota nigra. The sequence continues at coordinate 63,453,052 of OX344729.1, forward strand.
AAGAAGTGAACCCGGTTAACTATCATAAATATCACTTCGTCGACTATCATAAACATCACTCTCACTCAAGAGAAAAAGAAGATGCTCTCCTCTATCATACTTTTTTTTTAATTATTTCTCTCTTTCTTTTTTCCCTAAGATCTCTCCATTAATTACATCCAAAATGATTTTGATCAATATTAAAGAAATTGAACAACACCTTTTACTCATCTAATGAAAATCCTCAATTGCTAGAAATCATACTCTTTTTTCTAGTAAGAACAGTGTGCTTCTCACCCAATCAGAGGGAAAAAAAATTAAATTTAAAGCATAAAAATAATAACAGTGGCCTTCTCTATCAGAGAGTCAACGACCAACAATACAGATGAATTAAACTTTCATGGATATGCTCATGTATTATCATTCAACATAAGCTCCGAGAAACTTAACTATGTATCGCATTTTCCCCAAATATAGAAGTAATATAAAATACAGATAAAGTTCTTCATCTTCCATAGTATAAAGTTCATATAATTCCATAAGAAGAAAATTCTCAATCATACAAAACTAATTACACATTAAAGAAAAGCAGGGGCTTATCTTAATGGAGTTCTGAAACAGAATCTCGTTTATGTCAAAATTTATTCAACTTTCGAATCTAGGGCATGAGACAAAGAGAGCGAGAGCGAGAAAGTGGGTCGGGGAGGGGGAGAGAGAGAGAGACCACAGAAATTGCTTACCCATTCTTTCACAATCACGTCAATACCCAACTCAACCCATCCTTTTGCATCTAAGGATTGTACGTGGGAGCACCTAGGTTCCAGGCGAAAGCAATAGTGCGGCGAAGTCGACGACAAAGTGGAGATAATTTACGGCACGATGGAGGCAGCTATGGAGGAATTAATGGGAGTTTTGGGAATTCTGCCTTAGGGCACGATGGCCGCAGCGGGAAAAAAGAGTGAGGGAAAAAGGGGGAGGCAGCGTGAAAATTGTCTAAGTATGGAGTATAAGTGCTATTTTAAAATTTTGAAAGTGTATTTGTAAAAGTGTTGAATCCAAATATTTAAAATGTTATTTCAAAGAGTTAAAAGTGTTATTTTTAAAGCTGGTCAAACAATACTTTACAACAACAGTCAATGAACCAATGTATTTCACTATTTTCTAGGATGCTGCACAATGAAGATCTACAACGTTCTGACACTGATGTCTTTCAGTGTTTTCTACTGAAATTTTTTGATTCGCAACATAGAACTACAACGGTTAACCATAACCGTCGTATATCATTTAAAACCTGTTCTGAAAGACAACGGTTATACTTTACGCAACATGTTTTTTACTTTATACAACAATTTTTTCCGAAACCGTTGTCTTTCCAACGTTGCAAAACCTCATTTTTCTTGTAGTGCTAGTAATCAATTTTAAAATATAATATATTAAATTAAAAAAATACTCCCTATAATTCACTACTAATGTAATAATAATACGTAATCAATCAATTTATTAAAATAATAAAGGACCATAATTATGAACTCGAGTTTCAAAGATCAATCACAAGTATATTCTCACTCACCTTCCTTCCTCATACTCATGCAACAATAACAAGAAACACCAAGATCAAACATGGATGTGCACTCAACAATGTGTTTAACTCCCTCACAAGTGTATATCAATGATAAAGGGACTCACTCAAACAATCAATCACTCATATCGGCAGCCATAGGCTTGTAAGCACTCTCAACTCCGACCATACTCTAGAAATCAATGCCGAATCAAAAAAGACTTTTCTCAAGGTTGTAATGTAGGCTCTTTGGACATGTGGGATATCAATATGGTAAGTGACTCAAGTGAATGGAGAATAGAAAGTCAAACTTTGGTACTTCGAGATTGGGAACAGAATACTTCAAACACTTTCAATCAACACACTTTCAATTCCAATACTCTCAACACTTAAATTTTTTCTTTCTCACTCTTTTCACTTCTCTCAATCACTTCACTTTTTTTTTTTCACAAACATATGAGCTCGTTTTTTTTTTCTTTTCCTCATTCTCAATTTTTTTGTCTTTCCCACAACTCATTACTTCATCACACCTTCTTCTCATAATCACTCAAGCAATCACATTTTCCTTTTTCAACTCAAATCAATCCCTTCACATTCACACTTTTCCTATTCTCCACTCAAATTGGGACAAAAAGGCTTAGGAACTTGGAATATTGTTTAAATGTGCTAGCAAATGAAATCGGCTTAAAGCTCAAAGGGGCTAACAAGGGACAAATATCAATGGTCAGGAATTTTTTTGGCTAAGTGACTCAATCAAAACAAAGATGGCCTAAGATCACATTCGGCATATCAAACTAGACACAATCAAGAAGCAAGAGCACACACAAGTTCTAGCATCCTCTAAGGTGACGACTCACTCACAAACGAAGATATTATTTTATGCATCAAAATCTCAAAAGGCTCAAATCTCACGGCTTTCACATCCATGCTAGTCCTAGTGAATTCTCACTCTCATCACACAAGTACTCAAAAGGAAAACTCGCAAGCATACTAGTTCTCTCTCAAATCCACTCTAACTCAAACACTAACACAAAAGAATTCCTAACTCACCCTTACAACTCACCAACTCATACTCACACTCAAAGATAGCAATCAACAAGCATAAGATGATTGATAGGCATGAAATATGTATTAGCACATCAAAACACTAACAGCCCAAGGAGCATCTCAAGACTCAAATAACCAAACTCATCTCAAAGAGATGTGTGTGCCTGTGCAATGTAACAATAAAACATATAAAAACTCCACCCCCCAAACTTCGACCTTGTGAAGAGGTCTATGTTTGGGGTTGTGGGTTACCTCATCCAAACAATTCAGTTTCTCTAAACAACGCAACACACTCCCTTGCTTGAGTTCCTCCCTTTTGGATAACTCCATGATTCCTCTACTCTCTCGAGACAAGCCTACAAAATAAAACTCTCAAGCACGAGGTTAAAACTTACGATTCAACAACACCCTAATAACATAAAAAAACTGGAAAAAAATGGGTTGCCTCCCATTTAACGCTATTTTTAAGGTCCTCATGCCGGACCAAGCTCGAAGGAGCTTACGGGACATCATACTCGAAATTACCTCCCTTACTCTCATAAGAGTGGTGGTTGAATTCCCTTCCTTGATGCCCCTCCATCATGAGCTCCTTTGCTTCCTTCTCATCCCCAAGTGGTATACTAAGCAATTTCTTGCGCTTGGACTTTTTCTTCTGAACTCCTCCTTTCCCCTCCAACTGGACCTCGTCCACCTTTTTCACTTCTTCATCCTTCAACTTCTTCCCTTTATCCCTATCAAAATAATCAGGGTCATAATGCTCATGGGTTAAATTATCAAGTGAAGGACTAACGAGATCATGAATATGAGAAAGATTAGAGATAGGAGGTGTGTTTTCAACACGAGGATCAATTGCATCCATGCAATAACAGCTTCCATCCCCCTTCGGGTACTTCATGACCTCATAGAGGGAAATCTTTATCTCTTGATCGTCAACTTTCAACGTGATCTTCCCGTTTGCCACATCTAACACCATTCCGGCCGTTGCTAAGAACGGTCTTCCCAAGATCAATGGAACGTGCTCATCTTCCTCCATGTCAAGTACTACAAAGTCGGCTGGAAAGATGTGACCCCCAACCTTCACGAGGACGTCTTCAACTACACCTTGAGGTCGAGTAATAGACCGGTCGGTAAGTTGAAGCGTCATCATTGTTGGCTGAAGTTCTCCACCTTCCAACTTCTTGAATAGTGATAATGGCATAAGATTGATGCTCGGCCCAAGGTCGCACAATGCTCCCTTCTTGACTCCATTCCCGATATCACATAAGATCGTGAAACTCCCGGGATCCTTCAACTTCGGTGGAAGTGCTTTGTGCACTAATGCACTCACCTCATGGTTTAGCTGCACCAACTTGGGTTCATCTACTCGCCGTCTCTTCGCAATCAAATCCTTCAGGAACTTGGCATTATTCGGCATCTGTTCCAAAGCATCATAAAAAGGAATGTTAATATGCAGCTTTTTAAAAATATCAAGGAATTTAGCGAATTTCTCATCAAGCTTCTTTTTCATGAAGCGCTGTGGATACGGGACGGGTATCACCGATTTGGGTACCCCTCATTCATCACGCTCTGTCTCTTTTACTTTCTCCCTTGCTTCCTTTGCCTTCTTCCACTTAGGAACTCTCTCAATCTTCTCAATTCCTTCCTCTTCAGGCTCTTTGCTCTCATTGGACTCATCCATATCTTTACTCTTTTGAATGCCTTCACCTTCAACCCCTTTCTCAACTCCCATCTCTTCAATCTCATCTCTATCTGCCTCCGGCTCTTTTCCTTCTATCTCAACCTCTCATTGGGGCGTCTCAGAATCAGCAGGCATCTGAGGACCATCATAGTTGGTCCCACTTCTAAGCTGGATCGCCTTGCAATGCTCTTTCGGGTTCCCCTCCGGTATAGAATGATATTTACCTGGCTCTCTTCCCAATGATTTTACGATCTGAATCATCTGAAACTCTAATGAAGTGAACCGTCGGTTGTTCTCTTGTTGAACTCGATTCCACTCTATGTCTCTCTTTTGGAGTTCTTGATCACACTGATCACCTTTCTTATGCAGCTCTTTAACATCATACTCCAAAGAGGACAATCTCTTGCTACCTTCCTCCACCTTCTGGAGGATAGCTCTCAACATTTCCTCAGTCGAGGCACTGCCTTCTCCACCAGGAGGTTTAGAACCTGGAACAACACCTGGAGGAACTGTAATTCCAGCCTTAGGATTAGCATATGAGAAATTCTCACTCTTCCTCCATGTATTCTGAGGAGACTGCTGGCCTCCTTGATATCCTTATGTGTTCCTACATTGATTTTGAGGCGGCTGTGGAACTGGAGGTACAAATGGCTGGCCATAAGAAGGCCTTCCAAACTGATTGCCACCTTGTGGATACCCGTCTTGTGGATAGTTAGGCCTTCCCATATAGTTGGCCTCTTCATGCTGGCTCATGGGTGGGTCCACTTTCTCGCTCACTGCTACATTCCCTCCAACCAGATTCTGCCCCATCTCAAGGTTGCTGATCTTCTCCATCATAGCCATCAACAGCTTCCTCGTACCCTCATTCTCTTCCAACTTACACGCTCTCTGAAATTCTGGATCCTCGTTCCATGCCCCGGCATTCGTGACAATGTTGTCGACAATTTCTCTACATCTCGCTACCCCTTGGTTCAGAAAAGCTCCACTGGCACATGCATCGAGATGGGCTTGACCAGCCTTGCTGGCTCCACTATAGAAGAATGCCATGATATCTCCCTCGTTGTACCCGTGCTGCGGGCACTCAATCAACATGTTCGAGTATCTCTCCCATGCCTGGCGTAAGTCCTCTCCTGGCTTCTGGCGGAAGGAATTAATCTCTATCCTTGATTTAATCATTCTAGATGGAGGATAGAATCGCTCGAGGAACAGACGCTCGAGCTCGGCCCATGTGGTTACACCTCCCCGTGGGAGCGTGTTATCGTACCACTCCTTGGTTATTCCCGTCAAAGAGAATGGGAACAACCTGAGCCTCTTGGCATCTTAAGACATGCTGTTATAATTGAATGTGGATGCTATCATCAGAAAACTCCTCAGATGGGTATGAGGATTCTCCTTCCCAACCTCCCCTTTGAATTGATTCTCGGTAAGCAGCTTAAGAATTCCTGGGGAAATCGAGAAGTTATTTGCCTCTACAGGGGGCAATGCCACTCCATCATAGTACCTCTGCAGTTGTGCCGCGAACCTTCTTTGAATAGCCATGTTCTGATCTGCGTTCTGAGGAACGTGCTGAGGATTAGCAGGTGGTACGGGTACTTGTTGGGGTGGTGGTGGTTGATAAACTGGTGGTTGGTTGTAAACAGAAGGTGGAGGGTACGGGTATGGTGGATATGGATAAGGTGGGTATGGGTAAGGGTAGGGTAAATTATGTTGTGGAAAGTTGTTCTGTGGGTAAGCAGGGTTGTTATGAGGATGTTGGACAAGATTATAAGCTGGATTGTTTGTGTTCTGTGTACCCGGGTTTAGGCTCTGGCTATCTCCTAACGGAACTTGATTTTGGCTACCACTCCCGCCAGTGCCGTCAACTCGGTCCACTACCTGATTGAACCCATTCGCAGCATCATTCAACTCATTGGTGATGTCCATGTTAACGTTCTCGTTCTCTCCTCCGGCAGAGTTCATCCTTCTTAAGAAGGCTCTGTTTATTCTTGCTATTGTCTCAGGACCCAACTGTAATCTCTCTTCGCTCGCAGCACCTTATGAACGTGTTTTCATAAACCTGAAACACTAACAAAAGAATAAAAATGCAACTGCCGAAAATACTACGAAATAAAACCGAAAAGTAAATCACCCACTACTAACTACTAAGCTATCTACAAGTCCTATTCAAAAGAAATACAACGCCATCCCCGGCAACGGCGCCATTGACTTGAACCGAATATACCAGCTTTCCACTAGTAGTTTCCCCGCAAGAGTACGGGTTCACTGTAGTATGGGCAAGTATAGGGACTAAGTATTATCGAACCCAAGGGAAAGTGTGTATGCGAATAGATCCCTGAAGATCTACGGGTCGTAGCTAATATGAGTGTATGTTTGGGGATTTTTCAAAGAATTAAATCTAAGCTAAAATAAACTAATTAAATTAAAGAACGAAAGAAATGAATTAACAAAGGTTTGTATTCAAATAAGTGATGGTGATGCTCAGGATAGGAATCCCTACTTATACTAACGGAGCAGGTACATAATCAAAATAATTGTGACGCACAAGAAATAACCTAAGTAAAAGATTGTAAGATGAAAGCTCAAGAATTAATACCCTAATACTTTATCCTAGCAATCGACTTCACTAATCCACTAACGAGTTAATAGATCGTACTTAATTAATGAGACCCTAATTTAAACTAAGGTGATGCGGTCGTCCTCCTTAGATAAGCCGGTAGATTAATTAACCCTTTCTAAACCCTCTCATTAAGTCTACTCGTTGTTAAAGAGTGATAAGATCGTCCTCTCTCTAACACTTTTCGAACGAAATTCAAGAATAAAGTTAAGATTGATTTTAAGAATTCATTAATTAAGAGAATTAAAACCCTAATGTCACGAATTACCCTAATTACATACCCACAACCGACTTCTACGAGTTTATCCTACCCTAAGCATGCAAGGGTTTTAGCTAGACATGGTTTTTACGAAAACAAGAACAATTGAATAAGTAACGAACATAAACATAATGATTATAACGAATGAATTATCAAACATAAACTAGGGTTGAAAGAAAACTAATGCTAAGAACTGAATTTAAATTAAGAAAACTAAGTCTCAACGTATTAATGAACAAAGGTCTCAAGAAACGGTATTAAAAAGCAAAACCGTACTATGAATTCGTAAAGAAAACTTCAAAAACCTGAATCTCAAGCTTGCTCGTCGAAAACTAACTCTAAAAGTACTATCGTATCAAGTGGTATGTGGTGGTCTCAAGTTATACTATGTAAAAATGTGCTCCGAAGGGGTATAAATAGGCAACGGGTCGAATCGGGAGTTAATGGGCCAAAAATCACGTACACTCGTGCACTGCTTATGCACTAGTGCACGAGCTCACCCCCGTCGTGCGCTCCAATTCTTCCAGAACCCAAAAAAAAATACTCGACCTCCATCGCTCGTGCACTAGTGCACGACCAGCGTCTGCTTGTGCACTAGTGCACGAGTTGTACCTTCTCGAGCGCAATACACGACCGCTCGTGCACTATGTGCACGAGTGTTCCTTGCTTGTACACTCCAATGATACTTTTGCTCCCTCGAACTAATACTCTTCGTATTTCTTCGTATCTTCTCATCCGGGCATCCGTTTGAGTCGATTCAAAGTCCTCCGAACTCCTCTTTTCACCCTCTATCCATCTATGAGCATCAAAGAGACAAATTCATTAGTTTATGAAAATGGTACTCAAATGACTCTAAATACTCATATAAATCAATCAAAACAAGGGCATTTCGAGTGACGAATCATGACAATTTCACGCCTAATCAAACTACTAACCTAAAATCAATCAACTTATAATATTTGTTAAACCACTAAACTAAAACCAATTAAACTAATAAGTCAACTAATCTTATTCAAACTAGTACTAAACTAAAATTAATCAACTAATATTATTCTTTTTTTTAACAAATAAACTAATATTATTCAAACTAAAATTAATCAACTAATATTACTCAAACTACTAAACTAAAATCAATAAACTTATAATATTATTCAAACCATTAAACTAAACTCAATTAAACTAAAAACAATCAACTAATATTATTCAAACTACTAAACCAAAATTAATTAAACTAAAATAAACAATAATATTATTCAATCTACTAAACCAAAGTTAATCAACTTATAACATTATTCTAACCACTAAACTAAAATTAATCAGCTAATATTATTCATACTAAATTGGAATTAATATTCAACCATACTAAAATGATATTATTCCCTCTGTCTTAGAGTTACTTGCATACTACCATTTGACGTTCGTTGTAAATAGGGTTGTATTAGACATTGTGATTATGCGTTTTTTATATTTAACATACTACTTGCGACATTAACGATCAACGATATTGCAAGTTATATACATTATATAAAACAAAATAATTTACACAACATATAAATAAAATATGCAGGTTTGCAAGTAATCTTGAGACGGAGGGAGTAAAATTCAATCAATCAATCAACTAATATTTTAGACTAAAATATTATTAATACTCAATCTTCTAAAAATTAACAATCATACTAAAATAGTATAAAATTCAATCATACACAATCGTTATACTAATATTGTATCAAAATAAATCATACTTAATCATATATACTAAAAAATATTCAATTCTGATTTATATTAACAATCACACCAAAACTCAAACATATTTAATGAACTACGTAAACATGCTTCAAAATCAACTTTTAAACGGTAAAAATGAAAAATACTTATGGTTAATGATTAGAAAATGGAGAAGTGAGCACTTTAATATGGACGGATCGACTTTTCGGCGACAACAATTTCCTCCTCCAGATATTTCTCCCTTTTTCCTCTTTCTATCCTCTCTCTTTCGGTTATTCGTTGAAGAATGAAGTCTAAATAGGAAAAAAAATTAGCGACGAACACTTTCTATCTCTAATGTTGCTGCCTTTACCATCAAACTACATTATTTCACAGATTAGCGAAGCAATCGTCATTGCTAAATATGCTTTTAAAATTAGCAGAGAACATTCTGACACTGATCTAGTCGGCCATTGTAAGTGGCACCGATTCCCGAAAGGTCAATGTCATTGGGTTGGTATCGCTATTCTTGGTGGTCAATATGATGTTCAAAAGTCTCCTTATTAGCGATGGAAGTCTATTTTCGTCTCAAACCTTCGCAAATTTGACTACATTCCTGTTGGTCCCAAAGATGTATCAAGGTCTAGAGGGGGGGGGGGGGTGAATAGACCTTGAGTTTTAAAACTTAAAACTTTTTAAAACAACTAGTAAAGTATACAGATCGAACTCTGCAGCTGTAGAGTTAAAAGCAAAGGTTTGCTGCTGCAGACTTTTGAAATGCAAAGTCTGTATAATTAATTCAAACACTTATCAAAGTTGGTGTTGTAATACTTTAGAGTGTTTTAACACATTGTGCAGCGATAATAAGTAAAGTGTGTGAAGTGAAAAATCAAATCAAAGCTTTAGAAACACAAAGAATATGAATGATGCAATAAGCAATAAGATAGATTAAGTAAATGGGCAAGAGATAAAGAACAAGGAGAATTTATAGTGGTTCAGAGGTGTTGTAATCCTCCTACATCAACTGTTACGCCACACAGGTGCCAAATTCATTAAGAAACCACACAGTCACAAGATGTTCCCCCTAAGACTTAGAGTTCTCACACAGATCAGTCTAGTTTAGGACGAAACACAAATTCACTCAGAAAACTCTCTATATCTCACACAGAAATAAACACCCACTAAGAATAAAATCTACACAAGGTAGAATACAGGGGTATATATTGAGGAACAACAACAATGAAAATACTAGACAATAATCCTAGCTTCTAAGTCCTAAACTTCTATATTTGAAGGGCTGTAGACTTTGAAGGCTGTAGATATTGTGCAGTATGCTTGAGAGCTTGGGGTTGTTGTTGTTGATCTCTGAGGTCTCCTCTCCTATTTGTAGGAGTCTTGAGGGTTCCTCTAGCCCTTGGAGAGATTGAGAATTTCAAATATTTTCATCTCCAATTTTGACTTCTTCTTAATTAAAGCTTCTTGTCATATAACAACGTCCTTTAAGTAGTACAAGTTGTCTTTTAGTGATGACTGCTCAAAGAGCTGTTAATCACTGAGATACTTATTTCTACGGGCTAGTAATTAGCTCTGGTAAACACTAAGACTTTTCAAACTAAGAGAGTGAGTGTACCATGTGTACTACACTTAATTAGTCCTACTAATCTCAAGTTTACAGCTTGTAGTCTTCAACTCTGCAGATGTAGACTCTTCGGCTGTGGACTTGTCTTCAACTCTTCAGATGTAGACTTGTCTTCAATTAGCTGTAGGGTATGTGTTGTTTTCCAAACAATGGAACTGGTAATTAATGGCTATTTAAGTGAGCATTGGCAAAAACATCAAATGATTGGGGTTATAAATGCTGAATGAAAGGTTATGATGAGGAGAATTAGCTATAGGGTCTGTATCCAATGTTTGCAGATGTAGACTTTTATCTTTTAAATTCTTCATTTCTCTTTGTACCTGCAATGTTAGTTTCCACAATGCAAATATATCTGTTTTGACATAATCAAAATTAAAGTGAGAAAATCCTTAGGGCAAAAATATCGTAACAATTTCCCCTTATTTTGATGATGGCAAAACTAATCAAACAAAATAATTGAGAAACTAAATTGCATAAAAGAGTCAAACAAAGTCTAGGAAATAGAGAGAATTGCATTCAACTGTAAATTAATACATGATCACTGATCAATTACAATTCCTTCTATTCTAACATAGACTTCAGCTAGTTTACCTTCTCTTGTGCTTAGGATCCACGTCTTCATCCTCAGAGTCATACCTTTCAGGACTTTGTTGGATGATTCCTTGAGCTATAAGGGCAGCATTCTTCAAATCTTCTTCACATGCCTTTAACATCTCAAATTCGATCCTTGCACTCTCAGTTTCTTCTTCTTCTCTCCTTGCGTTAGATCTTGGGGACAGAGTCCTGGGCATCTTCTTTCTTCTAGCAACTAGCTTCTTCTGAACTCCTCCTCCTAGCTTCCTCAGCAACTTAGCATTATCACCTGAATACAGAGTACCTTGGCCTTTCAAGGTCTTGAACAGTCTGAATCTGTCAGTTAAGCAAGCATGTTTTTTAAGCAACAAATGAAAATGACCAATCTTTATAAATTCTTCCATAAACTTCTTGGTCTACTACACAAAATTTTCTTCTTCCTCTGGAAATGTGTCTGTAGACTCTTCAAACATTTCAGCTGCAGGGTTTACCTCAGCTGTTGAAACCGTGTCTACAGGCACAGAAGAAAATGCATCTGTAGGATTGGCAACTGTAGGGTTCTCAAAATCTTGACTTTCAACATTTCCTAACAGTTTTTGTGTGAACACTGAGATTGGCTGTAATTTCTTTTCTTGTTGTCTTGCCACTTGAAATCTTGCTTCCCTTCTCCGATTAACCTTATCTTCCCATTTTCCAATTTTTTTTTAATTTTGGGGAATCTTGATAATTCTGCCTTTGTAAAATTGTCCTTGGGCATGTGACTTATCCTCCGGTTTAGCAAACAAAGAAACTCCACCTACTGGTCTATCAAAACCACTCAGTCCAGTCTTGAAAGCTTGATCTAGTTCTTTCTCAAAATTTCCTTGTAAATCCTGAAAATTTGATAGGGCTAAATCAAGGGCATCCTTCTCACCAGATTTCTCATTTAATCCCATAGATACAACATCTTCCCCCTTTTTGCCATCAACAAAATAACTTAGGAGGGTATCCATCTTGGCAGATAGGTTGGATTCAATCTGACTTGAATTTGCAGCTAAGGAACTCATATTCTTATTTATTCCTTCAATAGATTCCTTTATCAACTTGTTGTCAGCCAAAATTCTTTCCAGAGAGCTCTTCAATTCTCCAATCATGTCATCCTTCTGTTGTAGCTCTTTCTTCATCACAAGAAGCATACTCACCAAGTTTTCATTGGATCTGTAGCTTTTCTTCTTTTGCCTTCTCAAATAACTTGTTTAGCATCTCTTGCAATCCTTCCTTGATTCTTTTAGACACAATATGCTCTAGAATCCTTCTTAATTCTTCCTTGATGTTTGTGGACATCTTTTCCACAGTAGTTTCAATTGAGATAACTTTCTTCAGAATTTCCTCATTGTTAACAACTTTTTCATCAAAGATATCTTCCTCTCCTTCAGATATTCTCAAAGCAATTTCTGACTTTTCCTTTCCTTCCACGAGTTTAGGTCTCTTGGGGTCAGACATACTGGGAGCAGGTGTCTTCCTTTTCAAATTCAAAGGTGTGGGCACATCAGGTGTGGCTAACTCCTTCAAATAATCATCGAAGTCCTTCTCGTTCATAGTCTCTTCACCTAGAGGTGTAGATGGATCAGCATTTTCTAAAACAATAAAGGCGGATTGGGCTTTGAAAGCTTCTAAATCCTTACCTAGATTGTCTGTAGTTAGCTGAGTCTCATCTGCAGACCCTTGGAAGTTTTGAGCTGTAGAATTTGCAACACTTGCATTTACTTCAGATGAAGTATTTGCAACAGCTTGGCCTCCTTGAGGTGGTAAACCTCCATCTCCAGCATCATCATCATCAACACTTTTCCTCAAGTCATCATTCTTGCAAGGTGATTTATCATTCTTTTCATCTTTTTCTTTCTTGTCTTTTGTAGACTTTCCTTCTTCTATCTCTCTTTCTTGAATAACAGTAGATTTCCCAGCTTTAGCGGCAAGTTGTACTCCTTCAACCAGTGTGTTAAGGTTTGACAAATCATCCATTGGAGGGCTAGGTGGCACAGAAGAGCTTCCACCTTCTCCACTTAAAAATCCTTCATTTTGAGGCATGTCTTCCTCATCTGTACTCTCTTCATCTCCATTAGCAGATAACAATTCTATTCCAGGAATTATTGCTTGATCATCAGATTCATTGGCAAGTACTACTCTCAATGCTTCGACTGCTGACTTGCTCAATGGTTTTCCCTTGGTACTTTCAATAGAAATTTATTTCCCTTTTCCCTTTTTGAATTCTAGGGCTTTCCTCTCATTAATTTGCTTTCTCTCATTATTGTCTAGTAACACTTCAATATCTGAGGTGTTACTCCACTCTTGAATCCAAACAAATTCTTCTTCCTCTCTCTTCTTAAGAATCTTCAACTTATTCCTAAGATCTCTCCATTCTTCATATCTCTTCAGTTCTTGAACATGTCCTGCAGACAACTCTTCATCATCTAACTCAGCATCTCCTGGTTCAGCTTCTACTAAGTCTTTTACTTTTTCTCCAATATTTTTGCTTAGCAATTCTGCAGATGAAGAAGCCACAATGGCTTGTGTCTCCTTAGGGGCAATAACTTTCTCCTCACAAGTCTTAGATGCAGTTTCTAAGTCTGCATCTGTAGACTTAGTCATCTGAGCTGTAGACTCTAATGCTTCTTTGGAATGTCTTTTCTTCCTTCTCATCTCCTTAGAGATTTCCTTGTTGTTGAGAATTACAGTGTCTTCTTCATCATCAACCAACTCCAGATTTCTCTTTGCTTTTGACTTATAATGATGGACAACAGGGGGCTTAGAAACTTGTGCTTATTTGGGCTTCTTTTATTTCTTTTTCTTAGCAACCAATGGTGCATCCGCAACACCTTTCTTGAATTTTCCCAATCTAATGATTCTATGCACGAAAATAGGTACAGTACCACGAGTTTGAAACAAAGGTGCACCAAGATGTCTCAAGATATAGTTCAAGAATAAACCAAAACCTTTAGTGTTTCCACTTTTGGTCACGTTATAAGCAATCCTATTGAATATCAATGAACTAACATCTACCTTAAGACCTTTGTCAAACGCAATCATTAAATCCCATGCAATCTTAGGACCATCATCATGACTACTTGTCCTATTGTGAAGGGATTTCTCCATTACCTCATAAAGATAGACGTACTCCTTTGATAGTTGGTTCTTTTTAAAATGTCTGCTCCAACTTTCAGGCAACTCTAATCCAGCAGTGAACTTGTTGTAGTATACGATATCCTCATCACGGAAGTTGAATTTCGTGAAATGAAGTCCTTCACTAGGTATCTTTAGGGCTTTACTAACAACTTCAGTGGTGATCTTGATATCAACTCCATCAATACGGGCAACAGTATAGGTTTTACCTTCGGTATACGATGCAGTTTCGTAGAATTTACGAGGCACAACATCATCATATCCCTCAGGTCTGTTAGTTAGAATGAATTCCAATCCCTGGGTCTTAATACGTCGGAATATACGAGCCATTACTTCAGATTTATCAAGTGCTTCAATAAGAGCATTGAAATAAAAAAGAGATCCAAAGAGTATCTTCATGATTTTAAAAATATTGAAACGAAGAAAACTTTGGTTTGAAGTTTGCAGGTAGAATGCGAAAGGGGTTCAAGTGAAAAACAATGAACCGGTTTTGTGCTAAGGGTTCCTATTTATACTTGCACAAAACTCAAGGAAAATGTTAACGTTGAGAAAAGAGTTTTTCCTTATATTTTGGAAATCAACGATCTAAAATGTTTGGGTTACTTACTCATTTAAAAGATCAACAACTTAGAAATGAAGTAAATAAAATCCAATTTTGAAATTCAATGTATAAATGTACACTGTCCAGTACATTTTTATCAATTAAAAACCTAGGACAATAAATCCAAAAATTCTGTGTAGACGCAAGTACTAGTATTTGGAATTTAGTAGTGTACGCATTTAATAGTCAAGAATGTACGAGTCAACTTGAAAATCTATAGTTTGAAGTTTGCAGTTTGATAACTTCAGTTAGAATAGTCTGCAGTTAATCAAAGTTTACACCTGTAGACTTAAGTTTGAATCTGCATCTTTTAAGTTTATATTTGAATAACTCATCATAACTTCTTGACTTCCTATTGAAATTTTCAACTTTATACTTCATTACTGAGTGATTTTCTCATAACTCTAACATTCCTAGTTCTCCTCTCAAAGTAGAGAATCTTGATTCACATAGGGGTTTGGTAAAGATATCTGCAAGATTAAGATCTGTATGAATCTTTTCCATTTTGATATCTCTCTTTTTAATATGATCTCTAATGAAATGATGTCTCACATCAATGTGCTTGGACCTTGAGTGTAGAACAGAATTCTGTGTGATAGCAATTGCACTTGTATTATCACAGAATATAGTAGTGTTCTTTGACTCAATATCATAATCTTTTAATTGGTATTGCATCCACAAAATTTGTGCACAACAGCTTCCTGCAGCAATGTATTTTGCTTCAGTTGTAGATAGTGCAATAGAATTCTATTTCTTGCTATGCCAAGATACTAGTCTTTGTCCAAGAAATTGACATATCCCACTAGTACTCTTCCTGTCAACTTTACATCCAGCAAAATCTGAGTCTGTCTAACCTTTCAGTTCTATTCCACCCTCTTTTGAATACCATAAACCAAGATTTTGGGTAGATTTAATGTACTTGATTATCTTTTTCAGAGCATTCAAGTGTGATTCCTTGGGGTTGACTTGGAACCTAGCACATACACCCACAACAAACATAATATCTGGTCTGCTAGCTGTAAGATAGAGCAAAGATCCAATCTATCTTCTATACAATGTAACATCCACACTTTTTCCATTCTCATCTTTATCCAACAGGGTTGATTCTGACATGGGAATAAATGTAGGCTTTGAACAACTCATTCCAAACTTCTTGATCAGTTCTTGAGTGTATTTAGCCTGATTTATGAAAATTTTCTTGTCCATTTGCTTTACTTGCAGTCCTAAAAAGAAATTTAGATTTCCCATCATGCTCATCTCAAACTTTTCTTGCATAAGATGTGAAAATTTTCTACACAATTCTTCATTAGTTGATCCAAAAATAATGTCATCAACATAAATCTAAACTAATAAGATGTCTTCACCATGTTTGAGTCTATATGGGGTCTTATCCACCATTCCTTTCTTGAAACCATTCTTGATCAAATGATCACATAGAGTATCATACCATGCTTTAGGAGCTTGCTTTAATCCGTATAAAGCTTTTCTTAATCTGTAGACTTTGTCTCCATCTGTAGAGTCTTCAAAACCAGGAGGTTGCTCTACATAGTCTTCTTCTGATAAAAGTCCATTAAAAAATGCACACTTTACATCCATTTGATATACAGTAAACTTCATATGAGCAGCATAAGCCAAAAATATCCTAATTGCCTCAAGTCTTTCAACTGGTGCAAAAGATTCATCAAAATCAATCCCTTCAGCTTGGCAATATCCTTGTGCTACAAGTCTGGCCTTATTCCTTGTAACAACTCTTTCTTCATCAAGTTTGTTCTTAAATACCCATCTTGTTCCAATAACTTTTTGATCCATAGGTCTAGGAACTAATTCCCAAACTTGATTTCTCTCAAATCCATTCAGTTCTTCTTGCATGGCAAGTATCCAATTGACATCCATAAGAGCTTATTCTATGTTTGATGGTTCTATTTCAGATAGAAAACTTGCAAACATAGCTTCATGCTGTTGTCTTCTGGTTCTTACTTTATCAGTTACATCTCCAATAACTTGTTCAGGGGGATGGTTTTTAAGACATTTCATGTTTAAAGGGTCATGGTGAATATTCTGTTCAGCTGTAAAGTTATTAACTGTAGATTCATTGAGTCTTTCAGTGAACTCTTCCACTGAAGGAATATCATCTTGATTGTCTTGACATGTTTCATTCACATGATCTTCAATCCTAGGTAACTCCTTAGTAGATACTCCATTGTCTTGTTCAGTTATTCCTACTGGAATTTCAACTATTACATATGGCTGTAGAGTTCTATCTGTAGAGTTTTTATCTTTCTGCAGATCTTTAATGATCTTTTGATTCTCTCTGTCTTCAATGTATGGTTCATCAAACACAACATGTGTATATTCTTCCACAAGCATTGTTCTCTTATTAAACACTCTAAATGCTTTGCTTACTACTGAATATCCAAGGAAGAATCCTTCATCTGCCTTAGGATTAAACGTCTTTAGATAATCCTTTCCATTATTCAGAATGTAGCATTTGCATCCAAAGATGTGTAAATAAGATATGTTAGGACTAAAACCTTTCCATAATAAGGTGTTTTGGAATGTGACTTGTTGATTAAATATCTGTTTTGTGTGTAACAAGCAATATTGGTAGCTTTAGCCCAGAATCTTTTGGGTAAATGAGCTTCAACTAACATGGTTCTAACAACTTCTTTTAGAGTTCTATTCTTCCTTTCAGCCACACCATTTGGTTTAGGTGTTCTAGCTGCTGAATATTCATGATGAATCTCATGGAGAGAACAAAACTCCTCAATAACTTGATTTGTAAATTCAGTTCCTCTATCAGATCTGATTTTTACAATCTTTAAACCTTTCTCATTTTGAATTTTTCTCATAAGTTCAGGCAACCTTTGTAGAGTCTCACCCTTTTTCCTTAGGAACACAGTCCAGGTGAATCTTGAGTAATCATCTACAACCACAAGGGTATACTTTTTCCCACTAATGCTAACTGGTTCTATGGGTCCAAAAAGATCCATATGAAGCAGTTCCAGAACTTTGTTTGAGCCATCAAATATTTTGTTCTTAAAAGTCTTCTTTGTTTGCTTACCTTTTGGTATGCATCACAAATGTGACCTTTCTTGAACTTTGTCTCTGGTAGACCTCTTACAAGTCTATTCTTTACAATGTCATTCATGGTTTTGAAATTTATGTGATTTAGTCTTTTATGCCAAAGCCAGCTTGTATCTGTAGAGTTGTTTGCTATGAAATAAACATTCTCTTCAGCTGAGCTCCATTCAACTATATACAAATTTCCTTTTCTAGTACCAAAAAGCTTGACTTGTTTGGTGTCATCATCCTTAATCATGCATGAGCTTGGTGTAAAGTCTACAATGTAGCCTTTGTCACAAAATTGACTCACACTTAGTAAATTATGCTTCAGTCCATCCACAAGATATACATCATTAATTTGAACATTTTCTCTTCTTATTGAACCTGAACCCTTGGAAGTTCCACTGGCATTATCACCAAAAACTACTCTAGGTCCATTTAGTTCTCTAAGGTTGGAAAGTGCTTCTTTATTACCTATCATGTGCCTTGCACAACCACCATCAATATACCAGATTTCCTTTGGAGTGGTTGACAAATGTCCATGGAATAAGTGAAGAGTTAGTGCTTAGGTATCCAAAGAGTTGGATCTCCTCCAGTGACATTCTTAACCACCCAAGTTAGTTTTGCAATAGTTGGTCTTTTGTCTTTCTTGTATGGAACTTCCTGAGCAACTTTCTTGTCACCTGTAGACTTTTTTCCATTCCAGAATTTGTTGAAATTCTCTTTTCTCTTAAAGTCTGTAGTTGCTTCCGGCTGCACAGTTGCTGTCTGTAGAGTTTGACTTGAAGTCTTTTCTTTACAGATTGATTTGATCTTGTCTGTGTACAGATTGTTCTTTTCTTCCAAATGTTGTTCATTTTCAATCTTTCCATAGATAATGTCAATAATCTTCTTTTGTTTCTCATCAGATAGATTTTTTACTAATCTTTGAACAGTTGGTTCCTCAAGTTCTTGTTGAAGAATGTTTCTCTCTTGAACTCTTGTTGTTATTTGACAAATGTAGGAACAGATTTTTTCAAGATATTTCATCCAATCACATGGATTGTATCCAATGCCTGTCATATCTCCAGAAGGTCTTTGCTGTAAAAGCATTTCCTTCAACTTTCTAGAAGATTTACCATAACATTCCAATCTTTTAATGAAATAATCTCTCTCAGCTGCAACATTTAGGATAATGTTGTCTTTCTTTGCAACTTCATTCTTGAGATCTATGCAGTCAGCAATTCTGCATGAAGCTTCTTCAAAAATTTCTTCATGACTCATTTTTAGATAATCAAAATCTTTTTGCAAATTACTCATTAAGGATAGCTTGTTTCTGTTTTCATTGGTTTCAGCAAGCAGTTCCTCAATTCTTTGCTTAAGTTTTTGATTTTCCACTAAAAGTTCATCATAATCACTTCTTATATGAAGCAGTCCTTCAAAACCCTTTTGGAGCAAGTGAATCATATCACTGGAAGAATCCTTTTCAGTTAAAGAACTGGATGAGGATTGTAGCTCTTCATCCTTTGCCATAAGACAAATTAGTGCTTAATTGTCCTCAGAATCTGTGGACTCACACTCTGCAGTTGGGTGAGAAGAATTAGAGGAAATTTCTTCC
The DNA here is from genome assembly GCA_947034835.1 of Ballota nigra. Classification (NCBI taxonomy): domain Eukaryota; kingdom Viridiplantae; phylum Streptophyta; class Magnoliopsida; order Lamiales; family Lamiaceae; genus Ballota; species Ballota nigra. The sequence goes on from OX344729.1 coordinate 63,472,523, forward strand.
TGAGTCTTTTCAAACTCGAATAGTAGTGCTCTTATTCTTTCTTTATCCAACTTTTTCTTCTTTTCCATCCTTGCAGTTTTCTCCTCCTCTGTGTACTTCTTTGCTTCTTGGTAGGGGCAGTCCTTGATGAAGTGTCCAAGTTTTCTGCAATTATAGTAAAGATAGTTGGAGTTAGCATCTGGTTTACTTGACTTACCTTCTTGCTTAGATGGATTTTTCTTCCAGTTGGCTCTCTTGGCAAATTTTTTGAATTGCTTTATCAACAGGGCCATCTCATCACTTTCTGAATCTGATTTTGCAGTTGGGTTGGACTCTACCGCTACAAGAGCTGTGAATTTTGAACTTGTTGATTATTTATCTTTTCTCCTGTCAATATCAAATTCAAAGGCTTTAAGGTCAGAAAACAACTCAAATTTGGATACTTTGGATAAATCCTTAGATTCTCTCATGACAACCAATTTCATATCCCATTTAGATGGTAAGGCTCTTAGAACTTTCATGTTCTTTTCCCAATGTGAGTATTCTTTTCCAAGTAGTTCAAGCTCACTGAGTATCTCAATGAATCTTGAATCAAACTTTTCAAGAGTTTCTCTAGATTTCATCTTGAAGTTCTCAAATTTTTGGACAACTATCATGAGCTTGTTCTCTTTAATTTGATCAGTCCCTTCACAGATCATCTCAAGTTTCTCCAATATCTCTTTAGTAGTTTTGCAACTTTTTATCTTGCTGAACACAATTTTATCTAGGGAGTGATAAATAGTGTTTCTTGCAACATTGTCGAGGTTTGCTCTCCTCTTGTCTTCATCTGTCCACTCCTTCTTGGGCTTTGGAATGATTTGTGCTAGACCAGTCTGATCTCCTGCAGTGTTGGCCTTTTCTATCACAATTGGACCATCCTCAATTATGGACCACATTTCATCATTCATAGCAGATAGGTGAGCTTGCATTTAGATCTTCCAATCATCATATTCATTTGTGGAAAACATAGGCACTTTAGACTTCATCATTTTAGGACCCATAGGAAAATACTAATATGATTTTTCAAAAACAGTTTTGGATCTGGCTTGAAAACTTTTGAAACTTGGTCAAAGCAGTGGCAAGCCAACTGCTCCAATACCACTTGTTGGTCCCAAAGATGTATCAAGGTCTAGAGTAAGGGGGGTGAATTGACCTTGAGTTTTAAAACTTAAAACTTTTTAAAACAACTAGTAAAGTATGCAGCTGTAGAGTTAAAAGCAAAGGTTTGCAGCTGCAGACTTTTGAAATGCAAAGTCTATATAATTAATTCAAACACTTATCAAAGTTTGAAATAAGTAAAGTGTGTGAAGTGAAAAATCAAATCAAAGCTTTAGAAAAACAAAGAATATGAATGATGCAATAAGCAATAAGATAGATTAAGTAAATGAGCAAGAGATAAAGAACAAGGAGAATTTATAGTGGTTCAAAGGTGTTGTAATCCTCCTACTTCCACTGTTACACCACACAGGTGCCAAATTCACTAAGAAACCACACAGTCACAAGATGTTCCCCCTAAGACTTAGGGTTCTCACACAGATCAGTCTAGTCTAGGACGAAACACAAATTCACTCTGAAAACTCTCTCAATCTCATACAGAAATAAACACTCACTAAGAATAAAATCTACACAAGGTAGAATACAAGGGTATATAGTGAGGAACAACAACAATGAAAATACAAGACAATAATCATAAACTTCTATATTTGAAGGGCTGTAGACTTTGAAGACTGTAGATATTTTGCAGTATGCTTGAGAGCTTGGTGTTGTTGTTGTTGAACCTCTGAGGTCTCCTCTCCTATTTATAGGAGTCTTGAGGGGTCCTCTAGCCGTTGGAGGGATTGAGAATTTCAAATATTTTCACCTCCAACTTTGACTTCTGCTTAATTAAAGCTTCTTGTCATATAGCAACGTCCTTTAAGTAGTACAAGTTGTCTTTTAGTGATGACTGCTCAAAGAGCTATTAATCACTGAGATACTTGTTTCTACTGGCTAGTGATTAGCTCTGGTAAACACTGAGACTTTTCAAACTAAGAAAGTGAGTGTACCATGTGTACTACACTTAATTAGTCCTACTAATCTCAAGTTTACAGCTTGTAGTCTTTAACTCTGCAGATGTAGACTCTTCGGCACTGGACTTGTCTTCAACTCTTCAGATGTAGACTTGTCTTCAATTAGCTATAGGCTATGTGTTGTTTGCCAAACAATGGTGCTGGTAATTAATGGCTATTTAAGTGAGCATTGGCAAAAACATCAAATGATTGGGGTTATAAATGCTGAATGAAAGGTAATGATGAGGAGAATTAATGAAGAAGATGAACTGAAAATAAGAACACCAAGAATTGCCAGGGGTATTTAATCCCTGGACATGAATGCAAAATATATTGCTCTTTTTGATGGTTGAATTGAACTCTCTCTTTTTGTTACAAATGTGGGGCTATTTATAGTTTTCTCCCTACTAGGGTATAGTCGTCATTTCCGACCCTTCTGTGGACAGGGGCATTAAATGCCCCCAGCCTCTGAGGGCGCGTGGGCACCCGTACAACCTAGCTAGCCGGCGGCCAACCACTGGTGTGTTGACGCATGTCCATAAAAGGACGATTCTCTGAGAACTTTTCTCATTTGGGTGGAATTTTCTTTCTGCCACGGAGTACGGAGGTGGCTCTTTTACTCTTGGGGGTGAATCTTGCCTGATTCTATCACATGCTCTTCTTTCCCTCTGCAGGTCGGGAACAATTCGAGGTTGGAGACCGGTCTCCCAGTGGATCTTAAGGTTGGAAAGTATTTCTAATCGTTGGCCGTACCCCAGCGACCTCTATTGGCTTTATTGTGTCGAGGTCGGACCGGTCCGGTCCTGGCCTACTTGGCCTGTTCCTGGTCTGGGATAAACATGTACTTTAAATTCACTTCCGACCTCGTTCTTGAGGTCGGAGAATGGGGTCAGAGCACGCGGAGGTCGGACTCCGTCCGGCAGGATTGGGACCATCGTGGGCGTGCTGTCTTATCATTTTGGCTTGCTTTAGGTCGGTGCCAACCTGTGGTGTAAAAATGGCTACAACAATTACCCCCAGCTCGGCTCTCAGGGTTGATGAGAGGTGAGGTGGTCGTCTACCATTTGGTCGTCGGCGCCGATCTTCAATAGCCCGGGGCGATCATTGGTCGGTCCCTTATGGGCTGACGCTTGAGTTGACGTGCGTGGGTAAGTGCGCCTGGAAAGGCGTGCATGACGTCAGGCGGCGCTTTGGATTCCGTGCATTCAATGATGGCGTGCACAGTCGTATCGAGGTGTCGCTTCCACTTCTTGCATCTAGGCCACTAGGCCTAGAATTTTATTTCAAAATAGGCACTTCCCGTTTCTTATAAATAGGGGGGATTCTTGCCATTTCAACTTTTTCACTTTCGAGCTTTCGAATTTCCTTAGCAAGCATTGCAATCCCTTGGCGATTTTTCCGGTGAGCTTCTTGCGGCGGCGTTCGATTTCGTACGGCGGCGACGTAGGCATCTGAGGAAGGTAATTCTACTTCTCTAAACTAAAAAAACTCTTCTTCCTCCTTTCCTCTTTGACATGGTACGGCGGTGGGCTGGTCCTCCGCCTGGGCAAAGAGGCGGCGCCTCTTCTAGCGACTTCGGCGGTGGCGGAGCCAATCGGAGGCTCTTTGATGAAGGAGGGAGCTCAAGCGGCAGGGGAGGAGCCTCTCCATCACGCCTGAGCGCGAGCTCGATCTGGGCTCGTGATGATGATGGCTTGGACGCGTTATTCCTGAGCCCGGGCCGATCACTGCTGGGCGAAAGCGCTAGGGAGAGGGGTCCGGCCGCGGCTGTGGGACCTCGGGTAGAGATGGTGGCTCCTCCGGTGGAGATTCGGGAACCTCTGGATGATCTACTGGAGGAAGATGATGAGGATGGCGGTCACGGCGAGGGTGACGACTTGGCCCATAGTCTACTACTTCAAAACCTGGTGGCCAAGAAAATTAAAGAGAGGCTCGGAATGGCGGATGAGGCCTCAGGATCTGGGTCTGAGGAGGTCGGAGGGCTATCGGTCGCCGGTCGGAGTGTCAGCCAGGATCCGCAGGACAAGGTTAGGCGAGCCTTTCACCTATGGTCGGCATTCGTGGAGGAGAAAGACGAAGTCGAATCCCTTGATTTTGACTTCGAGGGGTACCGAGATCGTTTCACGCGGGGGCCGACCGTGCGCAATCCGGCCTCCATTCGCATAGCTGATCCGGAGGAGTCCAATAGGTGGACTATCGGTCGGGTTCAGAGCAAGATGACCTAGAGTTACCTTGACGAAGCTCGAGCCGACTGGGATATTCCTTTCGACGTTCACCTTTATGCCCCGGAACCAAATGAACGGGTGGATCAGCCTCCTCCGGGGATGGTGGCTGTTACCCAAGATATGATGGAGGTCGGACTCCGTTTCCCCCTCCATCCGGCCATCTCTTACCTGTTGAACTACTGGGACCAGGCGCCCATCCAACTGTTGCCAAACGCGTGGATGATCATCCTGAGCGTCATGGCGTTGTTTGGTCAGAACCGGTTGTTCAGGATGCCGACCCCGGGAGAGATGACCTACCTTTATCGGATCCAGAGCGAGAAAAGTGGGACCGGCGAGGTCTTCATTCAAACTAAAGGGCAGAAGCTTGTGACCGGTCTCCCGAGCAAGGCCCGTAATGACCGGAAAAAGTAGTTTTTTGTGGGAGGAGCCTGGGAGACCAGATACCCGGGCAAAATCGAGATCGCGGTTCCAACCAACATCCGCCTTAAACATCCCAGTAAGAGATTTTGAACTTATCTTTGAATAAAAAGTTCTAGTATAATTTTCTAACTCTCTTTGCAGACTATCCTTGCCCAACTGATCGGGAGCTGAATTTTGACTTCGCGGTCGTCAGGGAGCGGATACTGTCATTGCCGGCCACGGAAAGGAATCAAGCCATCCTCCGGACGCAACAAGCCCGACTTTCCAGTCGACTCTTCCAGTTTCCGCGCACCGAACCCGGGGGGATGCCGACCAGGCTCTAGCCCGGCAGGCCGAGCTGGAGAACGAGCTTCAGAAGAAGAATGATGAGCTGGCTGCTGCTCTGAGCCGGCCGGCTTATGATCCAGACGATCCAGCCACCAGCCCAGTGCTCTTCTCCGAGTTTTGCTTCTACATGGTTGCCGCCAATCTGATCCGGGTTGGACGCCAGGCCGGAGCCGACACCAAAGCCCAGGAGACCTACTTCCGGGAGTACGTGGCCAAGAATCCAATCCACAAGGGCTACTGGCTTCCCTTCCTCGACCTTGAGACCGACTATGGGGTGGACCTTTCATGGTTCCCCCATCGGCATAGGCTGATCAAATCGGGCCAGGCTCCTCTGGCCGCCGATGAAGAAGAAGGAGATGAGGAAGGGGAAGAGGCTCCTCCGGAAGGCTCCCAGGTGCCGAGCGGAGTCGGTGCTGAGGCGGAGGCTTATGTTGACGAAGTGGCTAACTTCGTGAATGAGACTGGAGGGCAGGCGGGCTCGGCAAGCGGGGCGGGCGACCTCTGAATTTATCTTTGTTTTAGTATTTTTTTGATGTAACCGGCTTCCGACCGTGTGATTTTTTTTTAATCATTGTACTTCTTTCCGGCTTAAGATCGACTTTCATTATGAACCAGTTTTTCTTAACTTTGTTGTTTCGCTTTTAATTGCCTTTGTTGTTTATCCCTGCTAAAAATGTTTAAATTTTAACAAGTATGGGTGGTATTTTTCCCGGGCTCTAGTGAGATATACCAACCTCACCATGGTCGGCATATACTTTGAACTGAGCCCAGTGACTTGAAATGGCCTTATTCGCCTTACCGAGCTCGAGTGTGATATGCCGGCCTCGATTTGGTCGGCATACGCTTTTGAACCGAGCTCGGTTTTCAAAATGGCTTGGGTGGCCTACCCGAGCTCAAGTGTGATATGCCGACCTCGATACGGTCGCCATATGCTTTTGAACTGAGCTCGGTTTTTAGACGGCCTTGGGTGGCCTTTCCGTGCTCAAGTGTGATATGCCGACCTGGATACAGTCGGCATATGCTTTTGAACTGAGCTCGGTTTTTAGATGAGGTTGAGCTTTGCGTGGGACTTTTTATTGACAAGAACTTTGATTGCATAGTACAACTTAATCACTGATAGTATTTCTTCAAGTGAATTACATTCCAGGGGTATTGGTCCGGAGTGCCATCCATAAGTTCCAGCTCGTAAGCTCCCTTAGAGAGCCACTTGGATATCCTAAACGGGCCCTCCCAGTTCGGGCCGAATACCCCCTTAGGGACTTGGACCCTTTTGAGGACGAGGTCGCCGACCTGGAATTGTCTGGCCTTCACTTTGGAGTTGAAATTTTTTTCGGATTTCTTCTTATAGGCCGCATTTCGGAGTTCGGAGTTAAGTCTTTGTTCCTCTAGCATGTCCAGATTGATCATCCGGGCGGTGTCGTTGTCTTCGGTGATCGTCTGGGCTGTTCGGTAGCTCGGGAGAGAGACCTCCGATGGGATGACGACCTCCGTGCCAAAGGCTAAAGCGAAAGGTGTTTCGCCTGTTGAGTTTCTAGTGGTCGTCCGGTATGACCAAAGCACCTCGGGGAGCTCGGCCGCCCACTCCCCTTTTTGTCCTCAAGCTTGGGTTTAATGGTGTGCTTGAGGATTTTGTTAACGGCCTCTACTTGGCCGTTTGTCTGCGGATGGTAGGGGGTGGAGAAAATTTTCTTGATTTTCTATTTTTCATATTGGATCATCTGGAGACCGTCGAATTGCTTTCCGTTTTCGGAGATGATCGCTCTAGGTAGGCTGAAACGGCAGATGATGTTTTTCCAGATGAACTTTATGATTTGGGTTTGGCTGATCTTGTTGAGTGGCTCGGCCTCCGCCCACTTTGTGAAATAATCGACGACCACGACGACAAATTTGTGGCCCCCAGGCGCAGTGGGCATTGGGCCGATCAGGTCGATGCCCCACTGAGCAAAAGGCCAAGGGCTGTACATGGAGGAGAGTTGCTCGGGGGACAACTTGATGTTGGGTCCCAAGACTTGACATTTATGGCATGACCTTGCGAAGTTGACCGCCTCCTTGTTCAGGGACTTGGGCTAGGGCTCGGCCTCCGGCGTGGTTTCCACATACTCCCTCGTGGATCTCGGCCAGAATGCTCTGGCCTTGCTCTGGGGTTATACATTTCAGGAGTGGGAGGGTGAAGCTTCTATTATACAGAAGATCATCAATGAGGGTGTACCTCGATGACCGGAGTTGCAGTTGCCAGGCCCGGACTCTATCTTCTGGGAGGGTGCCGGTCTTCAAGTATTTCACGATCGGAGTCATCCAATTTTCGTCAGTGCTAGGAACGGTTGACACTTGTGCACGAATCACTGTGGAGGTCCTGAGCGTGGAGAGCTGTATATTGGCGAGGTCGGCGGCCCCTTCCGCGGTCGCGAGTTTGGAAAGGGCGTCGGCCTGGGTGTTGTGCTCCCTCGGGATTTGGTCTATAAAGACTTGGTGAAATTTCTCGCACAAGGTTGTGACCAGGTCGAGATATTTCACCATTTGCTCCCCCCGAGCCTCGTACTCTCCTATTATCTGATTTACTACGAGTAGGGAGTCCATGAAGACGTGCAGTTGGCATACTCCAATGGCTATTGCGAGCTCGAGACCCCCGGCCAAGGCCTCATACTCAGCCTCGTTGTTGGTGTCCAGGAAACCGAAACGGACCGCATGGGTGAAACTCTGGCCCTCCGGTCCGACCAGAACAATTCCGGCTCCAGCGCAAGCGTTGGTTGACGACCCGTCCACGTAGAGTTTCCATGGGGGATGGTCGATCCTTGTGAATTTTAGAGGGAAAGTGAGCTCCACTACGAAGTCGGCCAGTGCCTGGCCCTTGATGGCCATTCTCCGGGCATAAGTGACTCCGTATTGAGCTATCTCTAATGACCATTTCAGTAACCTACCGCTGGTGTCCGGCCGGTGTAAGACTTGCCTTATGGGTAGGGTGGTGAGGACGTCCACTTGGTGGTCGAAAAAGTAGGGCCTCAGCTTTCTCACACTTATGACCAGAGCGTAAGCCAACTTTTCGAGTGGGGTATACCTGAGCTAGGTGTCGTGTAGGGCCTGACTCATGAAGTAGATCGGGAGATGGTTCTGACCGTCTGCCCGGACAAGTACCGCGCTGAGGGCGACCTCTGAGGCCACACGATATAAGTAAAGCTTCTCTCCTGGGACCGGTTTGACTAGGATTTGTGGATTTGCCAAGTACTCCTTTAGTTTTGAGAAGGCCACTTGACTTTCCCTGTTCCATGAAAATTTTCTGTTCTTAATAGTTGAGAAGAAAGGCTTACTCTTGTCTCCGAGCCGAGCTATGAATCTGTTCAGAGAAGCTAGGCAGCCGGTCAGGCATTGTACTTGCTTGATCGTTCTGGGCTCCTGCATGTCGAGGACGGCCTTGATCTTAGCTGGGTTGGCCTCGATCCCTCGCTGGCTGACGATGTGTCCGAGGAATTTGCCGGCCTCCACCCCGAAGTTGCATTTCTTCGGGTTCAGCTTCATGTTGTATGCCTTGAGGATCTTGAAGGTCTCCTCGAGGTCTCTAAGGTGATCTTCCTTTTTTAAGCTTTTTACCACGATGTCGTCGATATAGACCTCCATGGTCTTTCCGATCTGGTCCGCGAACATTTTGTTGACCAACCGTTGGTAGGTCGCCCCGGCGTTGATCAGGCCGAAAGGCATTTGGAGCCAAGAAAATATTTCTTTTTCCGTGTGGAAAGAGGTGTGCTTGATGTCTTTGACGGCCATCGGAATTTGATGATAGCCGGCGAAGGCGTCCATGAAGGACATCATCTCGTGACCGGCCGTGCTGTCCACTAGATGGTCAATGTGCGGCATCGAAAAATTATCTTTCGGGCATGCAGCGTTGAGGTCGGTGAAGTCGATGCACAACCTCCAAGTGTTGTTTGTTTTCTTAACTAGGACGGCGTTGGCGACCCATTGGGGCACGTCTTTGGCTTCCTCGATCAGTTTGTTGTCCAACAACTTCTTGACTTCCTGGGCCAGCGCTTCATATTTTTCCGGGCCGAACTTTCTTCTTTTCTGGTGGACCGGCCTCCTGTTAGGGTCGATATTCAGTCGATGGCATGCATGTTTCGGGTCTATTCCGACCATGTCTTGGTGAGACCAAGCGAAAACTCCTATGTTGGCCTTGAGGAACTCAATCACTTCCCTCCGCATTTCGGTCGGTATGCGAGAGCCGATTAGGACTTCCAATTTGGGCATCGAAGGATCGACTGGAATGTGTTCTAAGTCCTCCAAGGCCATGGCTTGTTGGTAGCTCCGCCGGTCGTTTGTGTCAAACCTTGGGCCGAGATCGAGCTCGGAGGGCTCGAAACCGATCCTAGGCTCGAGATCGTCAACTTGCAATGGTTGTAGGTCGGGATCGTTATTGGGGCCAGCCGAGGCGGATCCGACCTCCATTATGACTTCCGCGGCTGGAAGGGTCCCCTCGAGCCCGGTTTGCGATTTATCCAATGTTTGGTTGTTACAAATAGGAAATAAACAAGAATTGAAATAGTTCAAACATTTTTTGGCCATTGATTGGTCACCCTTGATGGTGCCGACCACCCCCTTGGGGTGGGAAACATAATACAGTAATAGTAAGAGGAGGCGACCGCCTCAAAAACCTCTAGAAAGGGCCTACCTAGAAAACCATTGTATGAACTTGGCTGATCTACGATTATAAAATCTAGTGGCCCTGTTATCTTGACGTCCCTGTTATAGCAACAGATGAGTTCCACCGAGAGCTTGATCCTCCCGTAAGCAGCGACCGTCGCGTCCCCGAACCCTTTCAGCTGAAGATCGATTGGTTTAATGAAGTTGACGAGGTGTCCGAGTTGATCTAGGGCTGTTTTAAAGATGATGTTACAGAAACATCCATTGTCGATCAAGACTCGTTGCACCTCTTTGCCCAAGATGTGGGCGGCGATCACCAACGTGTCGCCTTTGGGGTACAAAACCCCGGTCCGATCTCGATTGGAGAATGTTATCTCCAGATCTTTGTGAATCTTTGGCTCTGGGGGGGTGACCAGGTTGATGTTGGTCACCGCCCGAACCTCAGCTTTGCGTTTCCGGTTGGACAACGTTGGGATAGGAGTAAGGCCGCCCAAATTTCCCCCACCGGCCTGGATCATATTGACCCGTCCACCGGGGTTCATTGGTGGAAGGTCGTCTTTATCGTCGTCTTCATCTAAAGCTGCGACCGGCCTGAGAGGCCGACCTCCTTCCTCGTTCCTTCGAGGGGGACGCTGCTGCTGCTGGTTCTCCTGACGGCCGGCTGACTTTTGTAGGAGGTCGTTCAGATGCCCTTCATCAAACAGCTTCCAAAGTTGTTTGAGGAGATCACGACACTGACTCGTATTATGGCCGATTGAGTCGTGATAGGCGCAGAACTTTTTGGGGTCTAGCCGGGACCGATCTCCAGAAAAGGGCCTTGGCCGGGGAAGCACGTCCCTGTGCTGGATTGCATTGAAGATATGTGCGGGGGACTGCCTCAAGGCCTGAGTGAGGTGTACTTCCACATCTTCAAAAGACTTGAAGTTACCGGGTGGTTTGGCCACCTTTCTTGCTTTGGGGCCGCTCTTGGGGGAGGCCTGAGCCGCGGCTTCTGTCTCCTTTGGGGCTGGTTCGGATTTCCCGAGCCTGAGCGCCAGTAGTTTCCTCCGAGCCAGGTAATCACCAGCCCGGGCACGGAACTCGGCGTAGGTCTTTGGGAACTCCTTGGTGAGGTGTTTGAACATTGGAGAACGGCCATGGAAATAGGAGGTGAATTGTGCGCTTAAAGTGGCGAAAGAGTCGATCGACCAAGCCGGGAGAGACATGTACCATCTGTGAGCGAGATCGCCCAAGGTGAGAGGGAAAAGCCTGCATTTGGTGGCGTCGGTTGCGCCGCGCCCGGTCATGTAGATCCGGAACTTACTCAGATGAGTCTTTGGGTCCGTCTTTCCCTCGTAGAGGGGGGTCGGCGGAGGGACGATTTTCAGCTGAACCGGGGCGAGCTCAATATCGGCCGCAAGAGGCTCGTTGGCGACCGGCCGAGGCTTCGGTTGGCCTTGCCCCTCTAGAAGTGCCTTCATCTCGTCAAGCTGCTTTTGCATCTTGGCGAGCTCCGGGCTCGGAGTTTCGACCATTCGGTCGTCGGGGTCGGCCAAAGGGCTGATTCGGTCAAAAACAGCTGCTCGGGGGACTCCACGCCCCAATAGGCCACTTTGGGCGAAGCTTAGCTTGCGCCTGGCGGAGTTAGCCAGGGCTAAGGCCGACCTCGGCCGCCCATTTGTGGGGAGTTTGGGCCGTACTCCGTGAGTTGGAGATGGACTCGGTGTCCCCATATCTCGTGTCATAACTGGGGAGGTGACTCGGGTACCAGGATGGGTCCGTCGTGCCCAACCGGTCGAAAATCGGATGCGCGGAGCCACGCGACCGAGTGGAGATGGAGTCCGCTCAGCTTTTGCCTTGCTGTTCCAAGGCTTTCTCCTTTCCTTTGAGAGCACGGTTGTGGGCTCTTTTCTTGGAGGCAGAGAAGATGCTCCGACACCCCCTTGCCTCCTCCGCCTGGCGGCGTCGTCCTGACCCGAGTTGGTCAGGGGTAAGGAAGCCCCGACCCTGGGAAGGGAGGGGTTCCTCCAGAAAACAAATGGGGGAGGCCACATGGGTGGCCTTTCCGTGACGAGCGGGGGTCGGCTCCCCCGAGGCTCGAGTGGTGGGCTCCCGTGGTGTGGCCGGAGCCCCGATGGCTTTGTGTGCCTGAGACGACTTCTGGTTCGTCATTTCTTTGGTGGGAAAAGGTTGAAAACTTGAAGATTTGAAGATTGAGAGATTTGAAGAACAGTGAGTGCTTTTCAAAGAGACAGGGAAAAATGAGTTTTGATGGGTTGATACCCTCCTTCTAGCGCCAAATGTTGTTTGCCAAACAATGGAGCTGGTAATTAATGACTATTTAAGTGAGCATTGGCAAAAACATCAAATGATTGGGGTTATAAATGCTGAATGAAAGGTTATGATGAGGAGAATTAATGATGAAGATGAACTGAAAATAAGAACACCAAGAATTGCCAGGGGTATTTAATCCCTGGACTTGAATGCAAATTATATTGCTCTTTTTGATGGTAGAATTGAACTCTCTCTCTTTGTTACAAATGTGGGGCTATTTATAGTTTTCTTCCTACTGGGGTATAGTCGACATTTCCGACCCTTCTGGGGACAGGGGCATTAAATGCCCCCAGCCTCTAAGGGCGCGTGGGCGCCCGTACGACCTAGCTAGCAGGCGGCCGACCACTGGTGTGTTGACGCGTGTCCATAAAAAGACGATTCTCTGAGAACTTTTCCCATTTGTGTGGAATATTCTTTCTGCCACGGAGTACGGAGGCGGCTCTTTTCCTCTTGGGGGTGAATCTTGCCTGATTCTATCACATGCTCTTCTTTCCCTCTGCAGGTCGGAGACCGGTCTCCCAGTGGATCTTAAGGTCGGAAAGTCTTCCTAATCGTTGGCCGTACCCAGCGACCTCTATTGGCTTTATTTTGTCGAGGTCGGACCGGTCCGGTCCTGGCCTACTTGGCCTGTTCCTGAGCCGGGATAAACGTGTACTTTAAATTCGCTTCCGATCTCGTTCTTGAGGTCGGAGAATGGGGTCGGAGCCCGCGGAGGTCGGACTCCGTCCGGCAGGACCGGGACCGTCGTGGGCGTGCGGTCTTATCATTTTGGCTTGCTTTAGGTCGGTGCCGACCTGTGGTGCAAAAATGGCTACAACAGTATGTATCCAATGTTTGCAGATGTAGACTTCTATCTTTTAAATTCTTCATTTCTCTTGCAATGTTAGTTTCCACAATGCAAATATATCTGTTTTGACATTATCAAAATTAATGTGAAAAAATCCTTAGGGCAAAAATATCCTAACAATTCCTATATTTGTCGCTAATCACTAAAATTAGAGACAAATTTTCTATTTCTCGCAAAATTTCGTTGCTAAAACCCATGTTTTTTTTTTTTGCTGCTATAGAGACAAAAGAAATTGTCCGAACATAAGAACAAACATATGTTCACATGAGACAAAAATAATGTGTTTCCTAATTTGTTTTTCATTTGTTTGTATTTAGGTTTTTTTTCCCATTTGTACTGATTTTGTAATTTAGAAACACATATTTCTTTATACGATAACACTGTTTTGTTCATATAGTAAGACATTTTTCAAATGTTGCATGTATTACTATAAAGACAAATAATTAGTTTATACAGACAAAGTGAAATCCTCAAATGCTTAGAGCGAATGATAGAGGTGCCTTTCTAACCAATTGCATGTGGCTATTAAGTATTAAATACATATGTGATTAGTCAACTTATTAATTGGCGGAGTAATTAATTGAGACGAGAAAATACTAAAATTATGGCATGACAAGGGTATCTTTTTTTTTTTTTTTTTGAAAATCATGACAAGGGTATCTACATCACTTGTTCTAATTGACTTTCTTTTAAAGTAAATAAATGGGAAAATACAATTTTTTATCCTTTAACTTTTGTTATCTTTGATTTTCATTTTGTTAACTTTGAGCTATCGAATTTCGTGCTATACCAGATACCAATTTCGATAAAATTTGATGTGGAATACTGAATTTCATCCTATAAATTACAAAAACTTGGAGTCATGTGAGATTTACCGCAATAGTTACTTGGTGTAGCAGGTAACAGGATAAAAAAACACAAATTTATATAAGCTACAGGATAAAATTCAAAATCTCAAAGTAAACAGGATGAAAACAAAAATCAAACAAAGTTTAAGGACAAAAATGTGTAATTTCCCTAGATAAATTAACATTTACACTTGTCTTGTCTGCCTACAGATTTAAATATACGATTACGGTAGTTACAAAAACATTATTTAACTCCATGTTGTAAATAATTGACGAGGGAATATTACTAAAATTAATTGCATGACAAAGATATCTTCACCACCACTTGTGCTATATGACGTGTTTTAAATAATAGAACACACATACTTACATATATACACACATATATATATATTTGAAGTAAATAAATTAACAAATATTCACAATTGTCTTGTCTGCCTACTGGTTTAAATATATTAATTAATTAAGTCATGAGTTGACATATAATAAGGTATACCATTAAAATCAAATGCATTGAAAATAAGTCGAGCCATTTTTCGAAAATGCAATTGAGTTGAGTCGAGAAAACAGGTTGGAAATTCATTGAATTAGAATTATTAATTAGTATTTAGTTTATTGTACTCCCCCTCCGGGTAATGTGGACGTATTAGTATTATTTTTCTTTTTAAAGATTAAATATTATTAGACAAGCAATTTAGACAGTTAACACTACAAAACACTGTTTTGCGACGGAATTAGCGACGGAAAATCCGTCGCAAACAGTGTTTTGCGACGGTATCTGCGACGGACACGTATCCGTCCCTAAAACAGCCGTAGCTAATTTTTGCGACGGATTTCGCCTTCCGTCGCAAATTAACGACGGACATATCCATCGCAAAATCGGCGGGTCAGACCCGGCCTGGTCACACAGAATTTGCGACGGACAGTATTCCGTCGCAAATATTTCGGGTCAGACCCGTTCGGGTCAAAAACATTTGCGACGGCCACATTCCGTCGCAAATGTTTATATATATTTTTTTTATTTTTTTCTGTTATAATTTGCGACGGGTTGTTTTCCGGGCACCCGTCGCAAATTACCGAGCCTATACAAAAAAAAAGTGGCTCGCATGGTTCGAGCCCGGGCACCCGAGGCGGCTGGGGCGGGCGCGGACCACTGGAACAACCGGCCCATCTCTTTTTATATGCGGCCCACCTTCTATATTAGTCTTATTAGGCCTTGAACAATTAATCCATTTTTTGCGTCCAAGGGGAATCGAACACGGGACCTCTTGTGCAAGAGGAGGGGGCGCGCGCCACTAGGGCACAAGCTACTTTCGTTTATTTTTATGCAATTAATTGTATATGTATTCAAATTAAGTCATTTTTTTTTATAATTCACCAAATTAATTTCTTTTCGTATCTAAGTTGTTTATTAAAATATTTTGCCCAACTATTTTTTTTATTTTGTAAAATTATTTATTTCGACTCCCGCTTAAATTTATAATTCGTTCATTTGTACGCAATTAATTGTATATGTATCCAAATTGACTCATTTTTTTTCTACAATTCACCAAATTAATTCATTTTCGTTTCTAACTTGTTTTTATAAATATTGGGGCCATTTAATTTTTATTATTTCTGTAAAATTATTTATTTCAACTCCCGCTTAAATTTATAATTCGTTCATTTGTACGCAATTAATTGTATATGTATCCAAATTGACTCATTTTTTTCCTATAATTCACCAAATTAATTCATTTTCGTTTCTAATTTGTTTTTATAAATATTGGGGCCATTTAATTTTTATTATTTCTGTAAAATTATTTATTTCGACTCCCGCTTAAATTTATAATTCGTTCATTTGTACGCAATTAATTGTATATGTATCCAAATTGACTCATTTTTTTTCTATAATTCACCAAATTAATTCATTTTCGTTTCTAACTTGTTTTTATAAATATTGGGGCCATTTAATTTTTATTATTTCTGTAAAATTATTTATTTCGACTCCCGCTTAAATTTATAATTCGTTCATTTGTACGCAATTAATTGTGTATGTATCCAAATTGACTCGTTTTTTTTTCATAATTCACCAAATTAATTCAATTTCGTTTCTAACTTGTTTTTATAAATATTGGGGCCATTTATTTTTTATTATTTCTGTAAAATTATTTATTTCGACTCCCGCTTAAATTTATAATTCGTTCATTTGTACGCAATTAATTGTGTATGTATCCAAATTGATTCGTTTTTTTTTTTCATAATTCACCAAATTAATTCATTTTCGTTTTTCACTTGTTTTTATAAATGTTGTGTCCATTAAATAAAAGTAAATTCAAACTAATAAATTCACAAAATTATAAATTAAAGTAACAATTCAAAAATTAAATTAAAGTAACAATTCAAACTAAAAAAATAATTGTACTTCATAGTTATTAAAAATCAAATTTTTTTAACAATCAGAATTAAATCCGTCTTCCTCTTCATCCTCGCCCAGGTTAACAATCGGCGACATCGATGGCTGGGTCGGCGGGATCGGCGGCATCGGTGGCGCAGGCATTTGCGCTCGTGGCATTGAATCAGAGGCGAATATCTGCCACCACGCCTGCATGGCGGCTGTATACGCCTGCACCTCGACCCGATACTGCTCCACCAAAGCTGTATACCGGTCGTGCGCCTCTCGCTGCTGTCTCTCATACTCTTCCTTCTCTCGCTGCTGCCTCTGCATGTTCTTCATCTGCTCCACCACCGTGGCAAGCTGCCTCTCGACCTCACTGGGATGAGAGTCGATCGAAGACTGAGAGGAGGATGAGCCTGAGCCACGAGGTCGGAAAAAGTTCTTTCCGAAGCTGCCCAATCCAGCGAACCGCCCCTTTTTAGCCTTGACGTTCTTGAAGTACAATTCATTTTGAACGTCAACAGAAGGCTGTGTGGGGGGCATCGACCTCGACCCCTCTGCCGTTTCCTCAGGCTGAGGCTGGGAGGCAAGGTCCTCGAGCATCTTTCTCTGCAAATTAATTATACAAAAAATTAAATAAATTGAACACAAAATATAAAATAATACTTTTAATTTTAAAAATTAAAATAATACTATTAATATTGAAATAATACTTACGTGGATCTCGGTAGTACGGCCGTAGGTAGGGAAGAAGTCTCCTCGACGAGTGGGTGGGCGAGCTGCAATCTCTCAAAATGAGAGGGCTCGCGTCCTTGCTCCGCCGCCTAATTATAAAAAAAGAAAGTAAAAATTAATACCACTCATAAAAAATTAGGAAAAAAATAATATAAATTCAAAAACTACAAAATTAAAGACGAAACTTACAAATCTCAACCCGTGCTCATAAATGGACCGAGAACCGGCCCGATGTCTAGCCATCCCTTCTCCATCAGGGTCACTACGCCGATTCGCCTTGTTTTTCGCCGACTTCTCTTGGAATTCAGGGGAATCCCAGTAGCGGAGGAATTGGTCCCAAATCGGCCGGTTTTCACTGTCAGTCCCCAGGTCGGTCGCCTCTCCCTTCTTGTACCACTTCTCCCTCATTCTAAAAAGGAGGTCTTTGTACCTTTCCGCCGCATATTTTTCGAAATTCTTCCACATCTGGTCATCGTGCTCCGGTGCCCAGACACATTCTTTCTGCAATTACAATTTAAATGTAAATATATGTTTATATATTTGATATTAATAAACGGTGAATTAATAAATTAAATTAATACCTTAAATTCCTCGAAGTATGTCCTTTTCTTTGCATCAGACACTAGCCTCCAGGTGTAAGCGGTGGGCTCGAATCCACATCCAAGGATGGACCGGGAAACCTGATTAGTAGCCTCATGACCAGGAATCCAACTGTAAAATTAAAACTTCAAAGTTAGTAAAATAATTAGGTTTTAATTAATAAAAAATTTAGTATAAAATATTAAAACTTACGTTGAACCATGTGGCTGAACAGTCATCCGTGGTTCAACAACCGGATGCTGTCTGGAGGAGGATGAGCCCTCAGCAGTCTGCTGTGAGGAGGAGGAGCCCGCACCAGGCTGTGTAGAGGTCTCTGATTGAGACCTCGGTCTGAAAATAGGTGGAACCACGGGTCTCAGTGAGGCCCGTCGTCTCCTCCCTCCTCGCTCTCCTCGACGAGCCTCCTCATCCCTCGGAGGCTCCTGACTGCCACTGCCACTGCCTTGTCCGCTCATCTATAACAAAATTCGAAAAAAAATCAATTCGGCTCTACAATTCAACTATTTCTAAACATGCTTTTAAATTAAATTAAAATTCGATCAACTAATCTAATTCAACTAAAATCAATTCTAAACTTAACAAATTCAACTATTTCTAAACATGCTTTAAAATTAACTATTATAATTCAAACAATTCAACTAAAATCAATTCTAAACTTAACAAATTCAACTATTTCTAAACATGCTTTAAAATTAACCGTTATAATTCAACTAATTAATTCAACTAAAATCAATTCATTTCTAATATAATTCAAACAATTCAACTAATTCAATTCTAAACTTAACAAAAATTAATTATGCTTCAAAATTAAATTAAAATTCAATCAACTAATTAAATTCGATCAACTAATTCAACTAAAATCAATTCATTTATATATAATATAATTCAAACAATTCAACTAATTCAATTATAAACTTAACAAAAATTAAACATGCTTTAAAATTAAATTAAAATTCGATCTACTAATTAAATTATAATTCAACTAATTCAACTAAAATCAATTCATTTCTAATATAATTCAAACAATTCAACTAATTCAATTCTAAACTTAACAAAAATTAAACATGCTTTAAATTAAAATTCGATCAACTAATTAAATTATAATTCAACTAATTCAACTAAAATCAATTCATTTCTAATATAATTCAAACAATTCAACTAATTCAATTATAAACTTAACAAAAATTAAACATGCTTTAAAATTAAATTAAAATTCGATCTACTAATTAAATTATAATTCAACTAATTCAACTAAAATCAATTCATTTCTAATATAATTCAAACAATTCAACTAATTCAATTCTAAACTTAACAAAAATTAAACATGCTTTAAATTAAAATTCGATCAACTAATTAAATTATAATTCAACTAATTCAACTAAAATCAATTTATTTTTTATATAATTCAAACAATTCAACTAATTCAATTTAATACCACTTAAAAAAAATTAAACATGCTTTAAATTAAAATTCGATCAACTAAAATAAATTCATTACTAATATAATTCAAATAATTCAACTAAAATCAATTCTCTAAACATGCTTTAAAATTAAATTTTAAACGGTAAAAATGAAGAAAACTTACGGTTTATTTGTAGAAGATGACGAAACGAGAACTCGGTGGGGATGGATTGGCTCTACAGCGACGGCACCCGACTTCTCCTTCATTTTTCTCTCTTTTTCCTCTTCTTTTCTCTCTTTCTCCACCTGTAAAGCGGCGGTTCTGTATAAATAAGTGGAAAAAAATTTGCGACGGACGCCTGTCCGTCGCAAATTTTGCCCGTCAAACGCAAAACGACGCCGTTTTTCATTGATTTGCGACGGCTTTTCCGTCGCAAATCAGTCAACGCAACGTTTCCCAATAAGACGCGTAAAACGGTTCGGATTTGCGACAGAAATTCCGTCGCAAATCAGTCAATGGGCCGTTTCCCGAAAGGTCGCGAATACAAATGTAAGCTTTGCGACGGCTTTTGTCCGTCGCAAATACAAAGTTTAAAATTGCGACGGCCTGTTCCGTCGCAAATCAGTCAAACGGGTCACTTCCCGAACGGTCACCTTTAAACGGGTATGGTTTGCGACGGAATTGCCCGTCGCAAACTCAAAATTGAAATTTGCGACGACCTTTCCGTCGCAAATGTAGCCGGTTCAAGACGAAGGCGGTGGGCCCTAGTGTTTGCAACGGCTTTTCCGTCGCAAATTACTATCATTTGCGACGGACTTCCTAAGTCGTCGCAAATTGTCGTTTTTTGCGACGGCTTACAAAAATCCGTCGCAAATTCACTGAATTTGCGACGGAAATTCTGACCGTCGCAAAAAACCCGTCGCTAATCTCCTTCTTTTTTGTAGTGTAATTTTTTTTATTTTAAAACTATTTAATCAGTGTTATATTTGTTAATGTTATTATATTATTAAATGAAATTAAAAATAATATTTTATACAAAAATTAAACTTATATAATCGAGTCATCTATAAAAATAGTTATGGGATTGAGAAAATAGTAAAACTAATACTTGAAATATAAAGTGGAATATATAAATCAAATGATTAAAAAGAATGATAGAGCTATCTTCCTGACCAATCGCAATATTTTCGATACAAATAGGTCATGTGGCTATTGTGATTAGTTAACGTAGTAATTATTCGCGTAGTCGAGAGAATACTAAAACGAGTGGCATGACAAGGGTATCTACACCACTTTTTCTAATTGACTTGCTTTTAATAATAGAACATATATATATATATATGTTAATCGGTTTTGATTTACAAGAAAACTTGTAATCGGGAATCGGAATATGACTATTGCTTAAGAATGAAATTGGAATCAACTAAAATTGAAGAACACCAGATTTTTATGTGGTTCGGAGATGAATACTTCTACGTTCACGGGATCGGAGAAGATCGATATTCCACTAAGATAAGAATAGAGATTACAATTCACTCTAGCTCACACACTCTCTGTGTTTTGCACTCAATTCACAGTTTCTCACTAGCACTATTGATGAATTTCTCGTACTCCTTCTCTCAGTTGAGAAGTACCCTTTTATAGATAGTTACAGAGATTGAATTGAGCCCTAGATTCGAATTCAGTTGTAACAAACTCAAATGTGGGGTAGTTATCCAGCTGGCTAACAACTTCAATAACCGCTTCAGTTGATTCAGTTAGAACCGTCATCGCGTTAGCTTCAATTTGGTGTAATTCGCGAGTAATGAACTTCGGATCAGATGACTTGACCTCCTCTGGCTCTGGTCACTTACACCAGACTCCTCTGGTCAGACTCCTCTGATAGACCTCACATGCCAGACTCCTCTGATCATCCTCATCTGCCAGACTCCTCTGATCCAAACTACTCTGATCAGCCTCATCTGGTCCAACTCCTCTGGTACCCCAAATTGACTAACTCCCACGGCTAACACTTTAACAACATAGCTTTCTATTGAAACACACGCACAACAGATTACATACTTCACACATGACTCTTCACAATTCTCCACCTCAGATGAGAAGTATCAATCCTCTCTTCCTCTCCTCCACACTCCAGCTTGGGCTAAGGAACATCCCATACACTCATCTTTACCAATTCAATACAGAACTTGAATTTTGTATCAGGTAAAGACTTTGTACACATATCTGCAGCATTGTCCTCTGTAGATATCTTCTGGATCAGAACCACTCTTTTGTCAATGATTTCTCTTACAAAATGTAATCTTACATCAATGTGCTTTGATCTCTCATGGAAAACTTGATGTTTAACCAGATGAACAGCACTCTGATTATCACAATGAATGACCACAGCCCTTTGATTTATGCCAAAATCCTTGATAATGAATTTCAACCACAAAGCCTCCTTAACAGTTTCAGAGACTGCAACAAACTCTGCTTCTGTAGTAGATAATGCAACTCCACTCAACAGAACAGATCTCTAGCTAGCAGCAGTATTATAAAGAGTAAATATATACCCTGTTAAGGACCTTCTGGTATCCAGATTAGCAGCAAAATCAGAATCTACAAATCCTTCTAATGGACTCTTCTGGTCAGTCATCCTTTCAAACATCAAACTCAGATCAGATGACCCTTTAAGATATCTGAATATCCATTTCAAAGCTTCCCAATGTAACCTTCCAGGATTACACATGTATCTGCGTACCATACTCAATGAATAAACTAAGTCTGGTCTGCTGCAGACCAGAGCATACATCAAGCTTCCAACCCCATTTGCATAAGGTACTTTCATCATAGTCTTCTTTTCTTCTTCAGACTTTGGTTCCATCTCCTTATATAGTTTAAACTGTTGTCCCAGAGGAGTTGACGCAGACCTACTCTCATGCATGTTAAACCTCTTCAGGACCTTCTCAATGTAACTCTTCTGGGATAAGAATAGTCTTCCAGCTGCTCAGTCCCTAAAAATATCCATTACAAGAATACTTTTAGCATTTCCCAAGTCCTTCATATCAAATCTGGCACTTAGCTTCCTTTTGATACTCTGAATTTTCAACAGACTCTTACTAGCAATAAGCATGTCATCTACATAAATCAGAAGATAGGCTATCACATCACTTCCTTGCTTTTACAGATATACACAAGTATCATACTTGCTTCTTACAAACCCAATGTATAGCATAACTTCATTGAACTTCGTGTGCCATTGTCTTGGACTTTCCTTGAGACCATACAATGATTTCTTGAGTAGACACACCTTTCCTTGTCCTCCTGGTTCAACAAACCCTTCTGGCTGGTGCACGTATAAATTCTCAACAAGATCTTCATGCAGGAAAGCTGTCTTTACATCAAGCTGTTGTAGCTCCAGATCATCTTGGACTACTCTGCTCAGAAGTAATATTGATTAAACAATGCTTGACCACATTTGAAAACACTTCACTGTAGTCAATCCCTTCTCTTTGAGTAAATCCTCTGGCCACTAACCTGGCTTTAAACCTCACTTGATCCTTCACACCAGACTCAAGCTTTCGTTTAAACAACCATTTGCAACTGATTAACTTCTGCTTAGTAGGCTTGTCAACAAGAATCCAGGTATGATTCTTCTTAAGAGACTCCATCTCTTCTGTCATGGCTGTAATCCATGACTCCCTATCATCACACTCAAGGGCTTCTTTGTAGCTTTTAGGTTCTTGGTACACTATGGCTTCTGCTGTAACAAGTGCATATGAGACCAGATCAACATGACCAAATCTTACAGGAGGATGTATTTGTCTTCTTAATCTGTCTCTTGTCAGGCTATAATTTCTCAAGTCTGCCTCTGACACTTCTTCCTCCTCTTCTGCTGGTGCACTATCCTCATCAGATGACTCATTATCTCCTACTCCATGCTCTGGTTCAGAACTAGATGAGTTACCCTGTTTATCATAATCTGGCTCCACCTCAACTTGAGTAATTGGCTCAGAAATAACACCATCTATCTCTTCAGCTGATGGCTCTCGATCACCTCCACTAGACTTGTATCCCATCTGTGATTCATTGAACACTACATCTCTACTGGTAATACACTTCTGGTTCCTAGGCTCTGGACACCACAACTTATACCCTTTAACACCCTTTGGATACCCAATGAAAACACATTTTAAGGCTCTCAGTTCAAGTTTGTCTTGCTTCACATGAACATAAGCTAGGTATCCAAATACTTTCAACTTTGAGTAATCTGATAGATTTCCATACCAGATCTCATCTGGTGTTTTAAAATTAATATCAGATGATGGCACTTTATTAATGAGATACACAACTGTGTTAACAGCTTCACCCCAAAAACTCTTAGGTAAATGAGCATCAAATAACATACACCTAAACCTTTCCAAAATATTTATATTCATTCTCTCAGCTAGACCATTCTGCTGGGGGTTTGAAGGAACAGTTTTATGCCTAGTAACACCCTTCTCCCTACAAAATTGTTGAAACTCTTCTGATAGAAATTCAAGCCCATTATCAGTCCTTAAGTGTTTAATAGTTCTTCCCCTCTTATTCTCAAGTTCAGTAAACCATTCTTTGAACTTAGAGAAGGCGTCACTCCTCTGTTTAAGAATGTAAACCCAAACCTTTCTGGAATAATCATCAATAAGGGTAAGGAAATACCTGCCTCCACCGTAGGTGGATACACTTGCTGGTCCCCATACATCAGAATGTATGTAATCCATAATCTCCTTGGTGGTATGCTTCCCCTTCTGGTATGCTTGCTTCTTTGATTTCCCCATAACACACCTCTTACAGAATTCCAGCTTACATATCCTCTCCCCTGGGATTGCTCCCTTCTTGGATAACTCCACTAGGCCCTTCTCACCAACATGTGCCAATCTCTTATGCCACAAGTTGACATCAGAAGACTCCATAGCAACATCAGCTGATCTTGTTACTGTTCTGCCTAACAAAGTATACAAACCATTCTTGATCATACCCTTCATAACAATCCTTCCAGACTTAGTTATTGACAGAACTCCCTTGTCTGTCTTGAATCAAAACCTTTGGAATTCAAAGTACCAAGAGAAATAAGATTTATATTCAGGTCAGGTACAAATCTTACCTCAGATAAGATCCTATCAATTCCATCAAATATTTTGATCTTGACAGAACCAGATCCTTGCACCCTACAGCTCTCATCATTACCCAAAAGAACAAGACCTCCATCAAGCTTCTCAAGATTCAGGAACCAGTCTTCATGTGGACACATATGAAAAGTATACCGAGAGTCAAAGACCCATTCTTGACTTAGTCTCTCATGACTAACCATCAAGACTTCTGCACTATCATACCCTTCAACCTCCACCACAGCTGCATTTCCATCTTGATCATTTTGATTGTTTTTCTTCCTTCTTTCAGGGCAATTCTTTCTCAGATGACCTTCTGGAACTCGTCCAACTGATCACCAAGATTCTTATCTTCACTCATCTTGAAGACTTGAAGCTTCTGTTTCATGTATAACTTGTTCATAACAAACTTGGTCTGGTATAACTGCTTTAGGTTATTCCAGACTTCAAGAGCGGTTTTCTCCTTCGATACTTCCCTTAACGGTTTATTCCCAAGACACAAGACAAGCGCACTATGCGCTTTCCTCTTGTTCTCCTCCACCTTCGCCAGATTAGTTCCAGAAGCCACCTGATCCGGTGGCAACAAGGCTTCGTACAGACCGTTGTGTACCAGGAGAGCCTTCATCTTAATCTTCCATAAACTGAAATCGTTCTTCCACGTGAACTTCTCAATGTCGAACTTGGTTGTAGCCATGATTGCTTTCCACAGACGGCGCCACTTGTTAATCGGTTTTAATTTACAAGAAAACTTGTAATCGGGAATCGGAATATGACTATTGCTTAAGAACGAAATTGGAATCAACTAAATTTGAAGAACACCAGATTTTTACGTGGTTCGGAGATGAATACTCCTACGTCCACGGGATCGGAGAAGATCGATATTCCACTAAGATAAGAATAGAGATTACAATTCACTCTAGCTCACACACTCTCTGTGTTTTGCATTCAATTCACAGTTTCTCACTAGCACTATTGATGAATTTCTCGTACTCCTTCTCTCAGTTGAGAAGTACCCTTTTATAGATAGTTACAGAGATTGAATTGAGCCATAGATTCGAATTCAGTTGTAACAAACTCAAATGTGGGGTATTTATCCAGCTGGCTAACAACTTCAATAACCGCTTCAGTTGATTCAGTTAGAACCGCCATCGCGTTAGCTTCAATTTGGTGTAATTCGCGAGTAATGAACTTCGGATCATATGACTTGACCTCCTCTGGCTCTGGTCACTTACACCAGACTCCTCTGGTCAGACTCCTCTGGTAGACCTCCTCTGATAGACCTCACCTGCCAGACTCCTCTGATCATCCTCATCTGCCAGACTCCTCTGATCAGCCTCATCTCGTCCAAGTCCTCTGGTACCCCAAATTGACTAACTCTCACGGCTAACACTTTAACAACATAGCTTTCTATTGAAACACACGCACAACAGATTACATACTTCATAACTCTTCACAATAAATATATATATATATATATATATATATATATATATATATATAGTTAAAGTAAATAAATAAACAAACATTCACACTGCCGGTTCAAATATATATATAATTACAGTAGTTACCAAAATAATATTTAATTTCATGTTGCTCGGTCTATATAAAATTAATCAAATAATGAGTTGACATATTAATATGTCGCACAGAAGGTGCACTATGCAAATAAAAAATGGAATGAAAATATGATGGGACGATCTTTTTAAAATGAATTAGAGTTGAGCAGCGGCATAATAAATATGGAATAGTGAAGCTAAGGGTGGAGATGGAATCAAACTAAGAATAACATGGATTTGTTCCTACCATACCCATATGTTGTTCTTCTACTTGCGGTTCCTCTCTCTCTCCTCATCCTCTCTCAGATAATAGTACCCCGGCGGCGGAGGAAACTGCCGCTGCCGCCGGGGTCAAAGGGTTGGCCAATCCTCGGAGAAACATTGCACTACATCGTGGCGGGGCCTCGTAAATTCATCAAAGACCGGATGGACAAATACTCGGCGGACGTATTCCAAACCTCGTTGAGGGGGGAGAGAATCGCGGTGCTGTGCGGTGCACAAGGCAGCAAGTTTATTTTCGCGAATAACTCAAAACTCTTCGCCACGTGGTGGCCGAAATCAATAGCGGAGGTCGCCTTCTTCCCCCACGTGATCGGGAAAAGCTTCAGCGAAACTATCGCCTTATCGCATAGCTTGCAACACGACATCTACAAGCCAGAAGCCCTGAGGCAACACTTGCCCGTTGTCGCCCGCCTGGCTGCGCATCATATGGACAATCACTGGAACTACGCAGCTGAGGTTAAGCTTGTGCCTTTGATCAGGAAGTACACCTTTGAGGTGGCGTCCGCCTTGTTCTTCTCCCACGTTCGTCCCCACGACCTTACCACCTTGTTCGATGCCTTCTCCGCCATGGTTAATGGCATGTTCTTCCCCGTGCCTATACGGTTCCCAGGTTTGGTTTTATATGCTATATTATTTTATCTCTTAAAATTAAACATGTCATTACTCTACATTATTCTTTTAATGTAACAAATACGTTGGAAAAGACTCCATATCTCTTTGTATATTAATAAATATCTCTCACTTTAAACCGCGTCCACAAGAGAAATGAAAATTTTAGTAGGGGGGAGGGAGTAGTATTTTCTTGGCAAAAAAGTAATTTTGCCACTTTTTGGTTTTAGTCATATTAACTTTTAAATTTTGATTTACTTCGTGTAACTTACATATTTTGATTTTTTTTGTCCTATTAATTTTAATTTTCGTCCTTTAACTTACATGGATCGAAACCAAAAACTGGCACATGTCAAAATTACAAGAAGAAAATTCAAAGGACCCAAAAAAAATATGTTACAAGATGAAAATCAGAATTTAAAGTCCATAGGACCAACACCAAAAGGTGTTAAAGTTACTGGGTAAAAATCAAATTTAAATGTAATAGGACCAAAACTAAAAAATGGTAATGTTATTGGACCGAAAAAATCATTTAATTCCTTTATGTATACGTGATAACCTACAGGTACGCCTTTCACTCGCTCTTTGAATGGGGGTAGAATCGTGCGTAAGGAGTTGCTACGGATTGTTAAGGAGAGAAGGAAGGAAGTTACAGAGAAGAAAGAAACTGGCGGTGCTGATGTGTTGTCGAAGATGCTGTTTGCCAAAGATAAAAATGGTCGTTTTTACAGTGAAATTGATATTGCCAGCAACATAAATACTCTTTTGCTGGGTTTGTTTGAGCCAACTGCCGCTAATATCGCAACAGTCATTTATAACATTGCTCATCATCCCAATGTTTACCAAGAGGTTCTAAAAGGTAGCCGATTCGAACCTTTAATTGATGCTTAATGTTACTACTATGTGTCACTCTTTTGTGAAATTTATTCATGGTGTGGAATTGATTTTAATATATTCCTTCACTAATATAATTACTCTATAACTAATACTCATAACATTTTATACTGTGATATTAGTTTAGAATTGAATAATATATGTGTGTGAATGTTATGGTATTACTAAATAAATGTAACAATATTAATTTTATATTGTGAAATTCACAGTAGAGTTTTTCATGTACGACTATTACATATAGATTAAGAATCTCATTTAATAAATGTGCGAAATGATTTTATTACCCTTTCACTTAATTGCTATTGGCATATATTGGAAATATAAACAAAGAAAAGTTGAGTGAATAGGCCAGAGAGCATAATTGTAATGGTCATTTAATCCTCAATATAACAGTGAATATAGCATATCACCATTTAATCAAACCTGCTTTAAATGTCAAAATTATCCCTTATATAATTTCATAGCTGCAATTTTTCAAATATATAATCATTTAATGAGTTTCTTTTTACTATTTGGACATGTTTGAACGAATTGGGGTGTGAATAACCACACTCATTGCAAACTGACAATTGTTATGAAGCAAAATTTATATTCTAAAAAAAAAATAGTTAAAATAGACAAGTATATGATACTCATATTTCTCAAAATAATTCTTATTTATCTTAAATACATTGATGATATAATTTGACAAACGTCTTTGGAAGGAACAATTTCTTTTCTTTTTAAGGTTCGGGTTTATTGAATATTTGGTCCCAAAAGAATGTGTCCATTTCAAAATGGTCTTGTTTTCAGCACTTATAGTCCCGTAGTTTTTTTAGACATTTTTTGTCTCAAGAGAATAGAATAAACTGCAGTTTTGGTCCCAAGAGAATGAATAAATTGCAGTTTTGGTCTCAAAAGAATAGGGTGTATTTCCAATTGTGGTCCTGAAATTTAATTGATAGGACCAAAACTATAAAAAAAAAAGGACTAATTTCGCACACAGATACAAAAAGTATTGTTTTCCACTTATTCTCTTGCAACCAAAAGTGCAATTTTTCAATTAAAGTTATTTTAAAAATGATTGAAACAAAGATTGAATTGTTATCATCGAACTTGTTTACACCAGATGTAATTTAAGTGTATCCTTAAATGGTATTAATTAATTTTATTAAAAAGTACTCCCTCCGTCCATGAAAATAGTCTTGTTGCTTTTTGCACGGTTATTAAGAAAGTTGATATAATATATAAAAAGTAAGAATATTGTGTCACATCAAGTACAAAATGTTATGTGTGTATGTTGAAAAGTGTCGATAAAGTTTAATATTTCCATTTTAGGCAACAATACTATTTTTCGTGGACGGCCCAATAAGGCAACCAAACCTATATTTTGTGGATGGAGGGAGTATTAGTATCTAAATTTACATTAGTTGATTTTACTTAAAAAAAAATATTTTATTAAAATGTGGTGTTTGTGTGTTGTTGCACCATACAAATGGGATTACAAAAGTTTTACAATGAAAAATTGCATGTGTTATTTAAGGAAATTGCACTTTTAGTCTCGTAGAAATACATTCAAAAAAATATTTGGTCTCATGTTTCCAGCCACAATCCCCAACTGATTGCACGTATCGTTGTCTCTTACAGAACAAATGGAGATTGTCCGATCAAAGGGTCCGAATGCGGAGGCTTTAACATGGGAAGATATCGAAAAGATGAAGTATACTTGGAATACGGTGCGCGAATCTATGAGGCTGGCACCCAATGGAACCGGAGCGCTCAAGGAAGTCACAACTGAGTTTACCTATGCTGGCTTCACCATTCCTAAAGGATGGAAAGTAAGAAAACACACACACATATATAGGAAATTTTTTAATACAACGTGCGCTCCTTTTAAATGGTATTACTCGTTCAACATATTTTTCATTTTGCTAAAGGGTTAATTGCACTTTAGGTTCCAAGAGAATGGGTCGGCCATTTCAAAATTGTAATTTTTCAACCCTTATAATTCCATACTTTTTTTCACACTTTTGATCGCAGGAAAATAAGATAATTGTTGTAAATGCAATTTTCCCATTTAGCGATGTTAACAAGTTGCATGATCACGCACAACAATTGAATAACATTACTCGTTTCGCTAAATAGTGTTACACAAAAAGAATTTGCACGATTCAGCTGGTTCACACAAGTGTTGTTCATATATATAACATTTATGGGCAGGTAGTTTGGACAGGTTTTTCGACACACATGAATCCCATCTACTTTCCGGAACCAGACAAGTTTGATCCATCAAGGTTCGAAGGGTGTGAACTAGTTCAGTGCACGTACGTGCCCTTTGGGGGAGGACGGGGAATTTGCCCAGGAAGAGGGCTTGCTAGGGTAGCAATCTTGGTTTTCATGCACAACATGGTCACAAGGTTCAAATTTGAAAAGGTTATCCCTAATGAGAAGATACTTACCTATGCTTCTCCTATACCGGCTAATGGCCTTCCTCTTCGCCTCTATCCTCATAAGAAATAAATCAGTGATCCATCAACACATATATAGCATCACCACTTGTTTTATTTTTCCTTTAATTTGCAAATAATTAATCTGTCAGGGAAGACCTCCCAATCCATCAAGCCATAGTGTATCCAAGAATATTTGTACTGCTGTTTTTATTTAATTTACTGGGCAAATATAATGCATAGTTCCTTAGTTAACATTTTTAAGTTTAGTGGTTAAGATTATTTTTCGAATATGTAGGGTTGAGAGATTAAAAAATTTTATTTAACTTTTCGAATATGTAGTATAATAAACAAGCGGGAACCGAACTCAAGACGTGCGTGTTGTGGAACATAAATATTGTAATGAATTTATTTGTGTGTAATTTAAATATAAATTATCATAAATTCACCATGCATGAAATAAAACAATTCAAAATAATTAAATTCATGCAATTCCTGTATTGAATACGGTAAATAATATATAGCCTTAAACATGTGGAACTAAGGGATATTTTATATTATATTTGAATCCGAGAGACACCGTCGAGAAGAATAAATTCTTTCAACCCAAACACCTTCTTGATTATTCCCTAAGTCCAAATTCGTAGATTTGGTGGGAAATCTTCACGAACTTTCAAACCCTTAAGTAATTATTTTTTTCTTTTTGTTGCTCTAATTTTCGAAAACTTAGCAATAGTAATAAATACTTGGGGCTGAAAAACAACCACTATTTAAGGTTATAATTTATGTGCTTATTGTGATTATATTATGTATATTATTTTGCTATTCTATTGTAATTGCCTGATTTATATTGTTGGTCATGTTTACTTTGATTTGGAGTTTTTATGATTTTCGGACTATTTTTAGAATCTTTTGATTAAACTTGAAATGAACCACATATGGAGATGCGAGTGAAGTGAAAATGAATTAGTCTGAAGGAGAATACGTAGCTCAACATTGGGGCTCAATGATTAATTTCAACACATGTTTTCAATGAGATAAATATCTCGTGCATGAAGGTCACCAATTAAGCCTTAGAAAAAGTCGGCTAAAACACTATAAACATATATTAATTTTTATGATACTTAGTGACAATTTCGTTGGAGGATATTTATTAAGAAGTGAGAGACGTGATGATGGATTTCTTTATGGCCATGTATTTTTATTCTAGTTTGAAGAGATACAGAACCGTGTAGATTTGAGACTCCTTTAATAATTAATGTTTTTTCTTACTCTATCTTGATTTCTTTGTTATTTGGTTTGTGCATTGTATGTGATAATTATTGATTTTGTAAGCCTGGTCACCTTACTTGATTAATTTATTATTCATAGCTAGATTGCATGATATAGTCCGTAATTGTTATATTCGTGTGGTCATAGTGGTTACTAGGGAAGAACACTCTAGGGATTATGAAGTTTAGGTTGTATGATTCTAACGTTCTGCTTTCATAGTCTAGATTGCTCTATTGTTTTGGTTTGCTAATGCATTCAGTAAATTGAATCTCGAATACATGTTTTGTGCTTATTTATTAGAATAGGTAAATTGGGGGTCGAACCTTCTGATTAATTAATCTTAAGAAATAATTCAGACTAGTTTGGTCGTACCACTAATCTATGGGCAAGACTCAAATAGAGTGAAAAAAAACCTAAATTTTTAATTGAGTGGATAATTATATAAGGATAAATTATCCGAGAACTAGAATTTCTATTCCCCGTGGGTTTGACCCTTATTTACCGTACTACATTAGTGGGTTGGTTAAGGTGAATTGTTTATTTTCGAGTTCCTAGGAAAGTACACTATGTAATCTCTTGGTCAAGACAAACCAATCCGAGTTTTACACTTCAATTTTTACGAATGAGTTGTTCAAGTCCATTTAAGTTATGGATCTGTTTATACTCATTACAAGGAATGTACAATGTGATCTTCTGAAGTATTTCAATGTTTATGCAATAAATAGATAACATTCATAATATTTAAAGCATACGGTGATAAATAATTTATTCTCATTAATGAAAGTGTAAGAATCAGTTTATAAACAAAGTATTATTAAGTGCATACTTTTCAGTACGTATATCCCTAACAGTGTGGACGTGAGTGTTTGGCTATGATACTGAAAGAATTTAATCTCATTTAACAGTTCGAACTTATAGAGAGGTGTGAAATTAATTCATTTAATTATTTCCCTTTACACTCTCTTTACTCTTGGGACTCAACTTTCCCTTTTTACTGCTTTCTTCACATTGCCAGGCTCTTGCCCATTGTCTGATGAGCCTCGTTTATGCGCACTAGCAGATCTCGAGTTGTCATCCTTCTTATCGAGCTCAAGTGAGCTATTGAGCTCCTAAATAATTCGGTTTGTAGAATCTTTCATCAGGTGTTTACAAATAAAGGTAGTGATATAAATGAAAAGGAAAAAAGGACAGCCATAGCCCAACTCAAGATAATTCTTGAATAAATATGAAAACCCCTCAAAGGGATTTATTTAACTAGCCCCTACTACTATTTATGGTGGTTTATTTCTCTTTGACCATTCCATGACTGTGGCAAGTATTTGTTGCGCTTTGTTTCGGTGCTAAATAGAGTCCACCGCTTCCCATTTTGAAGATTATAGTTATTGAGTAATAGTTTTTTTTTTTTTTTTGTGTCTTAGTTCCCCTTTTCTTATTGTCATGCTCTTTTTAACAGGAGTTTCCCACTATTGCGTATTTCCGTTCTCCATATCTATGGTCTCGTTCTCTCCATGATGTGGAAAGTTTTCAACAGTGTCTCGTTGAAAGAATGTCCGCTCATCTAAAATTCTGGACTTGTAAAAAGATGTGAAATTAATTCATTTAATTATTTCTGTTACGCTCCTCCTAACTCATGGGCCGGACTCTCAACTTTCCCACTTTGGGGATGGCCAATGAGCGGATAGTTTAATATAAATGAAGTTGCTCTCAATAAGATTCGAACCTAAGATAGTTATCTGGGCTTAAGCCTTGTCTCTAATATCATTAAAGAAATTCATCTCATCTACAGTAGGATTAAACTATCCATACCTAATTTGAAAATGTATTTCATACAATAAATGTTTTTTTCCTTTTGTTATATCAGCATGACGAGAATAATGTCATTCGTATTTGAGAAGTGCATGGTTAGAGTTTTGTTTTGTTAAATTAAGAAGTTGAATTAGTTATACGTTTAGTTGACACGTGCACTCAACTAATAACTCTAGAAGCTTCCATTTCTACTCTTATATTATAGATACGCCACACCTTTTTCATGCAACGTTAGATCCATAAAATCTGCCTTAATAAATCAGTATATTGTAGATGAGAAACTATTCCTTGCAGTTCCAACTTTTGCAGCATTAAATAGGCTTGATTCAACTGCTTTTTTTATCTTTCCATAATGCGTAATTCCAATATTAGATTAGATTTAAGCTCAATTGTTGCGTCTTTATGCTGAAGAAGAAACAAAATGAAGGTACATCTCCATTTTTTGTATCTCGGTGTTCAATTCTTATGGATATATATATTTTTTTTTAATGCTTTCGATGGAAACTTGTGGATACACTATTTTTCAAACTTCCAACAACATGGGGTGTCTCGTCTGCATAATGTTTTTCCAAAGCATACACTGTTTTTCCCAATTATAGAATCAAAAGGCTAAACAACAAATCTGCAAAATCATTGTCGACTTCTGCAAACACAACATTAGTTTTCTGTTTGTTGATCACAAATTCCAATGTGAACCTAATATCTTCAGCTTCTGACATATTCTTATTAAGTTAAGCGCATATCCAAAAAAATTATGGCAAAAATATGTATGACACAGTCCCATGAACCAACACAAATTAATACCCATTTGATCTTCTAAAGTACTAATGCGTTATATCTAACTTATATTCCGTCTCATTGCAAGACCTCAAAATTTATGTATGTGACATCTAATTAAATGAATTTCAGATATCAAGTATATATGTATAATTCAATAGAAAGGAAAATATATTTTCTCATGACGATTTTATTTTGTGTAACCCCACTTTTAGTAATTAATTAATTGGATCTATTGCTTGAATGAAATGGTGTAATTGAAACCACTTAGAATAATTTAATGATAGATATGATGCAACGATTTATTAATGACGCTGGTGGTACATTATAGGATCGCGAAAAGAAAAAAAAATTAGTCCCATATCTTTAAACTGGTTGAAAAAGGAGGACAATATGTTTTCGGGCTTAGAGAAGGAGGACAATAATTTTAAAAAGTGGTAAATGTAGGACAATTGAGCCCGAATTAGGTCCGATTGTCCTACATTTGCCTAATTATTTTATTAATACTCTTCATCCTTCTTTGTGCAGTGGTCTATACTGTTGAGTTCCAGAAGAGAGAGTTGCCATATGCCCACCTACTTCTATTCTTGAATCGCGACAATAAGATCCCAAATCCAGCGGATGTTGATCACATCATATCCGCAGAGATTCTCGATATAGATGAGGATCCAGAGTTGTATGAATTAGTTGGTGAATATATGATGCATGGTCCGTGCGGACTTGATAGGAGAACTTCACCGTGTATGGATGTGAATTACTGTTCAAAATATTTTCCCAAGAAGTACCAGAAGAGTACTACTGTTGATCAGGACAGATACCCCCTCTACAGGCGGAGGAATGATGGACATACCGTCACTAAGAGTAATGTTGACCTGGACAATGGATTTGTTGTGCCTTACAGTCCTATTTGGTTAAGGAGGTATCGGGGACATATAAATGTGGAATTATGCAATTGACACAAATCCATCAAGTATTTGTTCAAATATATTAATACGGATTTCAATAGAGTCACTGTTACAGTGGATACTAATGCTCCGTCCAGCGTCAATTCAAAAGATAAGGATGAGGTAGAGAACTACATTAACTGTAGGTGCATATCTCCGTGTGAGACTGTGTGGAGGACTCTTCAGTTTGACATGCAATATAGATTTCCATCTGTAATGTGGATGAACTTTCACCTTACCAAAGAGCACAGTGTTGTCTTTGACGATGATGATTACTCTGATGATGTCCTCCAGAGACCTGCCGCTTATAAAACAAAATTTTTAGCGTGGATAGAGTGTAATCAGACTGATCCACAAGAAAAGGGTCTCACATATGTGGGATAGACAAAAAGTACTCTTGGGAAAGGTGTAGGGACGAGAGGTCGGCTCTGGGAAGACTGTATAATATTGTGCCCAGTTCTGGTGAATAATTCTACTTGGGCATTCTCTTGCCTCATAGTAGGGGATCCGAGTCATATGAGGAGATACACACCATTGGTGATGTTACTTATCCATCTGTTAGGGATGCCTGTTATTCATTGGGATTGTTGGATGACGATAAGGAGTATATTGATGGAATGATTGAGGTGAGTTTTTGAGGATTTGCTCATTATGTGAGAAATCTGTTCTTCATTCTTCTGTTGCCGTCGTCTATGGACTCTCGGGAAAAAGTATTCGATCGAACCTTAGATTGCCTTTCAGATGATATACAGGTGAGGTAGAGAAGAATATTGAATTTGTCAGGTAAACTTATTTATGGCCTGCATTTTTAATTTAATTTTATATGCTTATTTTCGTATACCGTGTTTACTTGGTGTTTTATTGACAGATTTAATGCTAAGCAGTGATGATTTGAGGAATTATACATTGATTGAGATCGAGAAGTTGTTGGAAATGAATTAAAGTGGTTTATCTAGATTTCCATCGATGCTTGTGCCTGATGTACGCTCTGTGTCCGCTGCAACTAACAGGATGATAGGCGAGGAACTGCGTCACGACGGTGCACTTCTGAGGGATGAATATGCAAACTTGAGTTCTATGCTCACTTCCGAGCAAAGGTCCATTTTTTACGAGATACTCAGTGCAGTTGTGGGTGTAAAGGGCGGCATTTTCTCCGTGTATGGATATGGTGGGACTGAAAAAACTTATATTTGGAGGATACTATCGGCTGCTATACGATTCGATGGTCATGTAGTTTTGAATTTTGCGTCGAGTGGAATTGCAGTGCTTCTTCTTCCGGGCGGACGTACTGCTCATTCGAGATTTGTCATACCCATAAATATTGATGATTCTTCCACGTGCCACGTATTTCCTGGATCGGAGTTGTTGGAACTTTTGAAGGTGGTAAAACTAATAATCTGGGATGAGGCTCCGATGGTAAACCAATTTTGTTTCGAAGCATTGGATCGTACTCTAAGGGATATTATTAGGAATTCGGATGGATCCGTGAGTGATTTACCATTTGGGGGAATGTAATCCATTCTATAATAAATTCATTGTACCCAACGGAAGTAGGGAGGATGTAATCCATTCTACAATAAATTTATTGTACCTGTGGGATTACTGTAAGGTATCTTTTTTTCCCTCTAGATTAGCATTGGCCACTTATTGTTGATATTCGATATTTCAATGTTAATCTTTTGCCCCATTTTTATCCTTTGTCTAGGTACTTACGCTGATAAGGAATATGAGGTTAGAGGTTGGAAGTTCATCTTCTAATTCATGTCACTGTGGAAGTTTTTAAATTGGATATTGAAGGTTGGGGATGGCAAGCTTGGTGACGATAGAGGTGGTTCTGTGGAGATTGAGATTCCACCGGAAAACCTCATCCATGACGAGGTTGACCCTATTATGGCTATTATTCGGAGTATATATCCGTCCGTCGATAGCAATCACCGTACACATAAATATTTCGAAGATAGAGCCATACTTGCTCACACGCATCGAGACGTAGATTGTATCAACGAGAAGATCCTATTTATTATTCCCGGGGAAACAATGATTTATTTGAGCTACGATAGTGTTTGTAAATCGGAGTATCGTCCTGGTGGCAATGGAGAGCTGGTTTCGGTGGGTTTTTTAAACTCTGTCAGGTGTTGTGGTATGCCTAACCATAGGTTAGTATTGAAGGAGATTGTTCCTATTGTTCTTCTGATAAATATTGATAAAAAATCTGGATTGTGTAATGAGACGAGGATGATTGTTACCAGGTTGGGTAATCATGTGATTGAGGCTGAAATAATTTCGGGAAGAAATATCAGAAAAAAGGTTTTCGTGTCAAGAATGACTTTGAGCAACTCGGACGTGACTATGCCCGTGAAATTTACGAGAAGACAGTTTCCTATACTGATGTGTTTTGCAATGACCATTAACAAGAATCAGGGTCAATCCTTGTCGACTGTTGGACTGTACTTGCCCAAACTAGTTTTCACTCATGGACAGTTGTACGTTGCGGTATCGAGTGTTAAGAGCAAGGATAGTTTGAAGATCTTATGCCTTGACTCCGAGGGGAAGCCTTCAAAATATACAACAAATGTCACTTATAGGGAGGTTTGCAGAAATTTGTGATGAATTTGGGGAAAAATGATTTTTTAGGCCCGTATCTTTAGGGTGGTTGGAAAATAAGGACAATATGTTTTCGGGCTTGGAGAAGGAGGACAATAACTTTAAAAAGTGGTAAATGTAGGACAATTGAGCCCGAATTAGGTCAAATTGTCCTACATTTACCACTTTTTAAAATTATTGTCCTCCTTCTCCAAGTCTGAAAACATATTGTTCTCCTTTTTCAACCACACTAAAAATACGGGCCTAAAAAAATATTTTTCTCGAATGGATGAAATGCTATTTAGGAAAAATTGTAAAACATGTCCATCAAATTACGATAACAAAACTTGATCGCTATATCATAGGTAGTAATTTATACTCTCTAATTATCTTTTTTTTCATAATTAATACTCAATTTCAGTGCGAAATTAGAAGTCACAACTTTAACGTCAATACTTTTATTTTTCCATGAATCAAAGTCGAGCCATGTATAAAATTATCCATCCCTACAAGCCAATCACTTTGGTCCTTCCAATTACAAATTTTGTATGCTACAACACAATGACTTAAGTTTTTTTTACAGCACATAATGACTTAAGTTTAAGTGGTTAGTTTATGTTAATTTAATTATGTTAATTTTTCTTTTGGCTAATGGTCAAATTTTGACGAATTAATAATCAAGCCCCATATTAAATTGTTCTTCTCCGCAAACCCATAATTTTTTTACATGACTAGTCTTTTGGTTCATAAGAAAATAGTAAGAAAATGATCTGGATTTATAATCATATTTCGGCCGTGCAACATAGTGCTTTTCCGACCAATTTTCAGTTGTTTTCCTATGAATTTAATGACGAACCAATATTAAATTGATGGTTCGAAGAATATGTAAAATTAATAACCTTTCAAATTTAAATTTAAACAATATACATTAAATATAAACTAGTCAATCAATTTAAGAAATAAAAATAAGAAAAAAGGTCAAAATTTGTCACACCCATCCTAAACCGTGTCTTTCTAGTCAAACTTAGTTGAGTATTTTATTTAGTATAAATTTTTTGTGTCACGATCTCAAATATGAAATAAAGCTCTACTTTGATTATTTGATTTTTTTATATAAAAAAAAGCCATGATACAATTAATACTCTATACATCAATGGATCATATAACAAAGTATATATTAATTATATATATATATATATGATCATTTTGTACAAATTTGTATCGTATAGACGAACCGTTAAACCTCAAGTGAATCGATTAAATTGAATGTTTCAACTCACTTTTTAAAACATCGGTAAACATTATTCTTAAATTTATTACATTAAATCTTCAATATAATATGATAATTAATTTGGTATGTTAATATCATCAATATATATAAACATATATTGATTTCATAATTTGATTTTTCTTTATAAGTAGTGAGTAATCTGTAAGGATGGTATTTTGTTAGAAGATAAACCATCTTTAGTGAGGGTTAGTTTAAAATTTAGTTTACTATTTCATTTCATAATACCTAAAAGTCAAACAAAATTGCACTTCACTATTTCACTTGATTAGTAATTCGCTATAATATAAGAATTAAACTATTAATTATCTCATATAAAACTGCATCCATCGTTTGAGAAAAATATTTTTTAGGCCCGTATCTTTAGGGTGGTTGAAAAAAGAGGACAATATATTTTTAAGCTTGGGGAAGGAGGACAATAATTTTAAAAAGTGGTAAAAGTAGGACAATCGGGCCTAATTCGGGCTCAATTGTCCTACATTTACCACTTTTTAAAATTATTGTCCTCCTTCTCCAAGCCCGAAAACATATTGTCCTCCTTTTCCAACCACCCTATAGATACGGGCCTAAAAAAATATTTTTCCCATGAATTTGATGGATTTGAATGTTCGTTTTGAATGAATAAATATAAATTTATGGAGAAATTGATTATCTTAGGAGACTATTTAAATAATGATAATAATAAAGCAACTACGTTCCAATAAAAATATTTTTATCAAGTTATTGAACATAATATCTAACAATAATTTTTCAAGCCCGCGAAATTCGCTGGTATTCAACTAGTTGTCTAGAAAGCACAAATGCACAACGCACCAAAATTTTTATTATTTGATTTTTTTACTCATAAATCGAATTTAATATGTTTTTTTTATTGACATAACTGTGTTTAAAATGTGATATTATATTCGAAACATTTATTATATAATATAATTTTGTTTTTTTATTGAGTCGGCACCGCCGCGACAATCAGCTGCCAACAAAGGCCTAGAAAATTAGGTCCTGAAGTTGTTGCCCTAACTCACCTTTGGCGAAGACATCTAGATGTGAGGGAGACAAAAAAGATCTTTTAGAGGGAGAAGTGAATTTGGAAATGGTGGTGGAGAGAGAGTTTGGTCTATGAAAATGAATGAGATGGAATGCTAGAAGGAGATAAAATCGTGTCTTTTTTTAGAAGAAGAGAGAGTGCACTTTTGTACCTACATGGCATTATGAACTGTATGATTATAAGTTCAGACTCAAACTTATGTACCTATATGTTGTTATTCCAAAAAATAATTTTGTGCAATTAGACAAAAAAAAGCGTGACATTAGACATTTTTATACATTTTAATTTTGTGGTCTGGGGGGTGTATGTGTTATCTAACGGCTCAACTGAAATACACACTGCAATTATTACAGAGGATCCGACGCCTAATTTACATGGGCTAATCACATACTATTGCTTGCATGTAATTTCATTTATTAGTTAAAACAAAGCCCATTCCATTGTTTTAGTTCAAATATTTTTTTTTTTTTTATTTATGTTTGACAAATTGGATTCTATCCATTATTTTAGTACTTCACTCCCAAACTTCTTCATCACACTTCACATCTCTACTCATGATAATATTCTCATTGCTTGTGCATAATAGAGACAATATTCTCATTGCTTGTACATTATATAATTAGTAGCCTTTAGAGCTTTGATTATATATGTTGATAGGCGAGCTATATTACAACTTAGCCGGACAGGATTAAGCAAGATTAAACAAGTCAAGATAAGTCAAAGTGATCAAGCTGGATGGCCAGGCGGGCTACTCCTCTTAGGCGAGCTATGTAATACCCCGTCCCGTTTTATACCTTTTATTTTGCTAGAAACCTTATTTTACATTATTATTTGTGTTTCTTTTAATTTTATTATTTTGTGTGCTACTGTGTAATTTAAATATATACTCTATTTCAAATTCCCGAATTCGAAGAAAGGAATCGAATCTTTCAAATGAATAAAGGACTACGAGAAATTAAATATTCAGAGTTTAAAATTAGGATTTCGATCCGTATAATTTATCGAGAATAATTCAAATGCAATAAAATATTAATCGAATTATAAAACTGTATTAATTATTAAATCGGGATTAAACTCGTAAGTCAAATGATCCCTAAACTGTATCAATTGGGAACGAAAATATCTCAAGACAAAGGGGATCCCTATCCACATACTTTAATTTCTCTTTTTGAATTAAATTAATAACATAATTAATCCCAGCCACATAATTATTTCTTTCTTTTAATTAATTAAATATTTCCTCCTTATAATAATCATCTGCCGAATTCCCAAATCAGTTTTCCAAATTTATCTCTTCCTTCCTCAAAACAAACCAAACGCGTACGACTTTCTCTCCCTTTCTCCTCCATCTTCGACCTTTTTCCGGCGACACCACGCCGCAACCCGCCGAGCACCGCCGTGCTCCCGCTCGGCCGCGACCACGGCCCCAGGCCGCGACGCCTCTCCCGCTCGCCGCCGTCGCCTCGCCGAAGCTCCGCCGCCGTGGACCCAGCCCAGACGCCTCCCCTCTCTCTTCCCTCAGCCGCGCCGGAGCTCCGTCCAGCCTCGCCTCACCGTTCCGCCGTTCGCCGCCGAACCACCTCCAGTCTCGCGACGCCGCCCCTGCTCGCGAGCATCGCCTCCACCACCAGCAACCACCGCCGCTTCCTCCTCCTTCGCACAAGCAGCGCCGCCGCCTCAGCCCAGCGCCGCCGCCGCCTCCTCTTCTCTCCTCTTCCAGTGAGTTTCGAAATTAAATCCCTCGGTTCTTAATTTCAATTCTTTGAATTTCGATTCTCACAATTTCCTTTCTTCTCGTTTAATTTCCGATCGAAATTGACGCCATTTGAACCGGTTGTTGTTGCCGGAATTTTTGAAAATTCCAACCGACGCCGTTAGGCTGTCCAATTCACTTTTTTGAATTCCCGAATCACGCCGTTATGCTGCCGAAATTATCCGACAAATAATTGAACCCTTTTACGACGCCGTTAGGCCGCCCAATTTGGGACTCGTAAGAATTACTAGCCCCTTCTCTATTTCTCGTATTAGTTAGAATAGAAAACCGGCACGGTTATGAGTTTTGTAAACTTTGGAGTTTTCTGTTTAGAGACTATAAGATTGATGGGTGGAGTTTTGATGTTGTTGATATTAGTATTATTGAAATTGTTATATAGTGTTAGTTGTTAGGTTTGGTGGTATTGGTTTTGTTGATTAATATTGTTGAATTAGTTATTTAGTATTGTTGGCTTTGTTGGTTAGTATTTATTGAATTAGTTGGTTAGTATTATTTGGAATAGTGGTTTAGTATTGTTGTTTAAAGTTGTTTAGTATTATTGAAATTTGTTGTCTAGTGTTATTGGATTAGTTGGATGATATTATTAGAATGGATGAATTAGTATTGTTGTTTTAGTTGAAAAGTATTTTTGGATTATTATTATTGAATTAACTGTATGGTGATGAAATTAGTTGTTAGTAATATTAGTTGAGTTTTTGGAGACAAAGGGAAACTCGTCTTCCCCTTGTGCGACTGTTAGAGAATTAGGAACGAAAAGATAAGTCGAGTTACATCCAAATTAATAACAATGAAAAGAGTATTTTTGGGAAAATTAATATGATCCTTTTATTTCCTAAAAGTGTCACTAATCAACTTTAGAAGTAACATTAATATTAGAAAAGAAAAGTACTTTTTATAATTTGTCTTAGAAAAGCCAAAGTCTTTAATAAGTTTTAATAAGAGGTTTTTATAAAATATGAATTCTTATATTTTTCTTTCTTAAAAGGCCTTTGTTAAGGACATCCCTGAATTCAGTAAATACACCCCCCTGTTACACTACTGAATTCAGTAAATACACCCCCCTGTTACACCACTGCTTTTAGTAAATACACCCCCCTAATACACCTCCTCTTAAATAGGGGTGTACTTATAAATTTGAAATCAACCTTTGAAAACTTTAGTTTTCAATAGTTTTCTAAAGACAACGATCTACTCAATCCTCGAGTTTCACACTCTTAAGCTTTTCAAATTCAAAAGTCAATCTTTTAATCGGAATACTCCTTATTAGGATTCTGTACTTTTTGGGACACGCACGGAGGACTCGACCCTCTGCCTACACATCATTCTCGGGACTCGAAACAATCAGGTGGGTGATGATCTGTTGATCGATCTGCTCATAATACGTTGTGCTGGTATACTCTGAACTCGACTAAATAAATCAAAAATAATTAATCCAACATAAACGTAAACCCTATTATATAACTGCTTGAATTATGTGATATAATTATATATACCTTATATGGATGGTTTGTGTTTGTTGATTATATGAACTGATGACGATTGCATGATATAAGGGCATTTTGTGAGCATGAATCTGTTTAAGTATGAATTATGTGAATTCTCCCCACAATTTGAAATGACAGTTTTATGGGAAAGAGGAAAGCGAGTAATTATCGATTTGATGTGCAGCAGTTTTGTTTGTGGATTGACACGTACGGCCATGAGTGATAATAGGTCAGATTCATGTTCGCTGATATTATTTGTGGTGGCCATGAGTGATAATAATTATTCAGATTCATGGTCACATGAATGGATGAATTGATGGTGAGAAATGGTTTGGGGGAGATTTACTATATGTGAAAAAGAATTTTGGCAGATTAGGCCGTTATTTGAAAATGGTTTTGGGCTTTGCCTCTTAATGTGAATCAACTTGTGATATTTCAATTATATGATGTGAAACATGCTATGCCCAATTAATTATTACGTGATCTTGTTACTTCTGTGGTATATGTTATTCATATTTATATGTCAACTGCTTAAATTAATTAATTATTTTATTAATGAGTATAATTTAACACATTTCGGATTTACCAATCTCATGACGTTGCAAATCACCCATACGTGAGAATTCAAATCTCACGCCCCCCTTTTACAACCCTTGCAGATTATGATTTCGTGGAGCAAGGACAGTAATAGAGACGACACGGAGTTCCCCACTTAAATAAAATGATACTATTGATATTAAGTTTTATATATATGTGTGTGAGAAATATATTATAAATATTATTCTACTAATTTCTTCCGCTGCATAAAACTCATCTCTGATTTTATCCCTTTTTATATCAAAAATTTTATAGTTCGTATTTTTAGTCACAAGTGGCACCTCGAATCTGAGATATTTATGTGTTTTGGATTCGGGGCGTTACAAGCTACTTCAACACAGAGGTCACCAGAGCCCAAATAAGACCCGGCGAGCTACTCTAGCCAAAGCACCAGGGCAAAATACAAAGCGACCAACAAAGTCAAGCTAGTAATTCCTCAAGGATAAGTCAAAAGTGACGAGCTGCTCTCTAATACGAGCTAATCCAGTTTAGAAGATAGAAACTAGCTTAGATAAGGTCAAATAAGTCAACTCTCCAAGTGTCAAGCATGCACACTAGGGAGAGCAAAGGTCAAGCCACCTCCTATTTGGAGGACATGTATAAATACCTTGATTTTTAATTAATAAAAGCAAGCACAAATTCACAAATACATCCAAACTTTGTCTATACACACTAAAGCACCTCGATTTACACATGTACGAACCAAATACGTTATCAATACACGTATTTATATTTCCTTAACTCGAATATTCGAATTCACTATTTATTGTAGTGATCAATCACACGTAATTGTTTGATGATCTTTTTAGCAACCAAAAATAGCCATTAATCCTCGTGATTAGAAACGATCGTCAACAAATTGGCGCTAGAAGAAGGGTTCGAACCTCCGGTTAAGTATGATTAGCAAAGGATTGAAGAAGATCTTGAGTTTCTTTTGAAAACTCAAGCAAGAGTGTTCGTGGTGTTCTTCACTTGAGGATTTGAATATTTGAAGATTCATACAACACCCTAGCTAAGGATGCCCCAGTCTCGGGAAACGTAACACTCCCACCTTTTTAGGAGGGCCTCACCCACCAGGGGCTCCTCAGCTGGCTAGCGAGCTATAACAGCTTGACATGCAGATGAAACTAGACCGGCAACAGGTTAGTTAATGCCTTCGGAGTTGGATGTTTTTGCCCGCAACAACAATGATCTTGCTCGCACAGTAGCAATGCTTTAAGCATTGGAAAAGCAGCAGGGGCAGCCCGGTCCTTCCCATGTTAGGCAAGGCATAGCCCAACAAGAGCTCATAGGCATGGGAAGGAATGGGATGAACAACCAAATGAGGCGGACAGTGCCCAATCCTAGAAAGATAAGGGCAAGGCAAAGTAGCTGGAGGAGCTCGTCAACCATGGAGAGTCAACCCCAAGCCAGGCTTTGGGGGTTAGCCACGGGACTGCACACTAGAGCGTACTGGATAAGCTTGCTCGACCAGGCCATGATAAAGAAGTAGCTCGACCGAGAGCCGAAGTAGCTCGGCCAGCTCATGATCCAGCTCACCAGTCTGTGCATGAGAGACTGACCAGGTCGGCTTTTGGTCACCTGGGTCCGAATGAGGCTGAGAACCCTAGAAAGCCAGCCCATGAGATTCCCCCTCCAAGCGTGGGACTGCGATGAACTGACGGC
Source organism: Ballota nigra (assembly GCA_947034835.1). NCBI lineage: Eukaryota > Viridiplantae > Streptophyta > Magnoliopsida > Lamiales > Lamiaceae > Ballota > Ballota nigra. The sequence goes on from OX344729.1 coordinate 63,517,443, forward strand.
TGCACACCGTTATTCGTCGAACAGCCTCCAAGTCATGTAGGGTCTCTCGATGATTTGGTGTCAATGAGGAAGGCCATTGAAAGCATGCAAGGCCAGCTGGACTTGCAAAGGGATCTCGGGGAAACTACTCTACCTTCCTCCCCATTATCAACTATAATTCAGAAAGGCCCGATTCAGAAGAAAATACAGTTCCCAGCCAGTATCCAATACGAGGGAACGTCGGATCCCCGGGTGCATCTGACCAAGTATTCCAACTACATGATATACATGGGGGCTAGTGATGTTACCCAATGTCAGAACTTTCCCCTAACCCTTGGGGATCGTGTACATAAGTGGTTTTTGGCTTTGTCGTCGGCTTCCATTCATTTGTTTATCCAGTTGGGCAAAGAATTCTTTTCCCAGTTCTCCACGGCTGGGTCATACCTATCCCAGAGGCATTGGTTATCTGATCTGAAACAAGCTAATGATGAATCAGACCGGTCGTATTTGGAAAGGTTCGATAAGGTCCTGCTGGAGGGAGAATCTGTAAGCGAGGACACCAAAATTGTTACTGTCATAGCTGGATTGAAAAGGGCACCGAACTCTGGAATGAAGTGCATCTTAAGTGCCCGAAAACTTATGCGAGTTCTGCAATCGGGCGGGAGTCTTCGTCTTCATGCATGAAGCATTACAAAAAGACATGGGGGAAAACAAGACAGACCCGAAAGAGAACACAAAAAAATTAGGCGGAACCGGTTATAGGGTCCCAAAGAACATGATGGCATCCAATGAGGGGACGAAATTGAAAGACAGACTCAATTAGGTGCTAACCGTATCAATTGATTCGATATACAATAACGTGAAGGAGAAGGAACTGCTTGCCCCACCCAGGAAGATTCACCAGGATGCTGGCAAGTTGAACCCGAACAAGTATTGTGCCTACCACCAAAGCGTGGGGAACTTTACCAGTGAATGCAGAGACTTGCTAAAGTAGCTCTGGCGATTCTACGAGGAGGGTAAGTTGTCTGACTTTGTCAAGAGGCATCCTGGAAAGAAGCCTCGGACAAACAACCCCCAAAGCTCCGATGAGGTTGAAGAAGAACAATCCCTATGGAGCAACAAAAGGGGACGACCTAATCCAGCTACTGCAGCGGGACCTTCTTCAGAAATTTTGATGATCGAGCAGTCAGGGCCTGTAGTGGGTTGCTCGGATGGGCAACATCCAATTTCAAACAGGAAAAGAAAAGCTGAGTTACGTGTCATAGCTCAAGTACAGGAAATGGAGGTCAACCCATCAATTTTACAAAAATCGGAGTTGACTTTCACTGAAAAAGACCTTGACGGAATCATAACTGCCCATAATAATTCCCTCGTAATTTGTGCCAAAATAATGGGGACCAAAGTACACCATTTGCTGGTGGATACTGGAGCCTACACCAATATTCTCTTCAAGAAAATGCTCGATCAACTAGGAGACTATGCAAGCTACATTAAAGATTCCAATCACCAAATCTTAGGCTTCGGTAATGTTGTAACAGTCTCAATAGGGATAATTGGGTTGTCTGTACAACTTGTATCGACCAAGGACCCTGAAATGAATATAACTAGAATGGTGGAGTTTTTTGTTGTAGATCAAGAATCCACCTACAATGGGTTCCTTGGCCGACCATTTTTAAATGAATTCAAAGCTGCAGTTTCAACCTATTAATATTGTGTTAAGTTCCTCACTGCAAGTGGAGCTAGGACGTTGAAGGGAGACCAAAGAAAAGCTCGAGAGTGTCTTCTCCAACTGTAATCGAATGAAAGACGGGTGTCGATGAAGGAAGCATCTACCAATCATCCCGCAGATGAACCGTCCATCCTGGATGACATCCTAGAATCTCAGGATGATCAAATGGAGGTCGATGAACAGCTCCAGACCTCAGGCGAACTACTATTGCCTGAGGACAAACTACTTCTACCCATTAGGGGACCATTAATGGCTATTGACGAGCTACTAGTGAATATTGGCCTGGAAAACCCTGACCTGGCGAATAGTGTTAATCCTGGGCCAGCTGAAGATGTCGAACCCTGCCTGGGAGTTGACCCGATGGACATTGAGGATGAGCTAAATCCTGAGGGATCGATGATCGATCACGGTGGAAGAGACAAAAGAAGTGAGCTACTCTAGTCGAAGAATTGGAAGCCCTCGAAGTTAACCCTATCCATGACGATATTGAACTTTACATCGGGTCCGAGCTCCCTGAGCCTTATTGGACCCGGATGGCAGAATTCCTCAAAGAAAACCTTGATGTTTTTGCCTGGTCACATGCTGACATGGTGCGGATCGACCCGAAACATGCTTGTCATAGGCTAAATATTGACCCGGTCCGGAAACCAGTCCATCAGAAAAGACAAAAATATGAGCCGGATAAATATCAAGCACTCAATGAGGAAGTGAAAAAGCTGCTTGATAATGACCTGATCCGGCAGGCGTTGTGCCCTCAATGGGTGGCAAATCCGGTGCTACTTCAGAAACTGAATGGAACCTGGAGGCTCTGCATATACTTTACAGATCTAAATGCAGCCTGCCCGAAGGACAACTTTCCACTTCCGCACATTGACCAACTGGTGGATAGTACACCTGGGCACGAAATGTTTACTTTCATGGATGCATTTGCCGGCTACCACCAAATTCCAATGCACCCTGATGATCAGAAAGACACGGCTTTCTATACATATAAAAATTTACTATGCTGGAAAAGAATGTCATTCGGACTAATCAATGCAGGGGCAACTTACCAGAGACTCGTAAACAAAATGTCCGACGAACACATCGGAGAGACGGTGGAGGTGTATGTTGATGATATAGTCGTGAAAAGTACCCGAAAGGAAGATCACCTCCAACATCTCACCCAGGTGTTTGACATTCTCCGGAAATACAACATGAAGTTAAACCCGAAGAAAAACAGCTTCGGGGTAAATTCGGGGAAGTTTTTAGGCCATCTGGTCAGTAAACGGGGGATTGAAGCCAACCCCGTGAAAGTCAAAGCTATTATGGATATGCAACCACCTCGTTCGGTAAAAGAGGTACAAAGATTGACGGGGTGCCTAGCTGCTTTGAACAGGTTCATATCCCGTTCGGGAGACAAGTGTCGTCCATTTTTTGAAGCCATCAAAAAAGGAAACTTTTTGTGGATGGGTAGCTGCCAGAGAGCTTTTGAACAGGTGAAGGACTACCTGGGAGATGTAAAGATCTTATCAAAACCTATCCCAGGAGAGAAGTTTTACTTATACCTGGCAGAACCGGAGGTGGCAATCAGTTCGGTTCTGGTGCGGACGGATGGAAAATTTCATCAGCCTATCTACTATATCAGCCAAGCTCTCCACGAAGCCGAAATAAAATACTCACCTACCGAAAAACTGGCATACGCACTAGTCATGAGTGTTAGAAAGTTAAGGTCGTACTTCTTCGATCATCAAGTCGAAGTGCTAACAACTTTCCTACTCAGGCAAATTCTACACCGGCCTGACACAGCCGGCCGCCTATTGAAGTGGTCCATAAAGATTAGCCAATTTAGAGTGACTTATACACCTTGAACAACGATCTAGCCCTCTCGTCGAACTAACCTTTCCTCAAGATCCGACGAGAGGGCTAGATCACCCGTAACATCTTTATGTGGATGGTTCATCTACAAATACGGCCTCGGGGGTAGGAGTAGTTCTCATCAGCCCTGACAGATAAGTATTCATCTCAGCAGTCAGATTCGAGTTTAAGGCCATCAACAACGAAGCTGAGTACGAATGTCTCATTGCAGGTCTCCTCTATCACTTGTCGTTGGAGGTAGACGACTCCAAATCTTTGGAGATTCTTAGCTCATTATAAACCAAGTACGGGGTGAATACAAACCCAAGGATGAACATATGATGGAGTATCAGAAAATAGTTGCTCACCTGATATTAATGTTAGATCAAGTATACATTCAACAAGTACCATGGGCGAGCAACACTCAGGCTGATGCACTAGCAAGACTGGCCACCAGTGAAGGGCCAGCAGAATTGACAGGCATCATCATTACTAGGAGGGCCAATCCATCTACTTCAGACTACATGATCAACCAGGTGGACGAACTACTCGATGATGACGACTAGCGAGCTCCTTTAGCCAAATACTTGAAAGACGGTGAATTGCTAAGCAATCCTTTTGAAGCTGCCAAAATAATAAAACGAGCAGCCACATATACTCTGGTGGGCGAGCAGCTTTACAAAAGGGGTTTTTCAGTCCCACTTCTCAAGTGTTTGTCTAGGGGTTGGGGCGAGCTACTCTAGAGGCCATACATGAAGGGGTATGTGGAAATCATGTTGGGGGGCAAGTTCTAGCCTATAAAATGATAAAGCAAGGCTACTATTGGCCAACCCTACAAAAAGATACAATCCAAGTAGCCAGAGCTTGTCACCGGTGCCAAATCTTTGCCCCGGGAATCCACACACCAGCCCAAGAGCTCGTCTCGGTTTTCAGTCCTTGGCCATTTGCACAATGGGGGATGGACATCATTGGACCCTTCCCACCTGGAAAGGGAAACGTACGGTTCGCTATCGTAACTGTAGATTATTATACCAAGTGGGCAGAGGCAAAAGCCTTAGTAAAAGTTAAACAAGAAAAAATGATCGACTTTCTCTGGAAGAACATTGTCTATCGATTTATAGTTCCTCAAACAATTGTTACAAACAATGGTCCTCTATTTGATGGTATGAAGCTAAGGGACTTCTGCACAAAGTGGGGCATCAGAAAACACTATTCGACCCCTTATCATCCACAGTCGAATAGCCAATTGAAAGCCATCAATAAAATATTCAAATACATTCTCAAAATACGATTGACAGAAAGTAAAGGAAAGTGGTCTTTAGAACTCCCGAATGTTTTGTGGGCTTACAGAGTTTCTCCCAGGTTTAGCACCGGAGAAACACCTTTTGCACTAGCATTCGGAACTGGAGCAGTTATCCCCGTTGAACTAAAGACCAAGACTCTAAGAACTGCCAACTTTGAAGAAGAGGCGAACAACTCTGCCTTATCAGTCGAACTGGACTTGCACAAAGAAAAAAAAATCACAGCCTTGCTAAAAAATACAACATACAAGCAACGGGCAGAGCGTTATTATAATTCTCATGTCAGATTAAGGGAGTTTGAAGTTGGCGATCTCGTCTTAAGAAAGAAGCTCACCCCACCTCTATGTTTATTTGGACCGACTTGGGAGGGCCCATACAGGGTAACAGACAGGTTACCCAATGGTGCTTATGACATTGAAGACCTAGAAGACAATTCAGCCCAATACTCCTGGAATTTAGCTAACTTGAAGAAATACTTCCAATAGGCGAGCAACTTTGTCAAAATGAGAATGGTAGTAATGCCATTGTACTGGGCAAACTACTATGACAGAAGAACGAGCTGAAGCTGCATATGTGCAAGTAAGGCCCAAAAACTTGCCTAATTTTTTTAAAATTTTACTAAGTGTTGGCAGTCGAACAAGTTTAGTTGGTCGAGCTACATTAGACTAGCTACTTGTTTATGCTTATATAGTTCTGATCTTTTAACAAGTCTATAGTTTGACAAAATGTATAGAGGTCGAACTACTTTGACTTGGTTTGTGACTTATGTGTTTTGACAAGTTGAAGGTTGTTTGACAAAGTGTATAGTAGTCGAACTACTTTAGCTTAGTTTGTAAAGTTTTTTAAAGAAGGTTGTCATCCATACTTGTAATTTTTTAGCAAGTTCAATCGCAAGTTGTTCGTTCAAAGGAGGAAATCCAAACTCAAGGCACAAATTTGTTATATGATCAAGCCCATTTAAATGTTGTTCATTTTTAAATGAACATAGCCTAAGGCCAAGGCCCTTATTTCATTTTTAAAGGAAAAGTTCTTAAAGAACAAAGCCCAAGTACGTACATTAAGATTGTAAAGCATAAATATAAATGCGAAGACAATTAATGTATGGAGAACAAGATGAGCAAAAATAAAGTTCATTGATGATAAGGCAGTTCGCCCAAAGTGATTACATTAACTCCATCGAGGAACGAAAAACAACTACAAAAAAGAGGAAGAAAAAGACCTACTCTATCCTACTCCCTAAGACTCTTACCCGGCTGGAGGTTGTCATCCTTGGGGTATTCCAAGGGCGTCCCTGTGATGGAAGGATCTGGGGGATGTCTTCAGTCAGCTCGGCGATGAGCCCCTCTGCATCAGCTCGCTCTTTTTTAGCTTTCTCATTTTGATCGGCGGGCACATCCTGCTTGCCCTCGACGACCTCTTGTTGTTCATCCTCTGGATGATGTGTGATTTCTATCCTAGGGTCAAGAAAGTCTATCTTGACCCCATATTCTGGCAGGTCGCCAATTTGAAGTGAGGTCCTAGGAGCTGGGGGTTGTTCTCAAGGAAAGTGGTGAACTCCTTGCTGATCTCCTTTACAATATGCGGCACATCGAACTCGTTAACCGCACTTATGCACTCAGTGTAGGCACTCACAAACCCCATAGTCGAGATTGTCTCTATCTTGCAACAATCCTTCTTGTGGTATGGAGTTGGCGAGCTGATCGTCCTTTTCGGCAGCTTTCTTGGAGACCTCTGTGGTAAACTTCTCTGCCGTCTTCTTTTATTTATGCACTTGGGCGAGCTCGGCGTGAAGGTTCTCGTTCTCAACCATCTTGGCCTTTAGCTCCTCCGAGACTTTTACCTGAAGGTCGAGAGCCCGCTGCTCGCTTACCTGGTGGGCCTTCACCTTATTTTGGAGGTTGCCTACAACCTTATTGGCCTCCTCCTTGGCCTTATCCCTCTCCTTTGAGATGCAGCGAACTGTAGTAGTGTGCTGCTGAGCATCCCTCTCCAAGTCTTCAACCTGGTCGACTAGCTTCTAAATGGCGACCAGAGTGTTACCAGCCTCGATAATGCAGAGGCAACCATTATCACGAGGAGCCTGAGTTTGACTGCCTCCTCCAAGTTTTTAGTCCTTGAGCGAGCTACAGACTCGGCAGCCCACTGGATGTGTGAGTCCCGGATCTCTCGGGAGGAGGTCGGCACGTTCGAGCATGAATACTGGTGCACTATATTGGAGCGACCAGGGTAATCATTGGTTGGTAACTACACAGAAGAAACACAAAGAAAAGTGTTAAAAAAAGAAAAAAAAGATAGAAAAAGTAAGTAAAAAGACTTACGTATCGTAGCGACCCTTGTCCCAGCCAAGGTAGGTCGCATCGTCGGGATGGATTCTATCCTCGCCACAGCTGTTCCACTCTCTTGAGGCCCCTTGCTCTTCTTTGGAGCCCGCTCACCCTCAGAGATGGGAGTGCCATCTCCACAAAGAAGTCTCTTCATTTTAGGAGTGCTAGTCACCGGTGGACTAGTTGTAGGGGCGGGCAGCTTCGTTGAGCTCGACCCCCCAGTCTGGCGAGGGTCATCCTTGCCCGTCTTTGCTACAAGGGCGATCACCTTCATCAATGGGTCCCCTTTCTTCCTCCCTCTCTTGGTCGGCATTTCCCAGACGTGTTGATCAAGTACGTGGAAGGAGGGGTGAGGAGCAACTGTGACAAGCTGGTCTGCAAAAGGGCGAGCTACGAATGTTAGAAAAAATAAAATATAAAAATTACAAGTAAAGTAGCTCGCCAAATAAAAGAGTGTTACCGTCAGGGACTTGAGCTTGAGCCTCAATATGATGAGGATAGGTGGTGAAGCGAGCTACCCTGTGAATTTCCTTCGAGAAAAAATGCTGAATAGTGCGATCAACTCGATTTCTGAGGGTGATCTGGCTCATGACGAACAAGAATAGGTCGTTGGCTTTGTCCTTGGCACTCCTCCACTTGAGGGTTTTGGGACCTGGAATTAAAGTAAAAATATTAAAATTAGCCTTACTTCTTCAAACAAATCGAAGAAGCGAAATGTTGTTTACCAAATAAATGTAACTGGGATTAAGTGGCTATTTAGGTGGACTTTGGTAAAAACATCAAATGATTGGGTTCATAAATGCTAAAATGATTGTTTGGTTGAAGAATGATAATGAATGCACAAGAACACCAAGAATTGCCAGGGGTTATTAGTCCCTGGACTTAAATGAGAAGTGTATTGATTTGATTGATGGGATTCAACTACTTTTTTGTTACAAATGAGGGGGTATTTATAGTTTTCTCCCTACAGGGGTACAATTGTGTTTTTCGGCCTCTCAGGGGACAAGGGAATTAAATGCCCCCAGCCTCTCAGGCGTACGACGGTGGGCCATTTCTGGGCTTGAGACGAGGACGGTCTAGAGTCCATCTTTCGGCATCATGGCCGATCTTTGTTGGGAGAAGGTGCCTCGCTTGCTAGTACCCGGCCGGAGGAGACCCGTGGATCATCGTGCGATGCGGCTGCTCTGGTCGGGGACTTCGGAAACCTCCAAGCAGTTGGGCCGACGGAAGAGAGGGATCCTTTTGATGATCTACTCGAGGAAGACGACGAATATTTTACGAGGCCGGCTGGAGATGTTGATCTGACCGGGAACCAGCTCCTGAGGAACTTCGAGGCCGAGCGGGTATTAGGGCAGTCGTCCTCTGCTGAATTTCAGGAAAGGTCGGCCCCGGATCAGCCTGGCCAGGAGGTTACTGAGGGGGGATCGCCAGATCGGTCTAAGACGGATGAGGCCGCGGGGTCGGAAGACGTCCGAGCTTTCCCTAAAGTTCATGGGCCGGTGAGGGTCAAGAGGGTGACCCTTGGAGCTCGGGATGACCTGGAGTATAAAAAGCAAGTCAGGAGGGCCTTCCGTCTATGGAAAGAGTTTGTGGAGGATCAGGACGGATACGAGGCCATGGAATTCAACTTCGATGCCTATCATGACCGGTACAGCCATGTTCCCGCTCTTCGAGATCCTGCCACTGTGAGGCCGGCCGATTTGGGGGAGTCGAGAGAATGGTCCTGTGGACTGGTCCAGAGTGTTATCAGCCAGGAATTTCTGGATGAAAACTGGGTCTGTTGGGACATTCCCTTTGACGTGCAACTTTATGCCCTCGAGCCTAACGAGAGGGCGGACCATCCCCCGAGAGGCATGGTGGCCGTCTCTTTGGACCTGATGGAGGTCGGACTCTGGTTTCCCCTGCATCCGGCCGTTACTTATTTGTTAAACTTTTGGGACCAGGCGCCAATCCAATTGCTTCCAAATGCTTGGATGATAGTTCTAGGCATCATGACTCTTTTTGGGCAAAATTTTGTGTTCCGGCTTCCGACCCCTGGGGAGATGGCCTTTATGCTTCGGTTGATGAGCGATAAAGTCCGCGTTGGAGACGTCTGTTCAGACGAGATGACTGAAGTTCGTAACCGGTATTCCGAGCAAAGCTTGGAATCTCCGGGACTGGTGGTTCTTTGTGGCCGGAGCTTGGCAGACCGGGTATCCCGACAGCGAGCAGATAGATATCCCCACAAACCTCCGGCCAAAGCACGAGAGTAAGACCAATGAGAACTCATATTTAAAACATGTCGTACTGATCTAATTCCTTGTCCTTCCTTGCAGGTTATTTGGCTCCTACCGAGCGTGAACTGAACTTCGACTTTGCGGTCGTCCGGGAAAGGGTATTGCAGTTGCCTGAAAAAACGAGCAGAACCAAGCGTTGCTCCGAACTCGGGAGGCGCGGCTGAGAGGACGGATTTTCTGCTATCCTCGTCACTTGAGACATCCGGGTGAGAGTTTAGAGTTCATGAAAATATCTTTTTTTTTACGTAGCTTCTTCTCGTTGCAGTGTTTGAGTTCCGGGTTGTAAGACGGTGCCTAAAGGCTTTCTCTGACCAGTTCCCGGAAATGTTTTCTCGTCTCGGAGCCGCTCTCACAAAACCGGAAGCCGTCAAGGTGGTGAAGAAAAAGAAAGGGGCTGGAAAGCGGAAGGGGATCGTGATTCAAGAGCCTACTCCCCTCCAGTCCACCCCGGCCGCTGGGACAGGTGCGACCGTGGAGCCCGTCTCTTCTCCAATCACTGGCCGGAAGAGGGGGCGCGAGGAGGACGAGAGAGATGAGGCCGAGATGCACGGGTCAAGTCCGGCCCCCATCGATGTATCCGACGACACCCCTCCCGGGCCCGGTCGGTCGGGATGGACATGGCAGCCCAAGCGGCACGAGCCTCCGGCCGGGAAGAGGACCGGACCTACTTTGGTCGTGAACCAGCCCGCTATCAAGCGTAAGTTGCTCGAATTTGTAAATTTGAATTTATCAACTTGCAGTTTCTGTTATGATCTTTCTTCCTTTGTTCAGGTTGTCACGTAATGATTCCGGCCTTCCGCCGATAGTGTTGGATTTTCTGTCCTCCCGGGCTCCGGGCTCCATTGTTGAGATGCCGGAGTACATGAGCCGGGCGGTGAACTCCCTGCCCCAGTCCTGGACTCGGGATATGGCAGATATTATTGATCGCCGTCCGCGCTATGCCGACCGGGCCAGCGTCGCTTTGGCCAACTAGGCGGCGATCATGGCGAATTTCGTGGAGAGCGAGCTCAATAGCGTCGTGAGCTCGCTCTGCAGGGCGGAGGCCGACCTGGCCCAGGCTCGGGAGGAAAGGGCGGGTTTCGAGAGTGATAATGTTGCACTCCAGAAGGAAAGGGACTACGCGGTCGGCCAGCTGGAGGCCGTGCTGAAATGGAGGACGCAATGGCTGGATGCCCTTGCCCGGGCGGAGATGGCCTGGAAAGCTTTTGAGGAGACCCGGGCCCGAATGGCTGAAATGGAGGACGCAATGGCTGCGCTCCGGTTGGAGGCTTATGCTGCGAAAGGGGATGCCGATCAGGCTCGTGCCCGGCAAGACAAGCTAGAAAAGGAGGTGCGGGAGAAAGCCGCCGAATTAGCCGAGGCTCTGCAAAGACCGGCTTACGAACCCAATGACCCTGCCACTAGCCCGGTGTTATTTTCTGAGTTTTGCTACTATATGGCCGTCGTCGACCTGATCCGCGTGGGGCGCAAGGCTAATCAAGACACCAAGGTCTACGAGGACTATTTCCGGGAATACGTTACCAAAACCCCAATCCATGAGAGCTACTACCTCCACTTCTTGGACCTAGAGACTGAGCTCGGGGTGGACTTGTCATGGTTTCTGTACCGGCATCGGTTGCTCCTTCCGGGCCACGGTCCTCCGACCGTTTAGGAGGAGGTCGAGGAAGACGGGGAGGAGGAAGATGAAGACGCAGCTCCTCCGGAGGATCCTTTGGCGTCAGGCGGGGAAGTGACGGAGGCTTGCGTGAACGAGGTGGCCGATTTCGTGGCTGGGCCTGAGGAGCAGACGGGCACAGTGGGCGGAGCTGGTGACCCCTGAAGAAGACTTTTATTTGCCTTTGTAGTTATTTTATTTTGCTTTCCACCTGTAACCGGCGTTTGACCGGATTTGTTTCTATTTTACCGGCTTCTGCCCGGCTTTGAAATGAAATTCAATTTAACTTTTTGTTGCTTTGCTATTACTTTCTCGTTTTTTTTGTTGAAAACGCTCAGATTTTTAACAAGTGTATAAGACTTTTCCCGGCCCGGTTAAGGGATGTACCGACCTCAACACGGTCGGCATGTGCCTTGAACTAGGTCCGGTTTTTGAAATGGCCTTGGATGCCTTACCGAGGTTAAGTGTGGTATGCCGGCTTCGATATGGTCGGCATATGCTTTTGAACTGAGCTCGGTTTTTAGATGGCCTTTTATGGCCTTCCCGTGCTCAAGTGTGATATACCGACCTCGATACGGTCGGCATATGCTTTTGAACTGAGCTCGGTTTTTAGATGGTCTTTTATGGCCTTCCCGTGCTCAAGTGTGATATGCCGACCTCGATACGGTCGGCATATGCTTTTGAACTGAGCTTGATTTTTAGATGGCCTTTTATGGCCTTCCCGGGCGCAAGTGTGATATGCCGGCCTCGATACGGTCGGCATATGCTTTTGAACTGAGCTCGGTTTTTTGATGGCCTTTTATGGCCTTCCCGGGCTCAAGTGTGATATGCCGGCCTCGATACGGTCGGCATATGCTTTTGAACTGAGCTCGGTTTTTTAGATGAGATTGAGCCGCACATATAACTTTTTATTGATAAGAACTTTGATAGTGTAGCACAACTTGATCACTGATAATATTTCTTCAAGTGAACTGCATTCCAGGGGTATTGGTCCGGAGTGCCATCCATGAATTCCATCTCGTAAGCTCCCTTGGAGAGCCACTTGGATATCCTAAACGGGCCCTCCCAGTTTGGGCCGAATACCCCTTTAGGGACTTGGACCCTTTTGAGGACGAGGTCGCCGACCTGGAATTGTCTGGCCTTCACTTTGGAGTTGAACATTTTTTCTGATTTCTTCTTATAGACTGCATTCTGGAGATCGGAGTTAAGTCTTCGTTCTTCTAGCATGTCCAGGTCGATCATCCGAGCGGTGTCGTTGTCTTCGGTGATCGTCTGGGCTGTTCGGTAGCTTGGGAGGGAGACCTCCGATGGAATGACGGCCTCTGTGCCAAAGGCTAAAGCGAAAGGTGTTTCGCCTGTTGAATTTCTAGTGGTCGTCCGGTATGACCAAAGCACGTCGGGAAGCTCGACCGCCCACTTCCCCTTTTTGTCCTCGAGCTTAGCCTTGATGGTGTGCTTGAGGATTTTGTTTGCGGCCTCTACTTGGCCGTTTGTCTGCGGGTGGTAGGGGGTGGAGAAAATTTTCTTGATTTTTCACTTTTCACAAAATTGGATCATTTGCAGGCCGTCAAATTGCTTCCCGTTATTGGAGATGATCACTTGAGGCAGGCCGAAATGGCAGATGATGTTCTTCCAGATGAACTTTATGATTTGGGTTTGACTAATCTTATTGAGTGGCTCAGCCTCCGCCCACTTTGTAAAATAGTCGACGGCCACGACGGCGAATTTGTGGCCCCCGGGCGCAGTGGGCATCGGGCCGATCAGGTCGATGCCCCACTGGGCAAAAGGCCAAGGGCTGTACATGGAGGAGAGTTGCTCGGGGGATAACTTGATGTTGGGTCCCAAGATCTGGCATTTGTGGCACGACCTTGCGAAGTTGACCGCGTCCTTGTTCAGGGTCGGCCAGAAATATCCTTGTCTAATTACTTTATGTGCTAGGGCCCGGCCTCCGGCGTGGTTCCCACATACCCCCTCATGGATCTCCGCCAGAATGCTCTAGCCTTGCTCCGGGGTTATACATTTCAGGAGTGGGAGGGTGAAGCTTCTCTTATACGAAAGATCATCAATGAGAGTGTACCTCGATGACCTGAGTTGCAGTTGCCGGGCCTGGACTCTATCTTCTGGGAGGGTGCCGGTCTTCAAGTATTTCACGATCGGAGTCGTCCAATCTTCGTCAGTGTTAAGAATGGTTGACACCTGTGCCCGAATCACTATGAGGGTCCCGAGCGTGGAGAGATGTATGTTGGCGAGGTCGGCGGCCCCTTCTGCGGTCACGAGTTTGGAAAGGGCGTCGGCCTGGGTGTTGTGCTCCCTCGGGATTTGTTCTATAAAGACTTGGTGAAATTTCTCGCACAAGGTTGTGACCAGGTCGAGATATTTCACCATTTGCTCCGCCCGAGCCTCGTACTCTCCTATTATTTGATTTACTACGAGTAGGGAGTACATGAAGACGTGCAGTCGGCATACTCCAATGGCTATTGCGAGCTCGAGAACCCCGGCCAAGGCCTCATACTCAGCCTCGTTGTTGGTGTCCAGGAAACCAAAACGGACCGCATGGGTGAAACTCTGGCCCTCCGGTCCGACCAGAACAATTCCGGCTCCGGCGCAAGCGTTGGTTGACGACCCGTCCACGTAGAGTTTCCATGGGGGATGGTCGATCCTTGTGAATTTTGGAGGGAAAGTGAGCTCTACTACGAAGTCGGCCAGTGCCTGGACCTTGATGGTCGTTCTCGGGGCGTACGTGACTCCGTACTGAGCTATCTCTAATGACTATTTTAGTAACCTGCCGCTGGTGTCCGGCCGGTGCAGAACTTGCCTTAAGGGTAGGGTGGTGAGGACCTCCACTTGGTGGTAAAAAAAGTAGGGTCTCAGCTTTCTCGCTCATGACCAGAGCGTAAGCCAACTTTTCGAGTGGGGTGTACCTGAGCTCGGCGTCATGTAGGGCTTGACTCATGAAGTAGATTGGGAGGTGGTTCTGCCCATCCGCTCGGACAAGTACCACGCTGAGGGCGACCTCGGAGGCCGCTAGATACAGGTAGAGGTTTTCTCATGGGACCACCAAAATTTGTGGGTTTGCTAAGTATTCTTTTAATTTTGAAAAGGCTACTTGGCTTTCCCTATTCCTTGAAAATTTTCCGTTCTTGATTGTCGAGAAAAAAGGCTTACTCTTGTCTCCGAGCCGGGCTATGAATCTGTTCAATGAGGCTAGGCAGCCGGTTAGGCGCTGTACTTGCTTGATCGTTCTGGGCTCCTGCATGTCGAGGACGGCCTTGATCTTAGCCGGGTTGGCCTCGATCCCTCGCTGGCTGATGATGTGTCCGAGGAACTTGCCGGCCTCCACTCCGAAGTTACATTTCTTCGAATTCAGTTTAATGTTATACGCCTTGAGGTGTTGGTCCCAAAATGGTTATCCAGCGGAAAGCGTTTTGAGTTTATTTTTAATGAAAACCCAATTTATAAATTAAGTACTAAAATTGAAAGGCAGAAATCTAAATTGCAGAAAAGTAAATAACACCGGAATTTATAGTGGTTCGGATATAACTATCCTACGTCTACTCTCCCTTTCTCCAAAGGGGACTCTCTCTCTCCAACTTACTCACGAACCACTGGAATTGCAAAGTACCAGCTCCTTCGTACAACTTACACCAACCTTTCAAGATGAACAGGTTAATTATAAGATCCAACTGAAACTCCTAAAGAGTGTATAAACGTTAATGAACAAGGTGAGTGTTTGGAAGAGTTCGTGTGTTCTTGTTGTGCTCTCGTGCGACTCTTGTCTCTTGAACAAATCCAAGCACTCCTATTTATAGTTGTGAAATAACTAGCCGTTGGAGAGCTAGAAATTCAAACAACCATAATTGGAGGGATATAATCAATCAAAGATTGATTATATGATTGATTAGTTGACTTTCAATCAAGCAATCAATCAATCAGATCCTCCATCAGTTGACACTCCAGATTGCCTCATCTCTATCATAGAACTCCTAAATTTCCTCGTCTCCAGATTACACGCAGCCTCTAAGTGGGTGAACTAAATTGTCTCCCTCATCTGGTCGGCACTCGTCTGGTCTGGTCTCTTCTGGTCAGGTAACACTTCTGCTCTGGTCCTCATCTGGGAGAGGTCTTCTGGTCAGACTCCTCTGGTCAGGCTCCTCTGGTCAGGCTCCTCTGGCAGACTCCTCTGGACCTCATCTGCTCTGGTGACTCTTCTGCTCTGGTCTGGACACCTCATCTGGTCACCTCTCATCTGGTCACCTAATCTGATCAGAATTCTCTGGTCACCTCTCATCTGGTCACCTCCTCTGATCAGACTCTTCTGGTCACCTCATCTGGTCACCTCCTCTGGTCTGCATAGATTTCTTCCCCCTTAACCAAAAACCTATTCTAGACTAATCTGTAGCTGACTAACAGGTTCAGCTAGTCCTATTACAAGTTCTTGTTTTAACATCTTCAAAACATCTAATCTATATCCTAACAATTTCACCCTTTTTGATGATAAAACTGGAAGAACTGAAATAAAACAAGACAAGAAAATATTGAAATAACAAATAGAGATTCTAGCAGGCTGGGTCAACTGATCTTACCTCTCAAAGTATGCTCAGCTGATATTGGGGCAAAACATCAGCTGGTCTTCTTGTGTATATGTAGGCAATCAACTTTTTGGTACCCTACTGGGTCCAGGGGGGTTAGCACAATGTTTAGGTAGCCACAAGAATAGATCATCCCTTTTTGAATCAGGTGATCTTATCTTTCTTCCATACATATCCACAAAAACACATTGAACATAAGAAGCTTTGACATGGTTATTTCTTCTAGAGGCTCTTCTTCCCTTATGAGCTTGTCCAGTAGAAGAAGTAACTTGTCTTAATGCAACAGACTTGAAATTCTTTTGATAAGGATAAGTCTTACTAGAGCCATCAAAGGTTCCAGCTGGTCTGGCAGATGACTTAAAGGTCTTCTGCAGGTGAGTAGAAGTCATCTGGTTCTGCCTCTTTTGAGAAGATCCAGACTGTCTTCTACCCTGCTGGCCTGGCTGAGGTCTTTTATTCTGGTTATAATCCTTCTTAAAATTCCTCCTCTGCCTTTTGAGTTTTAGAACTCATCTGCCCATTAGGCTGAGTTGTCTGGTCATCTGGTCTCTTACCTTTATCAATAAAATTTCTAGGCTGTTCTTCTTTCTGATCAGGTGAGGATTCAGGTTTGGAATAACCAAGGCCTGTCTTATCATGCTCTCTTTGAGATGAGGCAACTATGTGTGACACAGCATTGTTTGCTGTAGTCAGCTGCTCCAGTCTCAGCTTGAGCTTGTCCTCACTATCTTTTACAATTTTGTTTTGATGGAAGAGTTCATCAAACTTAGCTTTCAGCATAGTATATTTATTATCTTTCTCAATGTTTTCAACAAGCAATTTTTCTATCAGCTTAGTTTGTTCATCACATCTGGTTTTCAAGTCAGTGGACTCTTCTACCAGTGTTTGAACATGTTCAGGTGGTAGATTAGCTGATTTGTCAAACATTTTGAAAGCTTTTGATTTTCTGCTTTCAGCTTTGTGTTCTCATCTTTCAATTTTTGACAAAGTTGTATAGAAGATTGGAGATCTAATAGCATCTTCTGCATATCAGACTCCTCTGATTGTCTATAAAAAGAAGAGGATGTTCGGTTACATAACTCGTCTGTCACAAGACAAACCTCTTCGTCTGGTCCAAAATTGGATGATGAACCAGAAGTGGATACTTCTTCTTCCTCATCTGCTAAGCTTCTTTTGGAGTACCTCCTGGTGTCTCTTCTACTGCATCTCTTTGAGCCCATTTCTGCAAAATTTGTTAGCACAACAAATATTTGGGTTTTCAAAAAAATGGATCTGCCAGGGTGACCACCGAGATAATTTCAAAACAGTGATCCGTAGGACACACTTCTCTGATACCACTTGTTGGTCCCAAAATGGTTATCCAGCGGAAAGCGTTTTGAGTTTATTTTTAATGAAAACCCAATTTATAAATTAAGTACTAAAATTGAAATGCAGAAATCTAAATTGCAGAAAAGTAAATAACACCGGAATTTATAGTGGTTCGGATATAACGATCCTACGTCCACTCTCCCTTTCTCCAAAGGGGACTCTCTCTCTCTCCAACTTACTCACGAACCACTGGAATTGCGAAGTACCAGCTCCTTCGTACAACTTACACCAACCTTTCAAGATGAACAGGTTAATTATAAGATCCAACTGAAACTCCTAAAGAGTGTATAAACGTTAATGAACAAGGTGAGTGTTTGGACGAGTTCGTGTGTTCTTGTTGTGCTCTCGCGCGACTCTTGTCTCTTGAACAAATCCAAGCACTCCTATTTATAGTTGTGAAATAACTAGCCGTTGGAGAGCTAGAAATTCAAACAACCATAATTGGAGGGATATAATCAATCAAAGATTGATTATATGATTGATTAGTTGACTTTTAATCAAGCAATCAATCAATCAGATCCTCCATCAGTTGACACTCCAGATTGCCTCATCTCTATCATAGAACTCCTAAATTTCCTCGTCTCCAGATTAAACGCAGCCTCTAAGTGGGTGAACTAATTTGTCTCCCTCATCTGGTCGGCACTCATCTGGTCTGGTCTCATCTGGTCAGGTAACACTTCTGCTCTGGTCCTCATCTGGGAGAGGTCTTCTGGTCAGACTCCTCTGGTCAGGCTCCTCTGGTCAGGCTCCTCTGGCAGACTCCTCTGGACCTCATCTGCTCTGGTGACTCTTCTGCTCTGGTCTGGATACCTCATCTGGTCACCTCCTCTGATCAGACTCTTCTGGTCACCTCTCATCTGGTCACCTCATCTGGTCACCTCCTCTGGTCTGCATAGATTTCTTCCCACTAACATCTTCAAAACATCTAATCTATATCCTAACAATTTCCCTTTTTTTGATGATGTTAAAACTGGAAGAACTGAAATAAAACAAGACAAGAAAATATTGAAATAACAAATAGAGATTCTAGCAGGCTGGGTCAACTGATCTTCCCCCTCAAAGTATGCTCAGCTGATATTGGGGCAAAACATCAGCTGGTCTTCTTGTGTATCTGCAGGCAATCAACTTTTTGGTACCCTACTGGGTCCAGGGGGGGTTAGCACAATGTTTAGGAAGCCACAAGAATAGATCATCCCTTTTTTAATCAGGTGATCTTATCTTTCTTCCATACATATCTACAAAAACACATTGAACATAAGAAGCTTTGACATGGTTATTTCTTCTAGAGGCTCTTCTTCTCTTATGAGCTTGTCCAGTAGAAGAAGTAACTTGTCTTAATGCAATAGACTTGAAATTCTTTTGATAAGAATAAGTCTTACTAGAGCCATCAAAGGTTCCAGCTGTTCTGGCAGATGACTTAAAGGTCTTCTGCAGGTGAGTAGAAGTCATCTGGTTCTGCCTCTTTTGAGAAGATCCAGACTGTCTTCTACTCTGCTGGCCTGGCTGAGGTCTTTTATTCTGGTTATAATCCTTCTTAAAATTCCTCCTCTGCCTTTTGGGTTTTTGAGTTTTAGAACTCATCTGCCCATTAGGCTGAGTTGTCTGGTCAGCTGGACTCTTACCTTTATCAATAAAATTTCTAGGTTGTTCTTCTTTCTGATCAGGTGAGGATTCAGGTTTGGAATAACCAAGGCCTGTCTTATCATGCTCTCTTTGAGATGAGGCAGCTATGTGTGACACAACATTGTTTGGTGTAGTCAGCTGCTCCAGTCTCAGCTTGAGCTTGTCCTCACTATCTTTTACAATTTTATTTTGATGGAAGAGTTCATCAAACTTAGCTTTCAGCAGAGTATATTCATTATCTTTCTCAATGTTTTCAACAAGCAGCTTTTCTATCAGCTTAGTTTGTTCATCACATCTGGTTTTCAAGTCAGTGGACTCTTCTACCAGTGTTTGAACATGTTCAGGTGGTAGATCAACTGATTTGTCAAAACATTTTGAAAGCTTTTGATTTTCTGCTTTCAGCTTTGTGTTCTCATCTTCCAATTTTTGACAAAGTTGTATAGAAGATTGGAGATCTAATAGCATCTTCTGCATATCACACTCCTCTAATTGTCTAGAAAAAGAAGAGGATGAAAAAGAAGAGGAAGTTCGGTTACATACCTCGTCTGTCACAAGACAAACCTCTTTGGCTGGTCCAAAATTGGATGATGAACCAGAAGTGGATACTTCTTCTTCCTCATCTGCTAAGCTTCTTTTGGAGTACCTCATGTTGTCTCTTCTACTGCATCTCTTTGAGCCCATTTCTGCAAAATTTGTTAGCACAACAAATATTTGGGTTTTCAAAAAAATGGATCTGCCCTGGTGACCACCGAGATAATTTCAAAACAGTGATCCATAGGACACACTACTCTGATACCACTTGTTGGTCCCAAAATGGTTATCCAGCGGAAAGCGTTTTGAGTTTATTTTTAATGAAAACCCAATTTATAAATTAAGTACTAAAATTGAAATGCAGAAATCTAAATTGCAGAAAAGTAAATAACACCGGAATTTATAGTGGTTCGGATATAACGATCCTACGTCCACTCTCCCTTTCTCCAAAGGGAACTCTCTCTCTCTCCAACTTACTCACGAACCACTGGAATTGCGAAGTACCAGCTCCTTCGTACAACTTACACCAACCTTTCAAGATGAACATGTTAATTATAAGATCCAACTGAAACTCCTAAAGAGTGTATAAACGTTAATGAACAAGGTTAGTGTTTGGAAGAGTTCGTGTGTTCTTGTTGTGCTCTCGCGCGACTCTTGTCTCTTGAACAAATCCAAGCACTGCTATTTATAGTTGTGAAATAACTAGCCGTTGGAGAGCTAGAAATTCAAACAACCATAATTGGAGGGATATAATCAATCAAAGATTGATTATATGATTGATTAGTTGACTTTCAATCAATCAATCAGATCCTCCATCAGTTGACACTCCAGATTGCCTCATCTCTATCATAGAACTCCTAAATTTCCTCGTCTCCAGATTACACGCAGCATCTAAGTGGGTGAACTAATTTGTCTTCCTCATCTGGTCGGCACTCGTCTGGTCTGGTCTCATCTGGTCAGGTAACACTTCTGCTCTGGTCCTCAACTGGGAGAGGTCTTCTGGTCAGACTCCTCTGGTCAGACTCCTCTTGTCAGGCTCCTCTGGTCAGGCTCCTCTGGCAGACTCCTCTGGACCTCATCTGCTCTGGTGACTCTTCTGCTCTGGTCTGGACACCTCATCTGGTCACCTCTCATCTGGTCACCTCCTCTGATCAGAATCCTCTGGTCACCTCTCATCTGGTCACCTCCTCTGATCAGACTCTTCTGGTCACCTCCTCTGGTCTGCATAGATTTCTTCCCCCTTAACCAAAGACCTATTCTAGACTAATCTGTAGCTGACTACCAGGTTCAGCTAGTCCTATTACAAGTTCTTATTTTAACATCTTCAAAACATCTAATCTATATCCTAACAATTTTCCCTTTTTTGATGATGTTAAAACTGGAAGAACTGAAATAAAACAAGACAAGAAAATATTGAAATAACAAATAGAGATTCTAGCAGGCTGGGTCAACTGATCTTCCCCCTCAAAGTATGCTCAGCTGATATTGGGGCAAAACATCAGCTGGTCTTCTTGTGTATCTGCAGGCAATCAACTTTTTGGTACCCTACTGGGTCCAGGGGGGTTAGCACAATGTTTAGAAAGCCACAAGAATAGATCATCCCTTTTTTAATCAGGTGATCTTATCTTTCTTCCATACATATCCACAAAAACACATTGAACATAAGAAACTTTGACATGGTTATTTCTTCTAGAGGCTCTTCTTCTCTTATGAGCTTGTCCAGTAGAAGAAGTAACTTGTCTTAATGCAACAGACTTGAAATTCTTTTGATAAGAATAAGTCTTACTAGAGCCATCAAAGGTTCCAGCTGGTCTGGCAGATGACTTAAAGGTCTTCTGCAGGTGAGTAGAAGTCATCTGGTTCTGCCTCTTTTGAGAAGATCCAGACGCTCTTCTACTCTGCTGGCCTGACTGAGGTCTTTTATTCTGGTTATAATCCTTCTTAAAATTCCTCCTCTGCCTTTTGGGTTTTTGAGTTTTAGAACTCATCTGCCCATTAGGCTGAGTTGTCTGGTCAGCTGGCCTCTTACCTTTATCAATAAAATTTCTAGGTTGTTCTTCTTTCTGATCAGGTGAGGATTCAGGTTTGGAATAACCAAGGCCTGTCTTATCATGCTCTCTTTGAGATGAGGCAGCTATGTGTGACACAGCATTGTTTGCTGTAGTCAGCTGCTCCAGTCTCAGCTTGAGATTGTCCTCACTATCTTTTACAATTTTATTTTGATGGAAGAGTTCATCAAACTTAGCTTTCAGCAGAGTATATTCATTATCTTTCTCAATGTTTTCAACAAGCAGCTTTTCTATCAGCTTAGTTTGTTCATCACATCTGGTTTTCAAGTCAGTGGACTCTTCTACCAGTGTTTGAACATGTGCAGGTGGTAGATCAGCTGATTTGTCAAAACATTTTGAAAGCTTTTGATTTTCTGCTTTCAGCTTTGTGTTCTCATCTTCCAATTTTTGACAAAGTTGTATAGAAGATTGGAGATCTAATAGTATCTTCTGCATATCAGACTCCTCTAATTGTCTAGAAAAAGAAGAGGATGAAAAAGAAGAGGAAGTTCGGTTACATACCTCGTCTGTCACAAGACAAACCTCTTTGGCTGGTCCAAAATTGGATGATGAACCAGAAGTGGATACTTCTTCTTCCTCATCTGCTAAGCTTCTTTTGGAGTACCTCCTGGTGTCTCTTCTACTGCATCTCTTTGAGCCCATTTCTGCAAAATTTATTAGCACAACAAATATTTGGGTTTTCAAAATAATGGATCTGCCCTGGTGACCACCGAGATAATTTCAAAACAGTGATCCGTAGGACACACTGCTCTGATACCACTTGTTGGTCCCAAAATGGTTATCCAGCGGAAAGCGTTTTGAGTTTATTTTTAATGAAAACCCAATTTATAAATTAAGTACTAAAATTGAAATGCAGAAATCTAAATTGCAGAAAAGTAAATAACACCGGAATTTATAGTGGTTCGGATATAATGATCCTACGTCCACTCTCCCTTTCTCCAAATGGGACTCTCTCTCTCTCCAACTTACTCACGAACCACTGGAATTGCGAAGTACCAGCTCCTTCGTACAACTTACACCAACCTTTCAAGATGAACAGGTTAATTATAAGATCCAACTGAAACTCCTAAAGAGTGTATAAACGTTAGTGAACAAGGTGAGTGTTTGGAAGAGTTCGTGTGTTCTTGTTGTGCTCTCGCGCGACTCTTGTCTCTTGAACAAATCCAAGCACTCCTATTTATAGTTGTGAAATAACTAGCCGTTGGAGAGCTAGAAATTCAAACAACCATAATTGGAGGGATATAATCAATCAAAGATTGATTATATGATTGATTAGTTGACTTTCAATCAAGCAATCAATCAATCAGATCCTCCATCAGTTGACACTCCAGATTGCCTCATCTCTATCATAGAACTCCTAAATTTCCTCGTCTTCAGATTACACGCAGCCTCTAAGTGGGTGAACTAATTTGTCTCCCTCATCTGGTCGGCACTCGTCTGGTCTGGTCTCATCTGGTCAGGTAACACTTCTGCTCCGGTCCTCATCTGGGAGAGGTCTTCTGGTCAGACTCCTCTGGTCAGGCTCCTCTGGTCAGGCTCCTCTGGCAGACTCCTCTGGACCTCATCTGCTCTGGTGACTCTTCTGCTCTGGTCTGGACATCTCATCTGGTCACCTCTCATCTGGTCACCTCCTCTGATCAGAATCCTCTGGTCACCTCTCATCTGGTCACCTCCTCTGATCAAACTCTTCTGGTCACCTCTCATCTGGTCACCTCCTCTGGTCTGCATAGATTTCTTCCCCCTTAACCAAAGACCTATTCTAGACTAATCTGTAGCTGACTAACAGGTTCAGCTAGTCCTATTACAAGTTCTTGTTTTAACATCTTCAAAACATCTAATCTATATCCTAACATGAGGATTTTGAAGGCCTCTGAGATGGTCTTCCTTTTTAATCTTTTTACCACAATATCGTCGATGTAGACCTCCATGGTCTTTCCGATCTGATATGTGAACATCTTGTTGACCAACCGTTAGTAGGTCGCACCGGCATTGATCAGGCCAAACGACATTCAGAGCCAAGAAAATATGTCCTTTTCCGTATGGAAATAGGTGTGTTTGATGTCCTCGACGGCCATCGGGATTTGGTGGTAGCCGGCGAAGGCGTCCATGAAGGACATCATTTCGTGGCCGACCGTGCTATCCACCAGGTGGTCAATGTGCGGCATCGAAAAATGATCTTTTGGGCAAGCTGCGTTGAGGTCGGTGAAGTCTATGCACAGTCTCCAAGTGTTGTTTGTTTTCTTAACTAGGACGGCGTTGGCGACCCATTGGGGCTCGTCTTTGGCTTGCTCGATTAGTTTGTTGTCCAACAATTTCTTGACCTCCTGGGCCAGTGCTTCATATTTTTCCGGGCCGAACTTTCTTCTTTTCTGGTGGATCGGCCTCTTGTTGGGGTCGATCTTCAATCGATGGCAGGCGTATTTTGGGTCTATTCTGACCATGTCTTGGTGAGACCAAGCGAAAACTCCTATGATGGCCTTGAGGAATTCGATCACTTCCCCGTGCATTTCAGTCGGTATGCGAGAGCCGATCAGGACTTCCAATTCCGGCCTCGAAGGATCGACTGGAATGTGTTCCATGTCCTCCAAAGCCGTGTCTTGCTGGTAGCTTCGCCAGTCGCTTGAGTCGAATCTTGGGTCGAGATCGAGCTCGGAGGGCTCGAAACCGATCCTAGGCTCGAGGTCGTCAACTTGCATTGGTTGTAAGTCGGGATCACTATCGGGGCCGGCCGAGGTGGATCCGACCTCCATTATAACCTCAGTGGTCGGAGAGGTCCCCTCGGGGCTGGTATGCGATCTATCTATCGTTTGATTGTTACAGATAGTAAATAAATAAGAGTCGAAGTAGTTCAAACATCTCCTAGCCATTGATTGGTCACCCTTAATGGTGCCGACCAACCCCTCGGGGGTGGGAAACTTAATACAATAATAGTAAGAGGAGGCAACTGCCTCAAAAACCTCTAGAAAGGGCCTACCTAGAAAGCCATTATATGAACTTGGCTGATATGCGATTATAAAATCTAGCGGCCTTGTTATCTTAACGTCCTTGTTATAGCAACAGATGAGTTCCACCGAGAGCTTGATCCTTCCGTAAGCAGCGACCGTCGCATCCCCAAAGCCCTTCAGCTGAAGATCGATGGGTTTGATGAAGTTGACAAGGTCTCCGAGCTGATCTACGGCTGCTTTAAAGATGATGTTACAGAAACATCCATTGTCGATCAAGACCCGTTGAACCTCCTTGCCCAAGATATGGGCGGCGATCACCAACGCGTCGCCCTTGGGATACAAAACCCCGATCCGGTCCCGATTGGAGAAAGTTATCTCCAGGTCTTTGTGAAATTTTGGCTCTGGGGGGGTGACTAAGTTGACGTTGGTCACCGCCCGGACCTCAGCTTTGCGCTTCTGGTTGGACTGCGTTGGGACGGGAGTGAGGCCGCCCAAATTCCCCCCACCGGCCTGGATCATGTTGATCCGACAGCCGGGGTTCATTGGCGGAAGGTCGTCTTCATCATCGTCTTCCTCCAAGGCTGCGACCAGTCTAAGAGGCCGGCCTCCTTTCTCGTTTCTTCGAGGGGGACGTTGCTGCTGCTGTGGGTTCTCCTGACGGCCGGCTGGCCTCTGTAGAAGGTCGTTCAAACGCCCTTCGTTAAACAGCTTCCAAAGCTGCTTGAGGAGATCACGACACTGGCTCGTATTGTGGCCGATCTCCAGAAAAGGGCCTTGGCCGGGGAAGCACATCCCGGTGCTGGATCGCATTGAAGATATGCGAGGGGGACTGCCTCATGGCCTGGGTAAGGTGCACCTCCACGTCCTCAAAGGACTTGAAGTTACCGGGCGGTTTGGCCACTTTCCTGGCCTTGTGGCCGCTCTTAGGGGAGGAGGCCTGAGCCTCGGCCTCGGCCTCCTTTGGTGCTGGCTCGGACTCTCCAAGCCTGAGCGCCAGTAATTGCCTTCGAGCCAGATAATCGTCGGCCCGGGCGCAGAATTCGGCATAGGTCTTTGGGAATTCCTTTGTGAGGTGTTTGAACATTGGAGACCGGCCATGGAATCCCCCCAGAGTGGCATGCAAAGCCAGCTGGTCGCTTACTGGCTCTCCGGTCAGCATGACCTCGTCGACCCTGGCCACATAATCCTCGTTGGATTCATCTTTCTCCTGGCGGATCCGCATCAGACGGTGCCAGTTTTCCGGTCGGGCGATCTTGGCCGCGAAGTAGGATGTGAATTGTGCGCTCAGTGTGGCGAAGGAGTCGATAGACCGGGCCGGGAGAGACACGTACCACCTGTGGGCGAGATCGCCCAGGGTGAAAGGGAAGAGTCTGCATTTCGTGGCGTCGGTTGCGCCACGCCCGGTCATGTAGATCCGGAACTTGCTCAGATGAGTCTTTGGATCTGTCCTTCCCTCGTAGAGAGGGGTCGGTGGAGGGATGATTTTCAGCTGAACCGGGGCGAGCTCAATATCGGCCGCGAGAGGCTCGTTGGCAACCGGTCGGGGCTTTGGTTAGCCCTGCGCCTCTAGAAGTGCCTTCATCTCATCAAGTTGTTTTTGCATCTTGACGAGCTCCGGGCTCGGAGTTTCGACCATTTGGTCGTCAGCATCGGCTAAGGGGCCGATTCGGTAAAAAATAGCCACTCGGGGGACTCCGCGCCCCAGTAAGCCACTTTGGGCAAAACTCAGCTTACGCCTGGCGGAGTTGGCCGGGGTCAAGCTGACCTCGGCTGCCCGTTTATGGGGCATTTGGGCCGTCCTCCATGAGTTGGAGATGGACTCGGTATCGCCATACCCCATATCGTAACTAGGGAGGTGGCTGGGGTACCAGGAAGGGTCCATCGTGCCCAAACGGTCAAAAACCGGGTGGGCGGAGCCACGCGACCGAGCAGAGATGGAGTCTGCTCGGCATTGGCTTTCACCTTGCTGCTCCAAGGCTTTCGCCTTTCCTTTGAGAGCACGGTCGTGGGCTCTTCTCTTGGAGGCGGAGGAGGCGCTTCGGCACCCCCTAACTTCTTCCGTCTGGCGGCGTCGTCCTGACCCGGCTTGGTCAAGAGTGAGGAAATTCCGGCCCTGGGAAGGGAGGGGTTCCTCAGGGAAACGGATTGGGGAGGCCACACAAGTGGCCTTCCCGTGGCGAGTGGGAGTCGGTTCTCTCGAAGCTCAGGCTATAGGCTCCTGTGGCGTGGCCGGAGCCCCGATGGCTCTGTGAGCCTGAGATGACTTCTGGTTCGTCATTTCTTTTGGTAGGGAAAAGGTTGGGAACTTGAAGACTTGAAGATTTGAAGGTAAGAAGCTTTGAAGAACAGTGAGTGTTCTTCAAAGAAGTAGAGAGAATAAGTTTGATGGGTTGATACCCTTCTTCTAGCGCCAGATGTTGTTTAACAAATAAATGGAACTGGGATTAAGTGGCTATTTAGGTGGACTTTGGTAAAAACATCAAATGATTGGGTTCATAAATGCTAAAATGATTGTTTGGTTGAAGAATGATAATGAATGCACAAGAACACCAAGAATTGCCAGGGGTTATTAGTCACTGGACTTAAATGAGAAGTGTATTGATTTGATTGATGGGATTCAACTACTTTTTTGTTACAAATGAGGGGGTATTTATAGTTTTCTCCCTATAGGGGTACAATTGTCTTTTCCGGCCTCTCAGTGGACAAGGGAATTAAATGCCCCCAGCCTCTGAGCGCGTGCGGGCACTGGTGTGCCAGAACCTGCTGGCGGCCGGCCATTAGCGTATCGACACGTATCCCAAAAGGACGATTCTCTTGCTTGTTTCTTTATTTGGGTGGAATATTCTCCCTGCCACGGAGTACGGAGGCGACTCTTTTCCTCTTATAGGTGGATCTTGCCTGATTCTGTCATGTGCTCTTGGGCGATCCTCGCGTCTGGTGGCTGGAGGTCGGGAATAGCCTGGCCTTGATGGCCGGGTGCTAATACGAAGGTTGCACATGGTGAGAGCGCCCTCCCTGGCTGCGACCGGTGATACACTACACTGAATCCTGCGGCTGGCCAGGTGGACGTGCCAGGAATAGGCCGGTCCGTGCCCGGGTCGAGAGAGGGAGCTCGGGTTGAGGTCGCGTTCTAAGGTCGCCCTTCCGGGCCGCGTGCATTACGACCTGTGCAGGGTCTGATCTGTGCCCGAAACCTGCCGGCCCGGGTCCGAGATGTGGAGGGTCGGAAAAGGTTGTCCGAATCCCTTTGACAATCGGACATGTTATTTTTCCGTCGCCTTGCCGGTTGGAAATTGGGTCGTTGTTTCCCTCAGTTGGGCGAGGCCGACCTTGTGTAGAAATGGTCATAACACAAAACTCACACTTTAAAACCCCAAATTCCGGGGGTGTTTATTCTCTCTACACCGTCGTACGGGCGAGCTGAAGCATGCCAGTCCCCACCAATGTTGAACCAATCGTGCTTCCAGTCCCGGACCATCCCAGGAACATCTTCAACTATCTTGAGGCCAGGCCGAGCCTTAAGGTAGTACCAGCCCGCCTCGTCTCTGGTGCAAACAGTAGGCATCATGAGGTAGTTCACCTCCTCCGTGGACAACTTTTTGGGATATCCCTCAAGGGCGCACAACACCATAAAGGACATAAGGTTCATCCATCCAACGGGGGTTAGTTGGGTGATGGCCAGGTTCGTCTGCTCCAAAAAGCGGCCGATCAATGGATGAAGTGGCAATGTGACTCCGACGCTGAGTGCTGCCAGGTTGATCGCCGTGAGTCCGTTAGATGGGCGATCTTCTCTGTCATCAGTTAGTGGCGCGTACATGTTACATCAAAAGGGATCTTATAATCTCTTCTAATCTTGGGCAAATCATCCTCAGTGATGGCGGACACAATGTAGCTCGCCGCGAACTCGTTTATTCTAAGTTTGCGCCTTCCGCGAACTGGTATGGTGAAGCGCCTGGAGTACTCCCTCTCGTAAGCATCCCAGTCGACCTGGCGAGCTACTGCGATCGGAATTTGATGCTCGATCAGGTTCAGCATGGAGTAGTTGATACTCCTCAAGTACTCCCAAGTCAGTTTCGTCGGTGGGGGCGACCTGCTGTACTCCCAAGTCAGCATGGAGTAATTGGAGCAGGTCTCTTCTTGAATATTACGGACTGGATCTACCTCGGTGACCTCCTCCCTGGATGGGCGAGCTCCCGAATCAATCGATCTAAAGACCAAGGTCGCCTCCGGATTTGAGTTAAGTTAACTACAGGTACGGGATTTGTTGATTCTTCGATCGAACATTTCCCGGGGTTTTGAGGGGGATCAGAGCGCGTACGCAAGTTAAAGGACATTTTTTGAGGTCTTAGGAAGAAATAATGTTGAGAAGAACTTAGGGTGGCGTTCAATGGCGGTTTTCGGCGAAGAAGTTGAAGAGGCGGCGACGATTTTGTAGGAGAAGTGGGGGAATTTCGGATTTCTTACCCAAATAAAGAGAAATTAAACAAGAAAAGAAGAAGATTGTTACCTTAGAAGCTTAAAAAGCGAAGAATCGGAGTTGGAAATCGGAATACGGTCGCTGGAAAATTTAAAAGAGAGAATGTAAGGTTATCGCGCTGAAGATATGAGGGAAAATGTGTGAAAATGAAGGAAATTTTCCTTTTATAGTAAAAAGAGGATGGGGTACTGGATGAAAAGGGAATACGTTCAAGGACCTTTGTGCAATTATCAGGCGTGTGCCGCCCTATTCCGAGAAAATAGGGGGTGCGTCGCCTCAGGTTTACGTGCGCGTGGGCGGCGACAATCATGTCGCCCACGTCACACCTCGAAATAGCCCCTGCCTCGAAATCTCAACCGTCGTACAACCATTTCTGCCCATCCGTGCAGATATAGTCCGCCTCTGATGATGCAGTTCGCCCTTATGAGACAAGACGATAACCAGCCCATTACTAGTTTGCCCCATTTCTTCACAACTTAATGGCTGGCTAGGGGGCAATTGTTGATAGGCAAGCTACATTACAACTTTGGAGGATAGGATTAAGCAAGCTAACCATCCCAAAAGCAAGATTAAACAAGTCAAGATAAGTCAAAGTAATTAAGCTGGATTGGTCAGGCGAGCTATTCCAACTAGGCAGCTACTTCAACACAGAGGTCACCAGAACCCAAATAAGACCCCGACGAGCTACTCTAGTCAAAGCACCAGGGCAGAATACAAAGCGACCAACAAAGTCAAGCTAGTAATTCCTCATGGACAAGTCCAAATGGGCGAGCTGCTCACTAATACGAGCTAATCCAGTTTAGAAGATAGAAACTAGCTTAGATAAGGTCAAATAAGTCAATTCTCCAAGTGTCAAGAATGCACACTGGGGAGAGCAAAGGTCAAGCCACCTCCTACATGGAGGACATGTATAAATACCTTGATTTTTAATTAATAAAAGCAAGCACAAATTCACAAATACATCCAAAATTCATCTATACATACTAAAGCACCCCGATTTACACATATATGAACCAAATACGTCATCAATACACGTATTAATCTTTCCTTAACTCGAATAATCGAAATCACTATTTACGGTATTGATCAATCACACGTAATTGTTTGATGATCTTTTAGCAACCAAAAATAGCCATTAATCCTTGTGATTAGAAACGATCGTCGACAATATATAGCAAAGAAATATTTAGCACTTTGCTATAAATTTATGGACGATAAATTAATATCTTACACTTCAAACAAATAGTTTGAACTAAAAGGATGAAAGACAAAATCTTCTGGGAACCCAAGTTAACGTGAAATCTAAATTAGTTAAGTTTGTCAATTATAACTGTTATGCATGCATACTACTCATTCCATTATGATTTAAATTATCCAGCCAAATTGTGCAGGTTTTAATGAGAAAACTGTTCATTAGTGTTAAAATGTGTACATCTGAGGGTTTATTGGTCCGTCCTTTTTATTGAAGAGAGTTTAGTTCATTGGTAAAATGTATATTGAAAAATGTAGTGCAATGAGAGTTTTTGGAAGTAATTAGTTTTAGAGAGTAAAACTGTTTTTTCGCAGTTTAGAATATTCTAAATTATAACAGAGGGAATATCACTTTTTTGAAATTCAAACATATTTTTAAACAATGATATTTGATATGCATAATAGTGATAGTAAATATACAGTTTTCATAAATTTGAATTTACATGAAACCTACTCAAATTTAAATGAGTTACGACCACCGTTTTCATAACTGGACCGGATCGACCGGTTCAATCGGGAACCGATCACGGAGCCGGTCCGATTGCACTTAGAAAATCGTTTTTGCTGTTGAACCGACAAAAACCGGTATGAATCAGTAAAAACCAGGAGAACCGGTCAACCGGCGAACCGACTGTATTAAAAAAATCTTATTTTTAAGAAGCAGATCTTTGCCAGCATTAATTTCACACTCCCTTTCCCCCGAAACTCCATCCCCATTTTGATTTATCAACCCCTATACTGCAAAATCATCATTTGGAAAAGAGTGATAGAAGCCTGTCAACAAAGAAGAGGGATGTGCCTGTGAGGAGCAAATTAAAAAATAAAAAAGGTTAATACACAGGATCCAACATGAGGCCGAGTGAAGCCAACAAATTAGAGGGATATTGTGGAAAGGTATTTGATGAAGATGATGGGCATCTGGACAAAGGATGGAGATTTAGAAATAAGGGGGGGAGAGAGAAAATAGCAGATGTACGTTAGATGTGGGTACTGAAGTGGTTGTGCTTGCTTTTAGTTCGAAATAAATAATTTTACCAAAATAATAAAAATTAAATGACCACAACATTTATAAAAACAAGTGAGAAACGAAAATGAATTAATTTGGTGAATTATAGAAAAAAAATTGAGTCAATTTGGATACATATATAAATAATTGCGTACAAATGAACGAATTATAAATTTAAGCGGGAGTCGAAATAAATAATTTTACCAAAAAAAAAATGGCCACAACATTTATAAAAACAAGTGAGAAACGAAAATGAATTAATTTGGTGAATTATTAAAAAAATTGAGTCAATACATATACAAATAATTGCGTACAAATGAACGAATTATAAAATTACGCGTTGTCGAAATAAATAATTTTACAAAATAAAAAAATATTTGGGCACAACATTTATAAAAACAAGTGAGAAACGAAAATGAATTAATTTGGTGAATTATGGAAAATATATGAGTCAATTTGGATACATATACAATTAATTGCGTACAAATGAACGAATTATAAATTTAAGTGGGAGTTGAAATATATAATTTTACCAAAATAATAAAAATTAAATGGCCACAACATTTATAAAAACAAGTGAGAAACGAAAATGAATTAATTTGGTGAATTTTGGAAAAAAATGAATCAATTTGGATACATATACAATTAATTGTGTACAAACGAACGAATTATAAAATTACGCATTGTCGAAATAAATAATTTTACGAAATAAAAAAAAATAGCTGGGCAAAATATTTTTATAAACAAGTTAGATACGAAAAGAAATTAATTTGGTGAATTATAAAAAAAATGACTTAATTTGAATACATACACAATTAATTGCGTAAAAATGAACGAAAGTAGCACGTGCCCGAGTGGCGCGCGCCCCCTCCACCTGCACAAGAGGTCGCGCGTTCGATTCCCCTTGGGCGCAAATTTGGATTAATTGTTCAAGGCCTAATAAGAGACATATAGAAGGTGGGCCGCCTAAGCTATGGGCCGGTGGCCCAGTGGTCCGCGCCCGCCCCGGGTGCCCGGGCTCGAACCACGTGAACCAATTTTTTTTTTGTATAGGCTCGGTATTTTGCGACGGCCAAATTCCATCGCAAATTTTTAATTTGCGACAGAATACTGTCCGTCACAAATTATAACCGAAAAAAATAATTTTATAGCATGTGGACATAGCTCTTATTAGCATGTGATAAAATGATAAATCACCGTATGTTTAGGTATCAATAGCCACACGACTCAAAAACAACGATTTCAGCTTATACAGATTTGTGGATCCAAATCCACAAGTTTAAACCAATGTTAATTCCTCAATGAAGTGGCATTTGGAAATTAGATCCCTAATGAAGTCACCTTCTTCTACCCTTATTCTGTCTAAAGTGAGGGATTTAAGTTCCCGACAATTAACCTTTGTGGGCCTAGATAAATATTGCACCCCCTTACACATAATCTGATAAGGGTTTCGGATCCTATAACCTCATGTGGTATACAGAATTTTTTGCTATAGCTTCGAAAATCAAAAGCTACGACACCCATTCCAATTGCTTTCGCAATTAGTTCTTCGGTAAGATAGAATTTATTAAAGCTCCAAAAACATGGCACCCATAACCTGAAACTCTAAATCCTTATTTCCAAATCGTTGTACCTTTGTATGGTCTTCTTGGCAAATTCCCGGGATTTAAACCAAAATCATCCTGTAACTTTTTGCCTTTATTGAAATGGTCCTGTATCTATTTGCTTTATTGATTTAACCCTGTATGTTTTTAAAATTTGCCAATTTCGTCCTAATTGGACGGAAAAGGCATAAAACTGTGTCGTTTCGGTCACGTGGTCGCATTTTCCACCTAGAATGTATGATGTGGCATTATTTTATGATGTGGCACGCTGAGTGGGAAATTTGTCAATTAAAATAATAATATTAATAAGTTAAAAATTCCAACTCATTTATTTGAATAAAAATTAATATAAAATAAAACAACTAAAATAAATATAAAATTTAAAATTTAAAATCTTTAGAAATTAGATTAGAAGTTAAAATCAAAGAAATAAAAAAATTAGCGTTAGAAAATTGGAAATATTTACCAAAAATTTCTTGTAAATTAGTGTTATCTAAAATTGGTTGTAAATTAGCGTTACTCCAGGAATAACTCGCCGGAAGCCTCCGTCTTCTCAACCTCTCCGACAATGCCCTCGTCGGAACCCTGTTTTATTTTATATTAATTTTTATTCAAATAAATGAGTTGGAATATTTAAGTTATTATTATGATTATTTTAATTGGCAAAATTTCCACTCAGCGTGCCACATCGTAAAATAATGCCACATCATACATTTTCGCCGTAAAACACGATCACGTGGCTTGCACGTGACCGAAACGAAACTGTTGTATGTCTTTTCCGGCCAATTAGGACGAAATTGACAAATTTTGAAAACATACAGGACTAAATCAATAAAGCAAATAGATACAGGACCATTTCAATAAAGGTAAAAAGTTACAGGACGATTTTGGTTTAAATCCCGCAAATTCCCAAAACCCTTCATCATCTACAAAGTGACGTTGATCGGAATCAAGATTGGGGCGAGTGGACCAGGCGGCGTACCATGATTTGAAGAGACTGTATGTGTTGAATTAAGACATCAAAGTACCGAAAACTCAGCGGCTTTTATTCTCCTCCGATTATTCTCCTCCGATTCCCCATCGAAAACCCTAGAAACCGGATTATGGAGTTTAACTTGGAAATTTGGCCACAACCCACCATATACGAATCGGAGTCGGATCCCCTCCATTTGAGCCTCCCTCCATTTCCTCAATTTCTTCTCATCTCCACCATCCATTTTAATCCAGGGTCCAAAAATTGCCACATCACTCATCTATTAATTAATTTTTTACACTCTCCTTTCATATATAAAACACCATGTCTCTCTCTTCTTCTCCCTTACTCTGTAGAAAGAAAAACTCACCGACTCTCTCAAAAAAAATTATAGCCTCCATGATTTATGCCAAAGTATTCACGAAATTTTTTCAGGTAACTAAATCCATGATTTTATCTTCACTTTTAGTATTCTCATCATCAAGAAACAAGAAACAAAGAACAGAAATTTTTGTTATACGCACTCGTCTGATCAAGATAAAAAATTCCAAACTCAAGAGAAGGGGACAATTGTAGTAGGTAATTAATTCAAATGCCAAAAATTAGGCAAATTAAAATTAAATATTTGTACTCTAATCTAACAATAATTTCATCCAGATTGTGAGATTAATTATCTCACCCTATTTTATCCCACCATTTTTATTTGAGTAATCATCTCAGACCCGTTGTCGCCTCTATGAATTGAGCGCTATCGTGGTCTGTTTCTTGTTCCGACAACCGCCACCTAGATCGCTAAACCTAAGCCATCCATATCAGAAAAAAATTTAATCTGGGCATCTTCAAATCCGAGAGGGAAATACACTTTCAAAAGGTACGTTTTGAATTATTTCACATTTGGAATTTGAATTCTAGCAAAAATGGACTGTTGTGGAAAGAAAGAGACGTGGTTTCAATTTAATTCAGGAGAGAGGAATTTTTATTTATTTTAAAAGAAAGTGTAAAAAAAAAAAAGAGTGATGTGGTAATTTTTGGACCCTGGATTGGTATAATTTCCAATTATGATGTTTACCAAATAAGAATTTAAAAATATATTAATTTTTTTTATATTGATTTATACTAATTTACGTTATATTAAAGAATATATAATTTTTTATGGTGTGCACTTGGATTTTGAAAAAAATACTCCAAGCAAAAATCAACAATACACCAAGAAATAATCATTAATATCCCAAAAAGATATCAGTAATACCAAATAAGTAATCAGTAATGCCTCAATTGCAAAAAAACACATAGTTCAGTGTGTTTTGAAAAGAATCAATAATAAAGTCAAATATTGAATTTAAAATCCAAGTGCATGCACTTGAGTACATGCTCGAATTTGTATTGAATTGATTAATTAAATTTAAAATTCTAACAATGAATTTAAGTATATTAAGTTATTTTGATTTTTCTGTTGATTAGAAAGATTAATTGAATTTTAAAATTTTTTATAATTTTAATTGACGAATTCTTATTGTCTAGAAATCACAACGTACCAAAATTTTAATTATTTGATTTTTTTTCCTATAAAATCAAATTTAATATGTTGTTTTTTTATTGACATAACTGTGTTTAAATTGTGATATTATATTCAAATATATTTATTATATAATATAATTATATTTTTTTTAGGTGATACATATATTCGTATATTTAGGTGATACATTTATTCCTATATTTTGGTGATCAATATTCTTAGTATTTATACGATTATGTACAACTTAATTTACAAGAAAAGATCCCATATAGTAAGAATAGCAGGGAACATATTTACAATGAAAAGAACAATATAAAATTTTCTAAATTTTTTTTTTATCAGTCAAGAGAAAACTTTGTTACCAAAAACTCCACCAGACATAAGATATACCCGGGGAAAGAATTACAGCTTGAAGATTACACACAGAGGCGGACGGAGCATGGAACAGGGGGTACATTTGCACCCCCATAATTTTTTTTTACTACTATATATATATATATATATATATATATATATATATATATATTAATATATATATATATATATGAAAAAAGTTATAGAAGAGCTTGACAATGACTACTTTTGTATATTGGCTGATGAATCAAGTGATGTTTCTCAGAAGGAACAATTAGCTCTTTGCTTGCGTTATGTAGATGGTAAAACAGGAATGGTAGTGGAGCGATTTCTTGTACTTGTGCATGTTGGTGATACCACTGCTTTGACGCTGAAATGCTCAATTATGTCTTTGCTTGTAGAACATTCGTTGAGTCCGTCTAAGATTCGAGGGCAGGGTATGATGGGGCCAACAACATGAAGGGTGAGATTAATGGTCTTAAGACTTTGATTATGAAGGATAATCCATGCGCGTAATATGTTAATTGTTTTGCCCATCAGCTTCAGTTAACACTTGTTTCCATTTCTAAAAATAATAATGATTGTTATTGGTTTTTTGAGACACTTGCAAACTTACTGAATGTGGTTGGAATTTCTTGTAAGCGAAGAGAAATGATCCGAGAAAGTCAAGCTGCAAAAGTTGTTGAAGCATTGGAAATTGGAGAACTTGAAAGTGGATCGGGTTTGAATCAAGAACTTGGTTTGAGGAGGCACTACAAAAAAGACGGGGTTTAGCGACGGAGACTTTGCGACGGCCAAATATCCGTCGCAAATTTTGTGAATTTGCGACAGATTGTGGTAAGTCGTCGGAAAAAATGAGAATTTGCGACGACTTAGTATAGCCGTCGTAGATGTTAGTGTTTTGCGACGGGACCGTCCCTCGCAAAATCTAGGGCCCATGACCTTCGTATTATACCAGCAACATTTGCGACGGATAGGTCGTCGCAAAATCAAAGTTGAAATTTGTGACGAACTCATCCATTGCAAAATCTACCCGTTTAAAAGTGACCTTTCAGGCAACGACCCATTTGACTGATTTGCGACGGACTTGTTCGTCGCAATTTTTAACTTTGTTTTTGCGACGGACAACTCCGTCAAAAATCTTACCTTTTTTCGCGACCTTTCGGGAAACGGTGCGTGGACTGATTTGCGACGGAAAAGTCATCGCAAATCAGTAAAAACCAGCGTCGTTTTTCGTTTGACGGGCATAATTTGCGAAGGACAGGCGTCCATCGCAAATTTTTTTCCACTTATATATATAGACCCACCGCGATGCAGACGGAGAAAGAGAGAAAAGAAGAAGAAGAAGAAGAAGAAGAGGAAAAAAAGAGGAAAAGGAGAAGTCTGGTGTCGTCGCTGTAGAGCCAATCCGTCCCCACCGAGTGCTCGTTTCGTCATCTTCTACAAATAAACCGTAAGTTTTCTTCATTTTTACCGTTTAAAATTTAATTTTAAAGCATGCTTAGATTTTTTT
Source organism: Ballota nigra (assembly GCA_947034835.1). Classification (NCBI taxonomy): domain Eukaryota; kingdom Viridiplantae; phylum Streptophyta; class Magnoliopsida; order Lamiales; family Lamiaceae; genus Ballota; species Ballota nigra. The sequence goes on from OX344729.1 coordinate 63,554,361, forward strand.
AAGTTTAGAATTGAATTTAGTTGAATTGTTTGAATTATATTAGTTAATTAATTGATTTTAGTTGAATTAGTTGATCGAATTTTAATTTAATTTTACAGCATGCTTAGAATTTGTTAAGTTTAGAATTGATTTTAGTTGAATTGTTTGAATTATATTAGTTAATTAATTGATTTTAGTTGAATTGTTTGATTTATATTAGTTAATTAATTGATTTTAGTTGAGTTAGTTGATCGAATTTAGTTGTCGAATTTTAATTTAATTTTAAAGAATATTTAGAATTTGTTAAGTTTAGAATTGATTTTAGTTGAATTGTTTGAATTATATTAGTTAATTAATTGATTTTAATTTAATTAGTTGATCGAATTTTAATTTATTTTTAAAGCATGCTTAGAATTTGTTAAGTTTAGAATTGATTTTAATTGAATTGTTTGAATTATATTAGTTAATTAATTGATTTTAGTTGAATTGTTTAATTTATACTCCCTCCGTCCACAAAATATAGTCATGGTTGCCTTATTGGGCCGTCCACGAAAAATAGTCATGTTGCCTAAAATGGTAAGAATTAACTTTATCTACTTTTTCAACACACACACATAACATTTTTAAAATAATTTATTTTGTACTTGATTTGACACAATATTCTTACTTTTTACATATTATATCAACTTTCTTAATAACCGTGATAAAAGTAACAAGCCTATTTTTCATGGACGGAGGGAGTATTAGTTAATTAATTGAATTTAGTTGAATTAGTTGATCGAATATAGTTGATCGAATTTTAATTTAATTTTAAAGCATGTTTATTTGAGTTATTTCATCAAGATTGGGAGATTAATTATCTCACCCTATTTTATCCCACCATTTTTATTTGAGTAATCATCTCAGACCCGTTGTCGCCTCTATGAATTGAGCGCTATCGTGGTCTGTTTCTTGTTCCGACAACCGCCACCTAGATCGCTAAACCTAAGCCATCCATATCAGAAAAAAAATTAATCTGGGCATCTTCAAATCAGAGAGGGAAATACACCTTCAAAATGTACGTTTTGAATTATTTCACATTTGGAATTTGAATTCTAGCAAAAATGGACTGTTGTGGAAAGAAAGAGACGTGGTTTCAATTCAATTCAGGAGAGAGGAATTTTTATTTATTTTAAAAGAAAGTGTAAAAAAAAAAGAGTGATGTGGTAAGATGGGTGCTGGAGATGAGAGGAAATTGATGAAATTGAGGACTTAAATGGAGGGGATCCGACTCCGAATCGGATCTGGGCTATTGGTATAATTTCCAATTATGATGTTTACCAAATAAGAATTTAAAAATATATTATTTTTTTTATATTGATTTATACTAATTTACGTTATATTAAAGATTTTTTTTTTTTATGGTGTGCACTTGGATTTTGAAAAAAATACTCCAAGCAAAAATCAACAATACACCAAGAAATAATCATTAATACCCAAGAAGATATCAGTAATACCAAATAAGTAATCAGTAATGCCTCAATTGCAAAAAAACACATAGTTCAGTGTGTTTTGAAAAGAATCAATAATAAAGTCAAATATTGAATTTAAAATCCAAGTGCATGCACTTGAGTACATGCTCGAATTTGTATTGAATTGATTAATTAAATTTAAAATTCTAACAATGAAATTAAGTATATTAAGTTATTTTGATTTTTCTGTTGATTAGAAAGATTAATTGAATTTTAAAATTTTTTATAATTTTAATTGACGAATTCTTATTGTCTAGAAATCACAACGTACCAAAATTTTAATTATTTGATTTTTTTTCCTCTAAAATCAAATTTAATATGGTGTTTTTTTATTGACATAACTGTGTTTAAATTGTGATATTATATTCGAATATATTTATTATATAATATAATTATATTTTTTTAGGTGATACATATATTCGTATATTTAGGTGATACATTTATTCCTATATTTTGGTGATCAATATTCTTAGTATTTATACGATTATGTACAACTTAATTTACAAGAAAAGATCCCATATAGTAAGAATAGCAGGGAACATATTTACAATGAAAAGAATAATATAAAATTTTCTAAATTTTTTTTTTTATCAGTCAAAAGAAAACTTTGTTACCAAAAACTCCACCAGACATAAGATATACCCGGGGAAAGAATTACAGCTTGAAGATTACACACAGAGGCGGACAGAGCATGAAACAGGGGGGTACATTTGCACCCCCATAATTTTTTTTACTACTATATATATATATATATATATATATATATATATATATATATTAATATATATATATGAAAAAAGTTATAGAAGAGCTTGACAATGACTACTTTTGTATATTGGCTGATGAATCAAGTGATGTTTCTCAGAAGGAACAATTAGCTCTTTGCTTGCGTTATGTAGATGGTAAAACAGGAATGGTAGTGGAGCGATTTCTTGGACTTGTGCATGTTGGTGATACCACTGCTTTGACGCTGAAATGCTCAATTATGTCTTTTCTTGTAGAACATTCATTGAGTCCGTCTAAGATTCGAGGGCAGGGTATGATGGGGCCAACAACATGAAGGGTGAGATTAATGGTCTTAAGACTTTGATTATGAAAGATAATCCATGCGCGTACTATGTTAATTGTTTTGCCCATCAGCTTCAGTTAACACTTGTTTCCATTTCTAAAAATAATAATGATTGTTATTGGTTTTTTGAGACACTTGCAAACTTGCTGAATGTGGTTGGAATTTCTTGTAAGCGAAGAGAAATGATCCGAGAAAGTCAAGCTGCAAAAGTTGTTGAAGCATTGGAAATTGGAGAACTTGAAAGTGGATCGGGTTTGAATCAAGAACTTGGTTTGAGAAGGCACTACAAAAAAGACGGGGTTTAGCGACGGAGACTTTGCGACGGCCAAATATCCGTCGCAAATTTTGTGAATTTGCGACAGATTGTGGTAAGTCGTCGGAAAAAATGAGAATTTGCGACGACTTAGTATAGCCGTCGCAGATGTTAGTGTTTTGCGACGGGACCGTCCCTCGCAAAATCTAGGGCCCACGACCTTCGTATTATACCAGCAACATTTGCGACGGATTGGTCGTCGCAAAATCAAAGTTGAAATTTGTGACGGACTCATCCGTCGCAAAATCTACCCGTTTAAAAGTGACCTTTCAGGCAACGACCCATTTGACTGATTTGCGACGGACTTGTTCGTCGCAATTTTTAACTTTGTTTTTGCGACGGACAACGCCGTCACAAATCTTACCTTTTTTCGCGACCTTTAGGGAAACGGTGCGTGGACTGATTTGCGACGGAAAAGTCATCGCAAATCAGTAAAAAACAGCGTCGTTTTTCGTTTGACGGGCATAATTTGCGAAGGACAGGTGTAACGCCCCGAATCCAGAATATATTAATTATATCGGATTCGAAGTGTTATTGTGATCAAAAGTCCGAACTATAAATTTTTTGAAGGAAATATAACGGAAATAAGAGATGATGAGTTTTATGCAGCGGAAGAAATGAATAGAATAATTTTAATAAGTATCTCACACACATATATGTGTACATAAAGCATAGTATTAATAGTAACATTTTATTTAAGTGGGGAACTCCGTGTCGTCTCTATTACTGTCCTTACTCCACGAAATCATAATCTGCAAGGGTTGTAAAAAGGGGGCGTGAGATTTGAATTCTCACGTATGGGTGATTTGCAACGTCATGGGATTGGTAAATCCGAAATATATTAAGTTATACTTATTAATAAAGTATATAATTTATTTAATCAATTGATATAATAATACGAACATCATAAATCATATAAATAACAAGTTCACATAATAATCAGTTGGGCACAACAGGTTTCACATCACATAATTGAAATATCACAAGTTGGTTCACATTAAGGGGTAAAGCCCCCAATCATTTTCACATATAGTAAATCTCTTCCAAAACATCATAAATAATATCAGCGACCATGAATCTGATCTATTATCACTCATGGCCGTACGTGTCATTCCACAAAAATAATTACCATTGACCATGAATCTGACTTATTGTCACTCATGGCCATACGCGTCATTCCGCAAGAATAAGTATCGGTGACCATGAATCTGACTTATTGTCACTTATGGCCATACGCGTCATTCCGCAAGAATAATACCAGCTTTCCTTTTTCCTCACAGAACTATCATTTCAAAACATGGGGAGAAATACACATAATTCATACTCAAAAGATTCATGCTCACAAAGTGTCCTTATTACCATGCAGTCATAAACGATTTATATAATTAGATAAACACAACAATCCATATAAGGTATATATATAATAATATCATATAGTTAACACACTTATATAATAGGGTGTACATTTATGTTGGATTAGTTGTTTTAGATTGATTTAGTCGAGTTCAGAGTATACCAGCACAACGTATTAAGAGCAGATCAATCAACCGATCATCACCCACCTGATTGTTTCGAGTCCCGAGAATGATGTGTAGGCAGAGGGTCGAGTCCTCCGTGCGTGTCCCGAAAAGTACAGAATCCTAATAAGGAGTATTCCGATTAAAAGATTGACTTTTGAATTTGAAAAGCTTAAGAGTGTGAAACTCGAGGATTGAGTAGATCGTTATCTTTAGAAAACTATTGAAAACTAAAGTTTTCAAAGGTTGATTTCAAATTGATAAGTACACCCCTTTTTAAGAGGAGGTGTATTAGGAGGGTGTATTTACTAAAAGCAGTGATGTAACAGGGGGTGTATTTACTGAATTCAGTGGTGTAACAGGGGGGTGTATTTACTGAATTCAGGGTGTCCTTAACAAAGGCCTTTTAAGAAAGAAAAATATAAGAATTCATATTTTATAAAAACCTCTTATTAAAACATATTAAAGACTTTGGCTTTTCTAAGACAAATTATAAAAAGTACTTTTCTTTTCTAATATTAATATTACTTCTAAAGTTGATTAGTGACACTTTTAGGAAATAAAAGGATCATATTAATTTTCCCAAAAATACTCTTTTCATTTGTTATTAATTTTGGATATAACTCGACTTATCTTTTCGTTCCTAATTCTCTAACAGTCGCACAAGGGGAAGACGAGTTTCCCTTTGTCTCCAAAAACTCAACTAATACTACTAACAACTAATTTCATCACCATATCATCAGCTAACCAAACCAAACTAATTCATCCATCTAATAATATTATCCAACTAATACAATAATACTAACCAGCTAAATCAACAACACTAAACAACTAATTCAACAATATTAATCAACAAAACCAATACCACCAAACCTAACAACTAACACTATATAACAATTTCAATAATATTAATACCAACAACATCAAAACTCCACCCATCAATCTTATAGTCTCTAAACAGAAAACTCCAAAGTTTACAAAACTCATAACCGTGCCGATTTTCTATTCTAACTAATATGAGAAATAGAGAAGGGGCTAGTAATTCTTACGAGTCCCAAATTGGGCGGCCTAACGGCGTCGTAAAAGGGTTCGATTATTTGTCGGATAATTTCGGCAAAATAACGGCGTGATTCGGGAATTCGGAAAAGTTAATCGGACAGCCTAACGGCGTCGGTTGGAATTTCCAGAAATTCCGGCAACAGCAACCGGTTCAAACGGCGTCAATTTCGATCGGAAATTAAACGACAAAAGGCTTCGGTTAGAAATCGAGTTTAATCGGTACAAATCGAATTACTCAAAAATTGAAATTTGAAGCTTTAATGAGTAGAAATTGAAAGGGGAATTTTCAATTACCGAAAGAGGAAAAAAAGGCGGCGGCTTTAGGCGGAAGCACGGCGGCGGCGTCGCTGGTGGCGGCGGAGCTGTGCGAGCGGGTCACGGCTGAGCGGGAGGCGGAGGAGTAGCGGCGCTTGTCGTCGGCGAGAGAGAGAGAGCGAGAGGACAGCGGCGGTCTGGGGCTATGGCCGTCGCGGAGAACGGCGGCGCTGAGCGCTGCTTCTTCGGCGGTGCGACGGCGGAGGAGCGACGGAAGGCGGCGCCTGGCGGTGGAAATGGCGGAGAGATGTACGGCGGTGTTTCGTCGCGGCCGAAGGGAGGACGAAGGAGGAGGAGGCGTGAGCGATCGGCAAGGGGCGGCGCTCGTGCGAAGGAGGGCAGCGGCGATCGGAGAGGAGAGGCGCGACGGGGAAAAATTCGAAGAGAGAGAGAGAGGATGAAAGCTGTGACGGTTCAATTTATAGAAAGAAATTACTTTAATTAAAGGTTTAATTAAATGGAAGGAAAATAATGTGTGGGTGAGATTAATTTTGTAATTAATTTAATTCAAAAAGAGAAATTAAAATATGTGGGTAGGGATTAATCCCTTTAATTAGGATATTTTCGTTCCCACTTGATACGGTTTAGGGATCGTTTGGTTCACGAGATTAATCCCGATTTGAAAATTAATACAGTTTTTAAAACTTAATAAATATTTTAAAGTATTTTAATTATTCTCAATAAATTATACGGACCGAAAACATAATTTTAAACTTTAATATTTAATTTCTCGTAGTCCCTTGTCCATTTGAAAGTTTCGATTTCTTTCTTCGAACTTGAGAATTTGAAATAGAGTATATATTTAAATCACACAGTAGCACACAAAAATAATAAAATTAAAAGAAACAAGATTATAATATAAAATAAGGTTTCTAGCAAAATAAAAGGTATGAAACGGGACGGGGTATTACAACAGGCGTCCATCGCAAGTTTTTTTCCACTTATATATACAGACCCGCCGCGATGCAGACGGAGAAAAAGAGAAAATAAGAAGAAGAAGAGGAAAAAAAGAGGAAAAGGAGAAGTCTGGTGCAGTCGCTGTAGAGCCAATCCGTCCCCACCGAGTGCTCGTTTCGTCATCTTCTACAAATAAACCGTAAGTTTTCTTCATTTTTACCGTTTAAAATTTAATTTTAAAGCATGCTTATAATTTTTTAAGTTTAGAATTGAATTTAGTTGAATTGTTTGAATTATATTAGTTAATTAATTGATTTTAGTTGAATTAGTTGATCGAATTTTAATTTAATTTTAAAGCATGCTTAGAATTTGTTAAGTTTAGAATTGATTTTAGTTGAATTGTTTGAATTATATTAGTTAATTAATTGATTTTAGTTGAATTGTTTGATTTATATTAGTTATTTAATTGATTTTAGTTGAGTTAGTTGATCGAATTTAATTGTCGAATTTTAATTTAATTTTAAAGAATATTTAGAATTTGTTAAGTTTAGAATTGATTTTAGTTGAATTGTTTGAATTATATTAGTTAATTAATTGATTTTAATTTAATTAGTTGATCGAATTTTAATTTATTTTTAAAGCATGCTTAGAATTTGTTAAGTTTAGAATTGATTTTAATTGAATTGTTTGAATTATATTAGTTAATTAATTGATTTTAGTTTAATTGTTTAATTTATACTCCCTCCGTCCACAAAATATAGTCTTGGTTGCCTTATTGGGCCGTCCACGAAAAATAGTCATGTTGCCTAAAATGGTAAGAATTAACTTTATCTACTTTTTCAACACACACACATAACATTTTTAAAATAATTTATTTTGTACTTGATTTGACACAATATTCTTACTTTTTACATATTATATCAACTTTCTTAATAACCGTGATAAAAGTAACAAGCCTATTTTCATGGACGGAGGGAGTATTAGTTAATTAATTGATTTTAGTTGAATTAGTTGATCGAATATAGTTGATCGAATTTTAATTTAATTTTAAAGCATGTTTATTTGAGTTATTTCATCCAGATTGTGAGATTAATTATCTCACCCTATTTTATCCCACCATTTTTATTTGATTAATCATCTCAGACCCGTTGTCGCCTCTATGAATTGAGCGCTATCGTGGTCTGTTTCTTGTTCCGACAACCGCCACCTAGATCGCTAAACCTAAGCCATCCATATCAGAAAAAAATTTAATCTGGGCATCTTCAAATCCGAGAGGGAAATACACCTTCAAAATGTACGTTTTGAATTATTTCACATTTGGAATTTGAATTCTAGCAAAAATGGACTGTTGTGGAAAGAAAGAGACGTGGTTTCAATTTAATTCAGGAGAGAGGAATTTTTATTTATTTTAAAAGAAAGTGTAAAAAAAAAAAAGAGTGATGTGGTAATTTTTGGACCCTGGATTAAGATGGGTGCTGGAGATGAGAGGAAATTGATGAAATTGAGGACTTAAATGGAGGGGATCCGACTCCGAATCGGATCTGGGCTATTGGTTTAATTTCCAATTATGATGTTTACCAAATAATAATTTAAAAATATATTAATTTTTTTATATTGATTTATACTAATTTACGTTATATTAAAGAATATATAATTTTTTATGGTGTGCACTTGGATATTGAAAAAAATACTCCAAGCAAAAATCAACAATACACCAAGAAATAATCATTAATACCCCAAGAAGATATCAGTAATACCAAATAAGTAATCAGTAATGCCTCAATTGCAAAAAAAACACATAGTTCAGTGTGTTTTGAAAAGAATCAATAATAAAGTCAAATATTGAATTTAAAATCCAAGTGCATGCACTTATGTACATGCTTAGAATTAAATTGTGTACATATACAATTAATTGCGTACAAATGAACGAATTATAAATTTAAGTGGGAGTCGAAATATATAATTTTACCAAAATAATAAAAATTAAATGGCCACAACATTTATAAAAACAAGTGAGAAACGAAAATGAATTAATTTGGTGAATTATGAAAAAAATGAATCAATTTGGTTACATATACAATTAATTGTGTACAAATGAACGAATTATAAAATTACGCATTGTCGAAATAAATAATTTTACGAAATAAAACAAATAGCTGGGCAAAATATTTTTATAAACAAGTTAGATACGAAAAGAAATTAATTTGGTGAATTATAAAAAAAATGACTTAATTTGAATACATATACAATTAATTGCGTAAAAATGAACGAAAGTAGCACGTGCCCGAGTGGCGCGCGCCCCCTCCACCTGCACAAGAGGTCGCGCGTTCGATTTCCCTTGGGCGCAAATTTGGATTAATTGTTCAAGGCCTAATAAGAGACATATAGAAGGTGGGCCTCCTAAGCTATGGGCCGGTGGCCCAGTGGTCCGCGCCCGCCCCGCCCGTCCCGGGTGCCCGGGCTCGAACCACGCGAGCCAACTTTTTTTTTTTGTATAGGCTCGGTATTTTGCGACGACCAAATTATAACCGAAAAAAATAAAAAAAAATATTAATAGCCGTCGCAAATATTGTCCGTCGCAAATTTTGTGCAACCCTGCCGGGTCTGACCCACCAATTTTGCGACGATTTTGTCCGTCGTTAATTTGCAACGAACGGCAAAAATCTGTCGCAAAAATTAGCTACGGCTGTTTTAGAAACGGACAGGTGTCCGTCGCAAAATCCGTCGCAAAACACTATTTACGACGGATTTTTCATCGCAAATTCCATCGCTAAACAGTATTTTTTTTTGTAGTGAGGCCAGGTGATACTTGTTGGGGGTCTCATTACAAAACTCTTATGAATGTCATCAACTTGTTTCCTACAATTATTGAGGTTCTTGAAACGATTTGGAAGACCTCTTCAAGTATAGAAGATAAGGTAAAAGCTCAATCCATTTCTTACTCATTGGAGTCATTTGATTTTATTTTCACGGCACCCTTGATAATGACTACTTTTGGGTACACTAATAGTTTGTGTCTTGCTTTGCAAAGAAGAGATCAAGATATTGTGAATGTTATGTCTCTTGTTTCTTTAACTAAGGAGTTATTGCAAAAAATCAGAGAAAATGGATGGGAAACTCTTTTGAATAAGGTCACTTCATTTTGCACTAAGCATGATATTTTTGTACCCAAAATGGATGATCCTTATATTCCACAAGGAAGATCAAGACGTTTTGTTAAACAAGTGACAAATTTTCACCACTTTCATGTTCAAGTTATGATATAATTGATTGATTTACAACTTGGAGAACTTAATGATCGGTTTGATGAGGTCAACACAGAGTTACTTATATGTATGGCCGCCTTAAGTCCTGAAGATGGCTTCTCTTCTTTTGACAAGGAAAAAGTACTCAAACTTGCCACGTTTTATCCCTCTGAGTTTACTAGTGTTGATTTGATGGCTCTCGGTTGTCAACTTGATGTATTCATTGGAGATTTGCGTAGAGATGTCAATTTTCGAGATTAGCATGATCTTGGTGCCGTTTCAAAGATGCTTGTCGAGACAAAGAAGTACATGACTTATCCGGCAATTTATTTGCTAATCAAGTTGATGTTGATTCTCCCAGTCGCTACCGCAAGCGTGGAAAGAGTATTTTCTGGAATGACATATATCAAAAATAAGTTGCGGGGAAGTATGGGTGATCAATTAATGAATGATTGTTTGGTTACTTTTATTAAGGATTTGTTTCTACAAGTTTCTGATGATGTTGTCATTGATCGCTTTCAAAAAATGAAGAGTCGGCGAACTCAATTGTAATTGAAGTTTAATGATATGCATTGCTTTATGTAATTTGCATCGAATCATGATTGACTTTATATATTAAATTCCAGTATTTTGTTAATTATTTTTTTCGTATCTCCAATTTTAAAATTTTGGATCCGCTTCTGATTACACATTAAGGATCTCTATAGGATAAACCAACCAAGAAGCTAAAGAAGCATTACAATCGATCACCTTCTTAGCTAAGAACCAACTCCATAATCTACCTTTGATTTCGTCCACACCCTTGTCCAAATTAATCTCCTTATTTTCAAAGATAAGCTTGTTCCTATAGTTCCACAGCACCCAAACCGCACATTCCCAAATAGTCACCGCAATTTATTTTCCTATTTTCTTGCGGAATAGGCCGGAAAAGAGGAGAAAGTGATCTGTAACTTTATTGGGAAGTGCAATCGGCACTTGGATCCACTGCAATATGTTGATCCATGTTGATCCAAACTCTAGCAGCGTTCGAACATGACAAAAATAATGATCAACCGTCTCCTCTTCCTCTCCTTTTCTAAAATAATATACAAAGATATGAGCATCATAATCATATCTGTAATTTAACTAAATCAATATCATCATCTCTGTGTTGGATTTTGATTGACACGAAGCTTGGACCGCAGCCATTCAAACATAGGGCTGGGTAAACTCTTGGTGAAAATGTCTGTAAGTTGGAGATTAGAAGGAACAAAATGAGTCTCCAAACATTTATTTGCTACCGACTCTCGAAAAAAAATCGATATCAATGTGCTTAGGATGCTAATGAGCTAGATTTTAGCTCCGAAAAAGGCACTCGTGTTATCACAAAGAAGCAGCGGACAAGATGATGGAAGTACACATAGCTCTTATAGCATGAGATAAGGTGATAAATCATCGTATGTTTAGGTGATTGATATTCTTACTATATATACAGATGTGTCCAATTTGATTCACAAGAAAAGATTTTATATACATGGTAAGGATCGTAGTGAACCTATTTACAAGGAAAAGAATAATATCAAAATCCTCTACAATACAAATATATGAGAATCATAATCATATATGTAATTTAACTAAATCAATATCATCATCTCTAATACAAATGACTCCATCCAAGTACAATCTATTTTTTTAATAAAACCTAATAATCCATTTGTTCGACTATGAACTTCACACTTTTATTTTTCATTCATCACATATTATTCTTTACACTCCTAAATTGAAAATAATACTCTCTCACAAAATTATTTTATATCCAAATAAAATCTTTAAAAAGTCAATTTTTAGCAACTGCTCTTAAAAATGTGTCCAGCTGAATATAAAGTTTAATAGAAAATGAAGGGAGTACCTTATCGAAAAACAATTAATATGGTAAGTTTAATAGAAAATGGAGGGAGTACCTTATCGAAAAACAATTAATATGGTTAAGTAAATGAAACAACTACTAAGGTCAAAACAAGTTTGTCTAAATTAAATTCATATGGTTAAGTAAATGAAACAACTAGTATTGTCAAGTTAGTCTAAAGTAAATTTATATGCAAAAAATTACAAAATAAAAATAAATCACATTTTAACCGAGCTAAATGTCTTGGATCTCGTATTTTCATTTAAGCTCAGGCTAAATACCCCTTCAACTAATGAAAATACACCTCCATCATTAGTTGGAGGGGTATTTAGCTTGTGCCTTTCATTTATTTGGACCTAACCCTGCATCTTAATTCAACGCCAGCTAAACAGGCCCATCAAAACCCTGCCCATTTAATTGTAATTTGAGAGTTATTTTATTATACTCCACGATCCCCATTTCAAATTCCCAGGGTTCCGATGGAGAATCAACGCAGGAGAATTCAAGCCGGCGAATTTCCGCTACCCGAAGTGTTGATTCAGTCGCATACAATCCTTTCTTGATGCTAAACTATCTGCCCAAAATTCAATTCTCTCCAAATCATGGTACTGCGCGTGGTCCACACGCCCCAACCTAGAATTCGATCAGCGCCACTTTCAAAATCGCGATAAGGAATGGTTTTGGGAATTCGTTAAGACGACTCTACAAAGGTACGAAGGTTTGAATCTAAAAATTGAGACTTTCGGGTTACGGGCTCTATATTTGCTACGTTCTGAATGCGGTCTTGCCAATGAATTAATTGTGAAAGCAATGAAAATGGGTGCCGTAGATTTCACTTTTGAACTTAGACACTTTAATCAAACATTCACTTTACCGCGCGTGATGTGCTTGATTCCGAAACCCTTATCAAATTATGTGCAAATAGGTGCACAATTGATACAAAGGTCAGTGGCCCCAATCTTAAATCCCTCTGCTTAAAAATTGCAATACATTTTGCAATCTAATCTCGAGCTGCCCCTTGATTGAAAAATTATCATTGGGGTATTTCACAGTCCTGCGATTTGGTCCTTGTGGATTGGAATCAGTTGCTGATGTTCTGCAGACCAATCTGTACGATAAGCTCAAATCTTTGTCTCTGGTTAATGTGGAAGTTGATCCCTTGTTTTACAGTAACGTATCGTCTAATTTTCCTTGCTCGAAGGATCTGAGCCCCCACGATTGTTGGGGCTACAATCACAAAGAGATACGCCTTTATAGCTGTACACTTGAGTGCAGAGATAAATAGTTTTTTGGTCCCGCAACTTGTCTAGTGTCCAATTTTGGTCCCAAAAATATTAACTTTTCAATTTTGGTCCCATAACTTATTGAATCGTCCAAATTTGGTCCCAAATGGGACCAAAATTGGACAATTCAATAAGTTACGGGACCAAAATTGAATAATTAAAATTTTTGGGACCAAAATTGAATAATTAAAATTTTTGGGACCAAAATTGGACACTAAACAAGTTAGGGACAAAAATTATTTTTTCGTATTCATTAATTTTTTTTCTTTTCTCACCTTTTATATATATATATATATATATATATATATATATATATATATATATATACACATCAATGGATTTATTTTTCATGAATATAAATACAAATATTTGAAAAACATCTATAAAACATGAAAAATAAAAACCCATTATTTTTCAATTCCAATAATTATTATTTAAGATGAATTACAAAGCTCCCATAAAATACTAATAATTAAATTCTAATTACTAACTAAGAATTTAAATTTTCATATAAATTTTGATTCTCCATATCTTCGTAAAATAATTCCAAATTGCTATCGTGATCTCGTCTCCACCAATAATATATACATGATTATTACAAAGATTATTTTAGAGTATAATTAATTAAATAGTGTTTGATATATGTGTATGTGTGTGTATGTATATATATATATATACATATAAGGTGAGAAAAGAAAAAAAATAATGAATACGAAAAAATAATTTTTTGTCCCTATCTTGTTTGGTGTCCAATTTTGGTCCCAAAAATTTTAATTATTCAATTTTTGTCCCGTAACTTATTGAATTGTCCAATTTTGGTCCCATTTGGGACCAAATTTGGACGATTCAATAAGTTATGTGACCAAAATTAAAAAGTTAATATTTTTGGGACCAAAATTGGACACTAGACAAGTTGCGGGACCAAAAAACTATTTTTCTCCTTGAATGCATAAGCTTCGAGCAAACGAGACTATATTGAGGGCCGTATTTGATGTTCCTAGTATTCGTAAGTTTGAATTTCTAGGTATAGCCTTGCCTCTCTTGTCTGTTGAAACAACTTCTAGTGAATGGGAGTCTCATATAACTCTAACAATTGATTCTCCTAATACTGAGGTCGTCAAAAATCTCTCTTACCCTCAATATTGACTCTATTGTGGAGCAGAGAGTGGGTTTTAAGCGTTTACCTGAAACAGCAGTGGAGAATTTGAGGATACATGCACCATCCTCTGTTTGGTTTAAGGCTTTGCAATGTTTATTGAGGATCGGAGTAGCCGTCCTAAGTTCATAACTCTACACTTGATGCGTTCGTGGAGCAGAACAGGGAAAGTGAAGAATGATTTTTTGGAGAATTTTTCGGAGAGAAATGTAGAGGGAGTAAGGGAAAATTGCTTGATGATGAACCCTGAGCTCGAGGAAGTAGATGTCCAACTTTTTGAAGAGAGGCAGCCTCTGCCAGAGAATGTTCACTTCCACTTGAGGCAGCCTAAGTTTAAAACAATGTTGGTCTCGACTCGTTTCCTAGGAAATTAAGTACATGAATAGTGATCATTTAAGCACCATGCTTCACCAAAGGCCTTTAAGGTATCACTGATTTATTTTAAAATTATGAGGCCAAATATTACATTTTTTGCTGTTTGGTTTTTGGAGATGTATGTTTTGCAAATTAATCCTCTCATACTTCTGCATTTAATGTTCTCAACCATTGTGCCGCATATGCATGCCTTGTGACAAATTAATCATTATAATTCTTTTTAAAATCCAGATTGTTAATTAAATTCATTTGCTTGGTAAAACTTATTCACATGCCACTGACTCACCAACTAAATGTTTGATTAATTCTCATTCTGATTATAATTAAAAAGAGTGTGAGTGGTGTCTTATAGTTCATAAAATTGAGAATGGCCTCTGCTCATGGGAAAACATGCATCTCTCTTTTGGAGGAAGAATTGTTGTTTTAAATGCCCTATTTATTATCTTTCCTTTGCTACAGCACCAAGTCGCATTATCAAATCTTTTACTTCTTGTTACCATTAAGGTATATTTTTAAATAAAATTAGTTATTTTATTAAAAAACTTATGTTTCTCCCTTGCGATGCATGAATTGAATATTATAAAGTTTAAATGTGAAATAGTATAGTGAAAAAATTATAAAAAAGTTAAAATTAAATTTATTTTATCTTTAAACCAATTAATATGTTAAAATTATATTGTATGTATACGAGTATTACAATTTGTAACGCCCCAAATCCGAAACACATTAAATATCTCAGATTCGAGGTGCCACTTGTAACTAAAATTCGAACTATAAAATTTTTGATATAAAAAGGAGATAATACAATGAGTTTTATGCAGCAGAAGAAATGAGTAGAATAATTTTTATAACATATCTCACACACATATATAAAGCTTAATATTAAAGTAATATTTTATTTAAGTGGGGAACTCCGTGTCGTCTCTATTACTGTCCTTGCTCCACGAAATCATAATCTGCAAGGGTTGTAAAAAGGGGGGCGTGGGATTTGAATTCTCACGTATGGGTGATTTGCAACGTTATGAGATTGATAAATCCGAAGTATATTAAATTATACTCATTAATAAAGTATTTAATTTATTTAAGCAGTTGACATATGAGTATGAATAACATACAACACAAAAGTAACAAGATCACGTAACAATTAATTGGGCATAACAGGGTTTCACATCATATAATTGATACATCAAAAGTTAATTCACATTAAGGGACAAAGCCCAAAATCGTTTTCAAGTATCGGCCAAATCTGGCAAAATCATTTCCAACACATTGTGAATCTCCCCCAAACCAGTTCTCACCAACAAATCATGTGACCATGAATCTGAATAATTATTATCACTCATGGTCACCACAAATAATATCAGTGACCATGAATCTGACCTATTGTCACTCATGGCCATACGTGTCAATCCACAAACATAACTCCTCAATGATTACTCGCCTTCCTCTTTCTCATAAAAACTGTCATTTTAAATTGTGGGGAGAATTCACATAATTCGTACTTGTATAAATTCATGCTCACAGAATGCCCTTTATCATGCAATGGTGCTCGATTTAAATAAAACAATAGACATGTTGTATCATATATAAGTATACCACGTAATTCAAATATTTATATTATAGGGATACATTTTTGTTGGATTAGTTGTTTTAGATTGGTTTAGTAGAGTTCAGAGTATACCAGCACAACGTATTATAAGCAGATCGATCAACAGATCATCACCCACCTGTTTGCTCCGGGTCCCGTGAACGATGTTCAAACAGATGGTCGGATCCCTCGTGCGTATTCCTATTAGCACAGAGTCCTAATACGAAATCATTTGATTAAAAGTTGGTCCTTGAATTATTGAAAAGGCCTAGAAGTACGTGTTACGAAACGAGGAAGTTGTTGTCTTGAAAACTTGCTGAAAAGACATACTTAAAAACATACACTAACTTGGTAAATACACCACTTTCAAAAAGGGTAGTGCATTGTGGGTGTACTTACTAATTTGCTTGTTGTAATACTATTTCGAATTTCATAAAAATGATCTTTTGATTTCCTTTGTTCTTTTATAAAATCTTTTATAATTTTAAAAGTATATCCATATAATTCTTTTCTTAAAAGAATTAAAAGTCTAAGTAATATATTTAAAAAAATAATACTAATATAATATAGGTCCCAAGTTAATACTTTTCTTGAAAATAATTAGAAGAATAAGAAAGTTATATAAATAATATTGATATAATTAAAACCTCAATTTAATATCTTCTTTCTAAAATTTATATTTTATTTTAAAAGAACTTGGAATATAAATTATACTTTATAAATAAAATTCCCTTTATTAAACTTATTTTGTTTAAAGAATTTTATATAATAAATACTGAAAATAATATAATATATACTTTTCTTTATAATTAATAATACTTTTAAAATAGAAGGATAATACTATTTTCCAAAATACTCTTTTTCATTTGTTTCAAACATTTGAACAGTAGAAGACGAGTTTCCCTTTGTCACTAAAAATTCAACTAATATTACTAAAGAGTAATTTAATCACCATTCAACTAATTTAATAATACTAATCCATCAATTCAGTAATACTAATAAGTAATTTTAGAAATACTAAACTGCTAAATCAACATACCAACAGGCCATCCAACAACACTAATCATCTTAACTAATAATACCAAACACCCTAAACAACTAACAAAACCCAAATATTTCAAAGAGCCAATACAACAAATTAAATCAATAAAACTAATACTATCAAGCCAAACAAACTAACACTATATAACAATTTTAATAATACTAATCCCAACAACACCAAAACTCCATCTACCGGTTCTATGAGCTTCAAAAGATGAATATTCCAACCCCTCCAAAAGTTTAAACAATTTGAAGTTAAAACAGTTCGTTCATAAACCAAAAACTACGAAAATTAAAGAGGAGATTAGCAATTCTTACGAGTCCCTACTCGGGCAGCCTAACGGCGCTCGTTTAAGGATTCGTCGAGTAAATTTAACAGCCTAACAGTGTAATTCGGTCTTTCCAAAAATTCCGGCAACGGCGATTCGGGGAGGCGTCATCTTGATTTGGAAATTAAACGAAAATGTTACGGTCGATTGGAAACAAAACTAACCGGAATCGAAATTAAAAAAGGGCTTTCTTAATTACCTTACTCGAAGAGGAAAAAGAGGTGGCTCCCGGTTTCGATCGAAGAACAGAGGAGACGGCGGTCGCGGGGCTGTTCGATCAGAAGACGGCGGCGCTTGGAGGCTGCTGTGGCGGCGGGCGTCAAAGAGGTCGAGAAAGGGCGGCGTCGCGAGATGGTGCGACGGTGATGGTTGGAGTCGGCGTTTGGGCGGAGGCGGCGGAGGAGGGTTTACAACGATTGGAGACGCGGCGGCGCTGGTCTGGGAGCGGCGGCGCAACGTCAAAGAGGCGTGGTGGTCTGCGCCTGGTGTTGATCGAAGAAGGGGAGGCGAGGCGCTTAGGGCTGAGACGAGGCGGCGGCCGCGCCTGGGCGACGCTGCGCGACGTCGAGATGGTGGCGGCGCTGCTTCTGGCGGATGAACAGGCGGGACACGGCGGCTGGGAGCGGTGGCGTGAGGCAAGGCGCGACGCGGCGACCCTGTACGGTGGCGATGGTCGCCGATCGAAGAGGAAGGGAGATGGGGCGGCGGTCGGCGGCTGTCGCCGGAAAAGATGAGGGAGTAGGGAGCAGCGTGAGGCGATGCGGACGAAGGGTGAGAGAGAAAAGGGATTTCTGTGAATTGGATAACTGAGAAAAGAAATAGACGTGGGTCCTTTATAAGGAAAATTATACTTTTAATTAATAATTAATTTTAAAGAAGGAAATAATATGTGGTTAGGAAAAAACATCTCTAATTAATTTAATTAAAAAAAATAGTAATTCATGTGGGTAGGGTTTAACCCCTTTAATTCGGATATTTTCGTTCCCACTTGATACGGTTTAGGGATCGTTTGGTTCACGAGTTTAATCCCAAATTAAAAATTAATACAGTTTTAAAACTCAATTAATATTTTAAAGTATTTTAATTATTTTCAACAAATTATACGAATCGAAAGCATAATTTTTAAACTTTGAATAATTAATTTCTCGAAATCTCTTATCCGTTTGAAATGTTCGATTTCTTTCTTCGAACTTGGGAATTTGAATTAGGGTATATATTTAAATTATACGTTGGCACACAAAATAATAAAATTAAAAGAAACAAGGATAATAATAATATAAAATTATATAAATAAGGTTTCTAGCAAAATAAAAGGTATAAAACGGGACGGGGTATTACACAATTATATAATTAATTATACAATTTTTAATTATATACTAAATTCACAACAAATACTAAAATTCATAAAATTATTTTAATATTTAACAACTAAATAAAAATTAAAAATTCGATTAATCATTCATATAGATAAGTCAATAAAAGAATACTTTAAAATAATAAAATAAATATTTTAAATATGATTTTTCTTTTTATATGCACAATATTTATGTTAGATTAAAAATATTCAATAGACAATTAATGATATTTAGTGTATTGGAAATAGATATAAAAGTAAAAACTTAATTTTTAATTTTTTTTAATTATTGGTGCAAAGTAAAAGAAAAAGAAATTTGTAAAATTAATCCACTCTCTTTAATGGAGAGAGAAACTCACTATTGCACCACAAAGCAAGTTGACTTCATTTGCTCCAATAATGACAATGTTTTATCTCTCTTCACTTCTATTTATATATATATATATCTTATAATAATATATTCTCAAACCTCTCCAAGATGATGTGTCAACACCACCTTATTCTTAGGCTGATGTGGCATGTCTCAAATCTCTCCATTTTGAAATACTGTGCTCTCATTAAAAGTTGGTTAAACTTTTAATCTCGACCCATCGTTCTATATCATTAAATCTAAACCATTAATTTATATCTGCATAATTAATGCAAATAGATATTTTTTCCATTTTCTTATTTAGTTATTTTTAGAATTTATTATAAATCATATTTTTTCCAAACCTTAATGTAATTAAATATGATCTACTTATTGAATGAATTAAATTTATCATTTTTAAGTTTGAGTTAGTATATATAGTATAATATAATGTTCGATTATTTCTTTTCCTAAAATAAAAGGTATATAGTTATATATTCCAAAGAATATTCTTATGTGATATATTCTTATTATGGACAAGATATAATATTGCATGTATTTTTTTTATTATAAATAAGAGCATATTGTATTTCATTTTTTCACATCAAAATTTCATTTGTTCCACTCTTTTGCTGAGATTTCTCCCATCAATTGTGATTAGTTATATATCTATTGTTATTAGTATATTTATTTTATATTTAAATTCATCATTTTAAGTGCTCACAATTTGATTATATTTAAATATCAATATCAATATGAATGTAATAATGATTGTTGATTTATGCTCTACATCGTTCAGTTTAAATATTCTTCGTGTGCAAAAATAATAGATTTAACTATACCATGTATTTTTATCTGAATAATTATGATGGTTTAATTGTTGTAATTTAAATCTCATTTTAGATTTCAAGAGTGTGACACCTCAATTTTCTCTGATTTCTAATATCAAAAGTGAGAGCCAAAAATTGACCGTTAAAGTTAGGATTGAAAAAGTTGTACAATATTTTTTAATAATTTTAATAGAGACAAGTTCTACTTGGAATTCATTTTGAGCGATGAACAGATATTTGTAACTTTAAAGTTTATTTCAAATTTTGTATTGTTTCTTTATAAATTAATTTCTTACCGTATACTCCCAATAACTAATAATGTTGATTAATTTATAAATTATTCAATATTGAAATGGAAATTGATTATTATTAAATTATTAGTCTAAGTAATGTTATTCCATGATTGTTATTGATTTATGTGAATTTTGATTTTTTTTTAATTATTTAGTTTGTAGGATATACCTATAGAGTTTAGTGAAGGGCACGGGCCACAACTAAACAAACCCCATAATTTATTGTATATACCTTGAAATTTTTTAAACAAAAATACTCTTATATTAAATGTCTACAGAAAATAAATTTAATATATTTTTTCAATACGCGAAATTCGTGTGGGTACACTCTAGTATATATGTATATATATAGATAAAAACTCAGGGGTGTTTGGTTAGAAAGTCTTCAATGGTAATGAAAGTGAAAATTTATTTTTCATCTATGCCCCCATAATAAAAATGGAGTAAGTCTTGTATGAAACCGTCTCATGGTATGAGACAATGGGAATGAGTGTAACTAGGGCATTGACTCATTAACACTTTGGTAGGGGTAGGTGTTAATTTTTATGGTCTCATGCCATGAGACGGTCTCATACAAATTTTTGCCATAAAAATGATATGTTGGGGGAAGATTGTTCCAATAGTGACTCCATTGCTAGTGTCATGCCCCAAGTTTGGAATAGAAGTAGACACAAATAGTTGTTGGTGAAGGAATAGGGGAGTGATTGAAGAAGATGATTGTAGGAAGAGAATATGATAAGTAAAATGGAGTAGGGATTACTTTATTTAAAAGGGGAGGTAGTGATTTTTTTCTCACGAACCATCATAATTACACTAAATTTCAATCTCATTTCCATTACCATTGAAGAGTTGTTAACCAAGTGTCCCCTTAATATTATAGGTTGCTTCATTAGTAATTTTAGGCAAAATGCATCTGTAGATCTCTAAACTATTAAGTTTTGCTTTGAATGGTTCTTAAATTATTTGTTTGTTTTAAAGAGTTTTAAACTATTGAATTCTTGTTTTACGAGGTGCCTCATAAACAAAATTGGTGGAAATTGTAGAATCAATGGAACCGTTATGTAACACTATAAGAAAATAAAGAATTACTAAGAAATTTTTCAATATAACTACAAAATTTTTATAGGTAAGACAATCCCCACTATGAATTTTTTTGTTGAAAATTTTATAACTATAGTGAAAAATTTCTTAGTAATTCTTTTTTTCTTGTAGTGTTAATTAATGGTTTTGTTATAATGATTCAAGAAATTCCGTTTTGTTCTCGAGTGACCTCGTGAAACAAGAATTCAATGGTTTAAATATTTTTTTTGAAAACAAGTAAATAGTTTCTAAGGACCTCCCAAAACAAGAATTCAATAGTTTAAGAGCTTTTTAAAACTGGCAAATATTTTAAAGATCTCTCAAAACAAGAATTCAATAGTTTAAACACTCTTTAAAACAAATATATAATTTAAGGACCTTTCAAAATAAAATAAAATAGTTTAGGGGCCTAAAGATGCAATTTGACATAAATTTATTATACAAACAAAACTCTCTTCTAAGAAGAGAAAATTGCAAAGATGGTCCCATGAGAATTTGTACTTGACAGATTTGGTCCCATGTTCTTTTTTGGTCCCATTTTTAGCAGAAAAGGTCCCATCCGTTAAATTTTTTACAGTTTTCTATGGAATACTGGATGGAAAAATCTTTTCAACTTGATTTTTGGAGGAAAATGGGCCACCTTTTGCTATTAACTATCATTTCAATGTAAAATTCAAGCAGGAGGCGATTCTACAACTTTAGTTTGTAGAGTTTTAAGAAGTTGGAAATTAATTATTTTAAGTTGGGAATTATACGCGCGAGTTTTTGGCAGAAAACAAACGAGCGTGTGGGCCTCATGCTCGTTAATCCGTTATTTTTTTTGACAGAAAAATTGTATGGGACTATTTATGCTAAAAAAAGGACCAAATTCATGAGGACCAATTCTTATGGGACCATTTCTGCAATTTCCCCGAAAAACACATGTCAAAAAGAATATAACTCAAACTGTACTGGCGCATAGTATTCTTTGAAAATGAAAAGCATCAAATTATATAATTCCAGTACACTAATCATATGCAGGTGGAGACAAATGTTATAATCTCAGCAGACTAAAACAAACGCCTTTTTCGTTCCCTTCCACAACTCAACATCCAGAAATATTGCTCAAAGCTTGATAGGCTCCTCTCTCCATCTTAACTGGAAGTGAATGTCCTTTGGAAAGAGTGGCCCACTCTCTTTGAAAACTTCCACATTTCTTACACTCTTTAGTTCATAGTTCATTATTAAGCAAATTTCTCTTATGCGTTGAACATTTCCCCTACGAATATTCTCCAGGAAATCATCAGTATCCACTGTTTGCTTCCCCACAGGATCATAATCATATAGAATTACAAACTTAGGGCGACAAATCTGAAATACAGATTTTAAGGCCATAAACCAAGAAGAAGATGGTGCATGAATCGCCAAATTCTCCACTGCAGGTTTAGTTAAGCCTTGAAAATCCAAACTCTTCTTCATACACAACCAACTCATGGTTAGATATTCAATTTTTGAGGAGCTCAAACATGTCAACAATTTGTTTAAGTCGAGGAACCAACTGTTTCAAAATTGAAGCTTATGCACTTAAGTGAAAGATGAGACACTACAAAAAAGACGGTGTTTTGCGACGGGAAATTTGCGACGGACGTATATCCGTCGCAAATTAGGACATTTGCGACGGACTTTTCACCCATTTGCGACGGATTTCGTCAGTTGGTCAATTTTGACCGATTTTGCGACGGCAAGAGAAGCCCGTCGCAAATTTGCGACAGAATTTAGCGACGGAGGCATAAAGTTCTAAGCAATCATTTGCGACGGATCACATTTCCGTCACAAATTCTAAGCAATCATTTGCAACGGATCACATTTCCATCGCAAATTCGGCCTTGTTACATTTTGCGACGGTTTTCCGTCGCAACTTTTAAATTCAAATTTGCGACGGACCACTTTTCCGTCGCAAATTTAAGCGGTTGAATCTTGTCAGGCGGGTTGGTGACCAATAATTGACCCGGGTCGTCGCAAACTGTATCTGCGACAGAAAAGCCGTCGCAAAATATTCAATTTGCGACGGAAATTAAGGCCGTCGCAAATTTGCGCTGATTTATAACAGCCCACTTCCTTTTCTTTCCCTTTCACTTTCACTCACGAAAAAAATAAGAAATGATGCGGTTTTCATATGTTCTTCACGTATAATTGGTGTATTTGTCATTGCCTTCAACCTCACCGTACGTATTTGTCATTGCCTTCAACTTCACCGTACGTTTTCATATTTTTTACCGTTTAAATGCCATATTTTTATTGTTTCAATTTTTTAGTACACTATTAGGTAATGAGCATGATATATGTTTATTTGATGGGTTTTAGTATGATTGATGATATATGTTTATTTGATGGGTACGTTAATTTTAGTTTGTGTGATATTTATACCTATTTTTAGTCGAAACTCTGCTCAATTTTTCTGTACACTATTAGATAAATTGTGTGATATTTACTTATTTGATTGGTTTACTATGATTGATATATATGGTTGTGTTGGATTGATTTTTGGGAAGGAAAATTTTGTATATCCTTATTTTTAGGCAAACTCTGCCCAATTTTTTACAACTCACGTGATATTTACTTTTAATCTGTAACAGATGCAATTTTCAGATCGTGGTTGGATGTACTCAATACCTAGAATGATAGGAGGAGGCATTAACTCTGTCTTTTGCAATAAAATTGATGAGTTTATTGAGTTTGCACTACAACATCCATGCCGTATGGATTGTACGGGTAATATTAGGTGTCCGTGTAAAGACAGAAGATACAGAAATATGAGATTCTTGAGTGTTGATGAGGTTAGAACTCATCTTGTGATTTCCAGTTTTGTTCCCCGTTATTACAACTGGACCAGTCACGGTGAATAATGGTGGAATGTTGACATCAAAACCGTAGAATACTGGTATACTGGGTGGAGCGGTGGTGGAAGTTCTGATGTTGGTGGTTCAAGTTATGTTCCGTATACTCAATTTGAACCACAAATAGAGGATGAACCTGATAGATATCGGATGATGATTGCAGAATCTGTTTTGGGTGGTCAACCACAATTCAATGAAACACCTATGGAGGAGGAACCAAATCATCGGTCAAAGAAGTTTTTTGATATGCTTAAAACCGTTGATCAAAAGTTGTTTCCTGGTTGTGAGACTGAGACGCAATTGTCATTCAATGCTCAAATGTTGAACATCAAAACTGAAGGCAAGGTCAGTCAAAAAGTGTTCAATCAATTTGCTAAATTGTTCAAACTAGCTCTACCCGAAGACAACACGGCGCCTGATAATTTCTATCAGAGCAAGAGGCTCTTGAAGGATATGGGTCTACCCTTTGAGAAGATTGATTGTTGTACAAACGGTTGCATGTTGTTTTGGGATGAGGATGAGGATCATTGCAAGATGTGTGGTCACCCACGGTACAAACCATCTGGTCGTATAAAAAGTAAGAAGAAAGTGCAGTTGAAGGCTTATAAGGCAATGTATTACCTTCCCATCACTCCTCGTCTAGAGAGGTTGTATCAGTCTAGTGCCACGGCTAAAGACATGACATGGCATACTGAGGAGTGTTCTGGTGAGAATTCTGGAGAGATGCGGCTTCCTGCAGACTCGGAGGCATGGAAACATCTTGATAGAGAGTTTCCAGATTTTGCAAGGGAGACGAGAAATGTGAGGTTAGGCTTGTGTACGGATGGTTTTGCTCCATTTGGAATGCACGGAAAAAAGTATTCATTATGGCCTGTGCTGTTGACCCCGTACAATCTACCTCCTTGGTTGTGCATGAAGCCTCAACATATATTTCTTAGTATCTTGGTGCCTGGACCACACAACCCCAAGTATAAATTGGATGTATATCTCCAGCCATTGATTAAAGAGTTGAAATCTTTGTGGTCTACGGGGGTGGAGGCCTACGACGTTCATAGGAAACAGAACTTCACGATGCGAGCTGCACTTTTGTGGACAATTAGTGACTTTCCAGCATTTTCTATGTTGCCTGGGTGGTCAACAACAGCAGATACATGGCTAATCCTGGAAGATTACATTGGGAAGCTTTGAAATGGATTTTCAGATACCTTAAGGGGTCATCTGATCTGGGTTTGATGTTTGAGAGGATGACTGACCAGAAGAGTCCACTGGAAGGATTTGTAGATTCTGATTTTGCTGCTAATCTGGACACCAGAAGATCCTTAACGGGGTATATCTTTACACTTTACAATACTGCTGTAAGCTGGAGATCTGTTCTGCAGAGTGGAGTTGCTTTATCTACTACAGAAGCAGAGTTTGTTGCAGTGTCAGAGGCTGTTAAGGAGGCTTTGTGGTTGAAAGGCATAATCAAGGATTTTGGCATAAGTCAAAGGGATGTGGTCATTCATTGTGATAATCAGAGTGCAGTTCATCTGGTGAAACATCAAGTATTCCATGAGAGGTCAAAGCATATTGATGTAAGGTTGCATTTTGTAAGGGAAATCATTGACAAATGAGTGGTTCTCATCCAGAAGATATCTACAGAGGACAATGCTGCAGATATGTGTACAAAGTCTTTACCAGGTGTTAAATTCAAATTCTGTGTTGAATTGGTAAAGATGAGTGTATGGGATGTTCCTTAGGCCCAAGCTAGAGCATGGAGGAGAGGAGGAGAGGATTGATACTTCTCATCTGAGGTGGAGAATTGTGAAGGATCAAATGTGAAGTATGTAGTCTGCTGAGCATAATTCAATAGGAGGCTAAGTTGATAAAGTGTTAGCCGTGGGAGTTAGTGAATTTGGGGGTACCAGAAGAGGTGGACCACATGAGGTTGACCAGAGAAGCCTAATTAGAGAAGTCTGGCAGGAGAGCTATCAGAGGAGGTCCATCAGGTGAGGTCTGGTCAGACGAGTCTGGTAGATGAGACATCAGAGGAGGTCTATCAGAGGAGGTCTGGGATCAGAGGTCATCTGGTGAAAGTGGCCAGAGGAAGTCCTGTCATCTGATCCTGAAGTCCGTTATTTTGCTAAGTACACCAAATTGAAACTAATTCGAAGGCGGTTCTAACTGAATCAACTAAAGCGGTTATTGAAGTTGTTAGTCAGCTGGATAACTACCTTTACTTTGAGTTTGTTACAACTGAATCGAATCTAGGGTTCGTTTCCAATCTTTGTATCTATAAAAAGTGGTTCTTAGCTGAGAGAACTGAATAACTTCATCTGTGAGCGCAAACACGAGAGATTGAGTGATTGTAACTTGTAACTTCCATTTCCTTTCTTAGTGAAAAGTCTATCCTCTCGGATTCCGTGGACGTAGGAGCTTTATCTCCGAACCACGTAAACTGGTGTTCTTGTTGATTTTCAATTT
The DNA here is from genome assembly GCA_947034835.1 of Ballota nigra. Taxonomy (NCBI): domain Eukaryota; kingdom Viridiplantae; phylum Streptophyta; class Magnoliopsida; order Lamiales; family Lamiaceae; genus Ballota; species Ballota nigra. The sequence continues at coordinate 63,581,168 of OX344729.1, forward strand.
CGTTCTTATTGCTTTCATATTCCAATTCCCGGAAACAAGTTTTCTTGTGAATCCAAAATCGATTAACACCTGGAACTCTCAATATTTTGATTCAAAGCTTCGTACCTCTGCATATTCTTCTTCGCAAACATTCAAAATCGTCCTTGATCGAAATCTAGGTTGGGGCGGGTGGACCAGGTAGCATACAAAGATTTCGACAGGATTGATGTTTGAGCAGCTTCTTTAGCATCAAGAAAATATTGTATGCGTTGAATCAACACTTTCTGAAGCAGAAACTCGCCCGCGTCTGTTTTTCCTAGATTTGCATCGAGTAATGAATTTGAAATGGAGTGAGTATAAATTCTCCATATATATACGGAGCTGAAAAATATTAGGGAAAATGCACTTTTTTGTCCTTTAACTTTGGTTGATTTTTGTTTTCATCCTGCTAAATTTAGAATTTTGAATTTCATTCTATAACTTATAAAAATTGTGTTTTCATCCTGTTAACTTTGGAATTTTGAATTTTGTCTTATAACTTACAAAAAATTGGTGCCACTTCAGATTTAGCGGACAAAAAACATATCTTTTTGTAAGTTATAGGACAAAAAAACACAATTTTTTGTAACCTATAGGACGAAATCCAAAATTCCCAAATTAAGAGGTCGAAAAACACAATTTTTGTAAGTTATAGGATGAAGTTCAATATTTCAAAGTTACCTAGATGAAAATCAAAATCAATCAAAGTTAAAAGAAAAAAAAAATGTATTTTTCCAAAATATTAAGTCCAACCCACCTCATTGCCGGGTTAATTCTTGGATATTTATTATTTATTATAACGAGTTTATTTTTTATTGTTATTGAAAATAACAAGGAAAGATAATTAAAGATGTGATATTTTGGGTAAATTGCTAATAATTTATTTTTACGAATAATAATATTTTAGTTTTAGAAAACATAACAATAATATTACATATCCATTACTATCGTATAGAAAACATAACAATAAAATTACATTTCCATTACCCACTTCTTTAAAATAACCAAACACCATGTTTAGCTTATATTCTCATACACGGACTATAATAAACGAGTTAATTGTACCTTTGGTTAAAAAATAATGGACCCATTTTTAAAATAGTCCTTTTCATTTTTACACTTTTAGTCCCATAGTTTTTTCACACTTTTTATCACAAAATAATGTATAAATTGCAGGTTTAATCCCCAGAGAATGGGGTAAATTTACAGTGTTTTGTACCTATCTCTTGGGACAAATAATGCAATTTATAATACAAAATTTTTAAAACCCAATAAAGAGTATATATAGTTTAAAACTTGTTCTTTCAATAAAAAATTGAATACCCTTTACATAGGAGTAGGATAATTTTCTCTTGTTAGTGGCATTTTACATTGAGAAAAATGCGAGATCCCATCAAAATATTTCCATTCCAAGATAGTCATTGTTTGTCGGTGTAAAACTCGTTCAATAATTTAACATATCTTGGAATTTTCTTGGTTGACTCAACTAATTTTATGTTGATCTCAACTCTGCGAAAGAAATAGAGTTCCGACTCCTTGACACTTTTCTCAACCCCTTGGATCCTGGAAGAAAAGTGTAATGCATTAGTACATTGACACTGATGGGGCCAATGTCTGCCTCTGCGTCCAAATTTTTCAATACTGGTTTTTCATTTTTCTATCAGCTCGTCTCGTGTCTCAATCTGATCACTAGACTCATCATGATGTTCCTACTCCTTTACTTCAATCTCCCACTCAATTTCTCAATCTTGGTTAATCTCTACAACGTCTTCCACTTGAATATTGTTCATTTGAGTTTGCAATTTGCTCACGACAGTCATCATTTGTCTAAGTTGAACCTGCAAGTTTTTTTGCCTATCCGTCAAATTCATAAGACTCGTTTGAGATGCTTGTTGAAAACTCAACGTGCTCAACGTCATAGTGTATACCAAGTCTTCAAGCGAAGGACCAGAATTTTGCTTATGGTTGATTTGTCCACCATTATCATAAGCCCTCTCATAATTTATAAATAATCGAGGCCCTAAATCATGGTATCGTTGCCAATAATTATCTCCAAAGTAATTTCCCTGATGAACCTCATAATGATGATTGAGATCCCTTACTTGTCTTAGATTGGATAAGGTAAGCCAAAAATTCCTTGAAGGTATTTATTAACCTATCTTGCGAAGACAAAGGAGGATCATACATAGCTAAAAATAATAGAGTCAATAAGTATGTGATAGCTCGAACCTCCTTGAACCTGAACAGAACATTGATGGGATCAAGGTTAGTGTAGTCCTGCAGAGCAGAATGTGAACATAATTTTTTTTTTCTTTTTCAAAATTTTTTTGACAGAGAAATAAAACACGAATAATTCAACTAAATTAACGACTACTCCCCGACAACGGGGCCAAGCTTTGGTTTTCTATCTTATGCACCCAAAAATAATTAAACCCCCTAAACTAACCCACTAATGTAGTAGGGTAAGAAAGGAGTCAAACCCACAATAAATAGGAGTCAAATCCACAAGAAAGCAAATAAATAGGGGGATTTGTATTGTTGGTTCTAAAGCTACTAATATGCCAGAAAATAAAAAGAACAATAAATTAAAATGATCTAGTTATCGGATAGCTTCTCCTTAAATAATTCTCGACTCAATTAAAAACTCACGGTATTTTTCTCTCTACTCAAATCTTGCCCCTAGACCAATGGTACGACCAACCTAGTCCGAATTATTTTTTAAGTTTAATTAATTAGTAGGTACGACCCCCAATTAACATATCCAAATAAATAACCCCAAACATGTATTCGAGATTCAATTTATTGAATGCATTAATGAACCAAAATAATAGAGCAACCTAAGCTATGAAAGCAGAATGTCCGAATCATACAACCTTAGACTTCGTTATCCCTAGGGTGATCACACGATTATGACAATTACGGATTATAATATGTAATCTAGCTATAAATAATAAATTAATCAAGCAAGGTGATCAGGCTTACAAAATCAATAAATATCTCATGCATAGTATAAATCAAATGAAGAAGAGAAATTAAGATAGGGTAAGAAAAATTGTCAATTATTAAAGGAGTCTTAAGTCATCACAGGTTCCGCATCTCTTTGAACTTGAATAAAAATTAGCCAAACATAGCTAGAAAAAGTCTCACCGACGAACTCACGCCTATCTCAAATCTGTGATTTTCGACGTTTTCGTTGCATTCCCAAGTCACTATTTATAGGAGAAAATAGGATTCGAGATTATGGGATAGGATTCAAAATTCTGAGATTTATTAATTATCTTGCTGCTCACGGTATTGACTTACACAAAATAATAGTCCGCTGACTAATTGAATTTGCCTGATTTTCGCTCTGCGCACCAATTTTGTTTTGTTTATAACTCTAGCTCTCGAACTCGGATTGACTCGATTCTTTTTTTGTTGTGATTCAATCTTCGAGATGCTTCACATTATCTAAGCCTCTTCTTCGTACAACAGCTGTATCAGTCCCATTAATTTTTTTACTCAATTCAAAAGTTCCAAAATACCATGAAATTAATAGAAAAATACGCCATCAAAGTATCGAGGCTATAATAGCATAAGTCGCACAATTATGAGTAAAATAAGGAATTATTGTTATAATAAAATCAATCAAACCTCACGAAATAACACAATAATTACGACTTATCAGAAAATATTTACTCCCCCCTCCACAAAAAATAGTCTTGGTTACTTTATTTGTCCGTCCACAAAAAATAGTTATGTTTCCTTAAAAAGGAAATAATAAACTTTATCTACATTCTTCAATATATACACATAACATTTTTAATATAATTTATTTTGTACTTGATTTGACACAGTATTCTTACTTTTTACATATTATATCTATTTTTTTAATAATCATGAAAAAGACAATTAACCAATTTTTGTGGACGGAGGAAGTAGATGTGAGAGAGACATATATGATTTTTGGAGAGAGAAGTGAATTTGAAAGTGAGGGTGGGGAGAGTACTTTTATATCTACATGCATCATATTTTTATTTCCTTAAAATTGGCCTTATATTTTTGTATGACCTGGTAAATCGGGCCGTCTGACCTGGTCTAGCCTGTCAGGCCAAGCTGTTCACGTGCTGGGTTGGGCCGACCCATTTGAAAATCGGGCCAACCCCTCTTTTAAAAAAATAATCAATATATTCTTGATGCTAAAGAAGCTGTCAAAACTTGTATTCTCTCCAAAATTTGGTACAATGCGTGGTCCACACGCACCAACCTAGAATTCGATCGGCGCGACTTTCAAAATCGGGATTATGAATGATTTTGAAAATTTGTGAAGACGACTATACAAAGGTAAAATAGATTAATTCAGACTTTCGGGTTATGGGCTCTATATTTGCTACATTATGAGAATGCAGTCTTTCTAAAGAATTAATTGTGAAAGCAATGAAAATGGGTGTCGTAGATTTCAGTTTTGAACTTAGAGACTTTAATCAAACATTCACTTTAATGCGTGATGTGCTTAAATCCGAAACCCTTATCAAATTATTTGTAAATAGGTGCACAAATGATACAAGGGAAAATAAAATAAATAAATTGCCCCAATCTTAAATCCCTCTTCTTAAATATTATTGCAATTAAAATTCTATTAAGAAAAAATGCACACACGCAATCACGTAGGACATAAAAACACAAAATTTGTTTACCCAGTTAGTCTTACAACAAGGGGCGAAGTCAAGCCAGGGTTTTTTACTATATTTTTCTGATACCGGATACAAGGAGAAAACATCTATTTATATAGAAACGAGCCCTAACCCTAAAATCAGGATCAACTGGGCCGAAAACATGGATCTTAGTGTACAGTCCATTTCAGGCTCCATACTCCAACAATCTCGCGCTGCCCCTTGATTGAATAATTATCATTGGCGTTTTTCATAGTCCTTCAATTTGGTCAAGTTGCACCTTGTGGATAGGAATCAATTGCTGATGTTCGGTAGAGCAATCTGTATGATAAGCTAAAATCTGTTTCTTATCTTTTTTGGTCATGTGAAAGTTGATCCCTTGTTTTTCAGTAACGTGTCGTCTAATTTACCCTGCTTGAAGGATCTGAGTCTCGAAGATTGTTGGGGCTACAATCACAAAGAGATACTTTTTTATAGCCGTACACTTGAGTACATAAGCTTCGAGCAAATGAGATTATTGAGGGCCGTTTTTTATGTTCCTAGTATTCGTAAGTTTGAATTTTCAGGTATAACTTGGCCTTCCTTGTCATTTGAAACAACTTTTAGGGAATGGGAGTCTGATATATCTGTAGAAAGTGGTTCTAGTACTGCATGGTTCCTCAAGCTAAAAAAATTGTTGATAGGTTTGAGCTCGTCAAAAATCTCTCTTGCCCTCAATATTGACTCTATTGTGGAGCAGAGAGCACTTCAAAAAAATTGAAAATTAGTGACGGATTTTCCGTCAATATATTATAGCAATCTGTCACTAATTAAAGTTACTGACGAATTTCCGTCTCTAATTTTCCGTCTCTATTTTCATCGTCGCTAATATTGTTGACGGATAAAATTCGTCACCAATATTAGTGACAGAAATTTCCGTCTTAATTTTTTTTTCATCATTAATATTCGTTTTAATTATATATTTTAATAATTATTTTAATATATATTGACGGATATTTCCGTCATTAATTATTTCAAAATTTTCTAAATCTTTTAATAGATAAAAATTACTGACAAAAAATTCCATCATTAAAATATTTTCAAATATTTATATATATTATTTATTAATTCTATTATGTATTTACCTGAAATAAATATTAAATAAATATTTGCATCGGTACATCTTTATATTAAATAAATAACTATGGGTATTTGAATTGGTAAAAATAAATTCTCTACCGAAGAAAATAATACACTATTAACCAAAGGGATATATGTACCGTAACAATTTCAAACAAAAATAAATTTGTACATAACTAAATTAACACATGAACGCGACGAGTAATCTTGTACAATCATTATCCATAACTACCAAACCAATTTCAATTCGATTGTGTCTTAACTAACTACGGGGATAGACTCCAAACGGCCATTCCTTTGCACGCTGCCCGGCCTCATCTCTTGAAAAGCTTGACTGGAAGAAAATATGTTAAATCACAAACAAATAAATAATTAGAGAATCAGTAATTTATTTCACTTAGAATTCAAAATATGAATTATTTGCATCAAGATCAACAACTTGCTCATAAAAAGAGAATGAAACCCCGCAAAGATAGTATGTCTTGCAGAAATAAATTTTTATAGTAATTATGAAACTCAACAATAATATAAGTAGGTGCAAAAAAAAGATGTTATGTAAATGTGATCCAGAAACTGTTTATTAATAAACTGCTGAAATATCCATAGTTCTTTGTCTAGCTCTTCTACACATCATTCCCACATATTTTAATTCTACTACTCAAACAACTTCACTTAAAGTTCTAATAACAAAAATAGATACTAAGCTACAAGTCTTTGCATAGCAGCATAATTCAACAAGTAAATCTTCCATCAAAACCACCATAAAGACAATAAACATTGAAGCATGCCCAGTAATCAACTAATGGAGTTCATATTCATGCCACCTAACAAAATTCTCATCATCCATGCCAAAACAATCTACTTCTCCAGGAATTTAAACCAAAATCATCCTGTAACTTTTTACCTTTATTGAAATGGTCCTGTATCTATTTGCTTTATTGATTTAGTCCTGTATATTTTTAAAATTCGTCAATTTCATCCTAATTGGCCGGAAAAGGCATAAAAATATGTCGTTTCGATCACATGATCGCATATTCCGGCGAGAATGTATGATGTGACATTATTTTACGATGTGGCAAGTAGAGTGAGAAATTTTGTCAATTAAAATAATCATAATAATAAGTTAAATATTTCAACTCATTTATTTGAATAAAAATTAATATAAAATAAAACAGTAAAAATAAATTTATAATTTAAAATCCTTAGAAATTAGATTAGAAGTTAAAACCAAAGAAATGAAAAAATTAGCGTTACAAAGAATTAGGCAAAGGTTTTTCAGCGGTATTCCACATAAATCGGAGTTTTCGGAGAATGACTCTGTGTTTTGATTAAGGAAAGGGGATTGATTCGGGGATTGGGTCGGTCAAATTGTTGAACGAGAGATCTACGGTGGCGTTCGTGGGTATTTTGGAAGCGAACTTTGGCGGGATTTGGCCGGCGAGTCTATTGTAGGAAACATTTAGGTATGATAAATTAAAGCCGCCAAAGCCCGGCGGCAGTGATCCGTTGATCAAATTGAAAGACAGATCAAGGAATTCAATCAAATTGACCCGTTTAGGAGAGTGGGCCAGAGAAGTAATTATTCTTCAATGAAACTATGGTTAAATTCGGAAGGGCAGAGAAGCTATCCGGCAGGGTTCCGGCGAGGGCATTGTCGGAGAGGTTGAGAAGACGGAGGCTTTCGGCGAGGTATTCCGGCAGTTCACCGGAGATCAAATTATTGGAGAAATCGAGTAACGCTAATTTACAACCAATTTTAGATAACGCTAATTTACAGGAAATTTTTGGTAAATGTTTCCACTTTTCTAACGCTAATTTTTTTTCATTTTTTTTGTTTTAACTTATAATCTAATTTCTAAGGATTTAAATTTATTTTAACTGTTTTATTTTATATTAATTTTTATTCAAATAAATGAGTTGGAATTTTTAACTTATTATTATTATTATTTTAACTGGCAAATTTCCCACTCAGCGTGCCACGTCGTAAAATAATGCCGCATCATACATTCTCGGCGGAAAATGCGATCATGTGATCGAAACGACACAGTTTTATTCCTTTTCCGGCCAATTACGACGAAAATAATGAATTTTGAAAACATACGGGACTAAATCAATAAAGAAAATAGATACAGGTTCATTTTAATATAGGTAAAAAGTTACAGGACAATTTTGGTTTATATCCCCAGTTTTATGCCTTTTCCGGCCAACTAGGACGAAATTGGCGAATCTTGAAAACATACAGGACTAAATCAATAAAGCAAATAGATACAGGACCATTTCAATAAAGGTAAAAAGTTACAGGACAATTTTGGTTTAAATCCCTACTTCTCCATATGTTGTTTCCATTCTTAATTCTTATCTTGTCTAAGCTCATATTCTTTCCAACTAGAAGTAGCCTGATAATGCAGAGATTCACGGAAATATATTTTTAATTTAATGATATCAAAATACTATTAAGAACTCATTTTACGCTAATTCGATGAACTTCTAATTTTCAAGGGCTCAAGCTGCATATATACAATACACTACAGAGTCCCTCCTCTAATTATCTAGAATAGGACATCTTAGACAATGCTTTCATGGTAAGAATAAAAAAAGACATTCATATTTAACAAAACTTTAGTGTAAATATCAATGTGAAACAGACACCTCATCAAACATACCACTTCATAACAACTTATTAAGCTTCGGAAACTGTGGAGCCATTCATTTATTCAGCTCAGCCAGCATCTGAGGTTCAAGATCCAAAAAACTAAGAGAACAAAAGAAGCCATATTAGTTTAGTGATAGAAATCCAAAATACAGATGTGGCCAGAATTACAAATAAACACACTATCTTTTAGCCTATAAAAAGTACCTGCTGCGGCCAACTCATAAAGCACGAATATTCCAGTGTATTCAACTTATTTGACAACGATTTAGTATCCAACTACATCTTGAAAGAATAACAATCTAAAAAACAAAAGTATATAAAAAATGAGCAGCTCAAGCCCAGTTGTTAAATGCTAATCCAATACATTCTCATCGAAGAGAAGAGTCAAGCTTAATACGCTTTGAAGCTTAAAAAAAACAGAAGCACTTTAGCTCATTTAGGCAGGACAAACATACTTAGTGGTTTACATTTTTTTAGATATTTCAATTTCAATTCATTTAGGTAAGTAAAAGTTTATGCAGGCTAGGTTCTAAGAGATGACTAAAACAAGAAAAAGAGAAGGAAAAAGAAAAGGCTTGACTTGCCATAAGGCAATGGAAACCCCAATAATAACTCTTGTGATATAAATGACTAGCTAACCATCTAAGAACGCCTACCTCGAAGATATTTACTCTTTTCAATAGATAACTTGTGAGCATCGGCAGACCTACATAACACCAGAATGCAATAGTAATCAAATTAAACCAGTCATTCTCAAGAGCAAAATAAACTAAATACAAAGAACTAGTGTAGAGAAGCAAGCTAACCAGTTATCTCCTGAGCCTCTCATTCTCCTCCTCCAGATGCGAAACCTTGTGATCCAGCTCAAGTGTATATGCCTGCACTTAAAAACGAAATCAACAAAATATGCTCATAGCCACATCAAAGAATCAACGATATTATCACCCAAAAAAGGCACCTGCTTCCTCGCTCGCGACCTTGCTTCAGATTCCCTGTTCTTGATCATCCGCTTCTGCCTCCTCTCGACGTTCTTCTCAACTATACAACATTCTTAGTTCATGATAGAAAATAACAATATTAAGTTCCTAAAACTACATTTACCTCTCAAAGAAAAAAACCATGGCTTCAAACAACTTTCCTTTGTTCAGTCTAGCCTGTATAAACACCTTGCAACTAATAAGGAATAGAGAGAACCAACAACTAAAAAGTAGAGTTGTCTGTACATAAAGGTTAAAAGGAAGCATATAACAATAAATGTGATGGACGTTAGTTTCACACGATCAAACGAATGTAAGCATTCCTTGCTTGGCATACAATCAAGAATTGAGCTTCCACACTCCTGCCACAAAATATTTCAGATTAATTATGCATGCACATCCTCATGCATATGCAGGCGTGACTGCATGTTTTAATGGATACATAATATTTTATGTGCTTTCAGTCTAACAGTATGGTTCATTCACAAGTACACACAAGCTCCCGTTCACATATTTTCAACCACAATAGAAATGCTAATTATAAAAATATTCTTAACCTTAAATACATGTGACCTAGAAATGAAAATATAATGCTCCAAGTACAACAGATACGCATATAATGCTCCAAGTACCATATAGGGCAAGCTGTTTGTCACCAGTTTCTTTGTCTGCATAATATAACAGAAAACACGAAGCAATTTCAGACCAATGTCTTTTATAAATTCAACTCAAAGTTATCAATAAACCACAAGGCTGAGAAAGGGAGTAAAACACCACTAATTATCATAAATCATTCAGTAGGTAATGTGATAATAAAACGAGCAGACGAACAAGAATTTCTTTTACAGATGGAAAAGGATATCAATAAATGTGTCAGAATGTAATATACTCACGAAGTCAGCCCGTGGTGCTACAACCATTGAAGTATAAAACAGAAGAACAACTATTGTTCCCAGTGTAAAAGCGCCACTAGCAATCTCAGAACAAGACACCCCTGCACAAAATTCTATTTAATACATTTCCATGAAGTATGATAGTCGTGGAAAATGCATGGGCGAAACTCTCCTTGAATGAACGCTAAAGAAATAACCAAAGAACTAAAAATTGATCAAGGTATGGATATCCTTTAGTTCCCAATATGCGTGAAACTTTTGTTTGACAGATAAATTTTAAAGAAATATCAGATGTGAGAACTCGATGGACTAATGCAGTGTTTATCTCACCAAGAAGTAACAAATATTTATATTTAATCTCTTTTATGTGCTACAAAAGAATCACAGAGTTCTCCTGCTCATAGACATAAACAAAATCTTTGATATGTTTCTATAGTTATATTTAGGGGGCGCTTGGTTAGCAATTCTTCAATAGTAATGGGAATGCAAATTTATTTCCATCTATGTCCTCATAAGAAAAATGATATGTTAGGGAAAGAAGTGTTACAATGGTGATATCATTGCTAGTGTCATGCCCCAGTTTTGGAATAGAAGTTGACAACAAATGGTTGTTGGTGGAGGAATGGGGGAGTGATTGAGGAGGAGGATTGTAGGAAGAGAATAGGGTAATCAAAATGAAGTAGTGATTACCTTATTTAGGAGGAGAGGTAGTGCTTTTGTTCTCATGGACCATGCTAATTACACTAATTTTCAATCTCATTCCCATTACCATTAAAGAGTTGTTAACCAAGCGTCCCCTTAGTTTACCATTGTTTACAAAACCAAGATTATAGGGATCAGACCATGAATTAAAGTCACTTATTCCCTACCTAAAGTCTTATGAGTAATGTCCTAAGCTATGACATACTAAAGTAAAGATGCAGGCTTCGTAACACATGATAGAAATATGCATTCATATTATTAATTCGAAAGCAAAGTTCTGGAAAGAAAGAAAAAATTACATGAAGCATATACCACAGAGCTTCTCCTGCACAGGATATTTCTTTCGAGATTTGGTCTACTGGTGTTTGATGATCCTCTAGTAAAGCTCCACCCAACACATTCTTTCACCAAGTTGGAGCAATAATTAGTATGAGAATATGATGAGTACCTCATCTTGCATCAATTTCATTGAGTGGTTGACATTTAAGATTACAGTAGGAGGGAAGTATTGATCAACAGCCCCTTCACCTATATTACCCACACTTCCTCGACCAACAAAACTGGCATAACCTTCCTAAATCCCTAAAATATATAAGATATACTCTGTTCATAACAGAAACAGAAAATTGTGCCGTGAATGATTGAAATTTAAATCCCTACAGAAATATTTTTTTTTTTGCACCGGAACCAAAATCAATCGAGGCTTACGTAAGTGTTCAACATGCGAACGAAACTAGAGAAATTATTGTGCTTGAAATACTTTAGGAGCAAATCTCTGGCGAACCCCATCCGATTCCACACGATGAAATCAGATCCGTCTTCATCCCAGGAGATGACGCCATCGATCGCGTGGTCATCCACGAGCTGATACATTTTCGTTAAAAACAGCGTCGGACGAGACCTCGACGTGTCGCCGGCCGCCGATTTGCCTCCACCGCTCCGATCCACCGGCGGTGGAGCCATAACGCTCCTCACCTACCACCTAATCAGAATCCATCAATTAATTGCACAAAAAACGAAATAAATTAATGAAAATCGGAGATTGCAGAGCACTCACAGGCATTAATTCGGTTGAATCTAATCTCGAGAGAGGATTTTGTGATAATTCCAAAAGGTTAGGATGTATTGTGATCGGCGCAACCGCAAGATTTTCTGCATATGGTGTATCTTCAATCTTAAGATGAATTAAAAAGATACAACCTGTTCTAAATTTTATGCATATATTTTTTCATAAAATTCATATATAAATTTAATGACAGAATTTCTCTCAATATTATTTTAATTTATTTCTAATATTTTTAATAAAATAAACAAAAAATATTTTAATTCATTATAATTTTTTAGTGATAGATATTTCCTAATTAACAATTTCTTTTTAAATTATCAAATTATTTTATTGACGGATTTTCCGTCAATATTTTTTATATAATAAACTGGATTTATTTTGTATAAATATAATAAATTTTTGACATAAATCTGTCATAAAATTTTTAAAATCTGTCATAAATTACTGATGGATATTTCTGTCACAAAAATCCGTCGTTAATTACCAGTGTTTTTTGTAGTGGAGTGGGTTTCAAAGCTCATTAACTAAGTTGGAATTTAAAAAAAATTAAAATTGATTTGAAATTAGAATCAAGATTCAAGTGCATGCTATCTGTGTGTTTTAAAACACTACTCACTTTAGAGAAGTGATTTTAATTGATTTTTATAGTAAAATCAAAAGTGTTATGTGTTGGAAAACAAATTGATTTTTATAGTAAAATCAAAAGTGTTATGTGTTGGAAAACAAATTGATTTTAAATTAAATATAAAAAAACAATATGTTTATAAAAAAAATCAATTTTATTAATAGTGGGGTAGTTAGATATGTCAAGTTATTAATATATAAAGTAGTTACATATATTACATAATTAATTAATTTTAAAATAAAAATGATTCTTTCTATGAAATTATGTGTGCAAAACATAGGGATTTAAACTAAAATCGTCCTGTAACTTTTAACCTTTATTGAAATGGTCTTGTATCTATTTGCTTTATTGATTTAGTCCTGTATGTTTTTAAAATTTGCCAATTTCGTCCTAATTGCCCTGAAAAGGCATAAAACTGTGTCGTTTCGGCCACGTGATCGCGTTTTCCGGCGAGAATGTATGATGTGGCGTTATTTTATGACGTGGCACGCTGAGTGAGAAATTTGCCAATTAAAATAATAATAATAATAAAAATAATAAGTTAAAAATTCCAACTCATTTATTTTAATAAAAATTAATATAAAATAAAATAGTTAAAATAAATTTAAAATCCTTATAAATTAGATTAGAAGTTAAAACCAAATAAATGAAAAAATTAGAGTTAGAAAAGTGGAAATATTTACCAAAAATTTCTTGTAAATTAGTGTTATCTAAAATTGGTTGTAAATTAGCATTACTCGATTTCTCTATTAATTTGATCTCCGGCGAACTCCCGGAATACCTCGCCGGAAGCCTCCGTCTTCTCAACCTCTCCGACAATGCCCTCGCCGAAACCTTGGCGGAAAGCTTCTCCACCCTTCCGAATTTAACCGTAGTTTCGTTGAAGAATAATTACTTCTCTGTCCCACTTCCTAAACGGGTCAATTCGATTAGATTCCTCAATCTGTCTTCCAATTTGATCAACAGATCACTGCCACCGGGCTTCGGCGGTGCTAATTTATCATACCTAAATGTTACCTACAACAGACTCTCCGGCCAAATCCCGTCGGAATTTGCTTCCAAAATACCCACAAACGCCACCGTAGATCTCTCGTTCAACAATTTGACCGGCCCAATCCCCGAATCAATCCCCTTCCTTAATCAAAACAAAGAGTCATTCTCCGGGAACTCCGATTTATGCGGTAAACCGCTGAAAAACCTCTGCCCAATTCTTTGTAACGCTAATTTCCAATTTCCACTAAAAAACACATAATTTTTTTCCACTTTCCTAACGCTGATTTTTTCATTTCATTGGTATTAACTTCTAATCTAATTTCTAAGAATTTTAAAATTTAAATTTATTTTAACTGTTTTATTTTATATTAATTTTTATTCAAATAAATGAATTGAAATATTTAACTTATTATTATTATTTTAATTGCCAAAATTTCCCACTCAGCGTGCCACGTCGTAAAATAATATCATATCATACATTCTCGCCGGAAAACGTGATCATGTGGCCTGCACGTGACCTAAACGACACAGTTTTATGCCTTTTCCTGCCAATTAGGACGAAATTGACGAATTTTGAAAACATACAGGACTAAATCAATAAAGCAAATAGATACAGGACCATTTCAATAAAGGTAAAAAGTTATAGGACGGTTTTGGTTTAAATCCCCAAAACATACACTATATGCTAAGATGCACAAAAAACAACTCAAATTTGAAGTATGTGGTACATTAACAATAACACGCAGGCGAAAAGTAGAACATATGATTTTAAGTAAAAAAAAATAGTAGTAAAATAACCGCGCGACTTATTTTGATTCTTGAAAACCGCTATCTTATATATAAAACTGGAATTTTCATCGACCGTCAATTTTTATCTCCTGAGGTCAAGAGCGGGAGAATTATGAGCGAAGGTGAGAACATCGTTACACTGCACACGGAAGTGTACACCGTTAGAATCTTGGGCCAGGGCAACAACATCTTGACCACCGTCACCACTAACCTGGAAGACTGGATCACCCTCGTCGGAGATGATTACCGACGCCGCTACGTCAGCAGAGACCACCGCCACAGCGTCTTGCCCTCACTTCGTCCACCGATTCTTCGAGCGTCGGCACGCACATTCTGCACAAGCTGCAGGAGCTTCAGAAAGGGTTTCCGTTTTCGCCGAGGAATCACATTGATTTGGAAGAGGAGTGGTTCGGACTCGGAGGCGAGAAGCGGAAGCTATTGGCGGAAAATGAGTTGGGGGTTTCCATAACTGACTGGGCTCGCACATCATTCTACCTCGCACGTGACCAAATCCGCTCTGCGTGCCTTAATGCTTTCCTCAATCTTCACATCATAAGTATGCACCAA
Organism: Ballota nigra; assembly: GCA_947034835.1. NCBI lineage: Eukaryota > Viridiplantae > Streptophyta > Magnoliopsida > Lamiales > Lamiaceae > Ballota > Ballota nigra. Next base: position 63,596,222 of record OX344729.1, read on the forward strand.
CTTTAATTCATCTTGTGTTGTTCAACTTCGATCTTTAATTCTTTTCTTGAACATATTTAACTCCATCATTATATTCGATCGATGTTGACCCAAGCTAGCTAGCTAGCTTTAATATGGATGGTTAATGGATCGATTCTACTACTCTTTTATTTTTCAGTTGTAAGGATAATGCATATTGGCATTCTTGGTTATTTTTGGCTACGTACGTACCATTTTTGTTGTTCTTGTTAGGAAAATAATTAAATGAATTAATTCTATAACTCTCTATAAGTTCGGGTTTTTAGATGATGAGACAGAATTCTTTCAGTTCTCTACATGAAACTTGTGGTTAATGTGATGTTTATATATGTGCACTATTAATTGGGTTAATTAGATTCCTAGTCAATCTTGTGGTTAATTTCAAGTTTATATGTGCGTAAAATTTAATTGGGTGTGATCTTGAGTCAACCTGACGGTTAATTTCATGTTTATATGTGCACATTCAATCGTGTGCACTTGCAGTATTCATTTCTCAAAATGCATCACAAATTAGAAACAAAAAGAAATTAGGTAGATGAAACTGCAGTGGAGAATTTGACGATATATGCACCATCCTCTCCTCTATTTGGTTTAAGGCTTTGGAATGTTTATTGAGGAGTAGCGGTCCTGAGTTCATTACCCTACACTTTATGCGTTTGTGGAGCAGAAAAGAGTAAGGGAAAGTTGTTTGATGATGAACCATGACGTGGAGGAAGTAGATGTGCAACTTTTTGCAGAGAGGCAGCCTCTGCCAGAAAATGTTCACTTCCACTTGAGATGGAAAGGCAACAGAGCCTAAGTTTAAAACAATGTTGGTCTCGACTCGTTTCCTTGGAAATTAAGTACATGAATAGTGATCATTTAAGCACCATGCTGGACCAAAGGCCAAATATCACATTTAAATTATTAGGCCAAATATCACATTTTTTGCTCTTTGGTTTTTGGAGATGTATGTTTTGCAAATTCATCCTCTCATACTTCTGCATTTAATGTTCTCAACCATTGTGCTGCATATGCATGCCTTGTGAAAAATTATCCATTATAATTCTTTTTAAATCCAGATTGTTAATTAAATTCATTTGCTTGGTAAAACTTATTCACACCAACTAAGAGTGTGTTTACTTTGATAGGAACGGTTAACACGAGATATAGTAACTCCCGATAACTCAAAGGTTACAGATTATTTTAAAATTGGTAAACTCTTGTTTACATAGTGGGATAAAAATTAAAGTGAAGATATTGTATAATAATAAAATTACAAAATTATCCTTAAATTGATTATGCCTTTTTTTTAATTTCCCTGTTTTCTTTTTCCGATTCTCAATTCTTCCGGAATAATCTAATCCAGCCTCTCTCCTCTTCTCCAATGGCGAAAACCGTCCCTAACATAAATTGGAAAATACAAATCAATTGTTCCGAACAGTATCCCTCAACATAATTTACAAACCAATTGAGAACTCAAAAATAGGACAAGGGAATTAAATTCATGAAGCCCCCAACATCAATTGACCCCAAATTGATGGTGCGAAGTAGTAGCCCGTAAAATCAATTTCTCTGAAATCCAATCTGATTCCCTGACTTTTAGGCGGTGCGGCACTAATTCTTGTAGTTCAGGACACCATTCTTCATTTTGAGGTTCAATTTCATTTTCAATGCGTTTTATAAGCCATTTCCTGAGATGGGTTTCACATAGACGAGAAGAGCATGAGAGGGTGAGCAAGATAGGGATGGTAAATTTTCCAGCGAAGTTCTTTGCTCCCAATTCCTATCTTTTTTTTTTTTTTTTGACTAATTTATTCCTTCTCTTATTTGGTGTTTTATCTCGAGTGAATAGTGAATAAACCGCCCAAAATTGGGAGGTTTATTTAATCCATCAAAGTGTCTGGGAATCCGTGTTAACCCGGGTCGGGAAGTTTACCCGGTAATTTTAACATGAAATGTAAACAATGGGCAAATCTCGATTTTTGTGTCAAACCAACCTTAACCCATGATAAATGGCAAAGTAAACACAACCTAAATGTTTGATTAATGGTGTCTTCAAGGTCGATATCCCCATTCCTTTATATTAAAAAAACACTACATTTTTTATCTTTTCAGTTACAATACTCAAAAGCAAAGTTATTCCATCTTATTTTCTTTTATTGCTATGTACAGAAAGTGTTTCATCAGGCGATAAAGTGATTGAAGAGATTGGATTAAGGAACCATGTTTTCATAGTTAACTATTTCTGCAGTAAATTTGGTAGATTTAGCAGGTTTGATCAGCTCTATGTATGCATATCTCCCAATTAGTATGCTTTCATCGGAAATAGATACATTATGGATAGCTATCTCATTCTGATTATAAAAAGAGTGTGAGTGGTGTCTTATAGTTCATAAAATTGAGAATGGCCCCTGCCCATGGGAAAACATGTATCTTGCTTAAATGCCTATTTATTATCTTTCCTTTGCAACAGCACCAAGTCACATTATCAAATTTATTGCTTCTAGTTACGATTAATCTATATTTTTAAATAACATTAGTTATTTATAAAATATTATTCAGGGGACGCTTGATTAGAAAGTTTTCAATGGTAATGAGAATGAAAATTTATTTTTCGTCTATGCCCCATAATAAAAATGATATGTTAGGGGTGTTGGAGTATGGAGCCCGAATGGACTGTACACTAAGGCTCCCGAGCCGAATTTTTTGGCCCATGTTTTAGGCCTAATCTATCCTGATTTTAGGGTTGGGGCTTGTTTCTATATAAATAGATGTTTTCACCTTGTATCCGGTATCAAAAAAATATAGTGAAATGCCCTGGCTTGGCATCGCCCCCAGACGTAGTCGTTGTTGATAGGCGAGCAAAACTACAACTAAGACGAACATGATTAAGAGAATTAACTACAACAAAGACAAGGTTAAGCAAACTAAGCCAGACCAAGCTGGAATAGCTAGGCGAGTTATTCCAGCTAGGCGAGCTACTTTACGCAGTCGAGCTACTTCAAAGAAAAGACCATACGAACGCAAATGAGACCTTGGCGAGCAACTCTAGCCAATTGGCGAGCAGCTCTAGCCAAAGCCTTAAGGCATCAAGTCAAGAAGTAAGCTGACCAACAAAATCAAGCTAATAACTCTTCAAAGACAAGACTCAAGAGGCGAGCAGCTCTCTAAAGCGAGTTAATCCAACTTAGAAGATAGAAATTAGCTTAGATAAGGTCAAATAAGTCAACTCTCCATGTGTCAAGCATGCACACATGGGAGAGCAAAGGTCTAGACACCTCCTACTTGAAAAACATGTATATATACCTTAATTTTTAATTAATAAGACAAGCATAGATTCATAAAATACAACCAAGCTTTCTCTACACATACTAAAACACCTCAATCAACTCATATACGATTTAAATACGTAATCAAAACACGTATTTATCTATTTCTTTTCCCGATCTATCGAATTCACTATTTACGATAGTGATCAATCACACATAATTTTTTGATGATCCACTTAACGATTAAAACATCCACTAATCCATCTGATTAAAAATGATCATCAACAAATTTGCTCTAGAAGGAGAGTTCGAACCACCGATTAAGTGTGATTAAGAAAGAACATCAACTTTAAAACTTGAAGATTGGAAGAAATTCTTGAATTTCCCTTAAAGATTCAAGCAAGAGTGTTCTTGGTGTTCTTGGTGTTCTTCACTTGAAGGTTCAAACATTTGAAGATTTATATCAATAGCCTAACTAAGGATGCCTCAATCTCACGAGATGCAGCACTCCCAGCATCTGACGAGGAACTCACGTACGAGGGTATCCCCAGCTAGCCGGCGAGCTGTAACAACTCGACACGAAGATGAGAACAGACCAATAAATAATCAGTTGATGCCAATTGAGTTAGAAGTATTTGCCCGCAATCCCGATGATTTAGCTTGCACAATAGCAATGCTTCAAGCATTGCAAATGCAACAAGGACAACCTGGGTCGTCTCATGCTAGAGCAAGGGTAAGCCCGACAAGAGCTCGTGAGTATGAGAAGGCCAGGGATGAGCCTCAAAGTGAGGCAGACAGTGCCCAGGTCCGGAAGGCAAAGGACAAGGAAAAGTAGCTCGACGAGCCTGCTAATCATGGAGAATCAACCCCATGTCAAGCAGCGGGGGTTAGGCAAGGGATCACACGCCAGAGCACACTTGATAGATTAGGTCGCCCTGGCCGGGGCAGAGCAGAGACCCGTCCCAGAGCTGAAGTAGCTCGCCAAGATCATATACCAGCTCGCCAGTCAGTCCACGAGAGGCTAACCAGGTTGACCTTTGGTCACCTGGGTCCAGAAGGGGTGCACAATCCTAGAAGGCCAGCCCATGATATTGCCCTTCCAAGTGAGGGACTGCGATGAACTGATGGTCATGCACCAGTGTTTGTCGAACAGCCTCAAAGTCAGGGGATATCATTGGAAGAACCGGTGTCAATGAGAAAGGATATTGAAAGCATGCAGGGTTTATTGGATCTGCAGAGAGGTTATGGAGCTACGACTCTTCCATCCTCTCATTTATCTTTGATAATTCTGAAGTCCCCGATTCAAAAGAAGGTTCAATTCCATGCTAGCATACAATATGATGAAACAGCTGATCCCCGGGTGCATCTGATGAAATACTCAGATTATATGATCTCAATGGGGGCAAGTGATGTTACCAAATGTCGAAACTTTCCTTTGACCCTAGGGGATCGTGTTTATAAATGGTTTTCGGCCTTGCCGCCGGCTTCCATTCATTCATTAGCTCAACTAGGCAAAGAGTTCTTATCCCATTTTTCCACGGTCGGGTCTTACTTATCCCAAATACATCGGCTATCTGACCTAAAACAAGCTGATGATGAGTCGAACCGATCGTATTTAGAAAGGTTCGATAAGATTTTGTTGAAAGGGGAGTCTGTCAGCGAAGACACCCTGATCTCTGGAAAGAAGTACATCATAAGTGCCCTAAAACTTATGCTGAATTCTGCGACCGGGCTGGAGTTTTTGTCTCAATGCACGAAGCCTTGCAGAAAGATATAGGGGACAAGGGCGATCAAAAAGTAAATACGAAGAAATCCGGTGGCGGTGGGTATCGGGCCCCTAAGAACATGAAATAATTCAACAAAGGGGCGGAACTGAAGGATAAGCGAAACCAAGTGCTCACCATGTCAATCGATGCGGTGTACAACAATGTCTGAGAAAAGGAACTGCTTACCCTTCTGAGAAATATCTGCCAAGACGCTAGCAAGTTAAACCCAAACAAGTATTGTGTCTACCATCAGAGTGTGAGGCATTTTACAAGTGAGTGTCGAGACTTGCTAAAGCAGTTATGGAAATTCTACGAGGAGAACAAGTTGTCCGAATTTGTAAAGAGACAACCCGGCAAGTGGATTGGGAAGACAATTCTAAGGAGGATGACATAGAACAAGCCCCCCAAAGAAATTGTGCTGGGCGACATGCTCCAGCACCTTAGGAGGTCCGGTTCCCAAAATCCAGATGATGGAGCCAGCTGGATCGGTTGGTGGTTGCTCTGATGGGCGACCTCCAATATCAAATAGAAAAGGAAGGTCAAGCTGCGTGCTGTAGCTCAGATGCAAGAAATGGGGGTCAACCCATCTATTCTACATACAACAAAATTGACCTTTACCGAAAAGATTTGGATGGAATCGTAACTCCCCATAACGATTCCCTCGTAATCTGTGCCAAGATAATGGGGACCAAAGTACACCGTTTACTGGTGGATTCCGGAGCCTATACCAATATCATCTTCAAAAAGATGCTTGATCAGCTAGGAGGCTATGCTAGCTACATTGAAGATTCTAATCACCAAATTTTAGGCTTCGAAAATGTTGTAACAGTCCCGTTAGTGATAATTAGGTTGTTTGTGCAACTTGTATTGACTAAGGATTCCGAGAAAAATATAACTATAATGGTGGATTTTTTGGTTGTAGATCAAGAGTCCACCTACAATGGGTTCCTCGGCCGACCATTTCTAAATGAATTTAAAGATGCAGTTTCAACCTACTATTATTACATTAAGTTCCCAACTGCAAGTGGAGATGGGTCGTTGAAGGGAGATCAAAGAAAAACTCGAGAGTGCCTCATTCAACTGCATCCAAACGAAAAATAGGTGTCGATGATAAAAGCTCTCAAAATCCATGATGGAGGGGACAAAAACGACGAGCAACTCCAGTCAAAGAACTGGAAGCTCTCAAAATTAACCCTAACTGTGATGATCTTGAGCTTTACATCGGGTTCGAGCTCCCTGAGCCTTATAGGACCCGGATGGCTGAATTCCTCAAAGGCAACCTTGATGTCTTTGCATGGTCACATACAGACATGGTGGGAATCGACCCGAAGGATGCCTGTCACAGGCTAAATATTAATCTAAATATTAATCCAGCCCGAAGACCTGTCCATCAGAAAAGATAAAAGTACGGGCCGGATAAGTATCAAGCCCACAATGAAGAAGTTGTTAGATAACAACTTGATCCGACAGGCATTATGTCCCCAGTGGGTAGCAAATCCAGTGTTGGTGCGGAAGCCGAATGGAACCTGGAGGCTATGCATAGATTTTACAGATCTGAATGCAATATGCCCGAAGGATAACTTTCCACTTCCGCACATTAATCAACTGGTGGACAGCACAGCCGGGCACGAAATATTCACATTTATGGATGCTTTCGCAGGTTACCACTAGATCCCGATGCACCCTGATGATCAGAAAGATACAACTTTTTATAAAAACAAGAACTTACTCTGCTGGAAGTGAATGTCGTTCGGACTGATTAATGCAGGGGCAACTTATCAGAGGCTCGTAAACAAAATGTTTGATGAACATACCAGAGAGACAGTGGAGGTATATGTCGATGATATATTCGTGAAAAGTACCCGGAAAGAAGATCACCTCCAGTATCTCTCCCAAGTATTTGACATCCTCCGAAAGTATAACATGAAACCAAACCCGAAGAAAAGAAGCTTTGGGGTACATTGGGGGAAGATCCAGGGCCGTCTGGTCAGTAAACGGGGAATTGAAGCCAACCCTGTGAAAGTAAAGGCTATCGTGGATATGGAACCCCCTCATTCCGTTAAAGAAGTTCAAAGATTAATGGGATGCCTAACTGCTTTAAACAGATTCATATCATGATCAGGAGATAAATGTCGCCCATTCTTCGAAGCCATCAAGAAAGGTAACTTTATGTGGACGGGCAACTGCCAGAAAGTCTTTGAACTGCTGAAGGATTACCTGGGAGATGTGAAGATTTTGTCAAAGCCAGTCCCAGGAGAAAAACTGTACTTGTACCTGGCAGCATCAGAAGTGGCAATCAGTTCGGTTCCAGTGCGGGCAAATGGAAAATTTCATTTTCCCATCTATTATGTCAGCCAAACTCTACACAAGGCCGAGGTGAAATATTCACCCACAGAAAAGCTGGCATATGCTCTGGTCATGAGTGTTAGAAATTTAAGACCGTACTTCTTTGATTACCAAGTTGAAGTGCTAACAACTTTCCCACTGATGGTCCCGTTTTCGAAGGGCTAAAATGGGAATTCAAGAGCAATTTTTTTTTAAAAACCTTTTCCTCAAGGAGTTCAGCAAGAGTGAATAATACTCAAGTCACTGCATTGCTAGGAGTCAGAGACATCAAGTCAGTGTGATGACTTGAGGGCTCAGTCTCTTAACAAGGCAGTGACTCGAGAGATTACACTTCAAGTCACTGCTTTACTTAGAGCCCGAGCTACCAAGTCAGTGTGAAGACTTGGAGACTCATACTCTAAGTAACGCAGTGACTCGAGATGCTGAACTCTCGAGTGCGTTGCCTGAACTGGTCAGTGAGAAGGATTCTCCCTGACCTGAATATTTACCCAAAGTTTTCTTTTTAACAATGCTCTCAGTGAGCAGATTTTCACAACACTTTAGTAAATACTTTAATAGATAAGTACGCTCAGTTTAACGTGGTTCAGAGACTCGAGCTCTTACATCCACGGCCTGATTTAACAGGAAATCCACTAACTGGGATTCTTATTTTTAACGTGTCAAGGTGCACAAAACATTGGACTCACGCCACTCCCTGGGCTGCCTCTCCTTACTAACTAACTTCAACCAACAAACCTAACTAGAGGGTTTTGGTTTCAGTTTGGTTTCTCCAACTATGTGAGGTTTTCCCTTACAATGTATTAGCCTCAAGCTAAGATTGGGAAAGCCTCTCTAAGCTAAGAGTTACAAGCTTGACACTCAATGAATATAGGTGAAAACCCTAATGGTCAGTGTTGTGGGTGTGAGGAACGCTTCCTTATGACTCTCTAAAACTCACACACTCTTATAGCTTGTAGGTGTTGATTTTTCTTTTTCCACACTCTTGAAACGAAGCTATGAGCTTGTATTTATAGTGTGGATTCAAATGTAACCGTTGGAGGAAATTACATTTGAATCCATACAATTAATGGTTTCAACCAATTTTCTTGGAATGCAGCTATGTCAGTGTCAGATATGTTGACTTGACGTGATTGGTTCACGTGGACTGAATCCAACCGATCTTTGACTCAGTGTGCTTGATCAGGGCGCACTGACTTCAGATGGAATATCCTCCACTGACTGATGATCTTCAGTAGACATACTTGTCTTCAGTGATGTTGTCCTTCAGGGACTCTTTGAAGATCTTTCCAAGAAGTTTGTCATAAGGCTGAATGACAAACTTCCCAGACCACAGTAGCCTGACTCCTTCAGGGCCTACTTGGTGCAGCACTGATCCTCCTGATTATGCTCTTCACTGAGTGGTCCACTTGACTTAGCTTAGATCAGCCAGGTTTATACTCAGTGGGACATCCTTCAAGCTTCTCTTCAGGTTCAGGTTTCTGCCATGGCTTCAGTTAGTTCTTCTTCTGATGTCATCTTGATTTACTCAGGCTGTGTTGCTGAGTTCCCCCTCGCTGAGTTCCCCCTCAACTGAGTTCTTCTCAACTGACAGTCTATTCTACTGAGAAATAACCTAGCCTGACCTGAAACTAAAGATACAATCCTGACTGCTTTCAAACCTATTACATGCGGTTTTGGAAAATCATCAAAACTAAAACATATCCCGACACCCACTAAAGCAAATATTACACCGACCCGATACAGCTGGTCGCCTACTGAAATTGTCCATAAAGATTAGTCAGTTTGAAGTGACCTATGCACCTCGAATAGCGATCAAGGGTCAGGCATTAACCGTCTTTATAGTCGAGTTAACCTTTCCCCAAGATCCAATGAGAGGACTAGATCACCCATGGCATCTTTATGTTGACGGTTTGTCAATAAATATAGCTTCGGGGGCAGTGGTAGTTCTTATCATCCCCGACCGACAAGTATTCACCTCGGCAGTCAGATTTGAATTCATGACTACCAACAATGAGACCGAATATGAAGCCCTCATTGCAGGTCTCCACTTATCACTGGCTGTCGGAATCAGATGACTCCAAATCTTCAGAGATTCTCAACTTATTGTAAATCAAGTACGAGGTGAATACGAGGCCAAATACAAACACATGATAAAATATCAAAAAATGTTGCTCCCCTGATATCGATGTTAGATCAGGTATATATTCAACAAGTACCTCGAGCGAGCAACACCCAAGCTGATGGTCTGGCTAGATTAGCAACAAGTGACGGGCCAGCAGATCTAACAGACATCATCATCACTAGAAAGACTCATGTAACGCCCCGTTTTTGGAATGAAGACCCTTGTGGCTTTAAACACTCCGAACTCGGGTTGCCATTTAGTAACCGAAAATCTGAGCTTAAATTTTTCTTTAAAAAAAAAATAAAGGATAAATGTATATGAAATATTTTTGCAGCGGAAGATTACGAATAAACATAACATATATAAGACAGGTCTTTATTATAATACATTGTGATGTAGATCGGAATATAAGTTGCATACAATATTCATCGAGTAATCTTTAAAGTGTTTGTTACTCGGCATCATAATAATAAAATAAAAGCATTGTCATGTTTAGCTAAGCATAATTAAGTAGGTTTATATATATATATATATAACATCATATTATATTGGGAAACTCGGTGTCATTACTGCAGCTCCAACCCCTCTTCTTCATAACCTGAAAAGAATTGATTTTGGGGTGTGGGATAAAAAAATCTCAGTGGATAACCTATACGCTCTTACACAGATTGGCATGATCCTGAAATAGTTGAAAATATATTACCCCAACCGGGTTTAAGTATTAAGGTTTGGTTTATGTATCTTTTAACATCTTGCTTGCAATTCCGTACTATGTAACTTACGTTAGTCGTACACTTTGGAGTAAGCTAAGGCAGTATTGCCCCCTTGGACGGTTTTATGCTCGTGCTAGACAACTTACGTTAGTCGTACACTTTAGAGTACGCTAAGGCAGTATTGTCCCCTTGGACGAGACTTCTTATATTAGTGTAACTTGTTTGAGATATATATTTAATTAGTTTGACCAACAATCCATATAACATTATCGGCTAATACAGATAGTGTCACCCACCTCTTAACTTTTTAAAGAAAAGCTACAAACTTCTTGAAATAGTTATCGGACTTAGGACAAGCAAGCACATCCGATCTCTGACTTGGGCAGCACTTCACCTAGCACGGTTTTCTTACATCTTTGGTGATCAATCGTTCTTTATTTAATATTCATATAAGTTGCTTTTGGTAACACGTATTAATTTTTATAAGCGTTCTATCGTTCGGTTAAACTTTTAGTCCAAAGTCTTTTTATAAAAACTTTTACTTCTTTCAAAACTTATAAATATAGGGAGCTGATAACGAAGTTTAACAAGTTTAACGAGGGAAATAAATTTTATTCTTTTAATGGTTCTTTAGAGAGTAAATATTATTTTGACGATAAATTACTTATACTTTTATAAGTCTTAGTACGTTTGCAAATAAAACAAGTATTCAATCAAAACACATAATTAACATGTTTGTATTTAAATATGAAAATGACAACATCACACATTCAATTAATCCACAATAATTCATTAGAAATTTTATTCGCAAAAGATCGATTAAATAATTTAACTTTAAGTTTTGAGATAATTACTAAAGCATGAAGATAATTAACATAATTGTGAATATAAATATGTAACAGCCTACATGATATTGTTTTTGGACTCAAACGCCCTGTTCGAATTTGGTTTTTCCGAAACCTTTCAATTTCAGTCCTTTAACTTTCCTATACTCTAACCATTTCGTTAAAACTATTTAAACCCTTTAATAAAAATATGGGGACTTCCAGAATATCAGCTAAACATGCATATAGTAAGATTATGTTGTGATTTTTCAAGGAAGATATACCTAAACATGAATCCTATCGAAAATAGTAAAATAAAGCCTAGAAACGTCGCAATTGTTTATAATTATTTAGACACTTCTTAAAATCATAAATTTCGACATGGTAACACATAAATACATATAAAACATGAATATGACTTTTTGCAAACTTAAGAGATTCTGTAAAAAATTATATTTTCGTTTTTTATGAAACAAGGACAGTGGTTTATTGCATTTTATCTCATTTTCGGACATCCATTTCTCCTAAGATATAAGACCTATAGATACCAATTTTTGCAGGCATAAACTACTCCATTCCAGGTTTAAAATCATATTTTTAGTTTGATTTTATCATCGTTATAAGTTGGGGATAATTGGCTCAAAGTAGCAAGTCGGTCACTTTTGAATATTTATAAACAGTATCACAGATTACTCATGTTTCTGTCAAGTCTAAACAAAAATAGAAAAACACATTTAGGGAGTTCTAAAAATTGTAAATTTCGGCATGGTTACTCTATTACAAGTGCTCTACAACATCCAATTCTTACTTTTCGAAAAAAGGATTAAGTAAACATGTTTTTCAAGGCAAAACATCTCAAGGGTTCATTATGGACACATGAAGTTTAAAAATCGATTTCTCTCAGGGATCAAATCTAAAAATCATCCAATTTTAACAAGATACAGTATACTGCAAGGAGAATATGAATACCAAATTTCATAATTTTCTGTATAGTATAAGTATGGGAATTGGGTCCGTGAATAGGGGTATGACAGTTTCAATCGATTCTAGGAAGGGAAACTTTAGGATTTTATTTCTCTTATGATTTAATTCTGTTGACCATAAAATTTATACAGTCTGTAGTTTACTGCAATAGGTCATTCAGTAAAAATTTCATAGGATTTCCATGAATATAAATATAAGATCAGAAATTAACAAATTATTCATTCACAGAAACGATCGGAAAAACGCATCGACTTTCAAGGGTCATATCTCCTTCTTCTTAAGTCAAAACACCACGAATTTTGGATGATTTCTAATTTACTTATAGTTAATCAATCAAAATTAATTTCATAATTTTCTGAGCAACGAAACATGAAAAACCAAAATAAAGAATTTAGCAATTAAACACATAGGGATGAACACAGGGGTAACCTTTGTAGTTTCCTTCTTAGATGGAGTTTTGGGTGAAATTTCTTGATGAAACACAGTTGATTTGAGTCCTAGAATTATGGATGAAGGTTTCTTGCTTTGTATAAGGGTTTGAAGGACATTAATGGTGGAAAAAGAAAAGAGTGCCGAGAGAGAGAGAGAGAGATGAAAAGGATGGAGATAAATTGAAATATTTCCATGCTTTCCTTATCTTGGTTTCGTACATATCCTACCCGATGCATACGTATATATATAGAAGAATGATGAGAGATTCCTGAGAATGAGGTAAAAATGTTGGACGTGTGTTTATTTTTTAACCAAGTAAAAATGTAATTACTTTAGGATTAATTTTTAAAAGTAATTCTTAGATATTTTAACTATTCACACTATATTTTAAATTACCACTCGTATTTACTACGCACGTTTCATGTAAACCGTATTATTTTATCATGAAGGAGTCGTATTTTAAAGATACGAAAAATATCATAAATATTGGCTATTTTAAACGATCGTATTTATACATCGTATTAATTATTTCATACGTGTTAGTTTTCTCGTATTTATTTTAAGTGCTTCGTTTGGCTATTTTTGGATATCGTAAAATTATTCAGAGATGATAAGATTTTTATCACTGTCATTTGTTACTATATTTTTTTTTAACACGCAAAACTTCCGTTTGAAAAACGCTCTTTAATTTTAAGGCCTCGTATTTTCTCCTATCTAGAAAAAGAATATCTTTTAACCTTAAAATTTTATTCTTAAGTGCTAGGAGTGCTCCTGGCTCAGAATGCTCGTCCGTTACCTGAAAGTGAACTTGAAAACATATATTGCTCATAAAAAAAATACATGAAACATTTAATCACGTAATTATTTCTTATATTTTTTAGGTCAGGGTATTACAACTCAACCCTCAAGGGTTGATTATGAGGTTAACAAGGTTGTCGAACAACCAAAAGATGATGATTGGTGAACTCCTATAGCCAAATACTTAAAAGACGGGGAACTGCCAGACAACCCTTTTGAAGCTGCAAAAATAATGAAACAAGCAGCCAGGTATACCCTGGTGGACGAGCAGTTTTACAAAAGAGGTTTTTCAGTCCCGCTATTCAAGTATTTGTCAAGGGGGCAGGGGAGAGCTACTTTAAAGGACATACATTCAGGAGTTTGTGGAAATCATGCTGGGGGGCAAGTCCTGGCCTACATAACTGTAAGATAAGGCTATTATTGGCCGGCCTTACAAATAGCCAGAGCCTGTCATCGATGTCAAATCTTTGCCCCAAGCATCCACACACCTGCTCAAGAACTCGTCTCAGATTTCAGTCCTTGGCTGTTTGCACGATGGGGAATGGATATCATTGGATCTTTCCCACTCGGAAAAGGGAACGTATGATTCGCCGTCGTAGCTGTGGACTATTACACCAAATGGGCATAGACAGAAGCCCTAGTCAAAGTCACCCACAAAAAATGATTGATTTTATTTGGAAGAACATTGTCTGGCGATTAGGGATTCCTCAAACACTGGTTACAGACAATGGTCCTCAGTTTGATGGGAAGAAGTTGAGAGACTTCTGCACTAAGTGGGTATCAGAAAACATTATTTGACCCCCTATCATCCACAGTCGAATGGCCAGGTAGAAGCCATCAACAAGATAATCAAGCATATCCTCAAAATACGACTAACAGAAAGTAAAGAAAAGTGGTCTTTAGAACTGTCGGATGTGTAGTGGGCATACAGAGTTTCTCCCAGGTCTAGCACCGGAGAAACACCCTTAGCATTAGCATTCGGGACTGAAGTAGTTATCCCAGTTGAGTTAAAGACCAAGACATTAAGAACGGCCAACTTTGAAGAAGGGGCAAAAAGCTCTGCCTTTTCAGTCGAGCTAGACTTGCTCGAAGAAAAAAGAATTGCTGCCGAACAAAGAAATGCAACATATAAGTAGAGGGCAGAGCGTTATTACAATTCTCAAGTCAAGATAAGAGAATTTGAGGCTGGCGACCTTGTTTTGAGAAAGAAGCTCGCTCCACCTCTAGGCTTATTTTGACCCACTTGGGAGGGCCCATACAGGGTAACGGACAGGTTACCCAATGGTGCATATGACATTGAAGGTCTTGATGGCAACTCGGCCCAATACTCCTGGAATGCAACTAACTTGAAGAAATACTTTCAATAGGCGAGCTACTTTGCTCATGGGAAGTACTAGTGCTGCTCTTGTACTGGGCGAACTACTATGTGATACGGGCGAGCTACGACTGCATATGCGCAAGTAAGATCTAAAAACTTGCCTAATTTTTTTAAATTTCACCAAGTGTTGGTAGTCGAATAAGTTTAGTTGGTCGAGCTACTTTAGACCAGTCACTTGTATAGTTTTAATCTTTCAACAAGCCCAAAGTTTGTTTGACAAAGTGTATAGTGGTCAAACTACTTTGACTTGGTTTGTGAATTATAAATTTTGACGAGTTAATGGGTTTGGCAAAATGTATAGAAGTCGAACTACATTAACTTGGTGTGTAAAATTTTGTAAAGTAGATTGTCATTTATACTTGTAATTTTTTAGCAAGTTCAATCACAAGTTGTTCGTACAAAGGAAAAAGTCCAAGCTCAAGGCATAAGTTTGTTATATAATCAAGCCCATTAAAGGTTGTTCATTACTAAATGAACATAGCCTAAGGCCAAGGCCCTTATTCTAATTTTTAAAGGCAAAGTTCTTAAGGAACAAAGCCCAAATACGTACATTAGAATTCTAAAGAATAAGTATAAATGCAAAGACAATTGATGTACTGAAAACCAAATGAGCAAAAAAATTTAAAGTTCATTAATACTAAGGCAGTTCGCCCAAAAAGAGATTACATTTAACTCCATTGAGGAGCGAACAACAACTACAAAAAGAAGAAGGCCCTATTCTACCCTACTCTTTAAGACCCTTGCCCAGTTGGAGGGGGAAGATTGTCATCCTTGGGGTCTTCCAAGGGCGTCCCAGTGATGGAAGGATCAATGGGGACGCCTTCAATTAGCTCTGCAATGAGCCCCTCCGCATCATCTCGCTCTTGTTGAGCCTTCTCATTTGGCCGGCGGGTACGTCCTACTCGCCCTCGGTGCTCTCCTCTTGATAATCCTCGGGAGGATGTGTGATTTCGATACGGGGGTCAAGAAAGTCTATCTTGACCCCATACTCTGGCAGGTCACGATTTGGAGTGAGGTCCCGGGTCCTGGAGGATTGCTCTCAAGGAGGTTGGTGAATTCTTTGCCGATCTCTTCTACAATGTCGGGCACGTTGAATTTGTTCACAGCCCGGATGCATTCGGCATAAGCACTCACGAACCCTATAATTGAGCTCACCTCCATCTTGGGTATCAACTCTACATGTGTGACAGAGTTGGCGAGCTACTTTTCCAGGTCGGAGATCTTGGCTGTGGCCTCAGTAGCAAACTTTTCGGCGACCTCCTTCTGCTTCTGCACCCGGGCGAGCTCGAGGCGAAGCTGCTCGTTCTCGGCCATCTTGGCTTTAAGCTCCTCGGCAACTTTGACGAGTAGATCGAGGGCTCCCTGCTCGCTGATTTGTTGGGCCTTCACTTTTTTTGGAGGTCGCCAACAAGTTTCTTTGCCTCCTCTTTGGGATCATCCATCTCCTTTGAGATGCGGAAAACAGTTGTAGTGTGTTGCCGGGCATCCCATTCCAAGTCTTCAACCTGGTCGACCAATTTCTGGATGGCAACCAGGGTATCGCCAGCCTCAATGATACATAGGCGACCATTATCCTTAGGGGCCTGTGTCTTCGCGGCTAAGGCTAAATTTTTAGTCCAAGACCGAGCAACAGACTCAGAGGCCCGTCGAACAAAGGAGTTAGGAATCTCCCAGAAGGATGCTGACACCTTTGAGTAGGCGTACTGGTACACCATGTTGGGGCGACCAGGAAAATCATTGGGTTGGTAGCTAAAAAAAAGAGAAGACAGAAGAAATTAAAGAGGACTTACGCATCGTAACGACCTTTGTCCCAGCCAAAGTAGGTCGCATTGTCGGGGTGTATTCTATCTTCATGAGCAGCGGCGACCAGAGGCTGCTCGGGTTGATGTTCGACAGGGGGGAGCTCACCCAGTGTCTAGCTCGATTGACGGGACAACAACTGCTCCACTTTCTTGAGGCCTCTTGCTCTTTTTCGGAGCTCGTTCACTTTCGGTGACTGGAGTGCCATCACCATGATGAAGTCTTTTGGTCTTGGGGATTCCAGCCGCCGGCGAGCTGCTTGTGGGGACGGGCTGTTTGGCAAAGCTCGACCCACCCGCTTAACGAGGGTCATACTTGCCCGCCTTGGCCACCAGCGCGACCATTTTTGTTATTGGGTCCCCCTACTTTCTCCCCCTTTTAGTCGGCATCTCCCAGACGTGCTGATCAAGTACGTGGAAGGAAGGGTGAAGAGCTACTGTGAAGAGCTGGTCTGCAAAGAGATGAACTACAAAAGTTAGAAAAAATATGCAGAATTGGCAAGTAAAGTAGTTCGCCAAGTTGAAAGGACATTACCGTCAGGAACCTGGGCTTAAGCCTTAAGATGATGGGGGTAGGTAGTGAAGCGAGCTACCCTACGAGTCTCTTCTGAGCAAAGGAGTTGGATAGTACGATCAGCTCGGTTTCTGAGGGCGATCTGACTCATGACAAACAAAAATAGATTGTCAGCATCGTCTTTAGTGCTCTTCCACTTGAGACTTTTGGGACCTGAAACAAAAACAAAAAGATTAAAATTAGTCTTACTTCTTTTATTAAAATGAAAAAGAAAAACTCACGCTTAATATCCCCAAACTCCACTGGAGTATTTATTCTTTCCTCGCCACCGTATGGGCGAGCAGAAGTACGGCAGCTCCCGCCGATGTAGAACCAGTCATGCTTCCAATCCCGGACTTTTTCAGGAACATCTTCAACTACCTTAAGGCAAGGACGAGCCTTAATGTAGTACCAGCCCACCTCGTGTCCAGTGCAAGTGGTGGGCGTCATGAGGTTATTAACCTCTTCTGCGGACAATTTATTTGGATATCCCTCAAGGGCGCACAGCACCATGAGGGACATAAGGTTCATCCATCCAACGGGGGTCAACTGGGTGATGGCCAGATTTGTTCGCTCGAGAAAACGAACAATCAGGGGATGTAATGGCAGTGTGACCACAACATTGAGAACGGCCAAGTTAATCGCCGTGAGCCCACGGGGTGGGCGATCAGCTCTGTCATCGGTTAATGGCGCGTACATGTGTACATTAAAAGGGATCTAAAAATCTCTCATAATCTTGGGCAGGTCCTCCTCGGTAATGGCGGACACAATGTAGCTCACCGCGTACTCGGTTGTCCTGAGTTTTCACCTCCCACGAATTGGAATGGTGAACTAGTTGGAGTACTCCCTCTCATAAGTGTCCCAGTCCACTTGGCGAGCTACAGCGACCGGGATCTGATGCTCAATAGGATTCGGCATGGGATATTTGATACTCTTCAAATAGTCCCACGTTAGCTCGTCAACATGGGCGGGCTGCTGCACTTCGACCTCGTCCTCCTCTACGTGGAGATCGGAACTGGTCTCCTCTACTACTTGGCGAGCTAAATTTGCCCGGACGACCTCTTCCCAGATGCACGAGCTCCTGAAACAACTGAGCAAGCTACGGAGGCCGCGTCAGGATCTGACTCTAGATTTACAATGGTGACTGGGGTTGAAGACTCTTCGATTGGGCATTTCCCAAGGTAGCGAGGTGGGTAAGATCCCGTTTCTGAATGCGAGGACATTTAATTCGAAATTTTGAGAAGAGAAATGTAAGAAGTTTTAGCCGGTGTTAATGGAGGTTTCCAGCGAAAGATGTGAAAAGGCGGCAGTAATTTTACCGAAGAACGGATAATACCTTTGAAAGCTTCGAACGAGCGGAACCGATGTCGGAGATGGCGGAAATGAGGTTTTGGGGCTGAAGAAAATAGAGAAAAATCTGAAAAAATGAAGAAAATACCCTTTTTTAGTAGTAAAGGGAAAAATGGGGAATCTGGTGAAGAATGAAGAAAGTTTGAGGACCAAATTATAAATGTCGAGCGCGTGCAGCCCTTCTCCAAAAATCCAGAAAGTACGTCGCCTCCAGATCGCATGCGCTTGGGCAGCAGCAATCATGCCTCCCACGTCATGCCTCGAACCGTACCCGGCTCCTTGGTATTCTAACTGTCGCCTATCCAATGCAGCTCGTCCGCCCCAAAGAAGAACAACTCGCCTCCGTAACAAAGGATCATAGCCAGCCCATATGTAGTTCGTCCAACCTCTTTACAACATAATAGCTGACTAGGGGGTAATTGTTGATAGGCGAGCAAAACTACAACTGAGACGAACATGATTAAGAGAATTAACTACAACAAAGATAAGGTTAAGCAAACTAAGCCAGGTCGAGCTGAAAAAGCTAGGCGAGCTATTCCAGCTAGACGAACTACTTTACGCAGTCGAGCTACTTCAAAGAAAAGACCATACGAATGCAAATGAGACCTTGGCGAGGAACTCTAGCCAATTGGCGAGCAGCTCTAGCCAAAGCATTAAGGCATCAAGTCAAGAAGTAAGCTGACCAGCAAAATCAAGGTAATGACTCTTCAAAGACAAGACTGAAGAGGTCAGCTAATCCAACTTAGAAGATATAAATTAGCTTAGATAAGGTCAAATAAGTCAACTCTCCATGTGTCAAGCATGCACACATGGGAGAGCAAAGGTCTAGACACCTCCTGCTTGAAAAACTTGTATAAATACCTTGATTTTTAATTAATAAGACAAGCACAAAATTCATAAAATACAACCAAGCTTTGTCTACACATACTAAAACACCACAATAACACATATACGAATTAAATACGTAATCAAAATACGTATTTATCTATTTCTTCTCCCAATCTATCGTATTCACTATTTACGATAGTGATCAATCACACGTTATTGTTTGATGATCCACTTAACGATTAAAACAACCACTAATCCATCTGATTAGAAACGATCATCAACTGTCGTAAGACAAACTGGGTTAACAAATTTCGTGTTCTTCTGTCTTTCGTGATTGCGTGTGTGTGTTTTTCCTTACAGGGGAAATAATTGTTCCAATATTGACTCCATTGATAGTGTAATGCCCCAATTTTTGAATAGAAGTATACAACAAATGGTTATTGGTGGAGGAGTGATTGAGGAGGTTGATCGTAGGAAGAGAGTAGGATAATCAAAATGAAATACTGATTACCTTATTTAGAAGGGATGTAGTGATTTTGTTCTCACGAACCATTATAATTACACTAATTATTGTCATTACCATTAAAGAGTTGTTACACAAATGCCCCCTTAATAGTTTTTGGTTGCTTCATTATTAATTTTAGGCAAAATGCATTTGTAGATTCCTAAACTTTTTAAATTTAGTTTTGAGAGGTCAATAAACAATTTGTTTGTTTTTATTAGATTTTTATGTATTTAATAACTAGTTAAAAATGATTTAAAGATAGAAAAAAAAAAAAACAGCCATATAATACAATTAAGAAAAAATAAAATTAAAAAAATGCCACATCAGCTGTTACCGGAGGTGTCACCTGTAGTAGCAGGTTATAGGACTAAAATATTGAATTTTTTGAAAGATGCAGGATGATTTTCAAAATTTAAAAGTTATAGTAGGATGAAAATCAAAGTCAACAAAAATTAAAGGATAAAAAGTATATTTTCGCGTAGATAAAATAAGAATATTATGGGTTCATTAATAAATATTTTTTTTTTTTGTGAGAGTGATATATTCTAAAACAACCAAAATCATGCATTTCATTATATTTTTCAATATACCCGCGAACAATAAGCTAAACTTCCTTAAGTATAGTAGAAATGACCAATACATCTTCAAATTATTACACCTACTTAAAAATAACTTCTTAAAATTCATGATATTTCATTTGAACAATCTTAAAGTGAACGGATGGCGTATTAGTTTAATAGTGATAGTCGAACCAACTAGACAGCAAAATTATTATACGTAAAATTCAACGGGTAAATTAGACTTTTGGTCCCAAAAAATGAATTAATTTCAAAATTACACCTTTTACAACATTTTCAGTCCTATAGTTTTTATGGACACTTTAGGTCCCAAAAGAATTGTATTTTTGGTCCGAAAAGAATGAATAAGTTGCACTTTTGGTTCCAAAAGAATATGGTAAAGTTACAATTTTGGTCCTAAAACTAAAGAATGAGACCAAAATTGCGAAAAAAAATGAAAATTTTCGCACATAGGTACCAATAGTGTTTTTTATGCATCCTATCAGGACCAAAAGCAATTATTCCTAAAAGAAACTCATTGTAAATTTACAACATTTTAAAAGAGAAGAATGCATTTTTAGTCCAAAGAGAATGAGTGCAAAACACTTTTGGTATCTATGTGTGAAAAAGGTCATTTTTTTCCAGTTTCGGTCCCATTCGTTAATTTTCAGGACCAAAACTGCAACTTTTTCCTATTCTCTTGGGACTAAAACTGCAATTTATCATTCTCTTGTGCCTAAAACTGCAATATATCCTATTCTTTTGGGACCAAAAGTGTAAACAAAAAACTACGGGACTAAAAGTGCTGAAAAATGACCATTTTCAAATGTACACATTATCTTGGGACCAAAAGTGCAATTAACCCCATTTTAAAACAAAACTTCTCCTCTACGAAGACAATAAATGAAACGAATATTCGAATAGGGTAAAATTATTTCAAATAGAATGTAGATCAAGCTGTAATACACAATCATTTCTAGTTTTATTTTTTTAAATGAAAATCAATCACATTGACTAATGCAAATGCCTATTTAGTCTCCCCCATCATACATCCACTACTCAAAATATATTCCCATAAATTATAAATTGTATATCCAGAAATAGTCAAAGCTTGATAGGCTCCTCTCTCCATCTCAACTGCAAGTGAATTTTCCGAGGAGAAAGTGTCCTCACTTCAAGACTCTCTTTTAAAAATATCACATTACTTACATCCTCGAGTTCATCGTTCATCATCAAGCAAATTTCTCTTACTCGTTGAACATTTCTCCTGAAAATATTCTCCACGAAATCATTAACATTTTCTCTTTGGTTCCTTGCAGTAACATGAAATAGGGTTACAAACATAGGGCGACAACTCCGAAATACACATTCCAAGGCCATAAACCAAGAAGAGCATGGTGCATGAATCGTCAAATTCTCCACTGCAGTTTTAGTAAAGGCTTGAAAACCAAAGCTCTTTTCCACATTAGACCAAATACTTATGCGAAGATCAATTTTTGAGAAGCTCAAACATATCAACAATTTGTTTAAGTTGAGGAACCATGCAGCACTAGGAGAATTACATGTTACAGATATTTCAGACTCCCATTCCCTCGAAACTCTCTCAATGTTGAAGCTTTTGCACTTAATTGAAAGATGAGAAATTTGTATTCCTTTGAAATTGAAGTCTATGCAATTGCTAAGGCATAACTTCTTCAAGCAAGGAAAATTGGACGACAATATGTTGGTGAAAAACAAGTTATTGACATCCGATTCTGATTCCGATTCCGTGGCCAATGTTAATTTCTCAATCAAGCGGCATTTCGAAATTAGAGCACTAAGTATATCACCTTCTAACCGCATTTCGTTTAGATATAGATATTTAAGTTTCCGGCAACATAACTTTCTATCTGGCCCTACTTCTATTTTACACCCACGCACACATAATGTGACAAGGGTTTCGGATCCAAGCACTTCAAGTGGTAAAGTTAATAATTTATTACAATAGCGAATTCGGAATTTGAGTTCCACCACACCCATGTTCGTTGCTTTCACAATTATTTCTTTAGCAAGATTGTAATTAGGACGTTTCAAATAATAAACACATAATTTGAAACTTTCAATCTTTATATTCAAAGCTTCATACCTCTGCATAGTGTTCTTTGCCAATACCCAAAATCGTTCATCATCTCGATTTAGAAAGTCACATTGATCGAAATCTAGGTTGGGACGGGTGAACCAGGCGGCGTACCAAGTTTTGGAGAGAACGCATGTTTGAGCAGCTTGTTTAGCTTTCAGATAATATTGTATGCGTTGAATCAACACTATGGGAAGCGGAAACTCGCCGGTGTCTGTTCTTCCAGGATTTTCCATCGAGAAATGATTTTGAAATGGAGGGAGTATACAAAATACCCCTCCATATATAGGCGGAGCTGAAAAATAATAGTCCATCCCACCTCATTGCCGGGTTAGTTCTTGGATATTTTTATTTATTATTATGAGTTTATTTTTATTGTTTACTGAAATAATGAGGAAAGATAATTAAAGATGTGATATTTTAGGTAAATTGCTAATAATTTATTTTTATGAATAAAAATATTATATTTTTTCTCAATCACACTCTAGCTATATTTTTGTTTTGGGAGAAAAACAAAATTATCCTAAAATGTATGGGCAAAATGTTTTTTGCCCAACTTTTTAAAAAAAATGTTTATTGCTCTAAAAAAGGTTGGTATGGCATGGTGTCAACCATTTGCCAACCTTTTTGGGCCAAAGTACATCTTTATTACAAAAGGGGGTAAAAAACAAGTTCCCTATAATTTTTTGACAATTTTGTGTATTTTCTCTTTTATTATATATTTTTTAATAAAATATATTGACCCTCGTATAGTAGACATAACACTAAAATTACGTTTCCATTGTCCACTTCTTTAATATTCCTAAATCCCAAGTATATCTTAAAATAAATGAGTTAATTTTACTTTTAGGTCCCAAAAGAATGAGCATATTTTAAAATGGTCCTTTTCTTTTTACAATTTTAGTTCTGTAGTTTCTTTCAATATTTTTGGTCCCAAGATAATGTATAAATTACAGTTTTGGTTCCAAGAGAATGGGGTAAATTTTTAGTTTTGATAGTTTTTTGGTCCCGCAACTTGTCTAGTGTCCAATTTTGATCCCAAAAAAATTAACTTTTTAATTTTGGTCCCATAACTTACTGAATCGTCCAATTTTGGTCCCATTTATATAACATAATTTTTATATTAAATTTACTTGTTATTAATATGATATATTAATTTATTTTAAATTTATTAATTATATATTTCCTCGTTTATATATTTTAATAATACGCATTAATATATTTTGTTTAAGGCAAAGTATTATGTGCATGATACTCACGGTAACTACTACCGTGAATAATAATTTATTAATATCTTATATTGAAACAACTAATAATCAAATACTACTCCAATAATACTCTTAATAAAAATAACTAATACCTTTCACAGTATAATAGTAACACAATTAACACTCATCCTTGTAAAGTGTTAGTATCTGTCTAACTTATTGAATCGTCCAAATTTGGTCCCATTTGGGACCAAAAGTGGACAACTCAATAAGTTATGGAACCAAAATTGAAAAGTTAATTTTTTTGGGACCAAAATTGGACACAAAACAAGTTGCGGGACCAAAAAACTATTTTTCTCCTGAAAATTAATAGATATGACAAAAACTGCAAAAAAATGACCACTTTTTCACATAAGCACCAAAAGTGTTTTGCAACCAACAATTTTATCCTGCAAAACTATTCTTTTGGGACCAACGATGTAATTTTTCCTATAATAAACTATACTACAAAAATTTTAAAAACCAACAAAAATGCCAAAATATACCCGCAGAACATACATTATCCTGGGCTTTAATTAGGAATAAACTGGGTTCAATCAAGGATTCAAAAAATGATTGAGACGTATGAACAGAGGGTGGCCTTAGTTCGAAAATGAAAAAAAAAAAAAAAAAAAAACTCTGAGGCGTGTGCCTCTACTGAAGATTTTGAGGTGTGCACCTAACCTATTCGAGGTGGTCAAGGCGATTTGTTCGAACCAAAACGTACTGAGACGGTAGCCACAACTGTGAACGTAATTAGGGATGAACTTTTATAATTGAATGGCTTATTTTTTAACGGATTATATTTACAGAAAATTGAATGGCTTTTTCAAATTGACGGCTTATTTGTTATGGACTTTAAAAATTAAGCCCTAATTTTGATAAATAAAAAGTAACAATACCTAAAACCTCTCTTCACGCTGTCTCTCTTCCTTATCCTTGACGCGCCGCATGCTAATCTCCGATAGTCTCGTCGGTGAGCAATTCTTCTCTAGTGTTGAGTCAATTGGTTTTTTTTTCTGTCAGTTTTCTATTTCATTTATCTTTTCTTCTTTCGTAATCTTTATACTGATGTATATACAGATTGGTGTTGCCATAAACCCTAAAAACAAAGTACAAAAACTACTTCAAGTCTTCAAGTAATTTACTAATTATCTTATCTTCATTAATTTATAATTTATAAGTTAATACTTAATAGCAACTGCTAATGGCCCAGCAATTCACGATCAAAAGAGGGAATTCCGTAAGGGCCTACCGCCTGCAGCTAATGAGTTCTTATAGCTCTTGTTTGTTCTTTTAGAACTGAGCTACTGGTCCGCTATTCTGCAAAGAATAGAATAAGGACCAGACCTTTGAATAGCTATGAGTTCATGCTCCTGTAATACCTGAAGCAGCTGAAGGAATTGGATAATGAGCACCATATAGCTGCTAATGCTCCGACTTTTCCGAAAGGAAAAGAGTAAGGAGCTACCGATCTCTTGTTAATGCTCCGACTATTCCCGACATTCTAAATATAGAGATACGCTTTATACCAGTATACAGCAAGAACAATGTCAGCCAATTAGCAAAGATCAAGTGAACTAACTCAACTGTACTAGACCAAAGACTGAAGATCTGTGCTTGACTTAGGCATCACCGCTATCGTTAAGCCTTTAGCAACCCACCACCTCACCGATTGGCCAAGCAAATAGAAAAGGAAGTCGCGGGGGTAACACATGAAATACCCGCCACCACGTCAGTTTTCAACGAAGTACGTGATTTCGTGGGTCAAGTCCAAGAAGGGCGGGGAGGGGGGCGCCCCACGGATTTAACTCCTCACGAAAAGGAGGAGGGCAAGAAGGAATGAGCTCGTCTTTAATAAAATAGTAATAGTATAGGGAGAACAAGAAGCAACCTTTATCGAAGCTCAAAAGCAAAGAGTCATAAAAGATAAGGAATTTTTTATTTGTATAGGAAGGAAGGTCTCAGGTTGCATGGTACGCAGATATCCAACTAGAAGAGTGGACTTTGAGGGATGGATCAAAGTCACTTTTGTCTAGCGATCGGATTGGACTATCCGTAACCTATGAGACTACCTGACCGGCATGGATCTGTCTACTATCTTGAGAGAATTGGGGTGCATAGACTACATGCGTCATTTCTTTGAAGCTGTCCTCGGAAGGGCTTATTACTCATTCTTAGCAATTCATGTAACCGGAAAGGAAGAGCCTCCTGATAGCTAATATAGGCTGGATAGACCCATGCTAACTATCTGGTACATTCAATTGATCGATATGAGGGGAAATCCACTTATTCACTCTAGTAGGTACATGACTAGGGAGTTTCATAATTCAATGTCCTCCTTCAAAGCATTCCCCAATACCTGAAATGAAGTTAAGGAGGCATTACAACAAGCAGTTCAAAGAAATCACTAAATTTGTCAATTTGGAGAACGGACCAAACAAATAGGGGTGATATATGCATAGTTATTCCAGGTCCACGCATGTTGGAGATAGTTGTTATAAAATTGATAGAACCTAAAATGGATGAAACACCAGATAGATGAAGACTAGAAATTGCTAAATCAACTGCTCCTCCAGAATGGCTGGTAATACCACTTAAGGGCGGATAGACCGTCCACCCAGTTCCGCTACCCCCTTCTACTAAGGTTGAGCTTAATAGGAGCAAGAGTCGTCGAGTATAGTTATACGCTGGCTAGGGGAAAACCCCATCTAAAGATATATTCGCGCCCTACGTCTACACATAGGAAACAGGTAGGCCGACGTCTGCCGCCCACCTCGGTGGTCATAGGTTCAGCGAATCCGTCAGACCACCCTCGTGAATCCGAAGCTTCTTAGGGCAATCATTTCCTTCTTGTTGCATGTCGTTTGATACCAGATCTTTTCGCATATAATCGCAACATCTGTACCTACATCCTTTAGGTACATCTTCTAAGAGGCGCGGCATGGGGTTCAATGGTCACTTACGGCATTTAATCAACTGAATAGAAAGCTGCATACGTCCTAAAGGTTAACGTAGTGAACTTAGGCAAGTGAGCGAGTGCTAAAGCAGTGTTCTTATTCGAAGCGTGGCTCCGTGCGTACGTTGCTTCCGCCTCCACTTTGTTTCCGCGTAAAATCTGTTGATAGTGCCTTCTTTAACGACAGTGCCACCACCGCCGCTAGATCGAAGTCCCGATTTATGCAAGAGATCTGTGGCGGCACCGATCGACGGAGTCCCTATTTGCAGTAATTTCGGTTCCTAAAAGTGACACGCGACTCAGGATTTTCTCCGGCACTGCTAATCCTTCTCTATCTCAGGTGTCACTTTAGTTTAATTTTTGTGCAGTAATTTAATTTTTCGTGTCTATACAAATGGTGGTTGTTCGAATATTCTGTGGCCTTTCCTAAGTTGGGTGGCCTTTCTCCAAATCCTTATTATTGCATCTGCTTTTTTTTGGAGCAGCATAGCTGTTTTTCTTTTCTTTTTTCCTTTTTTCATTGTAGCTCGAGATCATTATTTTGTTCATAATTCCTTGACATATATTGAAGGAATTTGTTGACATATATTGACATATATTTTTTCCTTTTTTCATTGTAGCTCGAGTTTGTTGAGATCATTGATTCGTTTGCTCAAATGTGAGTTTATTTTGGGAATTTCTTTTCCATGTGCTAGATTGAGGAAAAACTCTTCGATTGATCTGCTTCGGAAGTTTAATCTTCAGTATGCTATGCTGTGAGAAATGAGAGCTAGGATTATTGGAACATGGGGTGTGTTTTTGGGAAACAAAATTCATCTTCTGGGCCATCTAGTGCTGATGTAGCTGGAAAGGGGAGAAATAAAGGACACTTTTCCTGCTTTGTTTTGGTCACAAATAAGTCAGCTGGGGTTATGTAATGTGCAAAATATATCTGCTTTTAGATCTTGGGTTCCAGGGAAATAGTGCTAAAGAAAGTAAATTCCTTCATTTGGTTCGAGACCAAATGAAAGAAATGTTTGTGCATATACGAGATGTACTCGTGATTCATACATTTATTTCAGATGCTCAACCTCATTCGCATAGACCTTTTTACGTAAGTTGTTGTTCTCCTTTTCCTGAGTGAGAAATTCTACATTGAGACATGCTGCAATTCTATTATACATTAAAGTGACGGTAATTAATTACACATTTCAGCAACAAATTAGTGAATTATGCAACAAATTTTTTCCATTATGCAACATATCTTTTTTGCAGATATTCAAATATTTCTGCAACAAATTTTTTGCATTATGCAACATTTCTTTTTTGCTGATATTCAAATATTTCTCGCCGTTATTCAAAGTTGGGTGTTTGCATATTGAAAAATAGGAGCATGAATATTCAAGAAAAAGTGTGTTCTTTTTTGTATCAGTGTAATTTTAGATTTTATAAATATAATTCTATATTTAAATGTAATTTTTAGATTTTTATATAAGAAAAAATATTTATTGTTAATAATTTTGTGCATTTTATTTTTGTTTGTGTAAATTCAAAAAGAAAAAAAAGAAATGAAAAATTGGCTGGGGATAACAAACCTGAAATTCAAAAATAAAAAAAGAAAAGAAAAATGAAAAAGAATTAAAAAAGTGGCTGCAGCCAACAGGATCCCAAATTTGAAATTTGAAAATACAAAAAAAAAAGAAAAAGAAAATAAAAAGCGGTTGCAGGATTTGAAAACTGAAATAAAAAAATAGAAAAAGAAAAGGTGGAGGGTCCCACAAAAGTGTGCCTTTGTGTAATGGTTTTGGTTGGGGGTCCCACAAAGTATGGTTATTTGTAACAAAGGGAAATTGAGGTGGTGTTTTGCAATTAGGCTCCAAGAAATGGGCCTCCATGTAACTCTCCCAATCATTATTTGATTTGTTGATACATTTTGCTTAACGTAGATAACATGCAATTTTATATTTGATATCATCTTTTAAATTTAGCAAAAATAAAGACGAAAATGCCCCTCTGATCTGAATGACGCCTTGTGTGGTTCACTTATTAAAGTCCACCAATATATAAAGAAGAGTAACTCTCTTGTACACCTGGTGTATGGTACACTCACTCAACATTTGACACAGTTTACATTGAAAAGTTTGTTCCAATTACACTGAAAAGTATGGTTGGGTTATACTGAAAATCAATTTTCAATGTAAACTTTTCAGTGTAATCCAACCACACTTTTCAGTGTAATTTGAACAAACTTTTCAGTGTAAATCGTGTCAACTGTTGAGTGAGTGCACGACGCACTTGGTGCATATGAGAGTTTGCCTATAAAGAAAGTAAAATAGATTGATGCAGATAAGAAAAATCCATCTATACAAATCAGTATCCCATGAGAAAAATAAATTCCATTTAAATTAGGAAAGATGCAATACTAATATCTACCCTAAAATGTTAAAAATACAAGAAACAAAATCTCCATTCGCGAAGCTTCCTTTGGTATAGTCATCTTTTTTCTTAAATTTTCCTCGCCCGACAATATTTTAAATATTTTTGTTGTCTTTTTTCTCAAATTTTCTTCACCCGACAATATTTTCAATATTTTTGTTGTTATATATATCATCTCAAACTTGAAGAAAGTAACTCATTCTTTTTCCACTTTATTATTTCATGATCTATTTGCAAGTATAATTTTTAAGTACTTATGCACCACGTGCAATGTACGTGGTAACAAACTAGTA
The DNA here is from genome assembly GCA_947034835.1 of Ballota nigra. NCBI lineage: Eukaryota > Viridiplantae > Streptophyta > Magnoliopsida > Lamiales > Lamiaceae > Ballota > Ballota nigra. Next base: position 63,625,476 of record OX344729.1, read on the forward strand.
ACAATAAAAATTTATTTCTATTCCCCAAATTTGCCCAAAAATTTATGAGTATGCATAGTATAGGGTTAAATTTATTTATCCATGAATTATTGAAAGGTGTTAGTTAGTTTCAATGAAGAACATTAATTAGATTAATTAGGTGTATTCACTGAAAATTTTAGTTTGTTTTCACTGAACAAGTATTACTCTTCAGTGAAAACAACTAATATACTCTTTAATGAAAACAACTAATACCTTTTAATGGTTAATATATGAACCATTTACACTCTATGTTTTGTCAAAAATTTTAGGGCAATTGTTTTTTTACCTTACTTGAGGCAAAAAACTTTTCTTTATAAAAAAAAAAAATAGGACGAAAAACAATTAAAATATTTTAGTGAAACAACTCATGTCTTGAAATGATTCATGTATCTGATATGTGTTAGTAATGTATCTCATATCAGTAATACCCCAAGAAGGCATTTGTAATACCACAATTGTAAAAAAAAAAAAAAAAATACACGGTTCATTGTGTTTCTGTGTATTTTGAAAAAAGAAGAAAATAAATTCAAAATTGAGCTTAAAATCTAAGTGCATGATTATAAAAATGGGGGAATAATACCCTATCATAATCATAAACTTATTTAGGAAATTATGTAAATTTAAGAAAAATAATTTCCACTTAAAATTCAATCCTAAAATGCATAATTTAGAGAGTAAAAAATGAACAAATTGTTATATGAAATATTTAACGGATATAGAATCCGTAATATAATTCATATTTAAAAAATTCACGGATCTTGACCGGGCGAGGTCGGATTTGTTACATTCTCCCAAAAATCTCATGCAAGTTAAATTTCAGGATTTCCGCTCCCAATTTGTGTTATTATATGGGCAAATGCAGGAAAAATTGCATTTTTTGTCCCAAAAGATTGATTTGATTTCAAAATGGTCCCATTTTAAGCAATTTTGGTCTAATAGTAATTTTTCATTCAAAGTTGACAGAAATGAGAGTATGTGTGCGTCACGCACCATAAAAATTTTATGTTTTAAATTAAAACAACTTCCAAATTAAATACTCTGAAAATCTAAATCATTTTGAAAACATTAAATTATTACACACTACACCAACACTACAAGAAAATATAAAATTGTCTACGAATTGCCTACAAAAATTTCTAATTGTTTAAGCATCTCCCTTCCCCATCTACAAAATAATTTGTCTATAGAAATTCAGTAGGCAAGTTGTCGTGGAGGTAAATTTTTATAGGCAAGTGACATGTAGGTAATTATACTTAGGAATTTCATTGCGTAGATAAATTAATTCCGTAGGCAAATTATTTATAGGTTGAGAAATGTAGATGTTTTCGTAATTAGAAAACTTTGTAGGTAAATCGTAGACAATTCTTACCACAAAGTTTTTTGTTAAAAAATTTTGGGAGAAAAGCAAAATTGCCCAAAATTTAAGGAGGCACTTGATTATTGCCCTACTTTTTAAAAAAGATGTTTTTTGCCCAAAAAAATATTGGCAAAATGGTTGGCAAAGGATTGGCACTCATGCCAACCTGTGTGCCAACCATTCGCCAACCTTTTGCCAACATTTTTTGGGCAAAAAACATCTTTTGTAAAAAAGGGGGCAAAAATCAAATGCCCCCTTAAATTTTGGGCACTTTTGTGTATTTTCACAAAAAATTTTGTAGATAATTCTAATTCCGTAGACGATTTTTATTTTCTTATAGTGCAATGACCACCCCACGCCTGGCCACCGGCGCCACCAACCCCCACCCCACGCAACAAAATGTAGTTAAAGATTTTAAATTTTGTTTGATTTTTTTTGTTCTAATTTTTAGATTTTAGATAATTATTATATGATTAGGTTTTCTTTACATATGTTTTTATTATTTGAATTGATTTATTTTTTAAGTTACATAAAAATTATATATACATTTCTTCAAACTGTACGTATACAAATTTTTATCTTTAACAATTTATTCTTTTATTTTTTAATTTATTCATGTTCAATATATATATTACAATTTATAAATTTATTTGATTGTATGTTTAATTAATATTTAATATTATTTACAAAAGTCAACTTTGGTCAACTAACATTTTCCATCCAAAAACTAAATGGTTAATTGCATATATGTTTAAACGAATTTAACGAATTTAAATCTGATACATGTTTTTGTGTCTCCGCCCGTTTCTGGCGGGTAGCTGATGACGTGTCTCACCGGAGCGCCACGCTGTTTGCCACATTGGAATACACGTATTTAACAACCTTTTTTTAATTACATATAAATACACCACCTTTTTTCCAACTTTCAATTTAATTCTGAACTTAACGATTAAATTATAAAACCTAACCTTTTAATGAATTTAACCCCGATACATATTTTTGTGTCTCAACCCCTCTCCGATCGATAGCTGGTGAGGTGTCTCGTCGGACCGCCACGCTAGACTACACGTATTTAACAACTATTTTTTCTTTTATTTTTTATTTCCACATAAAATATCATATCATATAATATATGTGTATGTATATATTGTTGGGAAAAATAAGGGTGCCCGGAATCTATTCGGGATGAAATTTAAATACGAATTTAAATACAATTATTACTAGCATGAATTAATCCTAATTAATTCAAATAATAATTCCAACAACAAATTTAACATCATGTATGTTGAATTAATTCACATAAAATCTAGGCGGAATAAACAAGAATTTATGTGACTTACGTACCTCTTGTAGACTTGGCCTTTGAATAAACGGGACAATCACGATCTCGCTTTATCAACCCAAAAACCTTCTCAAGTATTTCCCTTTCGCCTTACTTGATCACCGGTGGGAGATACTTTCAAGTAATTTTAATAACTAAGGAAAAAGAAAAATATATATGCTCTTGATTTTTCCAACACATGGAATTATGTACTTGGGGATGAAATAATCATCCCCTATTTATAATAGCGAGGGGGACGAAAATTGCATATTTTATGGGCAAGAGAAAATCTTTTTTTAGTCTCTAAGAAATCTTGAATATATCTTATATATTCTTTTCTCCATAATAAAATATTCCACAAAAATCTCACTCTCCTATTTAACTTATTATTTTCGAAAATCATTAGGGAAGAATCCAAGATTTGGATCTTCTTGAATATATGAGATAATCTTGCATTCCAAGAATACTTATCTTCCATAATATCTTTCCAAGAAAATCAACAAAATCTTTTCTCTCCTAAATATCAAATTTTTGAAAATTAAGAAGAAAAATCAGCATTATATTTTCTTTTTATTTTAATCACCTTATCATTATTGGGCTACTTAATGGGCTATTTGAGGGGCCTTTCAGGAGAATTAAGATTGAACCTCCTAATGGACTTCTGAATTTCAATATTGAGCCCCAATATAATTCAATCCATTAATATTAATTATTACCACTAATAAATTAATAATGCACTATCCATCTTAATCCATATTACGATAATATGGGCTCCCGGTTATTATTTCCCGCGTTTAAGATTATCAAGTCCATTAATTAATTAAGCTTCTGAATAGCTCTAAATTAATTAATATATTTCACCTTGGAGTAAAAACAGCTCAACATTATTATCCGTACCGAAGAAACTAATTCTTCACTTGCAAGATTTGGTACGATAAAACTTCTGAGCCCACCAAGGGGACTAATCACACGAGCCGTACTCGCACGCATTTCTCCGTATTAAATCTTAGCAACCATCGTATGATTAATATTACTGCCCAAAGCACAAGGTTCGATGTCACAATGATTTTCACCCAACATGAATCAAAGCAGTAACCATTAAGCACACACGGTCCTATTTAAGTGACGGAGATTAAGAAATCAACAACCACTGAGGTCTAATTCTTCACATTTCAGAACAGAAGAATTTATCCTCGTTGTAGGTCCTCTTCAACACATACTAAATGTGATAGTGCAATCTCTTAGTCAAGACAAACCAATCTGAGACTTACACATCGACCTTTCACGGCGGATTGTTCAATTCCACCTAGGTCCTGAAAATGTACGTTTAGTTACAAGGAAACTGTTAATGTTATCTTCCGTGATCGGGTATAACCACATTAACTACAATGTAACTAGTACTATTATGAATTGTTTGCAATAAATATTCAACATTCAATCATATCTAAAGCAAATGCGATAAAAGAATTATTCTCATAAGCAAGTGTTTGATACACGAGTTATACAAAGTAAAAGCATACTTTCACGTATAACTCCAACAATCTCTCACTTATACTTAAAGTCTACTTTTTAGTATACATCATACATGTCTTAGTGTAGTAGCTCTACGTGACATCTCATGTCAACCTACACTAACCTAATAATTCCTCCCACTAATACTTAAAACAGATTGGCAATAGTCTTGACTCCCATTCCATCCACATGTCTCTCGAATGTACTCTGAGGCAGACCCTTTGTGAATGGATGTACTAGGTTGTCCTCCGACATTTATCTTTGCCACCTCTTTATCTCCTCTCTTAACGATTTCTCGTATAAGATGGTGTTTTCTTTCAATGTGTTTGCTGGCCTTGTGGGCTCTCGGTTCCCTTGAATTTGCAATTGCTCCGACATTATCACAATGGACAGTGAATATGATGGGCAAATTCGGAACAACGTCCAAGTCCACTAAGAAGTACTTGAGCCAAACCGCTTCTTTCACTGCTTCACAAGCAGTTACTTATTTGGCTTTCATGGTCGAATCAGCGATGTATTTCTGCAATTCGCTTCTCCATGTCATGGCTCCTTCTCCCATGCAAAACACACTACCCGAGGTAGATATTCTGGATTCTATATATGATTGGAAATTTGAGTCCGTGTATCCAACGGGAATTAGACTGTCTGACTGTTAAATCAACATTCCATACCAAGTTCTTTTCAGAAACTAAAGAACGCATTTAATTGCAATCTAATGTGCTTTCCCGGGGTTACTTTGATATCTTGCCAACATGCTCACGACAAAGCAGATATTCGGTCTCGTACACAACGTTGCATACATAAGACTTCCTACGTCCGAAATGTACGGAACGTCTTTCATGTCATATATCTTCACTTGCGTCTTAGGGCATATTTATTTGGATAGATGGATTCTGTGCCTAAAAGGTACAAAACCTTTCTAGGAATCTTGCACACTGAAATGCTTCAAAACAGTGGCTTCGTATGAAACTTGCGATAAGCCCAACATCCTCCTCTTGCGATCTCGAGTGATCTTGATCCCAAGGATGTGAGTGGCTTTCCCTAAGTCCTTCATATCAAACTGATTTGACAGCCATACCCTTACGTCTGACAATACCTTTACATTGTTTCTAATGAGCAGAATATCTTCTACGGATAATACTAAGAATACCACCGCAGTTCCGTCACACCTTTTATACACACAACTTTCGAACTTATTTTGATCACAAACCCATAAGACTTAATAACTTGATCAAAACACTGGTTCCAAGTACACGATGCTTGCTTAAGTCCATAAATGGATCTCTTAAGCTTCATTACGAGGTGCTCTTGGCCTTTTACAATGAAACCATTGGGCTGTTGCATATAGATATCTATCCCGTCAAGACTTCCGTTAAGGAAAGCCGTCTTGACATCCATTTGCCAGATCTCGTAATCTAGGTGCGCAGCGATCGATAAGAGAATACAGATGGACTTAAGCATAGCTACAGGCGAAAAAGGTCTCCTCATAATCGATCCCTTCTTTTATAGTAACCCTTTGGCCACTAGCCTTGCTTTGAAGGTCTCAACCCTTTCGTCCGGTCCTCTTTTCCTCTTGTACACCCACTTGCATCCAATGGGTTCTACTCCATTGGGTGGTTCGACCAACTCCCACACTTGATTATGATCCATCGAACCCATCTCAGTTTCTGTTGCCGTTTGCCATGACTCCGCGTCTTTGTCTTGGATTGCCTCGTCGTATGTCCATGGGTCTGATTCATCGCTGGGAATCAAATTCGAAGATTCTCCTATCCCCATGAATCTCTCGAGTTTCCAAGCAATCCTCCCACTGCGATGGGGTTCCGGTTGTGAAGGTGTGACGTGTGGTACATCATCTTGTATACTTGGTATAGGAGTTTGCCCTTTTAACTCGTCTAAGGTAATCTCACTTCTGGGCTTTCTTTTGTTCATATAGTCTTCCTCCAAGAATTTAAAGTGCGAACTAATCACGGTCTTTTGATCCTTGAGACTATAGAACATACACCCTTTCGTTCCCGCAGGGTATCCTATAAACAGCCTTAATTCCAAACGTGGATCCAACTTACCGGTTTCCTTGTCTAGCACGTATGCCGGAAAACCCCAAATCCACAAGTGTCATAGACTGGGCTTACGCCCGATCCACAATTCCATTAGGGTTTTAGGAACCGATTTGGTTGGCACCAAGTTTAGAAAGTAAGCCGCCGTTTCCAAGGCATTACCCAAAACGATCTGGGTAAATCCGAATAACTCATCATGGATCTGACTATTTCTAAAAGAGTCTGCTTCTTTCGTTCCGCCATACCTTTCTATTGAGGGATTCCAGGTGCGGTCAACAGGGATACAATCCCTTCGTCCGATAGGTAGTTCAAAAATTAATTGCTAAGGTATTCGCCTCCACGATCAAATCGTAGAAACTTGATACTTCTTTCCCTATGCATCATAGGGTAGATGTATCCATAGCTCGAGTAATGACAAATTACTCATACCCCTTCTTGCTATGATCCTTATTGAACCACACATATCGGTATGAACGAGTTCTAACACTTTGGTGGCTATATTCCCCTTGGGCTCCAAATGCCTTCTAGGTCATTTTACCCTCTAAACAGGATTCACAAGTTGGAAATGACTCAACTTGAAGTGACTCCAAGGATTCATTTTTCACCAACCTTTGTATCCGCATTAGATTAATATGACCTAATCTAAGATGCCATAGAAGTGTTTCGTTCATGTCCGAAGAATGCTTCTTTTTATTACTCAAAATAATCGATGTGTTATTAGATTCAATTTTATAAGTGGTGTGCCCAAATAATGGTATAAAGATCATCCATTGAAGTTTCGGAACAGATATACTCATCGTTTCAAGAAATAATAACATCTTTATTAAAAGAAACTGAGTATCTATTCAAAATAGTTTAGAAACTGAAGGTTGAGTTCTTTCTAAACTAGGAACATGAAGAACGCCTTTCAAGACCATAACTCTATCTTCAAAAGACAGGCGCACTTCTCCCACTGCTTCAGCTGCAACTCTCGTAGCATTGCCCGATGTGATGGGGATCTCACTTCCGTTAAGTCGTCGGGTTAGCTTGAACCCATGAAACAAATGTGATCAGTAGCTCTCGTATCCACTATCCACAAATAGACAGCATACGCCACTTCACAAGTTTCGACGACTAGGGTGTGTGAATTACCTAACTTTCCTAGCCTCTTAGGCTTGGAACAGACAGTCCTCCATTGTCCTCTCTCACCGCAACTAAAACACTTCCCCTTCGATGCTAGCCTTTGCATTTGTCTTTCGCAATAATTGGATTTGCTTGGATCCGGCCTTTGGTTCTCTTCCTCTTTTTCCCTCCCTTGGGACCATAAGAGGTAGACGGACCATTAACCACCATAGCACTAGACTTGTGCTCCATTATCACCTCCACCGAAACTAAAGTTTGCAAGAGCTCGGACAAACGATTTGTCTGTTCATTCATCTGACAGTTCATATGAAACTGCTCAAAGCTTCTCGATAGAGAATGGTATATGAAATCAACCTGAGAAGGCACATCAAAATCCGCACCAAATACTTCCAACTTGTTAAGGTATGCCATTATCTCGAGAACGTGCTCCCTCACGGGCGTTCCTTCCACCATTTCCAACTTGACCGAGTCATGTTTAGTGAACTGATTAGTCATGGGATTCTGATGTGAAAACATCTCTTCAAGGCTTTCCAAGATTTCAACAGCGGATACAATGTCTTCATAAACGCGCCTCAAATCCTCAGACAGAGATGTCAAGATGATGCACTTCATGTGTTCATTGTCACGCTGTCAATTATAAACTGTCGTTTCCCATTGCTTGACTTATCATTAGGCTTGCCGGGTTTATTAACGTGAATAACCCAATTGTATTTTCGTGCAGTAAGGACAAATTTAAAATTACATTTCCAATCGATATAATTCTCTCCAATAAGTTTATTAACTTTAAGCATATTAAACAGTGGATTAAAAGGTTGCGACATAATGAAATGAGAATAAAACATACATTCATATCAATATCTAGAAAAATACGAAATTATCACATAATTCGATCACATAAATTATATTGAAACCTTAAAACAATATAATCATGCATCAGCCAACATCTCAAAACAATTTAAATGCGCCACGAGGGGTGTTCTATACATTTAAACACATTCAAGCGGATCACAAACTTAAAAGTTACAAATCCTTAATTCAAAATTAATAGTTGACTCCCACTTTGACCATATAAAAATTGACAGGGACTCCGAGGGGAGTAAGTTAATATCAATTTCTTATGCCTAATTAATAACCATAATTAAATACAGGATTATTATTTCGCTTTGAGCAAGCCACTCGTGGTGAGGGTCAATACCGCCACTAGTAATAATCCACAATCATCCTTTCGGAATTTATTCATGTGAAATTCGTCTTTTTGGCCGATCCGAGGGGGAAATGTATTCCAAAAAGACTTCACAAATAAATAAATTATGGAGGCCAAATTAATCCAATTTTAATATCCGGAATAAAATTGCGATTAAAGAAACATACTTAGTAATTTTCGAAAGTAAGGTTTTTCTTGGACAATAAAATTCATGCAAACACATATTATTAATTAATAATAAGTGCACAAAATAAAACATCCAACAAAACAAAATTAAACACATTGGAGCACTCAAATCCAATTATCACGGTTTAATTTCTTCACGTCTTGATGCGAAAAAATCGTCATTGTTGCTTTCCATCGTTCGTCTCGACACGCTCCCACTCGAACAGCAACACTTCATTAAAAATAGCATGGTTTGGGGTTCGGGACAACGTTTAAAATCATACAAAAAAAACGCAGAACTAAAATTAATTTTAAAAAAATTCCATGGCCCGAGATACGGCGCGCGTCGGCCCACGGAGCGGGCCCGCGTGCCACCCGGCATGGCGCCGAGCAGCTGGCCGCCGGGCGTCGCCTACGTGCGCGCGCGCCCGTGCCATGCCGCGCCCCGTCGGGCACCCGGGTCGTGCGCCTCGCGCACCCCGCGCACCGGGTTTCACCGTTCGTTCTCGTTTCTCACCCCATGCATGATTTTACGTCCATGGATGCACCGCGCATGCATGCGTCATCCAGGTATGCCGTCTTTAATTCTTCGTTCTTCGTCTCGATCCGGTTACAATTTATTTTTCAAAAAAAATAAATATTAGATCTAGACTAGTCTATTACAATGATCGAATCAAAATAAATACAACTAATCTACTCGTGGATTTTCTCACGAGAAAAACGAATTCGAACGAATCGAATTCAAAATAATTAATTCACACGCATGAAAAATTAACAACATTAAAACCATGACTATTGGATACCTGCAAAAAAAGATCTAGCAATTCAACTATCCAATTTCAATTTAATCTTTAACAATTTAAATTCCAATTTAAAGACCAGAGCCCGAAACCGTGGCTCTGATACTAGTTGTTGGGAAAAATAAGGGTGCCCGGAATCTATTCGAGATGAAATTTAAATACGAATTTAAATACAATTATTACTAGCATGAATTAATCCTAATTAATTCAAATAATAATTCCAACAACAAATTTAACATCATGCATGTTGAATTAATTCACATAAAATCTAGGCGGAATAAACAAGAATTTATGTGACTTACGTACCTCTTGTAGACTTGGCCTTTGAATAAACGGGACAATCACGATCTCGCTTTATCAACCCAAAAACCTTCTCAAGTATTTCCCTTTCGCCTTACTTGATCACCGGTGGGAGATACTTTCAAGTAATTTTAATAACTAAGGAAAAAGAAAAATATATATGCTCTTGATATTTCCAACACATGGAATTATGTACTTGGGGATGAAATAATCATCCCCTATTTATAATAGTGAGGGGGACGAAAATTGCATATTTTATGGGCAAGAGAAAATCTTTTCTTAGTCTCTAAGAAATCTTGAATATATCTCATATATTCTTTTCTCCATAATAAAATATTCCACAAAAATCTCACTCTCCTATTTAACTTATTATTTTCGAAAATCATTAGGGAAGAATCCAAGATTTGGATCTTCTTGAATATATGAGATAATCTTGCATTCCAAGAATACTTATCTTCCATAATATCTTTCCAAGAAAATCAACAAAATCTTTTCTCTCCTAAATATCAAATTTTCGAAAATTAAGAAGAAAAATCAGCATTATATTTTCTTTTTATTTTAATAGCCTTATCATTATTGAGCTACTTAATGGGCTACTTGAGGGACCTTTAAGGAGAATTAAGATTGGACCTCTTAATGGACTTCTGAATTTCAATATTGAGCCCCAATATAATTCAATCCATTAATATTAATTATTACCACTAATAAATTAATATTGAACTATCCATCTTAATCCATATTACGATAATATGGGCTCCCGGTTATTATTTCCCGCGTTTAAGATTATCAAGTCCATTAATTAATTAAGCTTCTGAATAGCTCTAAATTAATTAATATATTTCACCTTGGAGTAAAGATAGCTCAACATTATTATCCGTACCGAAGAAACTAGTTCTTCACTTGCAAGATTTGGTACGATAAAACTTCTGAGCCCACCAAGGGGACTAATCACACAAGCCGTACTCGCACGCGTTTCTCCGTATTAAATCTTAGCAACCATCGTAAGATTAGTATTACTGCCCAAAGCACAAAGTTCGAAGTCACAATGATTCTCACCCAACATGAATCAAAGCAGTAACCATTAAGCACACACAGTCCTATTTAAGTGACGGAAATTAAGAAATCAACAACCACTGAGTTCTAATTCTTTACATTTCAGAACAGAAGAATTTATCCTTGTTGTAGGTCCTCTTCAACACATACTAAATGTGCTAGTGCAATCTCTTAGTCAAGACAGACCAATCTGAGACTTACACATCGACCTTTCACGGCGGATTGTTCAATTCCACCTAGGTCGTGAAAATGTACGTTTAGTTACAAGGAAACTGTTAATGTTATCTTCCGTGATCGGGTATCACCACATTAACTACAATGTAACTAGTACTATTATGAATTGTTTGCATTAAATATTCAACATTCAATCATATCTAAAGCAAATGCGATAAAAAATTATTCTCATAAACAAGTGTTTGATACACGAGTTATACAAAGTAAAAGCATACTTTCACGTATAACTCCAACATATATACACAACCCTAAACCCTAAACTCCTAAAAAAATTTAATTTCCACAACCTTTTTTCTTTTCATTTCGTCTTCATAGGGCTTTGAATATTTTCATGTGGGTTATAAGATGTTGACCGACTACTACTTCCTCCAGATTTCGACGACATTTTCAACGGAGATGGAGATTGAACTTGAGTTTTCATCTTCCCACTCATCTATGGAATGATTGTGGAAGTCGCAGGTTGGGGATTTTTTAGATTTAGGATTCTTCGTCAAATTGAGATTCTGAAATTGGGGGTATTTCATTTACTTATTGTGTGTATATATAGACATATATATATATATATATATTGTATGATATTATATTTTATGTGGAAATAAAAAAGAAAAGAAAAAATAGTTGTTAAATACGTGTAGTCTAGCGTGACGATCCGGCAAGTCACGTCACCAGCTATCGGTCGGAGAGGGGTGGAGACACAAAAATATGTATCGAGTTTAAATTCATTAAATGGTTGAGTTTTAATAATTTAATCATGAAGTTCAGGATTAAATTGAAAGTTGGAAAAGAGGCGGTGTATTTATATGCAATTAAAAAAAGATTGTTAAATACGTATATTCCAACGTGGCAAGCAACGTGGCGCTCCGGCGAGACACGTCATCAGCTACTGGTCAGAAATGGGAGAAGACACAAAAACATGTATCGGATTTAAATTCGTTAAAATATTGAGTTTTTATAATTTAATCGTGAAGTTCAGGATTAAATTGAAAGTTGGAAAAAAGGTGGTGTAATTATATGCAATTAACCAAAACTAAATGATGTGACCAAATTTGCTAAAAAATGGACCAATTTTCTACATGGGTACCAAAAGTATTTTGGACCAATTCTCTTGGGACCAAAAGTGCAATTAACCCGACAAAATATATGTTTCTAGTAGATTAAATGTTGTTTTTTCACTAATATTTGTGTGTTTTTACAGAAATAAATATGTTTTCATAAAATATATGAGCAAAATGTGTGTTACTATCTATTCAAATATTGTTTTCACAAATATTTTGTTTTTTAAAAAATAATTATTTTTCCATATAGTAACACATGTAAGGTATTGAAAAATATATTACTATAATAACATAACTGTCTTACTCAATGGATAAAAATGTGTTTGCACAAATACATAAAATTACCCCCTCTCCCCCAGGTTGTGTTACCATAAAGACAATCATATGTTACTCTAAAAGCAAATGCGTGTTACTGTTGGAGCAAATATGTTTTAATGTTAGAGGAAATGCGTGTTACTGGTGGAGGAAATGTGTGTTGATGTTAGAGTAATTATGTTTTATTGCAAATGTGTGTTAATTTTAGATTAAATGTGTGTTACTACAAATATGTGTTACTATTGAAGCAAATGTGTGTTAATGTTAGAGTAATTTTGTGTTACTGCAAATATGTGTTAATGTTCAGAGTAAATCTGTATTACTATAAATATACGTTACTATTGGAGCAAATATGTGTTAATGTTAAAGAAAATATGTGTTACTACTGGAGCACAGTGTATTAATGTTAGAGCACATATATGTTATTGTTGGAGCAAATGTGTGTTACTTCAAATGTATGTTAATATTAGAGGAAACATATGTTAATGTTAGAGCAAATGTATGTTATTATTGGAAGAAATGTGTGTTAATGTATGAAACAATAAATCTAGACTTAATACATTAAAAATCACATATTTGTTCTTGTAAAAACGTATATTTGTCTTTATTGTCATTTTAAAGTACAAGAATCTGCCCTTCATTAATATGCATCTGCCCTTATAGTAATACAAACTGGGAGCGAAAATCCAGAAACTTGACTTGCGCGAGATTTAAAAAAAATCATCAAACCCGACCCAACCCGGCCAAAATCCGCGAATTTTTACCTAGAGCGACCAGCAGAGCCGGTCCAATGAATTTTGGGGCCCGGTGCAAAAAAAAAAAACTATTAGTATGCATTAGAAAATAAAAAATAAAAATTGATATTAGGAAGATAATTTTATCATTTAATAAATATGATAATATTTAAAAATTAAAAATTCTCAATCAACTATTAAATATGTATACAAATTCTAGCATACGAATTGAGGTATTACGGGTTCCTTTTTAGGGTATTACTGATCACTTCTTGAGGTATCACTGATTACTTCTTGAGATATTACTGATTTATGTTTGATGTATTTTTTCAAAATTTCAGTGTATATCATACACTCAAGTGCACACTAAAAACTACTCTCTCTCTCCCTCCCTCCCTCCCTCCCCCCCCCCCCCCCCTCTCTCTCTCTCTATATATATATATATATATATACATATACTAGAGGAAAATAAAAATCAATTTAAGAAAATAATAAAGTAAAAATGTAAACGAAATTTATCTTATATATTATTCAAGTAACCTTATTGAAAAAATGATAAAAAAGAGTATTTGTAAATAAAAATGACACAATTCATTTCTTGAACAATAAGAACTCAGAAGAAGAAAATATAAAATAAAACAATGGAGAAAGTAAAAAATAAAATAAAAATGGCACGAGGGGAGGCTCGATCCTGGGTATTGGGAATATACATGACCTTTCATGATACAAATGTGCCAGTTTGGCAAAACAAGTAATATGGCAATAGTGCAACTTTTTCTCATATATATAAATATAGAAAAATAATTTTTTCATGGGGCTCTTGCCTGTGGGGCCCTGTGCAGCTGCACCAGGTGCACTGCCCCAGGGTCGATACTGGTAACCAAACCCATGAACTTTTTCAGTATTTGTCTATTTTAAATATATATCACATGTAAAATATTTTATATGAGAGTGGGAAAACTAATTCACTTAATTTGAAAGTTGTTAATAAGTAGTGTTTTTCTTAGATCAGACACTTTGTCGAGTTGCCTGATATCAGGCACGATTTATAATTGTGCCACGTGTCATCGCACTATATCGCATTGACCTGCTACCTGTTGAGTTAAAATATTATATTTTAATTATATTTTAAATTGTATTTTCTTATTTACTATTACACCCTTTTTTAATTAGAATATTTTTATTATAAATTAAATAAGGATAAATTTGTAAATTAATAATTTTAGATTTATAAATTATTAAATTTAATATAATATTTAAATAAGAAGACAAACTCGATAGTACTCGATAGAAAATTATATCATTAATTCAATAGATAGCAAGTCATCAAATATAAACCATTAGATTTTATTAGATTTTAAATCTGATGGTTTATAGAACATACCTGATATCAGGCAACTCGACATGATGTTTGACCTAAGAAAGCCCCTAATAAGTATTCCTGTAATTCTTGTAAAGAAAATTATGTAATTTTAATTTACTTTTACTTTTTTTTATGTGAAATTGCAAGAGTTTTCTTGTTAAAATGTTGCAATTTTTTTTATATAAATTTATCATACAATATTTGGACTACATATAAATTTTATAATAATTACATACAAATTCATGTGTAATGCAAGAGTGCGTTTGTGAAATTATAAATTGCTTTTAAATAATGAAGTTATCATATTTTCCAAAATTAATACATGTACTTACATATGTATTAAATAATAGTAAAATTATAAATTTAATAGAATTTGAAATAAAGATAAAGTATTGAGTGATAATGGTTCAAATATATAGTATTAATTATTTTACTGAAGAGTATTAGTTATTTTCACTGATCTATTGATATATTGCATAAAATACATTTTTATTGTCATATTTCTCCATGATTTAATACTTAAGCGTTTGTTTTAAGTTTTATTATTCTTCTTCGCTCTTCTCTCTCAACACTTTGAGAGAGAAGAGAATAATATGTGTTCTTCTCGTTTTAACCACAGATAATTGAAGATTCGGTTCGACATTAATGGTGAGATCTAACTGATTTACATACTCTTTTATTCTTCATTATTTATGTATCTTCTGTGTTCGATCACATTGTTTAGTGAGTTGTCTAATGTGGCCAGTTATTCAATTCGTTAAAATAATGATTGTCAATTGGAACGTTAAATCTGTAATTGTTTAATTGTTCTGATCTTAGTGGCAAATGGCAGTGAACTATTGCCATGGAGATGCAAAACCTAGTCTAAATGAACCTACATGTGCGTTTGTTGGATAGAATCGGGTCTTTCTAGATTTTAATGCTGGTAAATTAAATCCTAATGGTGGTATCTAGGGTTGTTCATTAGTTAGAGAAGTAATAAGAGATGGTATCCTTATTATCGACAAAGTAAGGAAAGATTAGGTTGTTAGGTGGTACCAACAACTATAACCAATTTAGTGTTGAATGGAAGATGATTTTTGCATCGATGAACGATTGTATGAGAACCAATTCTTATGTTATTTTTGGTTGGGTGTTTTTATATTTTGAATTTCTGCTTAATTTTATTTACTTGTTGTTTATTTAGTTTAATTTAATCACAAATCAAAACCCCCTATCTCAGTGTTTATAGTTGTAATTATGTATTTGTTAAAGAATAAATCTATTTACCAATCCCTGGTATTCATTCCTGCTTACCACTATCGCAATTTAATATCTATTTAAGCAGGTTTTATTATTTGTTGGATTCGACACCCATCATCTATTAGTTGAAGGGTATGGAGAGTATTAGTTGTTTAACTAGATGGTATTAGTTGGTTACTTAAAAATATTGAAAAATGATTCATGTATAAACTAATTTCACTCTATAAATACTCAATAATAAGTTATAAAAATATATTTTAAAATTTTACAAGCAAATTGCAATACACATAAAAAGCGTGAAAAAAATTAAAATTAAATTACACTATATAAGAATATTCAAATAGAGTGGATTAATTTCTCCATTTTTTTTAAGTCTCTTTTGTTTTTGTTTTATTTTTCTTTCATTTTAGCGTTAATTTGAAATTGGATGTCGATTTTTTTTTTCCATTAACATAATTTCCTAAAATAGGTTTATAGGGATATGATAGGTGGTATTCTCTCATTTGTAAATTTTGATGAATGTACATGTGTCATAAATTTAAATAGTGTAATAGAAGATGTAACATCATTGTGTAATAATAGGAGATCTCATCCGGCACTCGAATTAATAAGGATAGTATTTGACCGTGTATATTTAGTTAATATTCTCATTTTTATTTTAGAATAGATCTCCTTTATCCACTCCTTAATTATAGGATGAGATTGTTGTATCTTGGTGTATATATTCTTGTACACATGATTAATAAAATTATCGATGATATTCTACTCATCTTTCGTGGTATCATCCGCTCAGAAAAGATCCTAACCCTACCCTTCCGCTACCTCTTCTCGTTTCTTCTTCCTCGTACCGTAAGTGGGCTGGCTATCCTCCTCTTACCGGCTTTCCTCTTCCACGCGATCTCACGCGGTTCAAAAAAATTTCGGCGATCCCACGCCTGTTATTCACAAAACCCTAGTTATTTTTCTCCCTCTTTCTCTTTCGTTTCACCATGTCCTCCGCTCTCGCAGATCCCCTTCCGATCGCAACCATGTTAAACATGGTGAACATCAAGTTGGAGATGTCCACCTTTCTCATGTGCTGTCGCCAAATCGTCGATATGGCTGAATGTTTTGATGTTATGGGGATTCTCGATGGTACCGTTGAAGCCCCGGCTTCCACCATCACTGCTACGGATGGTACATCCTCTCCGAATCTGGAATACAAGGCCTGGAGACTGACTTGCTCTCTAACCCCTGATGCTGCTTCCAAAATTTACGAGTGTGAAACCTCGTTCTCTGCCTGGACAGCCCTTCACGCGGCTTTTTCGGACTCGTCCGTCTCTCACAGCCACTCTCTCCTAGAGGAACTTCTTTCCTTGCGCAAATGAGACTTATCTGTTGTTGATTATGGGTGCAAGTTCAAATCCATATGCGAGCAGTTAATCGCGATTGGGCGTCCGATTGACGAAGAGGATAAGAGTCATTGGTTTCTCAGAGGCCTTGGTCTTCAATACGCATATGTTGCTGATACTTGACTTGCCCTAGCCTCTGTTCCGAAGTTCCGTGTTCTTCTCCACCAGGCACGCTAGTTTGAGGGCAGACTTCGTACGATGGAGGAAGGCAACTCGTCTTCTGCTGCCTTCACGGCTTCGAAGGGGCAGCATCCTGTTGACGGCCGTACTCCCTACAGGGGTAACTCTCGGTCTCAGAATCAGGGTTCGCATGGTAGGGGACGCTCATCGGGCTTCTCCAACACGACCTAGCACCAGCACTCTTTTAATAGAGGGGGGCAGAATAATTACTCTGGTCGTCGTCCGCCACATTATCAAATTTACCGAGGGGACCACTATGCTGATACATGTCCAAAGTATGTGAATGCTCAATCTGCTATGAATTCCGCACATCTTGCTCAGACCTTCAACTCGTCTTGCAATATTTCGGATCCTTCTCCTGACTAGTACCTGGACTCTGGCACCTCGGCACACATGACCAATCAGACTGGTGTTCTTGACTCATTTGAGCCTTATACGGGTAACGACTCTGTTACAGTTGGTAATGGGTCTGCTTTAAATATTTCACACATTGGTACTTCTAAATTATCTGATGACGTACACTTATTGGATGTTTTAGTTGTTCCTCACATCACAAAAAATATGTTATCCATCAGTAAGCTAACTGCAGATTTTCCTGTAGATGTTGTTTTCTCTGATCGTTTCATTGCGGTTCAGAATTAGGTCACAAAGGCAGTTCTGGCTCAGGGACGGTGTGATAAAGATTGTACTTGCTTGATCGAGGCTTTAAAAATTAAGAGTTTGAAGGCCAGTTTTGATTTATGGCACTTACGCCTAGGGCATGTCCCAACTTCTATTATTACTTTATTGTAAAAATTAGGACATCTTTCTGTTACTTCGTTGTTGCCTAATGATTAGGCGTGAAATTGTTATATTTTGGTGCCCGATTTGCCCATGTTTTGAGTGTTTTTTATGAGTGTTTGGAGTCATTTGAGTATCATTTTTATAAACTGATGAATTTATCTCTTTGATGCTCATAGATGGATATAGGGCGAAAAGAGGAGTTCGTAGGACTTTGAATCGGTCAAAACGGACTCCCGGTTGAGAAGTTATGAAGGTTTTACGAACATGTGTACAGCCAGCGGTCGAGCGCCACCACTCGACCGGAAGAACCACTCGACCACCATAGCTCGAGCGCTAGCGCTCGAGCTGCACCAGCACTCGAGCGTTTTTGCATGTTTTTTGCCAAAAATCGCCCAAATTCATCCCAAAGCCTATATATACCCCTTCCAAGCATATTTTCACAGAAGAATATTTACATTCGTTTTTCGAAGGAGAAAGTTTGGGAAGGAGTTTTGAAGAATTTTATACGTTGTAATCGAGGTTTTAATTTACGAATTCTTAGTTTTACTATTTCTTTTGAACGTATTAGATTAATTCTTTCTATCTTTACTCTTTGAGACGATTAAACCTAGTTTTTCAGATTTATATAGATTTCTTTGGAGACTTTAATTTGTTCTTTCTTTTATGTTCCTTATTTTATTAGTTAATTCAATTATGCATATGTTTATTGTTCTTGTGATTGCTTTGATTATTCAAACCACCATGTTAGGCTAGAACCCTTGCATGCTTGGGGTAGGATGAACTCGTAGAAGTAGGTTGTGGGTACGTAATTAGGGTATTTCGTGACGTTAGGTTTTAATTCTCTTAATTAATGAATTCTTAAAATCAATCTTAACTTTGCCTTTGAATTTCGTACGAACGTGTTAGGGAGAGGACGACCGCATCACTCTTTAACAAGTAGTAGACTTAACTAGAGGGTTTAGAAGAGGTTAATTCATCTGCCGGTTTAGCTATGGAGGACGGCCGCATCACCATTAGTTAAATTAGGGCCTCGTTAATTAAGCACGATTCATTAACTTGTTAGTGGATTAGTGAAGTCGATTTATAGGATAAAGTATTAGGGTTTGAAATCTTGAGCTTTCATCTTACGATCTTTTACTTAGGTTATTTCTTGCACGTCACAATTATTTTGATTATGTACCGGCTCCGTTAGTATACGTAGGGATTCCTATCCTAAGAATCACCATCACATACTTGCACACAAACCTTAGATACTTAGTTTAATTTTCCTTTTGCTTTCGTAGAGTAATTTAGTTTAGATTATTTTCTCTTTTAAAAAATCCAAAAATATTTCACTCATATTAACTACGACACGTAGATCTTCAGGGATCTATTCGCATATTCATCTTCCCTTGGGTTCGATAATACTTGGTCACTATACTTGCCCATACTACAGCGAACCCGTACTCTTGTGGGGAAACTACTAGTAGAAAGCTGGTATTTTCGATTCAAGTCAATGGCGCCGTTGCCGGGGATGGCGTTGTATGTCTTTTGAATAGGACTTGTAAATAGCTTAGTAGTTAGTAGTGAGTGCTTTATTTTCTGTTTTATTTTTATTTTTATTCATTCGGCAGTTGCGTTTTGATCCTTCTGCTAGTGTGTCAGGTATATGAAAACACGCTCACAAGGCAATACGAGCGAAGAGAGAATACCGTTGGACCCTGAGACGATAGCTAGAAGGAACCGAGCTTTCTTGAGGAGAATGAACACTGCCGGAGGAGGGAAAGAACCAATGGACCTCAGTAATGAGTTGGATGATGCAACTAATGAGTTTAATCAGACAGTAGACCGGGTTGACGGCATTGGAGGAAGTGGTAGTCAGAACCAAGATCCGTCAGGGGAAAGCCAAAGCCAAAACCCGGGGACACAGAATCAAAACAGTCCAGCTCATAACATTGTCCAAAATCCTCAGAACTACCCTGCTTACCCACATCCTAATGTACCACATAACAACTTACCTTACCCACCTTACCCATACCCACATTATCCGTATCCACCATACCTGTATCCTCCACCTCCTGTTTACAACCAACCACCAGCTTATCAACCACCACCACCCCAACAAGTACATGTACCAGCTGTTAATCCTCATCACATTCCTCAAAACACAGATCAGAACATGGCTATTCAAGGAAGGTTTGCGGCGCAGCCGCAACGGTACTATGATGGAGTGGCATTGCCTCCTGTAGAGGCAAATAATTTCTCGATTTCCCCGGGAATTCTAAAGCTGCTTACAGAGAACCAGTTCAAGGGGGTGATCGGGAAGGAGAATCCTCATACTCATCTGAGGAGTTTTCTAATGATAGCCTCTACTTTCAATTACAATGACATGTCTGAAGATGCCAAGAGGCTTAGGTTGTTCCCATTCTCATTGACGGGAATAGCTAAAGAGTGGTACGATAATATGCTTCCATGGGGAGGTATTACCACTTGGGCCGAGCTCGAGCGTCTATTCCTCTAGTGATTCTACCCTCCATCCAGAATGATCAAAGCAAGGATTGAGATCTCTTCCTTCCGCCAGAAGCAAGGAGAGGACCTACGTCAAGCGTGGGAGAGATACTCAAACATGTTGATTGAGTGCCCGCGGCACGGGTACAATGAGGGAGATGTCATGGTATTTTTCTATAGTGGTGCCAAGAAGGCTGGGCAAGACCATCTAGACGCCTGTGCTAGTGGATCATTCCTGAATCAAGGAATAGTGAGGTGTAGAGAGATCGTGGACAACATTGTCACGAATGCCGGGGCTTGGAATGTGGATGCAGATTTCTAGAGAGTTCATCAAGTTGAGGAAGGTGAAGGAACGAGAAGGCTGTTGATGGCCATGATGGAAAAGATTAACAACCTTGAGTTGGGGAAAAATATGGTTGGAGGGAATGCAGCAGAGAATGAGCAAGAGGACAAGTCCACAATTTAGCAAGAAGTAGTAAATTATATGGGAGGTCCTTATTACAATAAGAATGGGCATCCACAAGGTGGAATTTTTCAAGGAAGGTCTTCTTATGGCCAACCATTTGTACCTCCAGGTCCACCGCCGCCTCAGAATCAATGGAGGAACACACAAGGGTACCAAGGAGGCCAGCAGCTTCCTCAGAACCAATGGAGAAAGAATGAGAATTTTTCATATGCTAACCCGAAGGCGGGTATTACAGTTCCTGCAGATGTTGATCCAGGTTCGAAACCTCCGGGTGGAGAAGGTGGTGCCTCAACGGAGGAGATGTTGAGAGCTATCCTTCAGAAGGTGGAGGAAGGAAGCAAACGTTTATCATCTTTGGAGTACGATGTGAAAGATCTGCATAAGAAAGTTGATCAGCATGATCAAGACCTCCAGAAGAGAGATGTAGAGCTGAATCGAATTCAGCAAGAGAACAACCGAAGGTTCACTTCTATAGAGTTCCAGATGAGCCAGATTGCAAAGTCATTTAATAGAGAGCCTGGCAAATACCCTTCAATGCCTGAGGGTAATCCTAAAGAGCATTGTAAGGCTATCCAGCTTAGAAATGGGACCAATTATGAAGGTCCTCAGATGCCTGCTGATTCTGAGACGCCCCAAGGAGATGTTGAGATAGAAGGGAAAGAACATAAGAAAGATGGAGATGAGAGTGGGAAGGTAGGAGTTGAGAAGAAGGTTGAGGGTGAAAACACTCAAGCGAGCAAAGAGCTTGAGGAGGAAGGCATTGAGAAGGTTGAGAGAGTTCCTAAGTTGAAGAAGGCAAAGGAAGCAAGGGAGAAAGTGAAAGAGACCGAGAGAGATGAATGGGGGGTACCCAAATCTGTGATACCCGTCCAATATCCACAACGCTTCATGAAAAAGAAGCTTGATGAGAAATTCGCTAAATTCCTTGATGCGTTTAAACAATTGCATATTAACATTCCTTTTTATGATGCTTTGGAACAGATGCCCAACTATGCAAAGTTTCTGAAGGACTTGATCGCGAAAAGACGCCTAGTGGATGAGCCAAAGTTGGTTCAGTTGAACCACGAGGTGAGTGCATTAGTGCACAAGGCGCTTCCTCCAAAGCTGAAGGATCCCGGGAGCTTTACCATCTTATGTGACATTGGGAACGGGATCAAGAAAGGAGCATTATGCGACCTCGGAGCGAGCATTAATTTGATGCTGTTGTCGTTTTTCAAGAAGTTGGAAGGTGGAGAACTTCAGCCCACAATGATGACGCTTCAACTAGCCGACCGGTCTATTACTCGACCTCAAGGTGTGGTTGAAGACGTCCTCGTGAAAGTTGGAGATCACATTTTTCCAGCCGATTTTGTGGTCCTAGAGATGGAAGAAGATGAGCATGTGCCTTTGATATTGGGAAGACCGTTCTTAGCGACGGCGGGGATGGTGCTAGACGTGGCAAATGGGAAAATTACATTGAAAGTTGATGATCAAGAAGTGAAAATTTCCCTATATGAGGCTATGAAGTACCCGAATGAGGATGAGAGTTTGTATTGCATGGATGCCATTGATCCTAGTGTTGACGACACACCTCCAATCCCTAATCCTTCTTTTATTTATGAGTTTGATGATCCTTCACCTGTTGATTTAACCCAAGAGCATTATGATATGACTTATTTTGATAGGGATAAAGAGAAGAAAGTGAAGGATGAAGAAGTGAAAAAGGTGGACGTGGTCCAGCTCGAGAGAAAAGGAGGAGTTAAGAAGAAAAAGTCCAAATTCAAGAACCTGTTTGGTAAGACTCCTCCTGAAAAGAGTGAGAAGGAATTGAGATGCCCACCGTCTGAGGTGAAAAAGAAAGAGGGGAATAGAGCAAAGAACTTAGACAACTTCTCTTATGAGAGTAAGGGAGGTATTTGTGAGTATCATGTCCCATAAGCTTCTTTGAGCTTGGTCCGGCATGAGGACCTTAAAAATAGTGCTGCGTGGGAGGCAACTCACTTTTATTTATTTTTAGTATTTTATTATGTTATTAGGATGTTGTTGAGTCGTACGTTTAACCTCGTACTTGAGAGTTTATTTTGTAGGCTTGTCTCGAAGGAGTGTCAAATAAGTGGAGATTGAAGGAACTCAAGCAAGGGAGTGTGCAACGTTGTTGAGAGAAACTAAATTGTTTGGTTGAGGTAACCCACAACCCCAAACTTAAACCTCTTCGCAAGGTCGAAGTTTGGAGGGTGGAGTTTTTTATGTTTCTTGTTACATTGCACCGGAGCACCCCTTTCTTATCTTTGAGTGTGTTTGGTTATTTGGTGCCTTGAGATGCTCATTGGGGTGATTTTGATTTGATTCGCTATTGCATCTTTCATGCCTATCAATCAGCTTATGCTTGTTGATTGCTATCTTTGAGTATGATTTGATGAGAAGAGTTGAGTTGTGAGGTTGAGTTAGGAATTCTCTTGTGTGAGTGTTTGAGTTAGAGTTGATTTGAGAAAGAACTAGTATGCTTGCAATTTTTTCCTCTGAGTATTTGTGTGATGAGAGCGAGAATTCACTAAGACTAGCATGGATGTGAAAGCTGTGAGATTTGAGTCTTATGAGATTTTAATGTATTACTTGATCTCTTCGTTTGTGAGTGGATCATCACCTTAGAGGATGCTAGAACTTGTGTGTGCTCTTGCTTCTTGATTGTGTCTAGTTTGATATGCCGAATGTGATCTTAGGCCATCTTTGTTTTGATTGAGTCACTTAGCCTAAATTTTCCTTACCATGGATATTTGTCCCTTGTTAGCCCCTTTGAGCCTTAAGTCTATTTCATTGGTTAGCACATATGAACACTATTCCAATTCCTAAGCCTTCTTGTCCCAATTTGAGTGGAGAATAGGAAAAGTGTAAATGTCGAAGGGATTGATTTGAGTTGAGAAAAGGAATTATGATGGTTGAGTGGTGATAAAATAAGGGTGTGAATGAGATTTGAGTTGTGGGAAAGAAAAAAAAATGGAGAATGAGCAAAAGAAAAAAAAGCTTGTTGGTCATGGCACAAGACTGAGGAATACGTGTATGGGGGGGAATATACGTATACCAATTTTTCAAACTTAAAACCTGACTGAGTCCCCTTTGCTCAGAGTGGAAAAGAACTAGGAGCTGATAACACACCTACTGACTACACTTGGTGCGGGTCAGTTGGCTAACTATCAGTTCAAGTTCAGTGCGGAAATGCGTGATCCCTGATAGTTTAAAGTCTTGTTTAGTTTACATTCTGAAAAAACTTATTTTACTCAATTCTAAATAGTGTTTAGTAAGGGCAGTGCTCTTTTTGAAGATCAGGCTGATTTATTCAGACCTGATAAACCAAATGCTTATGAATGAACAAGTAATATGTCAGTTATGCACAATATCAAAGCAATAAGAACACAAGGAGTTTAACGTAGTTTAGAGACTCAAGCTCCTACGTCGATAGCCTGATTTAACAGGAAATCCACTCAAGGGATTCTTATTTTTAACGTGCCAAGGTGCACCAAGACCAGCTAACCTCACTGATCTATACAAACTTCCTTACTAACTCACAAACTGACTTACTCCCAACAAACCTAACTTAGGGTTTTGGTTTCAGTTTGGATTCCAACTAAGTTGAGATTATCCTTACAAGGCAAAGCTATGCTAAGGGTTGGATAATCTCTCTAAGCTTAAGATATTGCTTGAAAGCCCTTTGGAATACAGATTAACTCTCAGTTGCTAAGAAACACTTGAGAAATTTAGAGGGTTTCGAGTGCTTCTTCTAAAGACTGAATGCTTTGAGTGCTTGAGAGTTTGAGTAATTTCTAGCTTGGAAATTTCCCGTAACCTTGAATGGGTTCAAGGCCTTCTGTATTTATAGGTGATTTGAAAAACTATCCGTTGGAGAGATAGCCTTTCTTGTCAACTATGTAGAGTGGCTTCAAATGGACATATCTTCATGCAGCAGTCGTCCTTTGCATGAAATTAGGTAGTTGCATTAAATGCACATTAAATGCTTGCCCGTTGAAAATGCAGTCTGAAGTCAGTCTTCTTGTCAGGTTCCGTACGTGCGTGTCCTTGCAGGATTGGTCCACGTCATCAAGTTGGTGAGAATGTCAGAACTTATTCTTGGCTTCAGGCTTGTCTTATTAAGTTCTTTTTGTCTTGAGCTCACCGGTCTTGTCCTGACGCTGACATTCCTTTTGCATTGCTTGGCTCTACTCCAAGTCTTCCCATAGACTCAGTATCATCCTGTTCCCTTCAGGACTGAGTAGTAATGACCTCAGGGTCATATTCTTCATCACTGAGACTTACTCAGCTAGCTTAGAAGACTGCCATAAGTTCAGGATGGTAAACCGTCTTCAGGCTCTAAGTCTTGATTGACATCAGTAAGTGCTTCTCTTACTGAGTACCTGTGAAATGTAAAATGACTAAGTATAAACCTAACCAAGACTAGCCTGACAAAGACAAACAAAAAGAAAAACATCTTTTCAGGGGCTTTGGGATCTAATCAAAACTGACATTATCCCAACATTTTTCCCCTTTTTGATGATGCCAAAACACTGAAAAGATCCTCAAAACACTTAGAGGAAATATAAGACCCTATCTATAAGATAAGACAGTGTTAGAGCAATTCTTGATAAAGTACATAATTTAAATAACAGCCAAAAAGACAATGAGTTTTTGTCTGTGGGCAAAAGTAATAGATTTCATTGAATGATCTGAATGTGGTTACAATGAATCTAATCTATTACAATAAGCTGTGAACACCTAGACTAATCTCATTTCAGGTTCAAGTCCATAGCCAGCATAGACTTTTGCCTTCAGCTCATCAAGTCTTCTAGGTTGGTTCACGTACCCTTCAGCCTTGGCAATCTTCAAAATTTCCATCATAATGGCCTTCGTATTGTGCTTCTGAGTTCCAGGAACTAAGGGAGGAGCTCGAATAGTGAACTCAGGAGCCTTCACCTGAACTGGAGCTGCTTCAGCCTCCTCCAGGATTTTTTGGATCAGCTCAGGATGATTGTCCATCATGTAGTCAGTGAAGTGAGCATCAACATCATCAGAGTCGCCCCACTTCTTCACAACGTACCACAACTTCACAAACTCATCCTTCGCATCAGCCCAGAACTCCTTCAGTGCCTCAGAGATGAACTCGTCGACATATGCTTCCCTTAATCCCGATTCTGGCCTTCTGACTTGAAGAATTGTTGATTTTCTGGTTGTAGGCCTCTTTCTGTACTTCCTAGGCTCAGGCTTCGCCTTCTTCCTTCTTAGCAGACTGATCATCGCATCATCAGGTTCTCTTTGTTGAAGCTCAGTGATGTCAGTCAGCTTTTCAACCTTCTTCACCAAGATGCGCATCTTCTCCTTTTGTGCAATTTCTGCTCTGCACACAGCCTCAGATTTCTCAGAAGGATCTCCCCACGCTTCAGCGCATAACTCCACCACCGCCTCAGCCGAGTAAGTGATGGGGTTCTTCCTTGAGCTTATGGGAGAGGACTTCTGAACAGGCTCAGGTTGCTTAGAAGGTTCATCAGCCTTCGCTTTTGCTGCCTCCGCCTTCAGCCTGGCAACAATCTCTTCTCCTTCCTTCTGTACTTCCGCCAACCTTGCTGACTTCCTTACCCTTAGCATATTCCCTTCAGGATTGGCTTCAGGATCGGCTAGAATTGCTTTGCCTTGGTTGACTGCCTCAGATGCCTCAGGGCGGGATCTTTTCTTCTTATTTTCCCCCTTTTTGGCATCATCATTGGCCCCAGATGGGAATGCGTCAGATCCGCTGTTGATTACGAAGGAGGCTAGGGAATGGACATCATTGATTCCCTCCTTCAGTAGCTCAACTCCCATCGAGATTCCAGTCCCTGCAAACGATACCGAACTGATAGCAGTATTTACTTTCTTCTCAAAGACCTCCATAGAGAGTTGGAGTCTTTGTTCAGCCTGGGTGATCCTTTCCTCCACCTTCAAGGACTCACCGCTGACTCTGCTAGCATCAAGCAGTATCTTTGCCGACTCCTCAGTGGCCTTAGCCAAAGCTTCTGCAACTGACTGAGAGGTTCGATCCAACTTCCCTGACTCCAGCTCTAGTTTGGTCGCTGAGTCCTTCAAGGCCTGAGTGACAACGGCCCCAGTCTGAACTGCAAGCCTGTCCACTGCCTGATTTAACTTGTCGTCCCTGATCGCATCCCTCTCCTCAAGTTGCTTGAGAGTCTTTCTTAGCATCTTCTTTGTAAGCTTTCTCTCATGTCTTACTGACTTGGCCGTGTCAGTCATCGTCCTCTTCAGCAAAATCAGCTCCCTGTTGGCAAGGGTGTTGTAAGCTGACTTTGTCCACCTGATGTGTTTTGCCAGGGCCTTGGAGTCTTCTTCCTTTTCAGCGTGTAGCCTCATCACTTCTTCTTGAAGTTCAGCTAGATTTTCCGTGGTTTTCTCCTTCTTGACCTCCACAATGCTTGTGAATTCAGCACGGCCGACCCCAGTTATCAACACATCCTCATCATCATCAACGGCCTCATCAAAGATTGGCTGCTTTCCCTTATCAGCCCCTGCTTCTTCAGTCCCCTCTTCAGGGTGCACTGAAGGCAGTTGTTGAGTGGTCATGGCCGCCTGCTCAGGCTCAGCCATGCCATCTCGAACCTTAGGAACCTGTCCCTCGGAACTGGGAGTCTCCTTAGACGCCTCAACATCTTTCTCCTTGTCTCAGGGTAGGGAATCCCTTCATCGACAGATGTCTCATCGGCGGCTGAGATGTTCAAAACATCCTCAGCCACTGGTCCACCCTTGGCACCAGTGTCTTTTTCACCTTTCTCCTGAGTCTGAGGCTCAGAGATTAAATCATCAACTTCCCTAGCCGTCTCCTTCACGGCTTCCTCCATTGCTCCACCATGAGCATCTTCATCATCATCCCTATCCTCCTCATCCTCAGACAGGATGTCAGCCTTGCTCTTCGACATCAGCCAATTGACTAGCTCTTTCAGATTTTCAAAATTGAGCAATTGGAGCCAGCTAGTCAGTCCAAAGTAAGAGCACAGCCTGGCCTCCTCGGTTTCCCAGTGCTCCCAGCCACGAGCATCCACTAGCAAATGTTGTTCTTGCATGTTGGATTGCTTGAACTCCAACCAGACTTTAAGTTCGACAACATTTGCCAGCAGTTCCTTGTATTTGTTTAGCCCGGCCCAGCACTTAGATGCCCACTCAGTGGTGTTTCCCCTAAGGGTGTTCTCCAGCACTCTCCCCATCATGTTTTCATCCAGTTCCTCCTCCTCCTGCATTAGAAGAAAGTCATCCTCTTCAGTTGGGAAGGTTTTGGGACAATCTTTGGGGTTGGGGTAAGAGGGAAAGTCTGTGGGATTTGGAAGGTTTGGCTCAGATGACTGGTCAGGCTCATTCATGGGTGAGGTTGATGGCACTGACTCAGTGTGAATGTTTGGGTTTGAGGTTTGGGGTTATTTGGTGGGTTGCTGTGTTGGGTCAGGGTGGGATTGTGAGTGGGTTTCAGGGTGTGTGGGTGATTGAGGGGGTACTATCTCAGGCTGCAGCAACTCATCCGTCTCGATAGATTTTCTTACTTCCTTCAAGTCAGAGGCTCTAGGAGAGCTTGACTTCTCCCTCTCACTCAGTGTCGGCAGGCTCTTGGCCGGAGACTTTATGACCCATTTCCTTAGTCTCTTCAAGGGCCTCTCCCCCTGATCACTCTCCTTCCTGACGTCATCGTCTGTTCCCTCAGCCTCAGAAACGGCTCTCTTGGGATCAGACTCAGTCCTAGATGCAGTGCTCTTCCCTGACAGCACAACCCTCATATTTTTCTTCTTCTTCTCAGCCTCCTCCACTACAGGCTGATCCACCACCTTCTCAGACGTCACCTCCTCATCTATCTCCTTGCTCCTCTCAAGGAGGTCATCTACCCTTTCAATGAGACTGGTAGCCACCCTCTTGGCCTTACCAGCTGGCTTTTTGGCCTGACCCTTTGCCTTTGCATTGGGATCAGTCAGCCCTAGCATTGAGTAGGTATCACTCAGTGAGGTAAACATCACCTTCTTTGAGGAAAGACTATCCTCAAAATCGAAGGTGTACCCATGGCAAGCATGAGTAATCAGGACTGAGAGTCTGGTTCCGAAAGGCATAATGGCACCAACGGAGATGTGCTTCTTCTCCGCATCTCTCTTCAGCTTGTCCAGACCGGCCTGATGCAGTTGATCCAGGATGAACTGCTCCCAGTTCGCTTCCACGCCATCAACTATAGCCCCCATCAGCCTCAGCTTGGGCAGGCTCAATTGCTCATGAGATCCCGTGGATCCCATCACCACCTTGGACACAAGGTCCACAAGAGCTCTATATTCAGGCTTCAGAGTGTTCTTGTTCTGACGAGCCCTGAACTCAGACGACCCTGCCTTGGTCCATTTACCCAGGAGTTCTCCCTCTGAGTTCTCCTTGTAGAATTTTGGGTTGATGCTTGAGGATGGCAACCCAAAAACTTCCTTGACAGCCCTCCTGATATCAATGGTAACTATCTCAGAGTTGTAGAGGGGTTCGTCATTGCCGTCCTTCTCCCCCGTCGGCTTGAGTGCCGTCACCTTCGTGAAGAGTTCCTCCCTACGCAGGAACATGTTGAGATAGGCTTCCACGACCGTTCTTGGAAGCACGGAGATAGGGCGAGTGGTGAAATATGTTTCCAACCCTAGCTTTGGAAATCCACTTGAAGACAGGCTTGATTTCCTCCACTGTAAGACAAGTACCTTCCATGGAGATGACTTGCTCCATGTGTACGAGCTTGTTATTGACAACGTCCTCGAGCTTATCGGTTGTCCAGTTGGAATCGAGAAGTGCCATTGATTTTGAGAGAATTAGAGATTTTTCGAAAATTCTGTGATTGATTGAGCAAGAGGAAACTCAGTGTGCAGATGTGCTTTGTGTTTGCGTAAAAACCTCGAATGACATTCTTGATTGATATGACTAAGTCAGTTACTCAGACGTGGGGTTGGGATTAATTCCTGAATTTGAAAGGTTTTGAAATGAAGGGCCAGGATTAATCTCAGTTTCAATCAATTACCTACGTCAGTCATATTCCGTATAAAACGGACATGTATATGAAAAAGTAACTGAGGCACTAAATGCTCCATTGCGCGTGGGTTTAAATATGAAAAGGCGCGCTTTTAATGAAAACAAAATGCATTTAATAAAGATTTTTCAGGACGAAGGACTCAGGGAGACGCTTGGTATTCACAAGAGTCGGGATAGAACTCATACCTGTCAGGGAGACATTGTAGCACCCTGATACCTCGCTGAGTCGAGTCTGGCCTGAGTTCCCCCTAGAACCCTACACTGACTGCTCTCCCGGATCTAAGAGTCCTAACTCCACTGACAGTTCCATAAACCTTGCTTCAGCCAGAGGCTTAGACAAGATGTCAGCTCTTTGCCTGTCAGTGTGAATCTTCTCCATCCTAATATCTTTCTTCTCTACATGATCTCGAATGAAGTGATGCCTAATATCCACGTGCTTACACCTTGTGTGAAGCACTGGGTTCTGAGTAATTGCAATTGCACTATTGTTGTCATAATAGATTGGAACCTCATTAGCAAATACTTGGTAGTCCCTTAACTGTTGTCTCAACCACAAAATCTGAGCACAACAACTACCTGCAGCCATATACTCAGCCTCAGTTGTGGATGTAGCCACTGAATTCTGCTTCTTACTAAACCACGAGATCAACTTACTTCCCAAAAACTGACATGTCCCTGAAGTTGATTTCCTATCAATCCTACAACCTCCATAATCTGCATCTGAATAACCTGTCAGTTCTAAGTTGTCATCTGAAGGATACCATAGTCCCATATTGACTGTCCTTTTCACATACTTAAGTATCCTCTTAGCAACCTCCAAATGACTCCTTTTGGGATCAGACTGATACCTAGCACACACACCAACTGCAAACGTAATGTCAGGCCTACTTGCAGTCAGTTACAACAAAGAACCTATCATCCCTCGATACTCAGTCTGATTTACTGAAGTCCCTTCAGTGTCAGGATCCATCTTCTAATTTGTGTTCATAGGGATCCTGGCTGGATTGCTGTTCTGAACACCAAACTTATGAATCAAGTCTCTTGTATACTTGGCCTGATTTATGAAGATACCTTGACCAGTCTGCTTGACCTGCAATCCTAAGAAGAAGTTCATCTCTCCCATCATCGATATCTCAAATTTACCAGTCATCAGCTTAGAGAATTTTTTACAGAGCTGATGATTTGGTGATCCAAATATTATGTCATCCACATAAATCTGGACCAAGAGAATGTCATCACCTTCAGTGATCCTGAACAATATCTTATCCACAGTTCCCTCCTTGAACCATGGTCTGTCAGGAATTGAGAGAGGGTATCATACCAAGCTCTTGGTGCTTGCTTAAGTCCATAGAGTGCTTTCTTCAAATGGTATACTCTATCACCAACCTCAAACCTGGGAGGTTGTTCAACATATACCTCTTCATTGAGTACACCATTCAGGAAGGCACTCTTGACATCCATTTGATACACCTTGAACTTCTTATATGTTGCATATGCAAGGAACAATCTGATAGCTTCCAACCTAGCCACTGGAGCAAAGGTCTCATCATAGTCTATTCCCTCAGATTGACAATACCCTTTTGCAACCAGTCTAGCCTTGTTCCTTACCACAACACCATTCTCATCCTTCTTGTTTTTGAAGACCCACCAATTACTCCTTGATGCCTAGGTCTATTTACCAGTTCCCAAACCTGATTCCTTATGAACTGATTCAACTCCTCTTGTATGGCAATGATCCAGTTCGAGTCAGTGAGAGCTTCTTCAGTGTTCTGAGGCTCTTGCTCAGAGAGAAAGCAACAGAACAATGCACTCTCACCATGGAACCGTCTGGTCCTGACTCCCTCAGTTGGATCGCCAATGATTTGATCAATGGGATGATCCTCTAGCCATGTTCTCTTGCCAGGAGTTGTTCCTGAGGTACCTGCAATGTTAGTGTCTACAGGCTCATAAAATTCAGGAAATTGAACAGAATGAGATGATCTTGAGTCTATACCAAAGGGATTAACAAGCTCAATGTCAGGGACATTGATTCCCCCTTGATGAGGTGACTCTGGAACCGTCTCAGTTGTAACAGCATCTTCATAGACGGTACTTACCTCAGGTTGGGCCTGCTCCTCAGTCTGAGTCTCAACAATCCCTGATGTGCTGGGCTTAGGAGTGGCACTTGATTCATCATCCTGATCGTCGTCATCATCCCATCTTGGAATTGGCACAGTTTTGACCTTTGGATCAGGTTGATTCTTCAAGCTCAACCTTGTCACTCTCCTTGTGATCTCCTCAGTGCCAGGATTCAACACTCTTATCCTAGACTCATTAGCAAATTCATCAAAAACAACATATGGTGATTCTTCCACAACAAGGGTCCTACAATTGTAGACTCTGAAGGTTTTACTAACTTCAGAATATCCTAAGAATATTCCTTCATCCGATTTGCTATCAAAAGCTTTCAATTGGGTCTTCCCATTGTTAAGGATGAAGCACTTACAACCAAATACATGAAAATAAGAAATACGAGGTTTCCTTTTATTCCATGTCTCATATGGGGTCTGTGCATGTTATTTGTTCAGCATGGATCTGTTCTGAGTATAGCATGTCGTGTTGATTGCCTCAGCCCAGAACTTCTTGGGCAATCCTGACTCAGCCAGCTTGGTCCTAACAGCTTCCTTCAGTGTCCTGTTCCTCCTTTCAGCGACACCATTCTGCTGTGGGGTTCTAGCTGCAGAAGTCTCATGAGC
This sequence comes from Ballota nigra, assembly GCA_947034835.1. Classification (NCBI taxonomy): domain Eukaryota; kingdom Viridiplantae; phylum Streptophyta; class Magnoliopsida; order Lamiales; family Lamiaceae; genus Ballota; species Ballota nigra. The sequence continues at coordinate 63,658,406 of OX344729.1, forward strand.
TATACCAAGTTCATTACAAAAGTCAGAAATATATGAATTTATAAATTCAGTCCCCTTGTCAGATCTGATCTTAGTAATGGACTGATTCTTCTCATTGCTGAGTCTCCTGAGCAACTCTGGAAGCTTCACCTGTGTCTCCTTCTTATTCAACAAGAAAATAACCCAAGTATATCTAGAATAATCATCAATAACCACAAGGGTGTACTTCCTACCATTCATACTCACAGGTGCTATGGGACCAAATAAATCCATGTGCAAGAGCTGAAGAATCCTGTCAGTGGAATGAGAAGCTTTCTCTTTGAATGATGCTCTGACCTGCTTTCCTTCCTGACACGCTTTGCACACATGATCTTTGCTAAAAACTTCATTAGGTAGACCTTCAACAAGTGACTGTCTAGAAATTTTGTTAAGAATCTTGAAGTTCAGGTGGCTTAATCTCTTATGCCATAACCAACTGAGCTCTAGAGAGCTTTTAGCAACAAAACAAGTATTAGGAATAGTGTTGCTCCAGTCAGCGAGATAAACGTTACCTTTCCTGATACCTGATAGAAGCACTTGTGTTGATTTGTCCTTGACTGAACATATGTTCGATGAGAACTCAACACTGAAACCTTTGTCATAGAATTAACTTACTGACAACAGGTTATGCTTCAGTCCATCCACAAAGGACACATTTTCCACTCTGACTGTGCCTATTATCAAGACACCAAAGCCTTTAGTAACACCTTTTGAGTTATCACCAAAGGTTACATGTGGACCATCTTTAGCTTGATATTCTTGGAGAAGACTCTTCATTCCAGTCATGTGCCTTGAGAAACCACTGTCTAGGTACCAAACAACTTTGATTGAGTCTACTCTCTTCTTGTTGTGATCCAAAGCCGCCTGCAAACAAATCAGGCTTTAGGTACCCATTGGGTGTTGGGTCCTATTGTGCCAGCTGTACCCTTTGGGATCCAGACTTGCATAACAACCCTGATTGCCTCAGAGTGGTAAATTTGTCTCCCTGAAACATCAACATACACAACTTTCTTCTTCTTTGCCTGAGAGGAAGATGGTGTATGAGTGCTAGACTTAAGCTTCACAGGAGCCTGAGTGGGTGCCTTTTGGGCTTGCTTCCTGTTCTTCCTAGGTCTGGGTGCAGCAGGTCTCGGGCCTTGTTCTTGATAAGGGCCCTGTGTTCTATTCCCCCTAGGCAAGTGAGGGAATGGAAAACAGTTAAAGGCCTCAGGATGCCAAAACCATGGGGGTGTCATCATATTTGGCCTTCCCTGTTGGTATTGCCAAGCATGATGGTACCCTCGCTGACCAGTCTGAGGGCTCTTGGCCTGAGTCTTCCTCTGCTTTCGCTGAGGTTTTCCCTGGCCTGAGCTCTCAGGGGCCTCCTTAGATTGCTTTGCCTTTCCCTTGGGTTTTGGCTTAGCTACCTTGGGGGAAACCCTGACTGTGTCAACAGTTTCCTTGCCCTTATCAGTTTGACGGGCCTGGAGTACAACCTTGGGTGCACTCTGGCCTGCCTGAACAAATACCCTCTCAGTGTTGCTCCCTGAAGCAACATGAGATTGACCTTGTGAGGATTTCTTAGGAACATATCCAAGTCCCTTTTTCTCATTCTCAAGCATCTGGCTGCTATTTATTTCCTCTCTAGCCACTGAGGATTTATTCATTGCTGCAACCTTTTTCTTGAGAGAGTCCTCACTCTTTTTCAGGATTTCATATCTGGTAAAGAGGTCATCAAACTTACTCTTAAGTACCTTCAGTTCTTCCTTCCTGACCAACTCTTCATCAGCCAGTTCCTTCAGAATTTTCTCTATTGGAAGACGTTCAGAGTTGATTAAATCAATCTCCTGAGTTAGTCTCACAATCTGAGCTGATTCTTTAAGATCAGACTGAGTGAGTTGATCATTCAAGTTTTTAACTTCAGTACTCAATTTCTTGTTCTCCTCTACCAAGAAGACATTAGTTTTCTGCAATCTGGAGAAATCAACCATCAATTGATCCAGGCAGATCTGGAGATTCATTTCTCTTACTGACTCTGAGCTAAGCTCAGGATTTCGACCAGTATAGGAACCACATACAGAGTTAGATGTTACCTCAGGTTCCTCTCTTGCCATCAGGCAAACATCATCGTACTCATCATCAGAAAAAAGTTCAGGTGACCTTTCCTCAGGACCATCAGAGTCAGTTGCATCCTCAGTGGGCATGGCTCACCGGTCAGCAAGTTGTTGGAGTTATACGTGAAAGTATGCTTTTACTTCGTATAACTCGTGTATCAAACACTTGTTTATGAGAATAAATCTTTTATCGCAATTTGCTTTAGTTATGATTGAATGTTTAATTTATATTGCAAACCGTTCAATATATGGTACTAGTTACATTGTAGTTAATGTGGTGATACTCGATCACGGAAGACAACATTAACAGTTTCCTTGTAACTAAACGTACATTTTCACGACCTAGGTGGAATTGAACAATCCGCCGTGAAAGGTCGATGTGTAAGGCTCAGATTGGTCTGTCTTGACTAAGAGATTGCACTAGCATATTTAGTATGTGTTGAAGAGAACCTACAGCGAGGATAAATTCTTCTGTTCTGAAATGTGAAGAATTAGACCTCAGTGGTTGTAGATTTCTTAATCTCCGTCACTTAAATAGGACCGTGTGTGCTTAATGGTTACTGCTTTGATTCATGTTGGGTGAGAATCATTATGACTTCGAACTTTGTGTCTTGGACAGTAATATTAATCATACAACGGTTGCTAAGATTTAATACGGAGAAACGCGTGCGAGTATGGCTCGTGTGATTAGTCCCCTTGGTGGGCTCAGAAGTTTTATCGTACCAAATCTTGCAAGTGAAGAATCAGTTTCTTCGGTACGGATAATAATGTTGAGCTGTCTTTGCTCTAAGGTGAAATATATTAATTAATTTATAGTTATTCAGAGGCTTAATTAATTAATGGATTTGATAATCTTAAATGCGGGAAATAATAACCGGGAGCACATATTATCGTAATATAGATTAAGATGGATAGTGCAATATTAATTTATTAGTGGTAATAATTAATATTAATGGATTAAATTATATTGGGGCTCAATATTGAAATTCAGAAGTCCATTAGGAGGTCCAATCTTAATTCTCTTTAAAGGCCCCTCAAGTAGCCCATTAAATAGCCCAATAATGATAAGGTGATTAAAATAAAAAGAAAATATATTCCTGATTTTTCTTTGTTGAATTCGAAAATTAGAAATTAAGAAGGAAAAAGATTTTGTTGATTTTCTTGGAAAGATATTATGGAGGATAAGTATTCTTGGAATACAAGATTATCTCATATATTCAAGAAGATCCAAATCTTGTGATTTACTTCTTAAAATTTTTTAAAATAACAAGTTGTTTAGGAGTGTGAGATTTTTGTGGAATATTTTATTTTGGAGAAAAGAATATATGAGATATATTCAAGATTTTTAGAGTCTAAGAAAAGATTTTCTCCAAGGCCCATATTCCCTCTAATTTTCGGCCATCACTACCTATAAATAGGGGATGATTATTTCATCCCCAAGTACATAATTCCATGTGTTGGAAAAATCAAGAGCATAGATATTTTTCTTTTTCCTTAGTTATTTAAATTGTTCGATAGCATCTCCCACCGGTGATCGAATAAGGCGAAAGGGAATACTTGAGAAGGCTTTTGGGTTGGTAAAGCGTGTACGTGTTAGTCCCGTTTATTCAAAGGTCAAGTTCTACGAGAGGTACGTTAATCACATATCATCTTGATTATTTCCGCCATAGATTATATGTCAATTAATTCAACATTCATGATGTAAATTTTGTTGTTGGAATGATTATTTGAATTAATTAGGATTAATTCATGCTAGTAATAATTGTATTTAAATTCTTATTTAAATTTCATCCCGAATAGATTCCGGGCACCCCTATTTTCCCAACAACTGGTACCAAAGCCACGGTTTTGGGCTCTGATCTTTAAATTGGAATTTAAATTGTTAAACATTAAATTGAAATTGGATATTAGAATTGCTAGATCTTTTTTGCAGGTATCCAATTGTCATGGTTTTAATTTTGTTATTTTTCATGCGTGTGAATTAATTGTTTTTAATTCGATTCGTTCGAATTCATTTTTCTCGTGAGAAAATCCACGAGTAGATTAGTTGTTTTTATTTTGATTCGATCATTGTAATAGACTAGTCTAGATCTAGTATTTATTTTTTTTGAAAAATAAATTGTAACCGGATCATGACGAAGAACGAAGAATTAAAGACGGCGTACCCGAACGACGCATGCATGTGCGGCGCATGCATGGACGTAAAATCGTGCATGGGGTGAAGAAAATGAGAATGAACGTCGAAACCCGGCGCACGGGGTGCACAAGGCGCACGACCCTCGCGCGACGGGTAGCCGACGCCGCGCAAGGGCGCGCGCGCCTCGGCGCTCGGTGTGCAGCGCTTCAGCGCTCGGGGTGCAGCGCCTTGGCGCTCGGCCTACAGCGCTTCTGCGCTCGGCAGCCGGCGCTTCAGCGCCTCGGCTGTTTGGCCGAGAGGCGCGCGGGCCCACTCAGTGGGCCGACGCGCGCCGTATCTCGGGCCGTTGAATTTTTTTTCGGTTCTTTTTTTTCGTGTGATTTTAAACGTCATCCCGAACCCCAAATGATGTTGTTTTTGATGAAGTGTTGTTGTTCGAGTGGGAGCGTGTCGAGACGAACGACGGAAAGCAGCAAGGACGATTTTTCGCATCAAGGCGTGAAGAAATTAAACCGTGACAATTGGATTTGAGTGCTCCAATGTGTTTAATTTTGTTTTGATGGATGTTTTATTTTGTGCACTTATTATTAATTAATAATATGTGTTTGCATGAATTTAATTTTCCAAGAAAAACCTTACTTTCGAAAATTACTAAGTATGTTTATTTAATCGCAATTTTATTCCGGATATTAAAATTGGATTAATTTGGCCTCCATAATTTATTTATTTGTGAAGTTCTTTTGGAATACATTTTCCCCTCGGATCGGCCAAAAGAACGGATTTCACATGAATAAATTCTGAAAGGATGATTGTGGATTATTACTAGTGGCGGTATTGACCCTCACCACGAGTGGCTTGCTCAAAGCGAAATAATAATCTTGTATTTAATTATGGTTATTACTTAGGTATAGGAAATTGATATTAACTTACACCCCTCGGAGTCCCTGTCAAATTCTATGTGGTCAAAGTGGGAGCCAACTATTAATTTTGAATTAAGGATTTGTAACTTTTAAGTTTGTGATCCGCTTGAATGTGTTTAAACGTATAGACCACCCCTCGGGGCGCATTTAAATTGTTTCGAGATGTTGGCTGATGCATGATTATATTGTTTTAAGGTTTCAATATAATTGACGTGATCGAATTATGTGATAATTTCATATTCTTCTAGATATTGATATGAATGTATGTTTTATTCTCAGTTCATCATGTCGCAACCTTTTAATCCACTGTTTAGTATACTTAAAGATAACAAACTTGTTGGTGAGAACTATGTTGATTGGAAACATAACATGAATATGGTTCTAACTGCGTAAGAAAACTATTGGATATTTAACGTTTACGTACCCAAGAAACCTAATGATAAGTCAAGTAATGGGGAAAAGGCGATATTCGATGATTGGAAGCATTCCAATGAGCACATGAAGCGCATAATCTTGACATTTATGTCTAAAGATTTGAAACGCATTCATAAAGGCATTGATGCAGCTGTTGATATCATGAATAGCCTTGAAGAGATGTTTCAACATCAGAACCCCATGGCGAATCTGTTCACCATTCGTGAGAAGCTCACGAAGGAAATGGTGAAGGGAACACCTATAAAGGATCATGTTCTCAATTTTAGGCGAGAGTTTGAGAAACTCGAGTTTCTTGGTGCCGGACAAAGTGAAGAAAGTCAAATCGATTCCATACTCCTAAAGCTATCGAGTAGTTTTGATGGGTTCTTTTGGGAATACGTGTTATCTGAACACAAGTTCACTTTAGATACCCTGCTCAAAGCTCTGATAACGGTAGAGTCATACTTAGGGAGTAAGGATGAGGCTTTGGTGATCAAGAGCTTTTTCTCGAAATCTAGGCCAATGGAAGGTAAGATTGAGAAGAAGGAGATTGATCGGAACCAAACCAGTAGACTCACTCTTGGTGGCAAAGAAAAGGCATTCAAGCCGTATGGCGTGAAGATATCCGGTAAGAGTAAGTGCTTCAATTGTGGGGAGAAAGGACATTGGAGGTCTACATTTTCTAAGTCTAAGAAGGCAGTAAAGAAAGGTAAGTCTCATGCTTTAGTCGTTGAAATATATGTTGCGGCGTATGCTGCCCACGTTTGGGTAGTGGATACCGGGGTAACTGATCATATTTGTTTCACTCTTCAGGGGTTCCAGCTAACCCGGCGACTTAGCAAGAATGAGATCACCATCACTTTGGGCGATGCTACGAGGGTGGCAGCCGAAGCAGTGGGAGTCGTGCACCTATCTTTTGAAGATAGAGTTTTAATTTTAAGAGATGTTTTATACGTTCTGAACTTTAGGAAGAATTTAATTTCAGTTTCTAAGTTGTTTTTTATGGATATTTAGTTACTTTTAATAAAGTTGTTACTGTTTCTTTTAAGAATGATGTTATCTGTCATGGAACGTTGGTAAACAATCTCTATACGATTAAGTGTGCACACCACTCAAATAATGAATCTAATAACACGTCGATCATTTTGAGAAATAAAAGAAAGCGTTCTTCGGAGATGAACGAAACACTTCTATGGCATCTTAGACTAGGTCATATTAATCTAAAGCGGATAGAGAGATTGGTGAAAGACGGATCCTTGGAATCATTCCAAATCTAACCGTTTCCAACTTGTGAATCCTGTTTAGAGGGTAAGATGACCAAGAGGGCATTTGGAGCCAAGGGGAATAGAGCCACGGAAGTGTTAGAACTCATTCATACCGATGTGTGTGGTCCAATGACGATCAAAGTGAGAATGGGGTATGAGTATTTCGTCACCTTCATTGACGATTACTCGAGATATGGGTACATTTACCTTATGAGGCATAAGTCTGAAACTTTTGATACGTTCAAAGAGTTTAAGGCCGAAGCCGAGAAACATAGGGAAAAGAATATCAAGTTTCTACGATCAGATCGTGGAGGCGAATACCTCAGCGATGAATTCTTGAACTACTTATCGGATGAAGGGATCGTATCCCAATTAACCGCACCGGGAACCCCTCAACAAAATGGTGTGGTGGAACGAAGAAACCGGACTCTTTTAGAGATGGTCAGATCCATGATGAGTTATTCGGATTTACCCAAGTCATTTTGGGGTAACGCCTTGGAAACGGTGGCTTACATTCTAAACTTGGTGCCATTCAAATCGGTTCCTAAAACCCCAATGGAATTGTGGACTAGGCGTAAGCCCAGTCTAAGATATTTGCGGATTTGGGGTTGTCCGGCATACGTGCTAGACAAGGAAGCCGGTAAGTTGGATTCACGTTCGGAATTAAGGCTGTTTATAGGATACCCTGCGAGAACGAAAGGGTGTATGTTCTATAGTCCTAAGGATCAAAAGACCGTGATTAGTACACACTTTAAATTCTTGGAGGAGGACTATATGAACAATCGGAAGCCTAAAAGTGAAATTACCTTAGAAGAATTGAGAGGTCAAACCTCGATACCAAGTATACAAGATGATGTACCACACGTCATATCTTCACAACCGGAACCCCGTCTTAGTGGGAGGATTGCTAGGCAACCCGAGAGATTCATGGGGATAGGAGAATCTTCGGATTTGGTTCCCGGTGATGAATCGGACCCATGGACGTACGACGAGGCAATCCAAGATAAAGACGCGGAGTTGTGGCAAACGGCAATGGAAACCGAGATGGGTTTGATGGATCATAATCAAGTGTGGGAGTTGGTCAAACCGCCCAGTGGGGTAGTACCCATTGGATGCAAGTGGGTGTATAAGAGGAAAAGAGGACCGGACGGAAGGATTGAGACCTTCAAAGCGAGGCTTGTGGCCAAAGGGTATACTCAGAAAGAAGGGGTCGATTATGAGGAAACCTTTTTGCCTGTAGTTATGCTTAAGTCTATCCGTATTCTCTTGTCGATCGCTGCGCACCTAGATTACGAGATCTGGCAAATGGATGTCAAGACGGCTTTCCTTAACGGAAGTCTTGACGGGATAGATATCTATTTGCAACAGCCCAAAGGTTTCATTGAAAAAGGCCAATAGAATCTCGTATGCAAGCTTAAGAGATCCATCTATGGACTTAAGCAAGCGTCGCGTACTTGGAACCAGTGTTTTGATCAAGTGATTAAGTCTTATGGGTTTGATCAAAGCGAGTTCTAAAGTTGTGTGTATAAGAAGCGTGACTGAACTGCGGTGGTATTCTTAGTATTATACGTAGACGATATTCTGCTCATTGGAAACAATGTAAAGGTATTGTCAGACGTAAAGGTATGGCTGTCAAAATAATTTGATATGAAGGACTTAGGGGAAGCCGGTCACATCCTTGGGATCAAGATCACTCGCGATCGCAAGAAGAGGATGTTGGGCTTATCGCAAGCTTCATACATTGACACAGTTTTGAAGCGTTTCAGCATGCAAGATTCCAAGAAAGGTTTTGTACCTTTTGGACACAGAATCCATCTATCGAAAGAAATGAGCCCTAAGACGCAAGAGGAGATAGATGATATGAATGGTGTTCCGTACGCTTCGGCCGTAGGAAGCCTTATGTATGCAATGCTGTGTACGAGACCGGATATCTGCTTTGCCGTGGGCATGGTGGCAAGATATCAAAGTAATCCCGGGAAAGACCATTGGACTGCCGTAAAGTGCATCTTGAGGTATCTGAAAAGAACTCATGAGCGGATGCTGATTTACCAGTCAAATAGTCTTGTTCCCGTGGGATACACGGACTCGGATTTCCAATCAGACATAGACTCAAAAAAGTCAACCTCGGGTAATGTGTTTTGTGTGGGAGGAGGAGCCATTTCATGGAGAAGCGTTAAGCAGAAATGCATCACCGATTCGACCATGGAATCCGAGTATGTAGCTGCTTGTGAAGCAGCGAAAGAGGCAGTTTGGCTCAAGAACTTCTTAGTGGACTTGGACGTTGTTCCGAATTTGCCCGACAAGATAACTGTCTTTTGTGATAATGTCGGAGCAGTTGCAAATTCAAAGGATTCGAGAGCCCACAAGGCCAGCAAACACATAGAAAGAAAATACCATCTTATACGAGAAATCATTAAGAGAGGAGTATAGAGGTGGCAAAGATAGCGTCGGGTGACAACCTAGCGGATCCATTCACAAAGGGTTTGCCTCAGAGTTCATTCGAGAGACATGTGGATGGAATGGGAGTCAAGACTATTGCCAATCTGCTTTAAGTATAAGTGGGAGGAATTATTAGGTTAGTGTAGATTGACATGAGATGTCACGTAGAGCTACTACACTAAGACATGTATGATGTATACTAAAAGCAGACTTTAAGTATAAGTGGGAGATTGTTGGATTTATACGTGAAAGTATGTTTTTACTTCGTATAACTCGTGTATCAAACACTTGTTTATGAGAATAAATCTTTTATCGCATTTGCTTTAGTTATGATTGAATGTTGAATTTCTATTGCAAACCGTTCAATATATGGTACTAGTTACATTGTAGTTAATGTGGTGATACCCGATCACGGAAGACAACATTAACAGTTTCCTTGTAACTAAACGTACATTTTCATGACCTAGGTGGAATTGAACAATCCGCCGTGAAAGGTCGATGTGTAAGGCTCAGATTGGTCTGTCTTGACAAAGAGATTGCACTAGCACATTTAGTATGTGTTGAAGAGGACCTACAGCGAGGATAAATTCTTCTATTCTGAAATGTGAAGAATTAGACCTCAGTGGTTGTTGATTTCTTAATCTCCGTCACTTAAAAAGGACCGTGTGTGCTTAATGGTTACTGCTTTGATTCATGTTGGGTGAGAATCATTGTGACTTCGAACTTTGTGTCTTGGGCAGTAATATTAATCATACAACGGTTGCTAAGATTTAATACGGAAAAACTCGTGCGAGTATGGCTCGTGTGATTAGTCCCCTTGGTGGGCTCAGAAGTTTTATCGTACCAAATCTTGCAAGTGAAGAATAAGTTTCTTCTGTACGGATAATAATGTTGAGCTGTCTTTACTCCAAGGTGAAATATATTAATTAATTTAGAGCTATTCAGAGGCTTAATTAATTAATGGACTTGATAATCTTAAATGCGGGAAATAATAACCGGGAGCCCATATTATCTTAATATGGATTAAGATGGATAGTGCAATATTAATTTATTAGTAGTAATAATTAATATTAATGGATTGAATTATATTGGGGCTCAATATTGAAATTCAGAAGTCCATTAGGTGGTCCAATCTTAATTCTCCTTAAAGGCCCCTCAAGTAGCCCATTAAGTAGCCCAATAATGATAAGATGATTAAAATAAAAAGAAAATATATTGCTGATTTTTCTTTGTTGAATTCGAAAATTAGAAATTAAGAAGGAAAAAGATTTTGTTGATTTTTTTGGAAAGATATTATGGAGGATAAGTATTCTTGGAATACAAGATTATCTCATATATTCAAGAAGATCCAAATCTTGTGATTTACTTCTTAAAATTTTTGAAAATAACAAGTTGTTTAGGAGTGTGAGATTTTTGTGGAATATTTTATTTTGGAGAAAAGAATATATGAGATATATTCAAGAATTCTTAGAGTCTAAGAAAATATTTTCTCCAAGGCCCATATTCCCTCTAATTTTCGGCCATCACTACCTATAAATAGGGGATGATTATTTCATCCCCAAGTACATAATTCCATGTGTTGGAAAAATCAAGAGCATATATATTTTTCTTTTTCCTTAGTTATTTAAATTGTTCGATAGCATCTCCCACCGGTGATCGAATAAGGCGAAAGGGAATACTTGAGAAGGCTTTTGGGTTGGTAAAGCGTGTACGTGTTAGTCCCGTTTATTCAAAGGCCAAGTTCTACGAGAGGTACGTTAATCACATATCATCTTGATTATTTCCGCCATAGATTATATGTGAATTAATTCAACATGCATGATGTAAATTTTGTTGTTGGAATTATTATTTGAATTAATTAGGATTAATTCATGCTAGTAATAATTGTATTTAAATTCGTATTTAAATTTCATCCCGAATAGATTTCGGGCACCCCTATTTTCCCAACACAAGTCTCTGGTCTCTCTTGGCCCTCTTGTCCTCTCTTTCCCTTGCACTTAGCTTCGGACAATCATACTGATAGTGTCCGCTCTTGTTACAGTTGTAACATGTTGGTTGCTCATCTCCTCTTTCTCTCCTTGGGTCAGGGTTCCTCCTTGAGTCAGGTTCCCTCTATCTTGATGAGCTTTCAGTCTTCCCTGAGTGCTTGTCATCATGAGTACGTCTCTGTTCATCTCTACAATCGAGCTTTGGATCTGAATATCTTCTTTCATCACCTCGATCTCTCCTCTGGTCAGTGTTTCTCCTTTCTTCGTATCTCCTTAAGCTTTGGTGGGTTCCTTCAGGTTTCCTGTCACGTGAGTCCTGATAAAATTTCTTATAACGATCAAACCTGGAATTAAGCTTATCAAAGCGTTTGGCCATCAGGCTGTACTCCTCAGCAAGTTCTTCCTTGCTTATCTCCATCAGTGACTTTGATGAAGACTCAACAGGTTCAGACCTGGCTTTGAACGCCACACTTTTCTCAGGAGTTTTCTCATTTTCTTCCTCTTCTGGCTAAACTTTCTTCTTTCGTTTGTTAAGATCAAGTTCCAGTGCCTTCAACTCTGAAAAAAGTAAAGCAGAAGTTATATTGCTCATATCCTGAGTGTTCTTAAGCATAATTACACTGTTGTCCCATCTCTCAGGAAGGGCATTTAGGATCTTTGAAGCAACGTCTCTCTTTGGGACATCCTTGTCCAGCATCACCAACTCATTCATCAACTTGATGAACCTTGACTCCATATGATCGATTGTCTCATCAGGCAGCATCTCGAACGCTTCGAACTTCTGAATGGCAATGTTTCTCTTGTTCTCCTTTATCTTTTCTGACCCATCACATATCCTGGTCAGCTCATTCCAAACCTCCTTTGCCGTCTTTAAGTTCATCAGCCTAGCTGAATCCTCGAAGGGCACCGCATGTAAAATGATGTTTCTGCCAATGTTGTCCAGTCCCACCATCTTGATCTCATCGTTGGTCATGTCTTTCCTTTCTTTTGGAACCTGCACGCCAGTCTCAAGATGCTCATATCCCAGTCCTCTGACATTGGGAATAGTGATCTTGATCGGTCCCTCACTGAGAACACGCGGCATCTGGTCATGGATGGCATCAAGATGCGATTCTAATCTAAACTTCCAATAGACAAAGTTAGATACAGAAAATTCAGGTAACGAAGCTTCAAGTCTCCTCGAAGTCGTGATGATGCAAGTTTTTTGAAAAGCAAGCTCAGATCTGTTCAGTGACCACCAACAGTTTCTCCTCTGAAACTATTAGTATTCAAAGTCAGTGGTCTTTTGAACCACTGCTCTGATACCACTTGTTGGTCCCGGCACAAGACTGAGGAATACGTGTATGGGGGGGGAATACACGTATACCAATTTTTCAAACGTAAAACCTGACTGAGTCCCCTTTGCTCAGAGTTGTAAAGAACTAGGAGCTGATAACACACCTACTGACTACACTTGGTGAGGGTCAGTTGGCTAACTATCAGTTCAAGTTCAGTGCGGAAATGCGTGAGCCCTGATTAGTTTAAAGTCTTGTTTAGTTTGTTTTCTGAAAAACTTGTTTTACTCAATTTTGAATAGTGTTTAGTAAGGGCAGTGCTCTTTTTGAAGATCAGGCTGATTGATTCAGACCTGATAAACCAAATGCTTATGAATGAACAAGTAATATGTCAGGTATGCACAATATCAAAGCAATAAGAACACAAGGAGTTTAATGTGGTTCAGAGACTCAAGCTCCTACGTCCACAACCTGATTTAACAAGAAATCCACTCAAGGGATTCTTGTTTTTAAAGTGCCAAGGTGCACCAAGACTAGCTAACCTCACTGATCTATACAAACTTCCTTACTAACTCACTAACTGACTTACTCCCAACAAACCTAACTTAGGGTTTTGGTTTCAATTTGGAATCCAACTAAGTTGAGATTATCCTTACAAGGAAAAGCTATGCTAAGGCTTGGATAATCACTCTAAGCTTAAGATATTGCTTGAAAGCCCTTTGGAATACATATTAACTCTCAGTTGCTAAGATACACTTGGAAATTTCTTGTAACCTTGAATGGGTTCAAGGCCTTCTGTATTTATAGGTGATTTGAAAAACTATCCGTTGGAGAGATAACCTTTCTTGTCATCTATGTAGAGTGGCTTCAAACGGACATATCATCATGCAGCAGCCGTCCCTTGCATGGAATTAGATAGTTGCATTAAATGCACATTAAATGCTTGCCCGTTGAAAATGCAGTCTGAAGTCAGTCTTCTTGTCAGGTTCCGTACGTGCGTGTCCTTCCAGGATTGGTCCACGTCATCAAGTTAGTGAGAATGTCAGAACTTATTCCTGGCTTTAGGCTTGTCTTATTAAGTTCTTTTTGTCTTGAGCTCACCGGTCTTGTCCTGACGCTGACATTCCTTTTGCATTGCTTGGCTCTACTCCAAGTCTTCCCATAAACTCAGTATCATCATGTTCCCTTCAGGACTGAGTAGTAATGACCTCAGGGTCATACTCTTCATCACTGAGACTTACTCAGCCAGCTTAGAAGACTGCCATAAGTTCAGGATGGTAAACCATCTTCAGGCTCTAAGTCTTGATTGACATTAGTAAGTGCTTCTCTTACTGAGTACCTGTGAAATGTAAAATGACTAAGTATAAACCTAACCAAGACTAACCTAACAACGACAAACAAAAAGAAAAACATCTTTTCAGGGGCTTTGGGATCTAATCAAAACTGACATTGTCCCAACAAAGCTCACGTGTTTGTGAAAAAAAAAAGTGAAGTGATTGAGAAAAGTGAAAAAAAAATGAGAAAGAAAACAATTGAAGTGTTGGAATTGAAAGTGTGTTTATTGAATATGTTGAAGAAGTCTGTTCCTAATCTCGAAGTGTGAAAGTTTGATGTTCTATTCTCCATTCACTTGAGTCACTTACCCAAATTGATATCCCACATGTCCAAATAGCCTACATTACAACCTTGAGAAAAGTCCTTTTTGATTCGGCATTGATTTCTAGAGTATGGTTGGAGTTAAGAGTGCTTACAAGCCTATGGCTGCCAATATGAGTGATTGATTGTTTGAGTGAGTCCCTTTATCATTGATATACACTTGTGAGGGAGTGAAACACATCGTTGAGTGCACATCCATGTTTGATCTTGGTGTTTCTTGTTGTTGCATGAGTATGATGAAGGAAGGTGAGTGAGTATACTTGTGATTGATCTTTGAAGCTCGAGTTCATTTGCTTGCATGATTTGATTCTTTGACTCATTCCTAATAATTTCACTTGAATTATTATTTCATTTCTTGAGGACAAGCAATATGGTAAGTTTGGGGGGGGGGGTTTGATTAGGCGTGAAATTGTTATGTTTTGGTGCCCGATTTGCCCATGTTTTGAATGTTTTTTATGAGTGTTTGGAGTCATTTGAGTATCATTTTTATAAACTGATGAATTTGTCTCTTTGATGCTCATAGATGGATAGAGGGCGAAAAGAGGAATTTGTAGGACTTTGAATCAGCCAAAACGGACTCCCGGTTGAGAAGTTATGAAGGTTTTACGAACATGTGTACAGCCAGCGGTCGAGCGCTCGAGCTGCACCAGCTCTCGAGCGTTTTTGCATGTTTTTGGCCCAAAATCGCCCAAATTCATCCCAAAGCCTATATATACCCCTTCCAAGCATATTTTCACAAAAGAAGACATATCTACACATATTTACACTCGTTTTTCGAAGGAGAAAGCTTGGGAAGGAGTTTTGAAGAATTTTATATGTTGTAATCGAGGTTTTAATTTACGAATTCTTAGTTTTAGTATTTCTTTTGAACGTATTAGATTAATTCTTTCTTTCTTTACTCTTTGAGACGATTAAACCTAGTTTTTCAGATTTATATAGATTTCTTTGGAGACTTTAATTTGTTCTTTCGTTTATGTTCTTGATTTTATTAGTTAATTCAATTATGCATATGTTTATTGTTCTTGTGATTGCTTTGATTATTCAAACCACCCTGTTAGGCTAGAACCCTTGCATGCTTGGGGTAGGATGAACTCGTAGAAGTAGGTTGTGGGTACGTAATTAGGGTAATTCGTGACGTTAGGTTTTAATTCTCTTAATTAATGAATTCTTAAAATCAATCTTAACTTTGCCTTTGAATTTCATACGAACGTGTTAGGGAGAGGACGACCACATCACTCTTTAACAACTAGTAGACTTAACTAGAGGGTTTAGAAGAGGTTAATTCATCTGCCGGTTTAGCTATGGACGACGGCCGCATCACCATTAGTTAAATTAGGGCCTCGTTAATTAAGCACGATTCATTAACTTGTTAGTGGATTAGTGAAGTCGATTTATAGGATAAAGTATTAGGGTTTGAAATCTTGAGCTTTCATCTTACGATATTTTACTTAGGTTATTTCTTGCACGTCACAATTATTTTGATTATGTACCGGCTCCGTTAGTATACGTAGGGATTTCTATCCTAAGCATCACCATCACATACTTGCATACAAACCTTAGATACTTAGTTTAATTTTCCTTTTGCATTCGTAGAGTAATTTAGTTTAGATTATTTTCTCTTTTCAAAAATCCAAAAACATTTCACTCATATTAACTACGACGCGTAGATCTTCAGGGATCTATTCGCATATTCACCTTCCCTTGGGTTCGATAATACTTGGTCACTATACTTGCCCATACTACAGAAAACTACTAGTAGAAAGCTGGTATTTTCGATTCAAGTCACCGAACCTTACTATTTGTTCCTCTTGCCAGTTAGCTAAGAGTAAGAGATTATCCTTTGCTTTGAATGATAAACGGGCTAATGTTGTTTTGGATTTGATACACTGTGATCTGCGGGGTCCAGCCCCTATTACTACTTCTGCTGGTTACAAATATTAAGCTGTTTTTGTTGATGGTCACTCTCGTTTCTCGTGGCTTTATCCTCATTGTGCGAAATCTGAGTTTTTTGATGTGTTGGTGAAATTTCATGCTTTTGTGTGCAATCAGTTTTCTAAAACAGTTAAGGTTTTCCAGAGTGATGGAGGGACGGAGTTTGTTAACTCTAAAGTTTGTGAATTTTTTTATGTGCATGCAATTTTACATCGTATATCTTGTCCTTACACTCCACAGCAGAATGGTCGTGCAGAGCGTAAGCATAGTCATATTTCTGAGGTAGGTCTCTTGATGCTATTTCATGCCCATGCACCGGCTTCTCTATGGTTTAACGATTTTGCCACGACGGTTTATGTCATTAATCGTCTTCCCTCTGCAGTATTATCAAACAAATCATCATTTGAAATTTTGTTTGGTTCCACTCCAAATTATGGCAACTTCAAGTCGTTTGGTTATCGTGTGTTCCCGTTTCTTTGTGATTATGCTGATCACAAATTGGCACCCCGTAGTAGGCCTTGCATTTTTATTGGTTACAGCTCCATGCACAAAGGTTATCGTTGTCTCAATCCAGTTTTTTCACGAGTTTATACAACTCGTCATGCTCAATTTGATGAATTGTGATTTCCTTTTGCTCGGTCACCTTCTTCGGGGTTATCTGATCTAGAGATTTCAACTTTCTTGGATGGACCGTTGCCTTCTCCTGATGTTCTTTCACAACGCTCCTCTCCGCCGTCTACTACTGTCTCGACTCGGCCTCGGGTCATTTTGGATGAGCCAGACCAAATGCCATCTCTGCATGATCCTCTTGACCCAGCACCGGATCCACCATTACTGGATCCTCCAGTACCGGTCCACCCTGATGGTTCCGTTTTTCGAAGGGCAAAATGGGAATTCAGGAGCAAATTTTTTTTTTTTTAAAACATCTCGCGTCGCACCCTGACTGAGTTCAGTGATGGAATACTCAAGTCACTGCGTTGCTGAGAGTCAGAGCTATCAAGTCATTGATGAGACTTGAAAGCTCAGGCTCTCAACAAGGCAGTGACTCGAGAGACTGAACTCTCGAGTGCTAAGCCTGATTCAGTCAGTGAGATGGATCTCCCTGACTGAAATGCTTAACCAAAGTTTCCTTTAACAAAACTCTCAGTGAGCTGATTTTCACAACACTTTGGTAAATACTTTGAAAGATAAGTACGCTCAGTTTAACGTGGTTCAGAGACTCAAGCTCTTACATCCACGGCCTGATTTAACAGGAAATCCACTACATGGGATTCTTGTTTTTAACGTGCCAAGGTGCACTTACAACTGGACTCACGCCACTCCCTGGGCTGCCTCTCCTCACATCACTACAAACCTAACATTCTCTGAAAGGGTTTAGTTTGGTTTGGTTTTCTCCAACTAGGTGAGGTTTTCCTTTACAATGTGTTAGCCTCATGCTAGGATTAGGAAAACCTCTCTAAGCTATGAGTTACAATAGTTGACTTGTTTAGTATTATTGATTTGTCCTTTTTGTATCACTCTTTAGAAGTAGGAATTTGGACATTATTAATTCCCCTGTTTCTTCCCTTCAATAGCTATGAGTTGGACTTTGGATTAGTGTTTTAGTATTAGTGTTTGAATGATGAAGTATTGTTGTTTTAGATGTATGGTATCTTTGACTTAGTGGACTAGTATTACTCTTGTGGATGTTTAGTGTCACTATTTTAGTGATATGGTAATTTTTGGCTTAGTCCATTAAGTATCCTTGTTTTAATGAGTTAGTATAGTTGTTGGTGATGAAACTTGTTAATTAAACACTATTGAGTAAATTTCGTAAACAAATGGAAATTCGTCTTCTACCTTGTGCGACTATAAGAAAAATTAGAAACACGAGATAAGTTCTTTAAATATCCAAAGCTATTATTAAAATAATTTTCTTGGGAAAGATTAATATAATTAGTCTTAGAAGAGTCCAAGTCTACTAATAAGTTTTAATAAGAGGTTTTTATAAAATATAAATTCTTATACTTTTAATTTTATAAAGGGCTTTTGTTAAGGACAACACTAAAATTAGTAAATACACCCCCCTGTTACACCACTGAAACTAGTAAATACACTCCCTCAATACACTCATCTTTTTAGAAGTGGTGTATTTACCAAAATAGGGTGTGACCCTTAAGCAAGTCATTTTTGAGTTTATAAGACCACAACTTTCTCGATTCTCGTAACACAAACTCTCAAGTTTTCCTAATAATTCAAAGGTCAACTTTTAATCAAATGATTTCGTACTATGATTCTGTGCTAATCGAAATACGCACGAGGGATCCGACATTCTGTTTGTATATCACTCTTGAGACCCGGAGCTAACAGGTGGGTGATGATCTGTTGATTGATCTACTAATAATAACGTCGTGCCGGTATTTCCTGAACTCAATTAAATCAAATCAAAAATATCTAATCCAACATAAATGTAACACCTATCTATATAACTGTTTGAATTATGTGATATAACTATATATGTTATATATTTAGCCTGTTGTTTTGTGAATCGATCACCACTGCATGAGTAAACACCTTACGTGAGCATGAATCAATTCAGTTATCAGTCAAGTATTATTCTTTGTAAAGTTATTGAGTCAGTTTTGTGGAAGGTCAGTATGTACGGAGTCGGGATCGAGTTTTAAATCCGACCTCCGGGGCCGCTGTCGGGGACGCCCTCGGAATCAAGGTTGTTGATCAAGTAGATCTGGTCCCCGGTCAGCTGTCGTTTGACGCACTGGGAAGAAGGCCATTGATACTTGCTTATTTTGAGGGATGTATAAGGTTGGATGATGTGAGTTTGTGTGGTTGGATGAAGTAAGTTTTGGTTGGAGTTGAAAAGAGTAACTTTGATGGAATGGGTTGTAGTTGAAAAGAGTAACTTTGTTGGAAATGGAATGATTGTACGTTTATGGTTTGACGGTTGTGATAAGATGTGCTATGACTTTGGGCTTTGCCTTAATGTGAACCAACTTGTGCTATTTCAATTATATTATGCGAAATATGTTTAAATGCCATTTAAATTTTATATGAAACTGATTAAATAAAATTAACACTTTATCAATGAGTATAACTTAATATATTTCGGATTTACCAATCCCATGATGTTGCAAATCACCCATATGTGAGAATTCAATTCTCACGCCCCATTTTCCTAACCCCTTGCAGATTATGATTTCGTGGAGCAAGGACAGTAATAGAGACGGCACGGAGTTCCCCACTTAAATAAAACGTTACTGTTAATACTATGCTTTATGTACACATATATGTGTGTGAGATACTTATTAAAATTATTCTATTCATTTCTTCCGCTGCATAAAACTCATCATCTCTCATTTCCATTATATTCCTTCAAAAAAATTTATAGTTCGGACTTTTGATCACAATAACACTTCGAATCCGATATAATTAATATATTCTGGATTCGGGGCGTTACAGGTGGTATCAGAGCTTACGTTCAAAACTTTCGGACCAAAACCCAAATCATTGTTTTCATCAAACCAAAATTCTCCTTCTTTATTAAATTTTCTTATTATGTAAGTATAGATCACTAATTAAATTACTTGAGGGGAAATGTGTCTCCTATTACTGTCAGAAGCTCCTCGAAGGTATGTTCTTATTTTATTGCTTTAAAGTTTGTGATATAGCGACAACTTGACTTTCATAATAAAACTCCAATCAAAAGATCGTGAACTCGAAACAACACCTACGAGGTGTAGAAAGAACCCCGAAATGTCGTTTATAATACTATTGAAATGCAGATAATTAGTGAAAGATAGAAATAAATAAATTTGTGTAAATTTATAAACTTCATAAATGATGTTATATGATTATTTGAACTATGTGCTTTAATTGTTTAAATATTATTTCTGCATAACTAAAATTTTGACTAGGAATTTCCTTTCCATGTAAGAATCCACATAAGATAGTTTTATCCCGATAATTAGAATACACTTAGCTAACCTTAGAATATATCAGTGTGTTTATAACCCAGTTCACGAGACTGTGTGCAAAGGCAAGAGCCACTCCAATATCCTACGACGAGACTTATTTGACAGCCGTGATTTGTTTTGCCAGAGGGGTTACTGAGTTGTTCTCTGTCCTATCACTGTGAGACTACTCGAACGGACGAGAATAGAAGACCCAGTTCAACAACCCCACCTTCACTTGGAGACATACCTAGAAAAGTTGACGATGGGTATTTCCGTATGATAGTATTGATCAATCAGAGTGATCAAATCCTTTTAAATAACTATCCTTTTGATGTAGTCACAAATACGTACAACATAGATGTGCCACCCTTTTCCTGACATATAGTAGTAGTCAGACGTACGAACGTTTTACTTAGACCATAGCAGCATAACTTTAACCTACTCCCCTTGTCGCTCGTGGTCCATATTGATGTGAGGATACGATGCTTTAGCATTACTTAGAAACCTTTTGTGTTCTTTGACGTAATGTAAGGAGACTGACTCCGTAGAACCAAAACTTTTTAGTTATATATATACTTATTATTTGCTCACTACTTGTCAATGTGTTTTACTTGCTTTATATATTAAATGTCATATTTTATCTGATTATCACTTAATGACACATTACTAGTTCCTAGAATACTGTGCGAATGTGAGCACTGTACCATTGGGGCCCCAATGCGCAGCTGGTGAATTACGTACCACACGTGTTTTCAGTGAACGTTGTGTGTTAATTTTGGTTAATCCGGTTATGTTTTTATAATTTTCTCACACCTATACATATCGTAAAAATATTATTCTTTTCCGATCAGAACCACCTTTAGAATGACACCAGAACATAGACTTGGACGACCCCACGTTAACCCCATTCCTGTACCAATGAATCCTATAGGACAGAACCCACCTCCTCAGGCTGAACCTAAGCCACCTCAGCAGGCCGCGCTAAGAAATGTCTGGAATACTATGGAAATTGAGGACCGAATTATAGGTTTACCCCTAATGCTAAGCGATCACTTGGTAGAGTCCGATCTTCACATCCTTAAGATGAAAATCTTTGGCATAATCTTAGGTTTTGACTAGTTAACAAAGGACGAAGCGATAATAGAATGCGCAGAATGAGAGATCGACCTCGAAACCCAAAATGGTCAACGCTTCACATTTCGTGAAATTAGGACCAAGAAGGAAACCCGAGTAATATCAGCAATCCAAGCTGCACCGATATTACGAAAAGAGGAATGCCAAGCTTACCTCGTCCACATCTCAGCAGGAGAGAAAGACGACAAGTTGCGCATCAAGGTGCCAATTGTGGATGGATATCTTGACGTGTTTCCCGAAGAATTAACCGGGTTACCTCCTGATCGTCAGATAGAGTTCTCCATCGACTTGATACCTGGGGCAGCACCAGTATCTAAAACACCTTATAGAATGGCTCCAAAGGAATTGGAAGAACTGAAGGAACAAGTGCAATGCTTGCTTGAAAAGAAGTTCACCAGGCATAGTACATCACCATGGGGAGCACCCGTGTTGTTCGTAAAGAAGAAAGATGGAACTTTCCGTATGTGCATAGACTATCGAGGTCTCAATCAACTGACCATTAAGAACAAATATTCTCTTCCGAGGATAGAAGACTTGTTCGACCAGTTGAAGAATGCTAACGTATTCTCAAAGATCGATCTGAGGTTTGGGTACCATCAGCTAAAGGTCAAGAGTGAGGATATCCCAAAGACAGCATTCCGGACTCGGTATGGATATTACGAGTTCACCGTGATGCCTTTTGGAGTAACAAATGCTCCGGCGATCTTCATGGATATGATGAATAGAGTGTTTCATCCGTACCTGGACTAATTCGTCATCGTCTTCATCGACGACATTCTTGTGTACTCTAAGGACAAAGAGCAACACGAAGAACACCTCAGGGCAGTCTTAAAGACAATGAGACAAGAGAAGTTTTATTCCAAATTCAGCAAGTGTGAATTTTGGATCAACTGCTTATGTATCGATTAGTACTAAAGCATCTCACTCCCTTGTGCCTAAGAATTTAAGAAAATTTGAGGATATAGAGTATAGAAGAATAGACCTTAAGTGAAAGTGAACTTTGAGGAATACAATTAGAACCTAAAGCCGAGTGAATTGATTGGAGATAGACTTGGATGCACATCAAATAGAAACTGAACTACACGTTCTTAAGTTGAGTAGCTAGACGTTATTGAAAACGGACTAGTTCTATGCATAAGAAGAAATATGAAACGTGGACATAGTTACTTTCTTTTGGGATAACATAAGATTTTTAAGCTTAAGTAGAGCCTTTTTGTGGAATGAGTAAGCTAGATGTGATCTTAAGTCTTACGTGTTAAGAATTAACATTTATATGTTATGGGAATACTTTAGTTGAAAAAGAAAGGACAATTGATTTTTTTATCTATGGGATACATAGTGGACTTCGAAGTAGAGGAAAATTTGCAACTATGTAGGAAGAAAAGTTTGCATGTTTGAGGACTAGAAGACCTTCTAAGTCTTAGATCAGGAAGAGTGACAACAAACTTAGTCGACTAAGAAAACCGAGAAGTTATTTTGGTTTTAACTAATGGAGGACCTTTCAAAAAATCAAACCTCCCCACTAAGGTTTACCACCCCTTTTGGACCAGAAGTTTTAGAGTAAGTAGTTAGACAAAACTACTTTGAGTGGAGTAAGATATAGTACCAAATTCATCCTAAACCTAGAATTTTTCCACACAGTTTTGTGCAGATCACCAATGACCTCTAGGGTTGTTGCATCCTCTGGAGATGCCAGAGTGGAAATGGGAGAACATCACTATGGATTTTGTCACCGAATTTCCGAAAACGGTGAAAAATCACGATGCCATTTAGGTTATCGTAGATAGACTTACGAAAACTGCACACTATATCCCTATTAGAATGACTTAGATGTTGGACAAGCTCATCTAACTATACATAGCAGAGGTAGTTAGAGACCCCGTTTTAGATACCCCGTTTCGATAGTGTCCGATAGTGTCCGATAGTGTCCAGTCTCGATAGTGTCCGATAGAGACCCCGTTTTACCTCTAAGTTCTGGGGAAGTCTGCAATGAGCCTTAGGGACTGAATTGAAATTCAGCACCGCATACCACCCGCAGACTGACGGGTAATCGGAAAGAACTATCCAGACACTCGAAGGTATGCTGAGAGCTTGCGCTCTAGATCTTGCAGGAAGTTGGAAGAGCCACCTGCCATTTGTAGAGTTCGCATATAACAACAGTTATCAGGCGACAATATAAACGGCACCGTACGAAGCACTTTACGGGAAAAGGTGTAGATCACCAGTTTGTTGGGATGAAGTCGGAATTCGAAATATTTTCGAACCCGAACTAGTTAAAAGATCGGTTGAGATAGTCGTAAAGATTAAAGGAAGAATCAAAGCGGCTCAAGACCGTCAGAAGTCATATGCGGACGCTAAGAGAAGAGATTTACAATTCGACATTGGCGATAAAGTATTTCTCCGAGTGGCACCAATGAAAGGTCTAATCCGTTTTGGTAAAAGAGGTAAGCTAAAGTCGCGATACAATGGGCCATTTGACATCCTGAATAGAATCGGGGATGTGGCTTATCGCTTAGCACTACCACCAGAGTTATCACGAGTGCATGATGTGTTCCACATATCTACACTCAGGAAATACGTAAGCGATCCAAACCCTATTTTTAGTCGTATAGATTTAGGTTTAAGCTGTGACCCAACTTATGAAGAACTTCCAATTACTATACAAGGAAGGAAGTTACGCTTATTAAGGAATCAAGAGATACCATTAGTTCTAGTCCAGTGGAGCCGACACGGGAAAGAAGAAACAATTCGGGAAATAGAGGATGAAGTCCTAACCAAATACCCTCAATGCTTAAGCAGTACTTAGAAGCTGAATTTCGGGGGCGAAATTCTGTTAAGGGGGTGAGGATGTAATACCCCGTCCCGTTTTATACCTTTTATATTCCTAGAATCCTTATTTTATTTTCTTATCTTTGTTTCTTTTTATTTTATTATTTTGTGTGCTTTTGTGTAATTTAAATATATACCCTTTTACAAATTCCTAAATTCGTAGAAAGAATCGAATATTTCAAACGAATAAAGGATTACGAGAAATTAAATATCCAAGTTTTAATTAAGGATTCCGATCCGTATAATTTATTGGAAAAATATATACTTTTGTAATTTAAAAGTAATAAAATATTAATCGAATCTTAAAAACTGTATTAATTCTCAAGAGCCAAACAACTCCTAAACAGAAGTACAAATATATCTCAGTAAATCTTCATTCCTTTCATTCTTAGCCACAAGTTTCATTTCCTTTTCCTTTTTAATCTTTTTATAATTAAAGAATTTCTTCTATAAATATGTTTCCCAGAAATCAAAATCAGTTTCCCATTTTCACGTAACCCAGCTTTCTCTCTCTAATAAATTTACCTCTGTCTTCTCTCTAAGAGGCCACGCCGCTCCCTTCTTCCGGCGACGACGCCGTCTCTCCCACCAAGCCAAGCGACGCCACGGTGAACGCTCGCCGCTGTGCCTCGCCCACCTCCTCCGCCGCGTCCTCTCACTCTCTCTCTCTCTCTCACAGCGACACCGCCGCGGCCCAGCTCCGACCGCCGTCTCTCTTTTTCTCCAGAAGACGAGCGCCGCCGACAGCCAGCGCTCAGCGCCGCCGTCCTCTCTGCATCCGGCGATGAAGCCCCCTGTCCCCGATCGAAACAGCACTTCGCTACCGCCTCCCCTGCCCTCCGTCGCTCTCGCTCTCTCTCACCGTGCGAAGCCGAGCGCCGCCGCGTCGAGGCCGAAGCCAGCTCCGCCGTCGCCGCCTCTTTCTCAACCTTCGGTTAGATAAAATCTTTCCTCTTTTCTTCGAATTTCATTCCGTTTAATTCGATTTCGAATACCGGTTTATTCTAATTTCTAACCGAGACCTTATTTCATTTAATTTTCCGTTCAATTTGACGTCGTTGAACCGGTTGCTGTTGCCGAATTTCTGGAAATTCCAACCGACGCCGTTAGGCTGCCCAATTCACTTTTCCGAATTCCCGTACGACGCCGTTAGGCTGCCCAATTCTTCGAACGAATTATCGATATCCCAATCGACGCCGTTAGGCCGCCCGTTTAACACCTCGAACCGGAATCATAAGGTTTCTACCTTCGTTTTTCTTCTTGGGTAGATTCTGGAATTTTGTCAAGTTTTGTTCGAACCATGGAACAAAGAAAAAGAAAGAAGAACTTACTGTTAGTTTTGGTTTAGTATTTTAGTATCAATAGTTGACTTGTTTAGTATTATTGAATTTTCCTTTTTGTATCACTCTTTAGAAGTAGGAATTTGGACATTATTAATTCCCCTGTTTCTTCCCTTCAATAGCTATGAGTTGGACTTTGGATTAGTGTTTTAGTATTAGTGTTTGAATGATGAAGTATTGTTGTTTTAGATGTATGGTATCTTTGACTTAGTGGAGTAGTATTACTTTTATGGATGTTTAGTGTCACTATTTTAGTGATATGGTGATTTTTGGCTTAGTCCATTAAGTATCCTTGTTTTAATGAGTTAGTATAGTTGTTGGTGATGAAACTTGTTAATTAAACTCTATTGAGTAAATTTCGTAAACAAATGGAAATTCGTCTTCTACCTTGTGCGACTTTAAGAAAAATTAGAAACACGAGATAAGTTCTTTAAATATCCAAAGCTATTATTAAAATAGTTTTCTTGGGAAAGATTAATATAATTTGTCTTAGAAGAGTCCAAGTCTACTAATAAGTTTTAATAAGAGGTTTTTATAAAATATAAATTCTTATACTTTTAATTTTATAAAGGGCTTTTGTTAAGGACAGCACTAAAATTAGTAAATACACCCCCCTGTTACACCACTGAAACTAGTAAATACACTCCCTCAATACACTCATCTTTTTAGAAGTGGTGTATTTACCAAAATAGGGTGTGACCCTTAAGCAAGTCCTTTTTGAGTTTATAAGACCACAACTTTCTCGATTCTCGTAACACAAACTCTCAAGTTTTCCTAATAATTCAAAGGTCAACTTTTAATCAAATGATTTCGTACTAGGATTCTGTGCTAATCGAAATACACACGAGGGATCCGACATTCTGTTTGTATATCACTCTCGGGACCCGGAGCTAACAGGTGGGTGATGATCTGTTGATTGATCTGCTAATAATAACGTCGTGCCGGTATTTCCTGAACTCGATTAAATCAAATCGAAAATATCTAATCCAACATAAATGTAACACCTATCTATATAACTGTTTGAATTATGTGATATAACTATATATGTTATATATTTAGCCTGTTGTTTTGTGAATCGATCACCACTGCATGAGTAAACACCTTACGTGAGCATGAATCAATTCAGTTATCAGTCAAGTATTATTCTTTGTAAAGTTATTGAGTCAGTTTTGTGGAAGGTCAGTATGTACGGAGTCGGGATCGAGTTTTAAATCCGACCTCCGGGGCCGCTGTCGGGGACGCCCTCGGAATCAAGGTTGTTGATCAAGTAGATCTGGTCCCCGGTCAGCTGTCGTTTGACGCACTGGGAAGAAGGCCATTGATACTTGCTTATTTTGAGGGATGTATAAGGTTGGATGATGTGAGTTTGTGTGGTTGGATGAAGTAAGTTTTGGTTGGAGTTGAAAAGAGTAACTTTGATGGAATGGGTTGTAGTTGAAAAGAGTAACTTTGTTGGAAATGGAATGATTGTACGTTTATGGTTTGACGGTTGTGATAAGATGTGCTATGACTTTGGGCTTTGCCTTAATGTGAACCAACTTTGTGCTATTTCAATTATATTATGCGAAATATGTTTAAATGCCGTTTAAATTTTATATGAAACTGATTAAATAAAATTAACACTTTATCAATGAGTATAACTTAATATATTTCGGATTTACCAATCCCATGATGTTGCAAATCACCCATATGTGAGAATTCAATTCTCACGCCCCATTTTCCTAACCCCTTGCAGATTATGATTTCGTGGAGCAAGGACAGTAATAGAGACGACACGGAGTTCCCCACTTAAATAAAACGTTACTGTTAATACTATGCTTTATGTACACATATATGTGTGTGAGATACTTATTAAAATTATTCTATTCATTTCTTCCGCTGCATAAAACTCATCATCTCTCATTTCCGTTATATTCCTTCAAAAAAATTTATAGTTCGGACTTTTGATCACAATAACACTTCGAATCCGATATAATTAATATATTCTGGATTCGGGGTGTTACAACCGCATCACCTTAGTTAAATTAGGGTCTCTTTAATTAAGCACAATCTATTAACTTGTTTAGTGGATTAGTGAAGTCGATTGATATGATAAAGTATTAGGATTAATTCTTGAGCTTTTCATCTTACAATCTTATACTTAGATTATTTCTTGTACATCACGATTATTTTGATTATCGTACCAACTCCATTAGTATACGTGGGAATTCCTATCCCGAGCATCACCATCTCATTCATTCGTTTCATTCATTTTTAGTTTAATTAGTTTACTTTAGTTTAGAATTAATTCTTTAAAAATCCAAAAACATACACTCATATTAGCTACGACGCGTAGATCTTCAAGGATCTATTCGCATACATTTCTTCCCTTGGGTTCGATACTACTTGGTCGCTATACTTACTCATACTACAGTGAACCCGTACGCTTGCGGGGAAACTACTAGTAGAAAGCTGGTATATTCGCTTCAAGTCAGAAATTCACATTGTACTGGAAAAAAAAAACTTGAGCATATTAAATAATTTAATATAATAAAGTAACAAAACATCAACTAAAGTTTCATTAACCCAATATATACATCATGAAAGTGCATTTAATCTAAAACGAGTGTCACATTGTCAATTTAAATTAGATTACATAATAAAATTCAATTGAAATAACATATTAATGCTTAACCAGTAGAATTCGTGAGCCGATTTTGAGAATCCATTAATTGAATTCCCCAAGTGGCAGCCGATTTCACCACATGGAGAATTAGATTTGCGGATTCAAGAATTGCATCACTTTTAAAGGATGAGTGAGAATTTGATACTGCGTTATGATAATTTTAGAAGAATTCAATACATCATCTTCATAAATGTTGAAAACATAGTGATTGTTTAGGTGCCGAGACATACCCAAATATGTCATGTGGATGGGTGGATGTGAAAGATGTAGCTGAAGCACATATTTTGGCATTTGAGAAGCCTGAGGCTAATGGAAGGTATTATGTGGTGGAGAAATGTTACTCCCTCCGTCCCAGGGGAATTTGCACCCCTGGGATGGCACACATATTAAGAAAAGTGTTAAAGTAGTGGCATATGGGTAAATATGTGTATATTTATGTGAGTGTGCACGCAAATCGATGTTTCCTTTTTAGGTAGTGTGCAAATTGGTTTAGGACATCCAAAAAAGGAAAGTGTGCAAATTCGTCTGGGACGGAGGGAGTATAACAAGTTGGATCTTGTGAATATATTGCGTGACCTCTGTCCCAATCTCAAACTTCCCCATAAGTAAGTCCTCATTCTTACACTATTTATATACCCTTTAAGAAAATATTATTAGGTTTTATTCTCACTATAAGAAATTAAAGAATTGTCTACGAAATTTATCTATATGGCTACAAAATTTTCAACAAAAGATTTTATAGTGAGAATTGCCAACTAGTTGATTATAGTTCCTAATTATATAGGCATTTTCCTTTCCCACCTACAAATAATTATGTATGCCAATTTTTTTTTATAGGCAAAGGCTTGTAGGTAATTAATTACCTAATTTTTTTTTTTTTTTTGTTAGGAAATTGTTTCTAGGTTGTGAAATAAAGATGCTTACGTGATTAGAAAATTTTATAGACAAGTCATAGACAATCCCTATTACGAAATTTTTTGTTGTATTATTTTATAGGCAATTCTTTATTTTCTTTTAGTGACTTATATCGGAATGATCAATGTGATTGTCTTAATCTTGTATAGGTGTGCTATTGACGGGCCATTGGAACCCGTGTACAAGGTTAGTAATGAAAGAGCAAAACAACTCGGTGTCGTGTTCACTCCTATTAAACAGTCCATCAAGGAAATGCTTGACAGCTTCAAGGAGAAGGGCTTCTTCAAAGGGGCATATTGAGTGCCCCCCTCCATTTGTTCCATTGGAGTTGTGTTCTCTTCTTTTCCTTGCTATGTATTAATAGTGTTCCAATAATCTATGTTTTTCATATTTTGCTATGTTTGGATTTGTGTCCTCTTATGTCTCAACTGCATCTTATGATATCAATAAATTATTAGGCTTACTAATACTGGATTCCGGAATAAAACTAGGCTTACTAATAGTTTTAATTTTTTCCGTTTCTTTTTAAATTAATCAAATATTTTTAAATATATTTAGTTCCAAAGTTTTTAAACCTGACACTTCAGTAACAGGACTAAATATCAAGGTGTGTTGATCACTTAGAAGAATTCTTGATCAACTTTCCTGTTGAGATAGATTACATATAAAGGCTTGTGATCCCTGCCAATCCTTCCACATGTATCCTTTGTAATTGATATGGGGTCGGTTTTGATCATTTTGGTGTTAAGTTTGATCATTTTTTAAGAACAATTTATATTTTTGCCGGAACAATTACCACGAAGAAGGTCGAAAATCATTAATGGCATTTAAAACAACATGAAAAAGTACCACAAATGATAGGCTCAACAAAAGGAACAAAATCTTATAGATCTTGACCCTCGCCTTACTGTAAAGCACTCAAGATTTCCAACATGAATTAACGTAATTCACAATTTGAAGATGCAATTCACGAGAGTCGTGTAACCAAAATATGAATATAATTGCATGTTTTGCTTTCTAAATGTGAGACGTGTCAATATTTTAGGGGTGGTGACAACTGTTGATCAATATATAAAAAAAGGGTAATATTTCTTCAAAAAATTATTCTTTTTATTGAAAATGAATAGAATTGATAGATTTAAAAGAAAAGGAACTAAAATTGAGGTTCAGAAAAAGATGCAGGACGATTTGCCAATTTGACTCGGTAAATAGGGGATGACTTAATGACGACCATCATCAGCATAATAGTTTTTGTCATATTTCCATTTATGTTTTTCAATTAATAAGTATTCATTCATGCCTTTAATATAGGAATTTAATCACAAGTAAATAATAAAATACAAAAATGGAGCCCTCTAGGGAAAAAAAAAGAACGAATTTAAGCAAAAAAAAAAAAAAAAAAACAAGAAAAAGAAAAAATGGAAATTAGTCGTAGTATTTATTACTAATGGATCCGGAAATCTATACATTTTAATCGTACTAACTTTTTCATACACTCAATCCTACTAACTTTTTTCACTTTATACATTTCAAAACTCTATTCAATGCACAATTTTTCTTAATTTCACTTAAAAATTGTGCTTACTTCATGGTGCAAACACTAGTGGGATGGAGGGAGTACATAACAATACAAGTCCATTATAATTGAAACTACAAAATTCATAAATTAAAATATTTACATGATAAATTCATTCAATACTATATAGCAATAACTTATATTTCTATATATATATATATATATATATATATATATATATATATATATAATATTAAATTATCATTCATGTATTTATCTCTCAATCCGATTGTGTGGACAATTACTTATGATAATCAGTGAAGAAATATTTTTTCAACTTTAGCATTGTCAAATGGAAGAATTAATGCAAGTGAATATTTATGCATAATATAATTTGTAAATAATAGAATTAATAGGGTAAAATACAAGTATAAAAAAGGAATACAATTGTAATATAATACGAGTATAAAAATACATCTATTATCAACACAAGAATTACTGCAAATTCATCCATTTAAATTACATTTGATTTATAATTCATTATTTATATAATACATATAGTAGTATTATTAAAATAAACTTGTGGGGGCACGTGCCCCCACACCGATTAATATACATGCGTGTCTAACTATATTTTAGTTCAAATAATTAATTGGTACTACGAATTGTTTAGGTTACTTTTTTGATGTAATTAGTATGGTTATATATCTTTTTTGCCCTTTTGTAATTGGTTTTCATAACGCTATGTTTTTATGGAAAATCGTGCGTATCAATTCTATGTTTGTAATGCTACAAATTAGTGGTATGATATTTTCACCAAATTACAATATCATTTATTGAAGTTTCATAGTGTTATGGTAACTGATACCATAGTTTGATATGTTATTTATTATTGCTCTGGTCATGATTGAAATGCTTTGAGGAATAAACAAATCGAGAAAATATGCTCCGATGATATCATTAGGTAATTTAATTTCTGTTATGTATCAATCTTCGATCATTTGAAGCATCATTAATTGCATCACTGATGAATTGAGGGTGAAAGAAAACGTTAGAATCAAAAATTGAAAGCATTGATTCATTTTGCAAATTTACGCCGATTAGGCATTTATTTATAGAGATTTGAAGCCAAAAAATGTTATGGTTCAAGTGAACAGACATTTAATGCTAGTAGATTTTGATCTATCAACAAAGCTCTCTCTAAATTCTACTGAAATTCAAACAGTTTTCCCCAAATCGAAGCTGCAAATCAAGGCAATGGTGTTGTTCGGATGATTATAGACGATGATTAACTTCTTATGTATTTCATTTGTTAAGTAGTTTTCCTGTTCTTTGGAGAGGGGAACACCCAATTCTATTTTTTCCATCACTTTCCCGTTTTTATTAATATTGTTAGAGTATATATTTTTCTTGTTCTTTTCGTGTGGTTTTCAATATTCGAGTCTCATTAACACTTTAGTGTATTATTATGAAGAGGTTTTCATATATATCGGTAATATTTTCTAAATTAATATTGCAAGGTTTTAAAATTTTAATGAAAATATATATATATTTAAAGACAATATCAATTTACAAATATAAAGTTAATTGTATTTGACGTTGCACATTAGTGAACCATGTATATATGTGTCGCTTTGCTTTACGTTTATGATTCTTTCTTGCATCTCGTGATAAGATTTCTTTTAAATATAACTGCAAATGTGCAACATTTTCTAAATTGAAATTGCATATAATCAATTTTTGTATGGAAATTCCAATAAACATGTGTATTATGTAAAGACAATATCATTATGCAAATGCAAGGTTTATAGTGTATAAGGTTCCATATGTGTAGTATGAACATGTGATATATCTTTTATATGTGCACCATTTTCAACACACGTATTGTTTTTACACCAATAAATATTGCACATGTTCAATGGTTATTGTAAACAATATTGCACATGTGTAATGTTTTTTAAGTTGAAATTGTTGACTTTCATTATTTTATGGAAAATTCAATGAACATATTTAAAATTCCTTCCGTCCCACGATTACTTTCACACTACTTTTTCCTCTTATTTTAGCGAGCGAGTTGTTTATTAGTGTTGTTACCCGATTTTGGATTAGAGAGCTTTTAATGTGGCTTAGTCGGATAAAACATGTAAGTGTGTTAAAAGAGAAGAACAATTCCTTTAGACTTAGAATAAGAACTATGAATGCTAAATTATTGCAAGAAAGTAAATGCTAGAGAGAGTTGCCGAGTGGTTAAGGCTCGGCCTTAATTGTATGTTGTGTTTATTGTTGAGCTCTAAGGCTCTATTTATAGTATAAGACTTGTTACAAAGTATTACCCTAGTATCTTAAGAGATCCATGCATTAAATGCATGGACTTTTGTCTCTATTGCAGCGGTCTCCTGCTCCTTGCTAGGGTCTGCAACCCTTTTTGACATTTCTTACAGAGTTCTACCCCTTCAATCAAGTCTTTCTCATTTAAGGAATTCTTAATGATTTGAAGAAACTTCAAATACGTTCTTTGTGACTTCAATGCGTTATTCGTGCAAGTCCTCTGCAGCATTCGATCCGAGATTAAGGTGCCAAAACCCTCAGATTAAGCGTTTCTTCTCAAGAAGTACTTAAAGATTTGAAGAAGCTTCAGAGACACTCTTCGAAGACTCTTGAAGATTCAAGGGACGTTCTTCTCCAAATTCAAAGGTGTTCATCCACCAAGTCTCCAAAAATAACGTTTAATCCAAAAAAAAAGACATTTCGCTCTTGGATTAACGTTATAAATATTTAAATGCAACTCCGGACAAGATCAAAGACGAAGATTTCGTCTACAAATCATCCAAGTCAAAGTCAAATCGAAGAGAAGTATCAGAGGAGCAAATTTAGTGCTTTGTAACCCACAATTTTTTTTGGTTTAATTCGAAAGAAATTAAATTGTAAAACCTTTTTTGTGTTTATTATATTTATTTCACTAAATTTATCATTAGACCTACTTAAATGAGAAGAGTGTTAAGAATGATAATTTGGATGTAGTAATGTGGTGGAAAATGAATTCTGTAAGACTTTTAATTATTCCAAAGATGGCTTGAGATATATTGGTTGTTCCTGTGTAAACACTAGCATTAGAATTCATATTTACTACTAGTGGAAGGGTGCTAAACAAGTGTATTTGTTCTTTTACCCCAAAACTTGTTGAGATTTTGATATGTACTCAAGATTTTCTTCAAGATCAAGAAGGCAAGTATTTGATGCAAATTAGAAGAGCTTGAGAAAGTTGAGAAAGATGTTTCCAAATTATTTAAATCACTAATGCATTTCTTATTTATCTTCTCTCTTTATGTAACTTGTTATAACAATTGTGTAAATCTTATTTTATATTGCACATTTGTCTAATGTTGAAATTTCGTCATTGTATCACCAATAATTAGTTACTTCGTTCTCTTTTTAAGTATCCCAAATTCTGTTACTTTATGTCTTATATATTTCACAGTCTTAATTTTCTTGCTTTAATGAGGTAGGGTGAGCTTGTGTAATTTGGTTACACACTTACATAAAATACTTAAGGAATGCATTGAATCGGAGATGAACTCTTAAAGACATGAAGTGTTAAGGAGTGCGTGGAGTGAAAGACTTGAGGAGTGTTGTTTATTTAGCTGTTGTCTTGTTGATTATGTTTTTAAAATTATTGTTGAGCTTCTGAAAACAATGGTATTGATGTTTTTTTAAAATTGTTGCAGTAATAGAAGTACCAATAATGCATTATTTCTTATATTAGTAATTAGCTGTTACAAGTAATTTGGATGAACAAGTATGTTGGTGCTAAAAACAATTAGATTATGCAGTACCACTAATGCTCAAGGTTATTATTTGGATGTTACAACTAACAATTGACATGGAATTGGAAAACACAAAAACAAAGTACAAGAAAATTTTTTTGGTCCCAAGACCGAAACCAAACCAAAATATTTCTCTTTAGGGTTGGGTAGATTTTTCAAAATATAGTTTCATTTCGGTTTGTTAAAACAATTCGTCCGGTTAACCAAACCAACAGTTGCACACCTATACTTCAAATCTCATATTCTCTCTTTGTCTCTTTCGTGGAGTATCACCATTGAATCTCCAATAGTTTGAGGTGTCTCTAAAAGGTTAATACTATATTTGTATTAAAGAAAGATAGAGGGCTTGTAGACGGGTCGCTCAAGACCCAAAACTACTAAATCTGTTTCTTCTATTGCAATTTGAAAGATACATGTCGATTACTTTATGTGATTCAAATTCTAACAATAACCTTTTCTGATGACACAAACCGTTAACAACAACCTGGCGTCCTCCATCATCTGTTTTCTTTCTTTCGTGAAAAGTTTTATGGAACCAGATCGTGGTACAATCTATCAAGCAAGTTAATGATCTTAACATACACAAAGAGTAAAACCTAAAAGACCTACATATTTGTGCCAACTTGAGCTTGATAATAGTCAAACTCATCAACTTAGATAAGTATTCTATATGATTGTTATCATTGTAAAGTTTTACACTCTGCAATAAACTTTGTTTTCTCGAGGTTGACTGTCTAAGCTAACTAATTTTTTTTCAATTTTCTTTGTTTATAAAAAAGTTTCATCAGACCACGTGATAATGATAACTCTTAAATAGATGTATAAGGATAAGTGACAAATACAAATTGTATTTCATGATATATACTTTCATTTCATTGAGCCATGTGACAAAGAAAAAACTCTAAAATAAATGTGTAAGGATGTATTGATAAATTTTTATTTCTTAAAATACAACATTATCTCATTATACCATGTAAAAAAATAACTCAAATAGGTACAGAGATATACGCAAAATAAATTTCTATATCATAAAAGAAATCATTTTCTCATCTGTCAGGAAATAATAAAGGAAAATTTAAAATAGACATCTTAATATTAATTTTATTCTTATCTTAATATTTTATATGGACATACCTATAAAAGCTTATGTGTCAAAGTCAAAATCTCTATTTTAAAATCCCTCTATTCAAATTTAAAATTAATTTAATCTCTACCTTATATTAAATATTTTAATCTTAATCTTACATTGTAAATCTTATAAAAAATTGTAAATTTATATAACAATCTCATCTTACCAGTGGAACAAATTAAATCTTATAAAAAATGATTTTATTTGCATAACAAACTAAATCTTATAAAAATTTGTAATCTTAACCCTATATTTTAATTTTGTAATCTCAACCGTATATTATAATTTATAAAATTATATAAATTTAAATTCGATAAACATTATATTTCTTTCTCATTTTATAGAGATACTACTTGAATCTCCAGTTTCATTTTATTGCATCAAAAAATTCCCTATTATACTAATAAGGAGTTTAGGCCGATGATGTGTCATCTTGAGAAGCATTTGGATAAAATAACATAATATTTCTTATAAATTATAAATATATAGAAATTCAATATTATGAATGTAATTTTATTAGAAGTCTCAATTTTTAAGAGACAAATTGTGCTATTTTAAATTGATTTATGAAATTAACTTTTCATTATTTTAGGAAATAAATATTTTAATAATTTATGTTATGGTAACCATCTAATATGTTTGACTGGAATTCTTTAAATCTAATTCCTGGTCCATATTTTTCATAATGAATCATTTTACTTATAAATTGACTTCACTATATTATATAATACCCTTTACCACATCACTAAAAAAATATTTGTTCATTAGTATTCGAGGGATGCAACAATATTAAACTTTGTTATATTTAAAAAAATTGTTAATTTTGAAGTATTATATCAAATAATTAACATGGTATTTTATAGTATTTAATCAAATTAAAATATTAAAAATAAACTCATGTGAATC
This sequence comes from Ballota nigra, assembly GCA_947034835.1. Classification (NCBI taxonomy): domain Eukaryota; kingdom Viridiplantae; phylum Streptophyta; class Magnoliopsida; order Lamiales; family Lamiaceae; genus Ballota; species Ballota nigra. The sequence continues at coordinate 63,694,750 of OX344729.1, forward strand.
AAATTAATTGTTTTATAATTGAGTTAATTATTTTAAGAAAATAATTATTTATTAAATAAGTCAATTTAATTTTAATTACCATACATATTTAAATTAATACTTTGACTTAAATAGGATCTTCAAGTGTTCTTAGAATAATTTTTATGTATCAATAAATTCATAATTGACCAATTTTAATTACAATATACCGGTAAATTAATTTTTTGATTTTAATAAAGAGTAAATTCATATTTTGCATTAGTAAAATCATTTTATAGTAAGTTATGATTTGACTAATTTAGATCAAATCCATTAGAAACTTTGGATTTGACCAAGTTTATAGATGATGATTAAATATATAGTTGTTACTGATTTTACTGGGTCTAGATGACGGATTTGTATATGTGGCTATAGGGGTAGTCCCGATTATCGAGTAACAAACATATAAAGTAATATGAACACGAAGAACACAAGAATAAGGGAAGAACCCTTGTCGATTTATCGATTTATTTAAATTATTATTGATTGAATAAAAATTTGTATTATCTAATTAAGTTTTCAATGTAATTTGTAGTTTGTGTATCAGCGTCCGGTTGGTTTTTACAACAAAATAATGAACAAATGGAAAATGGATTGGATGAGATATTTTTACAATCGTTTTTGTATTCTATGGCATTAAAACTTTTGGTAGCATGTAACTTATATATTAATTTGTGATTTGATATATTTTATATTTTTTGTGTATTTAAATGATGTGTACGTTTATTTATTTGATATTTTGGTGTATTTGACTTATAAATATTAGTATTTAAACAGTTTTTTAAAATATAAAAAGTTATATATAAAAACGGGTAAATAAAAAAAAATAGATTAGACAGCGGTTCAAAATCGTGTCTAAGATTTTGCTTTGGACAGTGGTTTAAAACCGCTTTCTAAGTTTTAACTTTGGACAGCGGTTCTTAACCGCCGTCTAAGTGGTAACTTTGGACAACAATTTTTTAACCGCTGTTTAAACTTTGGACAACCCTTACAACCGCTGTCTAAGGGCAAAAATAACCGTTGTCCAAAGCCAAATTTGTATTTGTGTATATTGCTCCCCGTTTTTTAAAAAAAAATGTTTACCTATTCTATACATATATACATACATATATATATATAATAATCAGTGTGTGAATTGCTTGATAATTTCGTTGTCACTTTTAAAAGGGGGAAATTTTTGTACTAATAAAACATTGTCTCTTTGTTCTAGAAAATTCAAGGGTATATATTAATAATAAGCTCAACCCATCCCTGAAAAAATAGAATCAACCCTAGTATTTAAAGACAATCAAACTCCATAATAGCAACTAACGAAAAAGAGTGTTTTAGTCCAATGCATTAGGCTTATGTAACTAGCTCGCGCTAGATAGCAGCATATATATTTGATAGGGCCGCCATACAATTAATCACTAGATTTTATTGTAGGAAAAATATAATATATTGTTGCCGATTAATTATAATATACTACTGATATCGCGAATTTCGTGGGTTGGAAATAAAATTGTTATTATTGATTTAAATTATAATAATTAATATTTTTATTTTAAATGTTTAGCAATTCTAGTATAATATAGAAATTCTAATTATAATAATAAATATACAGATTTGAAAAAAATTCCCACAGCAAAATTCAAATTCATACATACAAAAATCGGTTCCCCCTCCTAAATTATTTAAGAATTTTTTTTTAAACTATGGAAAATTCATATCTATATTTTACATTTTAATAGTCAATTTCGATATTAAGATTTTATACCAAAAAAATTGGGTGAAAATATTGAATTTAATAGCAATATATAACATTTGATGGAAAAATTTTGGAATCAAACACTATTTCTATGACAAAATTATTTCCAAAATAATCATAAAAAAATATTAGAGAATAAAAGTAAATTTCTACCAAACATATTAGATTTTATTTATATATATTAATATTCTTGCTAATTTTTTATTATAAAATATTAATCATTATTGTCGAAAACTTATTATTTTTAGAGAATAACTAACAATTTTTTGAAGGGATACTTTTCTTTGAGAAAAAGATTCAAGTTTGATCCTACAAATTTTACATCTATCATTATTTAAAAAAAAAAATTATAAATCATCTAATAAAAAATTGTGCAATATAATATAAATTTATATCTAAATTTTAAAATTTAATAGTCTATTTTGGTGAAATAATTTTCTCCAAAATAACATTGATGAATCTATTATTAATGGCTAGATATTACATTTGGTGGCAATATTTTTGGGAATCATACATTTTTTCGACCACAATATTATTTCCAAAATAATCATAAAAAAAAATTAGAAAATCAAATTAAATCTTCGGCCTACAATTTTATATTTTGCTTATATATATAAATATTCTTGCTAATCTTTTTATTTTAAGATATGAATAGTTATTTAGGAAAATTTGTCTTCTATAGAGAATAAATAAAATTCTTTTAGAAAAAATGAAGAAGTTTTTTTTTTATGTAAATTTTTTAGTTTGATCCAACAAATTTCACATCTACCATTATTTTGCAAAAAATAAACTAAAAAATCTAATCATCTAATATAAAATATGTACAAAATAATAGAGATTTATAATCTATTTCGGTAGCTGAATTTTCTCTCAAATCATTTTGGTTAATTTATTATTAATGGCAAATAAAAACATTTAAAAAGATACTAAAACACAGTGTTTGATCAGCAATAAGATTCTGCGTTACTCTACTCACCATAGAATTTCTGAATACAGAAGACGGTCATTAATAACAAACAAAAGCAAATACTATGAAAAGGATCACCAGATGAATTTACCTACTTAATAGATAAGTATTGTAGCAAGCTCATAAAAGATGATGAGCTCTCAACTCCTCACATAGTCTGAGCATGTCGGGGAAATGTAGAAATGATGAGAATTTATGGAAATCAGCCTGTCTCGTAAACTGAAACAGCGCGGAGAGAAAAGAGTCACTTGTGTAATAATAACATCACAAAATTAAATTTAATTATTAGTCAAGCATACCACACTACAAAAAAACTTGTAATTAGTGATATATTTTTGTGACAGATATATCCGTCAATAATTTGTGACAGGATTTGAAATTATTAAGACATATTTTTGTCAATATTTTTTTTTACTAAAACTTAAGACTGTTTATTATTAAAAACGATAACAATGGAAAAATCCGTCAGTATTATATTCCATTAATCCGTCAGTATTAAAAACGATAACAATGGAAAAATCCGTTTGTTTATGAATTATATATTGACAGAAATTTCGTCAACAATATTTTAATAGAATTTGTTAAGTTTTTATGGGATAAAAATATTTGAAATTAGAAAAGTACCAATGGAAACTATCAGTCTGTGAATTTATCAATAAATATAACTAAATCAGTACTAAAATGATGTATACATGTGTTGAACTTTGAAATAGTCATGTCAATGTAATGGTGGTCGTACCTTTTAAGAAAATGTATAATCAAGGTCGTAACATATCATAACTTTGTAATAATTTGATGACATAATTTTACAACATAAAATAACTTTGAATTAAACTTGCAAATCTTGCATGATGCATGTATCTCGAAATACTTTTCTAGAAAATTAGGGGTACTACATTCTACCCCTCTTAGTAAAATTAAGGGCTTGGGATGTATGCATGCATGTGATGAATTGAAAATTTCCATGTAAGAATATGCTCCGTGGCAATGATCATGACATAATATAACTTTGAATGAAAATATAAAATTTGAAATGTAATGCATGTACCTTTGAGAGCTGAAGCGGGAGGCGGTGATGGACGACTTTTACTTATATATATATATTTTTTCTCAATAACAGAGTACACTATAAATAATCTTGACTCTTAAATAACAATTTATTTAACAAGTCTACAGAAACGTAGACCTGCTCTGATACCACACTCTCACGCCCCAATTTTTAAAATAGTAAATTTTACCAAATCACAAGAATACTTTCGAATAAAAAGGCGTGAACTAAAAATTTAAATAAAATAAGACATGGAATTTATCTCCAATTAATAAAAATACTTGCCAAACAACGGAAGACTTGAATATTACTTTAAAATTGTATTTCATAAGTAAAATATAACTATTTAGAGTTTAACTTGGAAAAACTTAATTAATAAATGAACTAATATTTTTTTTTCATAAAATATCTATAAATTCACTTGAGGGATCATCATCCATCGCCTCTCCACGCTTCCGCTGCGCACTCTAAAAATGTTAAAATGAATGGGATGAGTACGCAAGCACACTCAGTGGGAATAAATTATTCAAATCTAAATGCAATTATAAACAACAAGAAAATACAGACCAAATTGTAATTCACATGAAACATTGCCATAATAACTTTGTCAATAGTACTTTGAAATAACAAGCTAAATAAATATATCGCATGAATTTTCGTGGACCTTCCCAGGGCCTAATAGGCACACCCAGCATTCCCACGCGTAAATCTTTGCAAGCCTTCTCAAGACCTTTTCAGATCAAGATATTCTTACACGTGAATGTTTCGTGGACCTTCCCAGGGCCTAAAGGCACTCCCGGTATTCCCACGCGTAAATGTTTGTGAGCCTTCCCAGAGCCTGATAAGCACTCTGGTATTCTCAACCGTAAATGGAGCACTGCGGATTAAACCGAAGACCCGTCGGTCTCGGACCACATAAGGATCCCTGGCTATTGCATGCACATATAAAAACATGCATCTCACATAATTCACATAAATAATTTAACAATAAATACATACAAATACCCTACTAACCACTGTAGGGTTTAGATTCGTCAAAATTCCCCACCTTCTTAAACAATTAAGATGAGTAGCAACAAGTAGGAGCCCCAAACAAACTTAGTCCTCGTAATTGTCCTCGCCTTGCATTAATAATGATATACCTTTAATTAGCATATTTTAACAAATAAACTAGCAAATGACAATTAACATAGTCAACTAAATTTAATACATGTCTAGGGATTAAATTCGAAAATACTGAAAACGTTAGGTGTGAAAAATGAATAGTGATAATTTAATTGAAAAGAAAATTCTCAATTTAAATTTAAACTAATAAGATTAATACTACAACTAAATATGAGGGAATGGACTTGTGGCTTCCACTTTTACAACTTCTTCCGAAAGGAAAATGATTAGAAACAATAGTAAGGATGTTGATACAAATGCCTTTTCTTTTATAAGAAAAATATAAGAGAAATAAAATTTGAAAATAAATGAATAGGCATTAGTAAACTCCCTCTGTGATGGTTTCGACCAAACCATACTTAATTATATATATATATATAATATAAGTACCCATAGTAAAAGAAAATAATAATAATAATAATAATAATAATAACAATAGTAGGAAAATTAGAAATAAAATTATAGCTATCCAGTAACCATGCAATCATATAATCCGAACTAGATATTTACCTATGACAACATAGATATTCAAGAAGATTCCCTAGGAGATAAGTATTGCTGATTCTTAGTTTTAATTCAAATGAAGAACAAGTAAAATATTTTATAAATCACTTTTATCAATACCAAAAGTTCATAACAAATTAAAAGTAGAAAAGCAAAACTTTATTCAATCATAAGGTGCACACAACTCTTATACTTTCGGTAGAAGGAAAACAAGATTTTATATAATTTGCGAATGAATAAAATAATAGCGGATACAAAATAAATTTCTTACCGCACTCGAATAGAGAACAGATGAGACAAACACCGAACTTTTCAAAAGGACGTACTCTACAATGATATGTCCCAAGCTTGATATTTGGATAGTAAATATTAAAATAGAAATTTGTAACAATTGCCTTGAGGTAGTAGCATGAGTTCTTTGTTTATTTTGGTGAGAAATTGGGTAGTAAAGAGTTTGAGGAATAAAATCATCAATCCGTGAAGTCATGGGCTAGAGTAATGTTGCGTGAGTGTAAATAACTCTACTGAGAGATTCTTGGCTGTTTTTTTTTTAGGGAATTAAGAGCAAATTTTAAGCAATGTTAATAAATATAAAAAAAACGTGTTGACTTCTTCTTTAGGAGAAAGAATAAATGAAACCACTTAATAAGATATTTATCTTGTATTTTAATAATAATTTATAAATTTATGAGAATTAAATGAAAATATTAATGACAATTATAAGAATATTAATAATAATTATGAGAATTAAATAAAAATTAATATCAATAATGAGAATTAAAATTAGTGTCAAAATTAAAGACACTAGGTTTTTAACATGTGTGAAATATGATAAAAAGAAAACCATGAAGAAATCGTGATAATTCTTCCAATAATTAAGAGAGACTTTCGACTACATATTAATAACGTTATTCATAAATTATATTAACTAATTTTCGAGAGAAACAAGGCTAAATAGAAGATAACTTTTAATTTAATAATTAATATTAATTAACCAAACAATAAATACATGTGTGACCTTTTAAAAACATATATATATACTAATATATTTATATACAAATATACAAGGATACATATGCATATATATACATATTTAAAACCTTTTACTTTTGAAAATAATAGCAAAAAGATATATAATATAATAATAATAATAACAACAACAACATCTGCATATATATCACATGAACACACTCTCTCTATTCAAAAATGAACATTTCAAAGTATTTTCAAAATAAATAAAAACTTGATATTTTTAGGGGTGTTACAAAATCTGTTTATATATGAAAATTTACTGACGGATTTTATCCATCTAAAATATTTATTAATGATTGAAGAATATATACATTGATAATACTTATAATTGGATATGATTATAATATTAATGTTGTATGTGTTTTGTTATTGAAAAACAAAAATCTAAACCCTCTGTAATTTGAAACCAGAATTAACTTTGGACTCAAATCCCTAATCATCTTCCTCGGTGCTCAACTTCGCTGCAGTCAATGGCCTCTCCTGTAACGCCCCGAATCCAAAACACATAAATATCTCATATTCGAGGTGCCACTTGTAACTAAAATTCGAACTATAAAATTTTTAATATAAAAAGAGGGATAATAAAATGAGAGATGAGTTTTATGCAGCGGAAGAAATGAGTGAGATATTTAAATAAGTATCTCAGACATATATATATATTTATATAATATATATATATATATATATATATATATATGAATATAAAGCTTAGTATTTAACAGTAACATTTTATTTAAGTGGGGAACTCCGTGTCGTCTCTATTACTGTCCTTGCTCCACGAAATCATAATCTGCAAGGGTTGTAAAAAGAGGAGGGTGTGAGATTTGAATTCTCACGTATGGGTGATTTGCAACGTCATGGGATTGGTAAATCCGAAATATGTTAAAGTATACTCATTGAGAAAATATATAATTTATTTAAGCAGTTGATATATAAATATGAATAACATATATCACAGAACTAACAAGCTCACGTAATAATTAATTGGGCATAACAGATTTCACATTCACATAATTGATATATCACAAGTTGATTCACATTAAGGGGGCAGAGCCCAAAACCATTTTCACGTATCAGCCCAATCTGCCAAAATCACTTTCCACATATTGTAAATCTCTTCCAAACCATTTTCGTACGACCATACTCGACTTGTTCCACTTCCAAAAACCTTACTCCTTCCAACCACTGACAAAATAGAATAACGCAAACCATCAATGGCCTTATTCCCAGTGCACAACGTAGGCGTCTGACCCGGGGACCAGATCTGTTTGAATCAACAACCTTGATTCTGGGGGCGTCCTCGACAGCTCCCCGGAGGTTGGATTTAATACCCGTACCACAACTCCGTACTTACTGACTTTCCATTCTTTTATAAAACTGACATTCGAAAACGTGGAGGAAAAATCCTCGATTTGCAATCAAATTGATTCATGCTCACATACGCCCTTAATCATGCAACAATGATTGATTTGAATAAAACAACAGGTATTTCGTATCATATATAATTATATCACATAATTCAAACAGTTATATAATAGGGATACATTTATGTTGGATTAGTTGTTTTAGATTTATTTGGTCGAGTTCAGAGTATACCAGCACAACGTATTATAAGTAGATCGATCAACAGATCATCACCCACCTGTTTGCTCCGGGTCCCGTGAACGATGTTCAAACAGATGGTCGGATCCTTCGTACGGATTCCAACTAGTACTGAGTCCTAATATGAAATCATTTAATTAAAAGTTGATCCTTGAAATATTTGGAAAACTTGAGAGTTTGTGTTACAAGAAGCGAGGAGATTGTTATCTTATAGACTTATTGAAATAGACCTACTTAAAAACACATCCTATCTTGGTAAATACACCACTTCTAAAAGGTTGGTGTATTGGGGAAGTGTACTTCTAATTTTGTTGTTGTAATGCTATTTCGATTTCTATAAAAAAACAATCTTTTAATTTCCTTTGTCCTCTTATAAAAGCCTTTTATAATTTTAAAAGTATATCCATAATTATTTTTCTTGAAAATAATTAAAAGAAAAGAATTTATTTAAGTAATATATTAATATAATAAAAGTCTCAAATTTAATATTTTCTTTCTTAAAAATTCTATTTTATTTTAAAAGATTTCTTGGATAAAAATTATATGATATATATAAAACTCTCTTTATTATTAATTATTTTGCTTAAAGAACATTATATGATAAATACTAAAAATAATATAATATATATTTTTCCTTATAATTAGTAATACTTTTAAAATTGATTAGTGATACATTTAAAACAAAAGAATAATACTATTTCCCAAAATTTATCTTTTCCATTAGTACTAGTTTTAAAATTCAATAGCATTAGTCTTTTTCCCAAATAAACTGGGACTTAAAATTAAAGGGAATAAACTTTCTCATTTGCCCTTAATTCGAACCGTGGGCAGGGGAACCCAACCAAACTAATTCATCATTCTAATAATACTAATCAACTAATCAATAATACTTAACAGCTAAACCAACCAATACTAAACAATAAATTCAAGAATACTAATAGTTCGTCCAACAATCACAGTAGGAAAATTCATACCAAAATCCATCTAGGCTCCATCCAAAAACAATTATTCTAAGCTCGCAAAGTCTCAACAACAAGAAATAAAACTTATCCCAACTACTATGAGAATTACAGAAAAGTTAGCAATTCTTACGAGTCCCAAATCGGGCATAGTTTGGTGACTCGTAGGATAATTCGAGCAGCGGTTCGTCGGGGCTTCACCGGAAAATCAGAAAAGCGAAGATGATGAAAGATCGTGAGTCTTCGAATTAGTTGATCGGAATGAATTGAAGAATATGATATTTAAACGAAAAGGCAAACAAGACTCACTTAAAATAAAACAAACAGAGGACGGATGGCGTCGATGCGCTGGGAGCGACGGCGCTGGCTGGTGGAGTGAGCGGCGATGCACGGTAGAGGTCGAAGAGGTGCAGTGCTTGCTGGAAGTGACGGCGGTTCGACGGCAGCCGAAGAGAGAAGCTGCGCCGCTCGCCGGAAAAGAAGAGGAGCAACGGTTGTTGCTGGAAAGAGGAGACGGCGCTGGCTGCTACTGGAGGAGGCAGTCGATCGGCGGCGCTGCGATGCAGATGAGGCGGCGGCGCTTGGATGGTGCGACGGTGACGACGCTTCGCGACTCAGAGCAGGGGAGGTGATGGTGTCGATCGGAGAGGAGGGAGGAGGCTTGGCATTTGAAACTGAGAGAGAAAGTGAAATTGGGGGTTTCTGGAAATTATTAGAGAGAGACGTGTGATTTTGGAACTGAGAATGAGAGATAGGGACATGGTTATCTATAAAGAAAATATCCCAGATTAATTAATTAGTTTAAAATTAAAACTAAAATGGAAAGATTTATTTGTGGATGTGAATCAATTTCAAGACTGATATTTTCGTTTTTATTCTGATATATCAATTAGAGGTTGTTTGGTTCACCAAATTGAAATTTAATAAAGTTTTTGAAACACAATTATTATTTTATCGCATTTGAATTATTTTTGTATATTTTTATCAATAAATTATACGGATCGAAATTCTTAATTTAAACTTGAATATTTAATTACTCATAGTCCCTTATTCGTTTGAAAGATTTGATTCCTTTCTTCGAATTTAGGAATTTATAAATAGGGTATAAATTTAAATTACACAATAGCACACCAAAAATAATAAAATTAAAAGAAACGAAGATAATAAAATAAAATAAGGTTTCTAGTAAAATAAAAAGTATAAAACGGGACGGGGTATTACATCCTCATCCCCTTAACAGGAATTTCGTCCCCGAAATTCAGCTTTTAGGTATTTCTTAGGTATTAATGGTACTTGGTTGGGACTTCATCTTCTCTTTCCCATGATAGCCATTGGAACTTCTTCATAAGTCAGGTCACTGCTTAGACCCAATTCTATATGACTGATAACATGGTTTGGATCGCTCTTGTATATCCTGAGTGTAGATATGTGGAACACATTATGTACTCGTGACAACTCTGGTGGTAGTGCTAAGCGATAAGCCACATCCCCGACTCTATTCAGGATGCCAAGTGGCCCGATTTATCGCGGCTTTAGTTTACCGCTTTTCCCAAAACGAATTAGGCCTTTCATTGGTGCAACTCTGAGAAATACTTTCTTGTCAATGTCGAATTGTAAATCTCTTCTCCGAGTGTCTGCATATGACTTCTGACTGTCCTGGGCTGCCTTGATTCTCTCTGTAATCTTCGCGACTATCTCAGCTGATCTTTCGACTAATTCGGGTCCGAGAATCTTTCGAATCCCGACTTCGTCCCAACAAACTGGTGATCTACACCTCTTCCCGTAGAGTGTTTCGTACGGTGTCATTTGTATTATCGCCTGATAACTGTTGTTATAAGCGTACTCTACCAATGGTAGGTGGCTTTCCCAACTTCCTTCAAGATCTAAAGCGCAAGCTCTCAGCATATCTTCGAGTGTCTGGATAGTTCTTTCCGATTATCCGTCAGTCTGTGGGTGGTATACAGTGCTGAATTTCAATTCAGTCCCCAAGGTTCATTGCAAACTCCCCCAGAACTTGGAGGTAAAAAGGGGGTCTCTATCGGATACTATCGAGACTGGTACACCGTGCAGTCTGACTATCTCTACTATGTATAGTTGGGCGAGCTTGTCCAACGTATACGTCATTCTAATAGGGATAAAGTGAGCAGTCTTCGTAAGTCTATCTACGATAACCCAGATGACATTGTGATCCTTCACCGATTTCAGAAATCCGGTGACAAAATCCATAGTGATGCTCTCCCATTTCCACTCTAGCATCTCCAGAGGGTGTAACAACCCTGAAGGTCGTTGATGATTTGTTTTAACCCATTGGCAGGTTAAACGTCTTTTGACGAATTGGGCTATTGTCCTCTTCATACCCCTCCACCAAAAGTTCTCTTTCAGTCCCCAATACATTTTCGTCTCTCCGGGGTGAACGGTTTAAGGAGTGTTATGTACCTCTTTCAGGATTTCGTTCCTCATTCCTTCATCCTTAAGCACACAGATTCTGTTATCGAACATTAGAGCTCCATCAGTGCTCAATACGAACCTCTGAATGGTTCATTCTTCAGCGCGCTTACGTATTCCTCTCAAGAATTTATCGTTCTTTTGCGCTCCTAGGATCCTTTCTCGTTAGGTCGGTTGTAGTGAACACGTAAACCATGGAATCTGCACAACACTGTGTGGAAAATTCTAGGTTTAATCGAGAGAATTTCTCCTATTAGTGGTAACTGTGTGGTCGGAACGACGCTTAGTCTCGTAGCTTCCTTTCTACTCAAAGCGTCTGTCACTACGTTTGCCTTTCCAGGGTGATAGTGGATAGTGCAATCGTAATATTTTAACAATTCGAGCCATCTTCTCTGACGCATGTTCAATTCTTTCTACGTGAAGAAGTATTTTAGGCTCTTATGGTCAGTGTAGATCTCACACTTTCCCCTATACAAGTAGTGTCTCCAAATCTTCAATGTGTGAACCACTGCAGCCAGTTCTAAGTCGTGTGTTGGGTAGTTCTGTTCGGGGTCCTTAAGTTGTCGGGATGCATAAGGCACAACTTTCTTATTTTGCATTAGAACACAACCCAAGCCTGACAAAGAAGCGTCTGTGTAACTGACGAATCCTTCTGATCCGTCTGGGATGGTTAACACAGGCGACGTGGTTAGTCTCTTCTTTAGCTCTTGGAAGCTTTCCTCATAAGTCGAATCCTGAAAAAACTTCTCAGTCTTCTTGGTCAGTTTCGTCAGTGCTTTCGCAATGCTGGAAAAGTCTTGTATGAACCTTCGGTAGTATCCTGCTAACTCAAGAAAGCTTCAAATTTCATTGACGTTAGTAGGCGCCTTCCAGTTCATGATGGCTTCTACCTTTGCTGGGTCCACTTCAGTCCCTTTTGCGGAGATTAAATGCTCTAAGAACATAACTCGGTAGATCCAAAATTCGTACTTGCTGAATTTGGCATACAACTTCTCTCGTCTCATTGTTTCTAAGACTGACTTGAGATGTTCTTCGTGTTGCTCTTTGTTCTTAGAGTACACAAGTATGTCGTCGATGAAGATGATGACAAATTGGTCCAGGTACGGATGAAACACTATATTCATCAGATCTATGAAAATTGTCTGAGCGTTCATTAATCCGAAAGGCATCACGCTGAATTTGTAATGTCCATACCGAGTTCGGAAAGTTGTTTTTGGGATATCCTCGCTCTTGACCTTTAGCTGGTGGTAACCAGACCTCAGATCGATCTTTGAGAATATGGTAGCATTCTTCAACTGGTCGAACAAGTCTTCTATCCTTGGAAGATGATATTTGTTCTTGATGGTCAGTTGATTGAGACCTCGGTAGTCTATGCACATACAGAAAGTCTCATTTTTCTTCTTCACGAACAACACGGGTGCTCCCCATGGTGATGCACTAGGCCTGATAAACTTCCTTTCAAGTAGGCCTTGCAATTGTTCCTTCAGTTCTTCTAATTCCTTTGGCGCCATTCGATAGGGTGCCTTAGATACTGGTGCTGACCCAGGTATCAAGTCGATAGAGGACTCTATCTGACGATCCGGTGGTAACCTGATTAATTCCTCGGGAAGCACGTCAAGATATTCATCCATGATTGGCACCTTGATGCGCTACTTGTCATCTTCCTCTCCTGCTGAGATGGCTCAGGTTCAGTCTGAGAGTCCTGTCCTATAGGATCCATTAGTTATTGGGATAGGGTTAGCACGAGGTTGTCCACGTCTACGGTACGGTGCTATCCTAGTGGTGGTTCTGAATATAAAAGAATAATATTGCTAAGTTCATATACGTATGAGAAAATTACAAAAACATAATCGAATTACGTAATTAACACAACGCTAGTACTGAAATACACGTGAGTATGTAGTTCACCGCAACACACTGCGGCCGTCAATGGTACAGTGATCACATTCGCACCGTATAATAGAAACTAGTGACATGTCCAAAACAGTAATTAGATAAAATATAACAGTTAATATAGAGCAAGTAGCACACATTGCCAAGAAGCAATTTCATAACATATATATATATAAAGGTCTCGGGTCCTATGAGGTTAGTCTTCTTACTTCTTATCCCAAAAGAAACTAAGGCTTCCAGATGTAATGTTAACGCATCACATCTTCTCTTTATTACGGATCGCGAGCAACAAAAGGAGTCGGGGTTAAGATTATGTTGCTATGTCCCAAGTAAAACAATCATACATCTGACTACTACTATATGTCAGGAAAGGGTGGCACATCTATGTTGTATGTATTTGTGTCTACATTAAAAAGATAATTGTTTAAAAGGTTTTGATCATTCTGAATGATCGGTACTATCATACGGAAATCTCCGTCGCCGACTTCTACCAGGCATGTCTCCAAGTGGATGTGGTGCCCTTGAATTGGGTCTTCTATTCTCATCCGTTTGAGTAGTCTTACAGTGATAGGACGGAGAATAACTCGGTAACCCTTCTGGTAAAACAAATCACGGCTGTCAAATCTGTCTTCGTCATTGGGTATAGGAGTGCATCTTGCTTTTGAATGCAGTCTCGTGAACTAGGTTATAAACACACTGATAGATTCTAAGGTTATCTAAGTGGTTTCTAGTTATCGGGATATTACTATCTTAGGTGGATTCTTATATGGAAAGGAAAATCCTAGTCAAAATTTTAGTTATGAACAAACATAATTTTAACAATTAAAGCACAAAATTTAAAAAATTAAAGCATATAATTCAAACAATTAAAGCACATAGTTCAAATAGTCATGTAACATCATTTATGAAATTTATAAACTTACACAAATATATTTATTTCTAACATTCACTAATTATCCATATTTCAATAGTAATATAAACAATATTTATGGTTCTTTCTACACCTCGTAGGTGTTGTTTTTTAGTTCTCAATCTTTTGATTAGAGTTTTGTTATGAAAGTCAACTCGTCACAATGTCATAAGCTTTTAGGCACTTTTAAAAATAAAATAAGAACATACCTTCGAGGAGCTTCTGACGGTAATAGGAGACACATTTCCCCTCAAGTGATTTAATTAATTCTTTAAACTTAAATAATAAGATAAATTTAATTAAAGAAAAAGAATTTTGGTTTGATGAAAACAATGATTTGGGTTTTGGTCCGAAAGTTTGAACGTAAGCTCTGATACCACCTGTAACGCCCCGAATCCAAAACACATAAATATCTCAGATTCGAGGTGCCACTTGTAACTAAAATTCGAACTATAAAATTTTTAATATAAAAAGAGGGATAATAAAATGAGAGATGAGTTTTATACAGCGGAAGAAATGAGTGAGATATTTAAATAAGTATCTCAGACATATATATATATTTATATATATATATATATATATATATATATATATATATATATATATATGAATATAAAGCTTAGTATTTAACAGTAACATTTTATTTAAGTGGGGAACTCCGTGTCGTCTCTATTACTGTCCTTGCTCCACGAAATCATAATCTGCAAGGGTTGTAAAAAGAGGAGGGTGTGATATTTGAATTCTCACGTATGGGTGATTTGCAACGTCATGGGATTAGTAAATCCGAAATATGTTAAAGTATACTCATTGAGAAAATATATAATTTATTTAAGCAGTTGATATATAAATATGAATAACATATATCACAGAACTAACAAGCTCACGTAATAATTAATTGGGCATAACAGGTTTCACATTCACATAATTGATATATCACAAGTTGATTCACATTAAGGGGGCAGAGCCCAAAACCATTTTCACGTATCGGCCCAATCTGCCAAAATCACTTTCCACATATTGTAAATCTCTTCCAAACCATTTTCGTACGACCATACTCGACTTGTTCCACTTCCAAAAACCTTACTCCTTCCAACCACTGACAAAATAGAATAACACAAACCATCAATGGTCTTATTCCCAGTGCGCAACGTAGGCGTCTGACCCGGGGACCAGATCTGTTTGAATCAACAACCTTGATTCTGGGGGCGTCCTCGACAGCTCCCCGGAGGTTGGATTTAATACCCGTACCACAACTCCGTACTTACTGACTTTCCATTCTTTTATAAAACTGACATTCGAAAACGTGGAGGAAAAATCCTCGATTTGCAATCAAATTGATTCATGCTCACATACGCCCTTAATCATGCAACAGTGATTGATTTGAATAAAACAACAGGTATTTCGTATCAAATATAATTATATCACATAATTCAAACAGTTATATAATAGGGATACATTTATGTTGGATTAATTGTTTTAGATTTATTTGGTCGAGTTCAGAGTATACCAGCACAACGTATTATAAGTAGATCGATCAACAGATCATCACCCACCTGTTTGCTCCGGGTCCCGTGAACGATGTTCAAACAGATGGTCGGATCCTTCGTACGGATTCCAACTAGTACTGAGTCCTAATATGAAATCATTTAATTATAAGTTGATCCTTGAAATATTTGGAAAACTTGAGAGTTTGTGTTACAAGAAGCGAGGAGATTGTTATCTTATAGACTTATTGAAATAGACCTACTTAAAAACACATCCTATCTTGGTAAATACACCACTTCTAAAAGGTTGGTGTATTGGGGAAGTGTACTTACTAATTTTGTTGTTGTAATGCTATTTCGATTTCTATAAAAAAACAATCTTTTAATTTCCTTTGTCCTCTTATAAAAGCCTTTTATAATTTTAAAAGTATATCCATAATTATTTTTCTTGAAAATAATTAAAAGAAAAGAATTTATTTAAGTAATATATTAATATAATAAAAGTCTCAAATTTAATATTTTCTTTCTTAAAAATTCTATTTTATTTTAAAAGATTTCTTGGATAAAAATTATATGATATATATAAAACTCTCTTTATTATTAATTATTTTGCTTAAAGAACATTATATGATAAATACTAAAAATAATATAATATATATTTTTCCTTATAATTAGTAATACTTTTAAAATTGATTAGTGATACATTTAAAACAAAAGAATAATACTATTTCCCAAAATTTATCTTTTCCATTAGTACTAGTTTTAAAATTCAATAGCATTAGTCTTTTTCCCAAATAAACTGGGACTTAAAATTAAAGGGAATAAACTTTCTCATTTGCCCTTAATTCGAACCGTGGGCAGGGGAACCCAACCAAACTAATTCATCATTCTAATAATACTAGTCAACTAATCAATAATACTTAACAGCTAAACCAACCAATACTAAACAATAAATTCAAGAATACTAATAGTTCGTCCAACAATCACAGTAGGAAAATTCATACCAAAATCCATCTAGGCTCCATCCAAAAACAATTATTCTAAACTCGCAAAGTCTCAACAACAAGAAATAAAACTTATCCCAACTACTATGAGAATTACAGAAAAGTTAGCAATTCTTACGAGTCCCAAATCGGGCATAGTTTGGTGACTCGTAGGATAATTCGAGCAGCGGTTCGTCGGGGCTTCACCGGAAAATCAGAAAAGCGAAGATGATGAAAGATCGTGAGTCTTCAAATTAGTTGATCGGAATGAATTGAAGAATATGATATTTAAACGAAAAGGCAAACGAGACTCACTTAAAATAAAACAAACAGAGGACGGATGGCGCCGATGCGCTGGGAGCGACGGCGCTGGCTGGTGGAGCGAGCGGCAATGCACGGTAGAGGTCGAAGAGGTGCAGTGCTTGCTGGAAGTGACGGCGGTTCGACGGCAGCCGAAGAGAGAAGCTGCGCCGCTCGCCGGAAAAGAAGAGGAGCAACGGTTGTTACTGGAAAGAGGAGGCGGCGCTGGCTGCTACTGGAGGAGGCAGTCGATCGGCGGCGCTGCGATGCAGATGAGGCGGCGGCGCTTGGATGGTGCGACGGTGACGACGCTTCGCGACTCAGAGCAGGGGAGGTGATGGTGTCGATCGGAGAGGAGGGAGGAGGCTTGGCATTTGAAACTGAGAGAGAAAGTGAAATTGGGGGTTTCTGGAAATTATTAGAGAGAGACGTGTGATTTTGGAACTGAGAATGAGAGATAGGGACATGGTTATCTATAAAGAAAATATCCCAGATTAATTAATTAGTTTAAAATTAAAACTAAAATGGAAAGATTTATTTGTGGATGTGAATCAATTTCAAGACTGATATTTTCGTTTTTATTCTGATATATCAATTAGAGGTTGTTTGGTTCACCAAATTGAAATTTAATAAAGTTTTTGAAACACAATTATTATTTTATCGCATTTGAATTATTTTTGTATATTTTTATCAATAAATTATACGGATCGAAATTCTTAATTTAAACTTGAATATTTAATTACTCGTAGTCCCTTATTCGTTTGAAAGATTTGATTCCTTTCTTCGAATTTAGGAATTTATAAATAGGGTATAAATTTAAATTACACAATAGCACACCAAAAATAATAAAATTAAAAGAAACGAAGATAATAAAATAAAATAAGGTTTCTAGTAAAATAAAAAGTATAAAACGGGACGGGGTATTACATCTCCTCTTCCCCGCGTCGTATAATTTACAGTATGAAAGTGAATTCTCGATTAATTTTTTTTGAGAGGGTTATTGACTTATTTATTGGTGCTATGAATGGCTAGAAAGGTTGAAGGATCAGTGATCGAAATCGATTTGATGACCACATATTCATGCGTGGCAACATGATCGTGTTTAGTTATAGCCAATGATCAGGGTAACCGTACAATGTCATTGTATACGGCGTTCGCTGACACCGAGCGTCTCATCGGTGGTGCCGCCAAGGATCAGGTGGCCATGAACCCTACCAACACTATTTTTGGCAAGTTTCTTTTTAACTAAGTTTACTTTAGATTCTTTCATTTTTGTTTCTGAAATTCTTTGTGATGATTGTTGTGGTTCCATCAGAACTTGTCCTGTTTGTTGTGTTTAGGATTAATTTTGAGGAGTACGCTAATTTTCTGAGTTCATTTTCATTTTTTATTATAAAGCATGATAATAGCTTGAATTTATTTATATTATTCTTATATGTTCTCTTCTAGGTTTTGTGTGAATGGAGTAAGATACATTTGCATTGTCGTCTTCAATTTATTTGATGTTTTTCACTGATTGAGGAGTGAGTAATGTAGAAATTAACCAAGAATCTTTTCTTGTAATTAATGAATTTGATGTAGTGTTCTTACCTTATATTTTTCTTTACAGATATATGCTTATTTATCTTTCATTCTAGATGTGGGAGATCCTTGAGGCTCTCAAAGGTACTATTTCTTCCTAAATTACTCTGTGAAGATATATCCTGTAGAATTTTCTTTTCTTCCTTTTCTTTCATATTAACATTAACTCCATTCCAGTTTATTCTTATCATAAATTGCCATAAAAAAAGTGAAAGCAGATTTATGATTCTGTTTAGGAAATATTTGCCTCTTTATTTTACTTGGTGATTGATGCTTTTATTCAAGTTGTGAAAATATGAAATGAAATCTCTTGGAATAGTCTCAGACTAATTTGCAAATCTTAGATGTCTAACACACACTTCTATTACTGATTTTATATTCATTTTTTGGTGAGCACAAGTTGCATATATAGTTCTTTATTCCACACTGTATTTAACTTTGTGTCATGGTATAAGGTGTTATGCAGAAGTTTGTTCAGTAGTCATTTGTTGTATAACATATTCTGCTGGAAATGGTAACTTAGATGTCACGATTTACTCCTTGAATGTCAAACAGTTGGTATAACATTATATGTTACTAAGCTGCACACTAAGCTGGAGCCTGAAATTATTCTGCTTAAAGAAAAATACTTCCAAATTGTAAATACATGAGATTAAAAGATCTGAATCTAAATTGAAATCACATGCCAACATAATTTATGTGCATTACTAGTATGCTGAAAGATTCAGTAGAGATTTTCGAAATATAAAGTAGGTCAGAGTACCTGTATGTTTCCTCCTGAAGGACTTGTAGTTCTTTCTACTTTTTCAGGCTTGTTTTTACACTTAACTGCTCATTTTGACTTTTGTTTTCTCCACTTCTTGTGTTTCATTATATTATGTTATTTTCATTCTAGATGGTGTTCTGGGAATATACATCATTAAAGGTATTAACAGTGGATTATGTTCCAGGTATTACTCATTAAAAAGTGCACTACTTTGTCTTATGATTATTGTATATTTAAAATATATTTGCTATTTTCTTCAGGCATTAACCAGTTGAAAATATGATAGACGCGCGGGGCTATAATCGATCTATTGAAGCCTAATTAATACAGGTTAGCTTCCTGCAAGCAACCATACATTCTTTGTTTACTCTATGCAATTGCCATACATTTTGTCTATACATATTTTTTTATTTCCATATTCCTGCTTATTTGTAGCAGCCAAAGCGATACCTTTTAACAACCAGTTGGAGTATATCGGTGTAAAACAGATTGGAGGAGATGATGTAGTTCTATTTATCAGGTATACCTCCACTCCTTTGCTTGAAATGGCATGATAAAACCATTGAAAGATTATCTTATATTGTTCTGCAAATATATACCTTTTAAAAAAGAAGCAATTTTGCTATGACATTCAGACATCTTTTACTAATGTACTCATCATTTTTTTTTAATCTCGACAAACTATGGTTGTGTTTGCAAACACTAATTTAGTGTCCCTCTTGAAAGAGTTACCCGAATAATGTAATTGAACTTTTGATATTAGAGACGAGAAGTCACAATTGATGTTGAGAGTTAGACTTGCTAACTGTCAACAAACAACCCTGTCATCTTTCGCTGACACGATGAACATCAAAATCCTCTGTGCAGCTGCTAATAGAACCCCACTTACATTATTATACAACCCAAGGTATCTATATAATCCTCTCGTTTGGTAGAGTATCAAATTTATATACTTATAACTGAAAAAATGAATTAGAATTTAAAAGAAATTTTTTGGGAGAAGGCGAAGTCTTTTTTGGTCTTCTCACTCAGAATTTTCTTTACATTCTTGTGCATAGATGAGAATATATAGTGAGATTGTGAATTTGGTATTATTATTTTAAATTTGTATGTAGAGAATTTTTTTGTTCAAACACTGCACAACACCATAAATCAACAGTCAACAACTATGGTGTATATGTAGACTTTCTGTTATTTTTACTGTAAGTTTTACATAATTTTAGATACTCACTTTTCCATTACTAATTTCAGGTCTTCGATATTTGCAAAAGCTGCGAAATAAAGAAAAATTACAACCGCGAAGAAGAAGGAACTTGTAAAATGTAGGAATTAGTTCTATGAGTTGTTCACAAACAATTCTTTTATATATGTCAAACATGATGTCAGATATAAATCCTATGAAAAAAAAGTTACAGTTAAATGCCATGTGAATTGAAATTTAGGGAATCATCACAACTTCATGTCAACTTGATAGTAATTTAATATAAAAATAAAAAGAGTATTACATTTTTGTTTAAAAATATATTGCTGAGGAACATATGTAAATATATATAAAATATAAAAATCTAAATAAATATATTGAAAATTGGAAATATTTTAGTGATAGATATTTATGTCAATAATATCTAAAAGATAAACTTAAAAGAATCATAATGCCAAATACATATGTCGGTAAAATAAAAAAATTTCCCGATATTGTTTCATAACTGTTGGAATTTTTAATGGACATTAGTGACAGAAATGAAATTTACTGACAGAACAATATGTCAATAATATATTGACAGATATTTCCGTCAATAAAAATTAGCAACGATGAAAATAGAGACGGAAAATTATCTACGGATATCCGTCTATAACTTTATTAGTGACAGATTTATATAATTTACTGGCGGAAATATCTGTCACTAATTAACAGATTTCTTGTAGTGCCATAGTAAAAAATAAACCATCAAAATAATTAATGGACGAAAGAGATTGAAAACGGTGATGATTATTCTATATAACGAATGTTCCAGATTGATGCCTAATGAAAAGAGGGAAAATTGGGTTAAAACAGGCTAGTAAGCGGAAAGGGAAAAAGGCTGGTTGTATTATATATATAGAAATTGCTACCACATTAACTAATATTTATATTCTTTGTTATCACATTGATTAATTTATTTATATTTATATAATATTAAATTATAAATTTATTTTCTAGACTATAATTCTAGTAGGTTGCAGCTCAAGGAAATAAATGGTGAGCATTATTAAATTAAGGTTTAAATAATTACTAGAACCAATGATATTGTCTCAAAGTTTAATTTTTCCATGAGATATGAAATCCTATAGTTTTTATTTTTTAGAATTTCGATATTATAATTTTGTCCTTCTTCGATATTATAATTTTCTATATTATAATGCTCTCACTTGTCCTTCTTCGGGATCCTTTACTACAATACCTAAGTCATAATCTCGTATTTCACTACACGAACATCACATGTATACATGATGCCATTACCATATGTATGAATTACACTGATTCAAAAAATGATATTGAAGTAATGGAGTCTATATATTGTGCTTTAGTAAATTATAATAGTCGAATTTTAAAACCTCGAACGACTTTATGCTTCAAGGTTCCATCAATTATTATCGATTTCTAGTAAAATATAGAGACAATTTCAGTAAATGAGATAATTTATTCCTTATTAGTGCATTTGTATTAAGTTGAACTTAATTTATTCACTGTCACAAGTCATTTGAATGTAGTGGGTTCACATCCCAATCTCAATTAGGAGAAAAATATTTTCTCAAAAGGAAGCACGAACAACATCATAAAGAAGAATTCAACAGCGTCATAGACTGATTTGTTGCATCAACTATCCAGAAAATCATCGTCAATTGCTCAAGCTATTCAGAAAATCATTATCAATTTATGCACCTATGCTTGGCTTACGTTGCCACGATAGAGTTACGATATAGCCATTGGGGAACAACAACAAAATAAACAACATAAAAGAACATAAGAAATAAAATAGAACACATAAACCTTGAACACGATCCGAACATAAATTTACTGTTCCATAAAACATACACATACACAATCTAAAATTCAATATTAGAATAAAATGGCCATTGGAAACCTTGCCTTTCCTTCATTTCCTTGTTACCGAGTTTGGATAATGAGTTGCCACTTGACTTGAGCTAAACTTTCATAATTCCTATTACTGCATCTCTCAGATAGAACATAATATAGAAATATATGGACTCATATCATATGAATAATGTATACTAACGTCCTTATCTAAAATGTAGATGAAGGCGAATTTCTAGTTCTTGAACTGCTTGACTTGATAAACCATCTAACAATAGAGGTCTCCACGCAGATAAGGCCACATCAAAATATTCCACATCTACTTCCTCAGGATTACACTTGCCAGACATACTTTGATTTGCAATGCAGCAATTCGAACCAGCTTGTTGAACCAATTTATTATAAACAAACTCCAAAAAATCACTTTGAAACCAGAACTGAGTTACATAAATTGGGCGACAACAACGAAATAAGCATTCAAAAAGACAATGATAAATTGAGCATGGCACGTCAATTTCCAAATTTTCCACTTCTGGTTTAGATAAACCTTGAAGTAGTGCCGCACATTGAAATCTTCTGGCTGACTCAATTTTGAGATAGAGTGAAACCTTAGATTGGCTCAAGTTCGTCAACAGTCTATTCAACTTGCGGAACCACGTAGCTGTAAGAGGATAGTGAACTCTAATAGATATATCAGACTTCCAGTCACTTGAAGTTGTTTTAAACAACAGTTCAGGAAAGTATGAGCTCAGAAAAGTAAATTTACGAATTTTAGGAACATCGAACTTTGCCCTCAACGCTGTCCTATCGTGTATAAAGTTAATCCACTCAAGTGTCGGGCTAGAAAGTTGTATTCTATGGTACCCACCACAATAATGAATTGACAAATCCTTCAAACAAGGAAACTTCGAAGAGAAGTCCTTGAAAAACGATCGATGAACATTAATCAAAGATAAAAACAAACTCTTCAGCTTATGAAACACATACCGAACGCTAGGCCCACCAACAATTGATCCCACATTATGTTTACCAGACTCAATAAATGACATCACATTCTTAGTACTCGAAGCAGGGTTCTGGGTTTCAGGCATGAGTTTACAATAGGACAATGACAAATTCTCAATTATAGGGCAACTCCATATTATTTTCCTTATTGTATCATCATCCTTTAGATACACATCCTCTAAACTGAGAGATTTAAGCCTTGAACAACTAACCTTTCCTTCTTCCCCTAAATCAATATTGCACTCAGAAATAGATAACCTAATAAGGTCTCCAGATGCAAACACTTCATTAGGAAAAGTAAATCTACTACCTATGTAGTCATTTCTAAAACTAAGATCAATAGCGCCCATTTTTATTGCTTTCAGGATCAATTCATTTGCAAGAGAATAACTTGAGCTGTCTAATTGTAAACTTAAACTCTCGATCTTTAGGTTCAAATTTTCGTACCTTTGCACAGTCTTATTCACGAATTCCTGAAAACTACTTACAAAACGATCATCAACGAAGCTTGTGAAGTCCCTTTCATCGAAATCGAGGTTGGGGCGCGTTAACCAGGCGCTATTCCAAGCTTTGGAGAGGATTGTTGTCTGCGCTGCTTCCGCTCCATTCATATAAGATTGGATGTGTTGAATCAAGGCTTCAGGTAATTCCAATTCTAATCTAATTTTTTTGGCTTTCGCCATAGTAGGATAGTATCAACCCTTCAAAATTGGGGATCTAAGGAAAGTCGATAGTTTTTTTTTTCTTTGAAAGGAAATAATCAATACCTTTGAGATTGCGGCGTTGTGAAACGGACGGCGTTAATTTCTACCAAATTAAACACTTTTTCTCCAATTTGGTTCTCGACTTTCGGTGAATATCAAATTTGGCCTCCAAATTTGTAATAGTTAATTCTTCAGTCCTGCCATCAATGCCACCACTTTAATGTTTATATAAATAAATATTAATCAAGTACTCAAACTTATCCAACTCGGATTTTATGGTACTAAATTTATTATTATGACAAATTTGTATCACATGTTTTCAACGTGTATGAGTTGGCAATTTGATCCGTCTAAGCCCATCGAGTTAATTAATAATTAATATATTTAGGATGTGTCGGGTAGGTTCGTATTTTTATTGGACCTGTAAAAATATAATCTAGTCCAATCTTACTTGGTTAGCGGGCCAATGGGTCACGGTAGACCAAATCCCCAAATTTAATTTAACTTTTTTAATAAAATTATATTTATAAATTAAATTTAGTTTTGCAAATAAAAATGAAACATGAGAAACACTGGCTCGTGGGCGTTCAAATAAAATATTAAATTAATCATATTTAAATGTTTCTATATTTTAATTATTATAGTCTTCTACAGTAAATATTTTATTTGGTGTTGACAGCAGTTAACACTCGTTGCATTTTTCCAACAATCTTATTGTACTATGTTTCCAAATTTCTCTAACATGATGGGTCAGCACCACATTTCTCTTAAGCTGATGTGACATGTCTCAAATCATTTCATTTCAAAATCCTGCATTCTCCTGAAAAGTTATTTTAGGCATGTTTTAAATCAAATTAAGATTTAATCTACACCATATATTTTATAAATTTAATATCAACAATACATTTCATTTTATATTTTCTATAAATGTCAAATTCACTTTAGTTCTCATTCTAATTTACAACCCTGATCCTCTTTTCCCCTCTTCACTTTTTCATTCGTTGTCTGTGAGAAATTCGATTTTATTTTTTATTCATTTGTTTAGATTATTTTCATAATTTTTTGTGTAGATCATATCCTTTTTCTTTTTTTACAGGTAAACAAAATTATTGTGCATACGAGATGATTAGACGCAAATTAAGAGAAAATTATATGTGACATCAATCTGATAAATGTGAAAAAAGTAAGATTTTCGTAATAAGTAAATGTAGCAGAATCTTGTGCTTGCATCTATAAAAGTGATAAAATACTTTTTCCCACGTCTAGTTTGCACAAATTTTAAATCATATACATCCGTGTGAATTAATTCTTGGGGGGTTGTGTTCCTTTCAACTGATTTAAATGGTAATTTAACCATTTTTTCTTCTACACACATTTTGCATCTTTTGGATGTATCAACATTTTAAATTTTAAGTAAATCTAAATTTACTAAACATTTTATAGCTTTTAGTTTAACATGTCCTAATCTAAAATGCCATAAAGAGGAACACTCAACGATATAAGAAGATTCAAGGGATGTTCTTCTCCAAATTCAAAGGTGTTCATCCACCAAGTCTCCAAAAATAACGTTTAATCCAAAAAAAAGACATTTCGCTCTTGGATTAACGTTATAAATCTTTAAATGCAACTCCGGACAAGATCAAAGACGAAGATTTCGTCTACAAATCATCCAAGTCAAAGTCAAATCGAAGAGAAGTATCAGAGGAGCAAATTTAGTGCTTTGTAACCCACAATTTTTTTTGGTTTAATTCGAAAGAAATTAAATTGTAAAACCTTTTTTGTGTTTATTATATTTATTTCACTAAATTTATCATTAGACCTACTTAAATGAGAAGAGTGTTAAGAATGATGATTTGGATGTAGTAATGTGGTGGAAAATGAATTCTGTAAGACTTTTAATTATTCCAAAGATGGCTTGACATATATTGGTTGTTCCTGTGTAAACACTAGCATTAGAATTCATATTTACTACTAGTGGAAGGGTGCTAAACAAGTGTATTTGTTCTTTTACCCCAAAACTTGTTGAGATTTTGATATGTACTCAAGATTTTCTTCAAGATCAAGAAGGCAAGTATTTGATGCAAATTAGAAGAGCTTGAGAAAGTTGAGAAAGATGTTTCCAAATTATTTAAATCACTAATGCATTTCTTATTTATCTTCACTCTTTATGTAACTTGTTATAACAATTGTGTAAATCTTATTTTATATTGCACATTTGTCTAATGTTGAAATTTCGTCATTGTATCACCAATAATTAGTTACTTCGTTCTTTTTTTAAGTATCCCAAATTCTGTTACTTTATGTCTTATATATTTAACAGTCTTAATTTTCTTGCTTTAATGAGGTGGGGTGAGCTTGTGTAATTTGGTTACACACTTACATAAAATACTTAAGGAATGCATTGAATCGGAGATGAACTCTTAAAGGCATGAAGTGTTAAGGAGTGCGTGGAGTGAAAGACTTGAGGAGTGTTGTTTATTTAGCTGTTGTCTTGTTGATTATGTTTTTAAATTTATTGTTGAGCTTCTGAAAACAATGGTATTGATGTTTTTTTTAAAATTGTTGCAGTAATAGAAGTACCACTAATGCATTATTTCTTATATTAGTAATTAGCTGTTACAAGTAATTTGGATGAACAAGTATGTTGGTGCTAAAAACAATTAGATTATGCAGTACCACTAATGCTCAAGGTTATTTTTTGGATGTTACAACTAACAATTGACATGGAATTGGAAAACACAAAAACAAAGTACAAGAAATTTTGTTTGGTCCCAAGAACGATACCAAACCAAAATATTTCTCTTTAGGGTTGGGTAGATTTTTCAAAATATAGTTTCATTTCGGTTTGTTAAAACAATTCGTCCGGTTAACCAAACCAACAGTTGCACACCTATACTTCAAATCTCATATTCTCTCTTTGTCTCTTTCATGGAGTATCACCATTGAATCTCCAATAGTTTGAGGTGTCTCTAAAAGGTTAATACTATATTTGTACTAAAGAAAGATAGAGGGCTTGTAGACGGGTCGCTCAAGACCCAAAACTACTAAATCTGTTTCTTCTATTGCAATTTGAAAGACACATGTCGATTACTTTATGTGATTCAAATTCTAACAATAACCTTTTCTGATGACACAAACCGTTAACAACAACCTGGCGTCCTCCATCATCTGTTTTCTTTCTTTCTTGAAAAGTTTTATGGAACCAGATCGTGGTACAATCTATCAAGCAAGTTAATGATTTTAACATACACTAAGAGTATAACCTAAAAGACCTACATATTTGTGCCAACTTGAGCTTGATAATAGTCAAACTCATCAACTTAGATAAGTATTCTATATGATTGTTATCATTGTAAAGTTTTACACTCTGCAATAAACTTTGTTTTCTCGAGGTTGACTGTCTAAGCTAACTAATTTTTTTTCATTTTTCTTTGTTTATAAAAAAGTTTCATTAGACCACGTGATAATGATAACTCTTAAATAGATGTATAAGGATAAGTGACAAATACAAATTGTATTTCATGATATATACTTTCATTTCATTGAGCCATGTGACAAAGAAAAAACTCTAAAATAAATGTGTAAGGATGTATTGATAAATTTTTATTTCTTAAAATACAACATTATCTCATTATACCATGTAAAAAAATAACTCAAATAGGTACAGAGATATACGCAAAATAAATTTCTATATCATAAAAGAAATCATTTTCTCATCTGTCAGGAAATAATAAAGGAAAATTTAAAATAGACATCTTAATATTAATTTTATTCTTATCTTAATATTTTATATGGACATACCTATAAAAGCTTATGTGTCAAAGTCAAAATCTCTATTTTAAAATCCCTCTATTCAAATTTAAAATTAATTTAATCTCTACCTTATATTAAATATTTTAATCTTAATCTTACATTGTAAATCTTATAAAAAATTGTAAATTTATATAACAATCTCATCTTACCAGTGGAACAAATTAAATCTTATAAAAAATGATTTTATTTGCATAACAAACTAAATCTTATAAAAATTTGTAATCTTAACCCTATATTTTAATTTGTAATCTCAACCGTATATTATAATTTATAAAATTATATAAATTTAAATTCGATAAACATTATATTTCTTTCTAATTTTATAGAGATACTACTTGAATCTCCAGTTTCATTTTATTGCATCAAATAATTCCCTATTATACTAATAAGGAGTTTAGGCCGATGATGTGTCATCTTGAGAAGCATTTGGATAAAATAACATAATATTTCTTATAAATTATAAATATATAGAAATTCAATATTATGAATGTAATTTTATTAGAAGTCTCATTTTTTAAGAGACAAATTGTGCTATTTTAAATTGATTTATTAAATTAACTTTTCATTATTTTAGGAAATAAATATTTTAATAATTTATGTTATGGTAACCATCTAATATGTTTGACTGGAATTCTTTAAATCTAATTCTTGATCCATATTTTTCATAATGAATCATTTTACTTATAAATTGACTTCACTATATTATATAATACCCTTTACCACATCACTAAAAAAATATTTGTTCATTAGTATTCGAGGGATGCAACAATATTAAACTTTGTTATATTTAAAAAAATTGTTAATTTTGAAGTATTATATCAAATAATTAACATGGTATTACTGATCGAATTCACTTTTGTATAGTATTTAATCAAATTAAAATATTAAAAATAAACTCATGTGAATCAAATTAATTTTTTTATAATTGAGTTAATTATTTTAAGAAAATAATTATTTATTAAATAAGTCAATTTAATTTTAATTACCATACATATTTAAATTAATACTTTGACTTAAATAGGATCTTCAAGTGTTCTTAAAATAATTTTTATGTATCAATAAATTCATAATTGACCAATTTTAATTACAATATACCGGTAAATCAATTTTTTGATTTTAATAAAGAGTAAATTCATATTTTGCATTAGTAAAATCATTTTATAGTAAGTTATGATTTGACTAATTTAGATCAAATCCATTAGAAATTTTGGATTTGACCAAGTTTATAGATGATGATTAAATATATAGTTGTTACTGATTTTACTGGGTCTAGATGACGGATTTGTATATGTGGCTATAGGGGTAGTCCCGATTATCGAGTAACAAACATATAAAGTAATATGAACACGAAGAACACGAGAATAAGGGAAGAACCAGTGTCGATTTATCGAATTATTTAAATTATTATTGATTGAATAAAAATTCGTATTATCTAATTAAGTTTTCAATGTACTTTGTAGTTTGTGTATCAGCGTCCGGTTGCTTTTTACAACAAAATAATGAACAAATGGAAAATGAATTGGATGAGATATTTTTACAATCGATTTTTGTATTCTATGGCATTAAAACTTTTGGTAGCATGTAACTTATATATTAATTTGTGATTTGATATATTTCATATTTTTTGTGTATTTAAATGATGTGTACGCTTATTTATTTGATATTTTGGTGTATTTAACTTATAAATATTAGTATTTAAACAGTTTTTTAAAATATAAAAAGTTATATATAAAAACGGGTAAATAAAAAAAAACAGCGGTTCAAAATCCTGTCTAAGATTTTGGTTTGGACAGTGGTTTAAAACCGCTTTCTAAGTTTTAACTTTGGATAGCGGTTCTTAACCGCCGTCTAAGTGGTAACTTTGGACAACAATTTTTTAACAGCTGTTTAAACTTTGGACAACCCTTACAACCGCTGTCTAAGGGCAAAAATAACCGTTGTCCAAAGCCAAATTTGTATTTGTGTATATTGCTCCCCGTTTTAAAAAAAAAAAATGTTTACCTACTCTATACATATATACATACATATATATATATAATAATCAGTGTGTGAATTGCTTGATAATTTCGTTGTCACTTATAAAAGGGGGGAATTTTTGTACTAATAAAACATTGTCTCTTTGTTCTAGAAAATTCAAGGGTATATATTAATAATATCAACCCATCCCTGAAAAAATAGAATCAACCCTAGTATTTAAAGACAATCAAACTCCATAATAGCAACTAACGGAAAAGAGTGTTTTAGTCCAATGCATTGGGCTTATGTAACTGGCTCGCGCTAGATAGCAGCATATATATTTGATAGGGCTGCCATACAATTAATCACTAGATTTTATTGTAGGAAAAATATAATATATTGTTGCCGATGAATTATAATATACTACTGATATCGCGTATTTCGTGGGTTGGAAATAAAATTGTTATTATTGATTTAAATTATAATAATTAATATTTTTATTTTAAATGTTTAGCAATTCTAGTATAATATTGAAATTCTAATTATAATAATAAAGATACAGATTTGAAAAAAAATCCCACAACAAAATTCAAATTCATACATACAAAAATCGGTTTCCCCTCCTAAATTATTTAAGAATTTTTTTTAAACTATGGAAAATTTATATCTATATTTTACAATTTAATAGTCAATTTCGATATTAAGATTTTATACCAAAAAAATTGGGTGAAAATATTGAATTTAATAGCAATATATAACATTTGATGGCAAGCTTTTGGAATCAAACACTATTTCTATGACAAAATTATTTCCAAAATAATCATAAAAAAATATTAGAGAATAAAAGTAAATTTCTACCAAACATATTAGATTTTATTTATATATATTAATATTCTTGCTAATTTTTTATTATAAAATATTAATTATTATTGTCGAAAAATTATTATTTTTAGAGAATAACTAACAATTTTTTGAAGGGATACTTTTCTTTGAGAAAAAAATTCAAGTTTGATCCTACAAATTTTACATCTATCATTATTTAAAAAAAAAAAATTCTAAATCATCTATTAAAAAATTGAGCAATATAATATAAATTTATATCTAAATTTTAAAATTTAATAGTCTATTTTGGTGAAATAATTTTCTCCAAAATAACATTGATGAATCTATTACTAATGGCTAGATATTACATTTGGTGGCAATATTTTTGGGAATCATACATTTTTTCGACCACAATATTATTTCCAAAATAATCATAAAAAAAAAAATAGAAAATCAGATTAAATCATCGGCCTACCATTTTATATTTTGCTTATATATATAAATATTCTTGCTAATCTTTTTATTTTAAGATATGAATAGTTATTTAGGAAAATTTGTCTTCTATAGAGAATAAATAAAATTCTTTTAGAAAAAATGAAGAAGTTTTTTTTTTATGTAAATTTTTTAGTTTGATCCAACAAATTTCACATCTACCATTATTTTGCAAAAAATAAACTAAAAAATCTAATCATCTAATATAAAATATGTACAAAATAATAGAGATTTATAATCTATTTCGGTAGCTGAATTTTCTCTCAAATCATTTTGGTTAATTTATTATTAATGGCAAATAAAAACATTTAAAAAGATACTAAAACACAGTATTTGATCAGCAATAAGATTCTGCGTTACTCTACTCACCATAGAATTTCTGAATACAGAAGACGGTCATTAATAACAAACAAAAGCAAATACTATGAAAAGGATCACCCGATGAATTTACCTACTTAATAGATAAGTATTGTAGCAAGTTCATAAAAGATGATGAGCTCTCAACTCCTCACATAGTCTGAGCATGTCGGGGAAATGTAGAAATGATGAGAATTTATGGAAATCAGCTTGTCTCGTAAACTGAAACAACGCGGAGAGAAAAGAGTCACTTGTGTAATAATAACATCACAAAATTAAATTTAATTGTTAGTCAAGCATACCACACTACAAAAAAACTTGTAATTAGTGATATATTTTTGTGACAGATATATCCGTCAATAATTTGTGACAAGATTTGAAATTATTAAGACATATTTTTGTCAATTTTTTTTTTTACTAAAACGTAAGACTGTTTATTATTAAAAACGATAACAATGGAAAAATCCGTCAGTATTATATTCCATTAATCCGTCAGTATTAAAAACGATAACAATGGAAAAATCCGTTTGTTTATGAATTATATATTGACAGAAATTTCGTCAACAATATTTTAATAGAATTTGTTAAGTTTTTATGGGATAAAAATATTTGAAATTAGAAAAGTACCAATGGAAACTACCAGTCTGTGAATTTATCAATAAATATAACTAAATCTGTTTATATATGAAAATTTACTGACGGATTTTATCCATCTAAAATATTTATTAATGATTGAAGAATATATACATTGATAATACTTATAATTGGATATGATTATAATATTAATGTTGTATGTGTTTTGTTATTGAAAAACAAAAATCTAAACCCTCTGTAATTTGAAACCAGAATTAACTTTGGACTCAAATCCCTAATCATCTTCCTCGGTGCTCAACTTCGCTGCAGTCAATGGCCTCTCTTCTTCCCCGCGTCGTATCTCCCCTCATTTACAAGAGATATAATTTACAGTATGAAAGTGAATTCTCGATTAATTTTTTTTGCGAGGGTTATTGACTTATTTATTGGAGCTATGAATGGCTAGAAAGGTTGAAGGATCAGTGATCGAAATCGATTTGAGGACCACATATTCATGCGTGGCAACATGATCGTGTTTAGTTATAGCCAATGATCAGGGTAACCGTACAATGTCATTGTATACGGCGTTCGCTGACACCGAGCGTCTCATCGGTGGTGCCGCCAAGGATCAGGTGGCCATGAACCCTACCAACACTATTTTTGGCAAGTTTCTTTTTAACTAAGTTTACTTTAGATTCTTTCATTTTTGTTTCTGAAATTCTTTGTGATGATTGTTGTGGTTCCATCAGAACTTGTCCTGTTTGTTGTGTTTAGGATTAATTTTGAGGAGTACGCTAATTTTCTGAGTTCATTTTCATTTTTTATTATAAAGCATGATAATAGCTTGAATTTATTTATATTATTCTTATATGTTCTCTTCTAGGTTTTGTGTGAATGGAGTAAGATACATTTGCATTGTCGTCTTCAATTTATTTGATGTTTTTCACTGATTGAGGAGTGAGTAATGTAGAAATTAACCAAGAATCTTTTCTTGTAAATTAATGAATTTGATGTAGTGTTCTTACCTTATATTTTTCTTTACAGATATATGCTTATTTATCTTTCATTCTAGATGTGGGAGATCCTTGAGGCTCACAAAGGTACTATTTCTTCCTAAATTACTCTGTGAAGATATATCCTGTAGAATTTTCTTTTCTTCCTTTTCTTTCATATTGACATTAACTCCATTCCAGTTTATTCTTATCATAAATTGCCATAAAAAAGTGAAAGCAGATTTATGATTCTGTTTAGGAAATATTTGCCTCTTTATTTTACTTGGTGATTGATGCTTTTATTCAAGTTGTGAAAATATGAAATGGAATCTCTTGGAATAGTCTCAGACTAATTTGCAAATCTTAGATGTCTAACACACACCTCTATTACTGATTTTATATTCATTTTTTGGTGAGCACAAGTGGCATATATAGTTCTTTATTCCACACTGTATTTAACTTTGTGTCATGGTATAAGGTGTTATGCAGAAGTTTGTTCAGTAGTCATTTGTTGTATAACATATTCTGCTGGAAATGGTAACTTAGATGTCACGATTTACTCCTTGAATGTCAAAAAGTTGCTATAACATTATATGTTACTAAGCTGCATATTTAAAATATATTTGCTATTTTCTTCAGGCATTAACCAGTTGAATATGATAGACGCGCGGGGCTATAATCGATCTATTGAAGCCTAATTAATACAGGTTAGTTTCCTGCAAGCAACCATACATTCTTTGTTTACTCTATGCAATTGCCATACATTTTCTCTATACATATTTTTTTATTTCCATATTCCTGCTTATTTGTAGCAGCCAAAGCGATACCTTTTAACAACCAGTTGGAGTATATCGGTGTAAAACATATTGGAGGAGATGATGTAGTTCTATTTATCAGGTATACCTCCACTCCTTTGCTTGAAATGGCATGATAAAACCATTGAAATATTATCTTATATTGTTCTGCAAATATATTCCTTTTAAAAAAGAAGCAATTTTGCTATGACATTCAGACATCTTTTACTAATGTACTCATCATTTTTGTTTAATCTCGACAAACTATGGTTGTGTTTGCAAACACTAATTTAGTGTCCCTCTTGAAAGAGTTACCCGAATAATGTAATTGAACTTTTGATATTAGAGACGAGAAGTCACAATTGATGTTGAGAGTTAGACTTGCTAATTGTCAACAAACAACCCTGTCATCTTTCGCATACACGATGAACATCAAAATCCTCGGTGCAGCTGCTAATAGAACCCCACTTACATTATTATACAACCCAAGGTATCTATATAATCCTCTCGTTTGGTAGAGTATCAAATTTATATACTTATAACTGAAAAAATGAATTAGAATTTAAATGAAATTTTTTGGGAGAAGGCGAAGTCTTTTTTGGTCTTCTCACTCAGAATTTTCTTTACATTCTTGTGCATAGATGAGAATATATAGTGAGATTGTGAATTTGGTATTATTATTTTAAATTTGTATGTAGAGAATTTTTTTGTTCAAACACTGCACAACACCATAAATCAACAGTCAACAACCATGGTGTATATGTAGACTTTCTGTTATTTTTACTGTAAGTTTTACATAATTTTAGATACTCACTTTTCCATTACTAATTTCAGGTCTTCGATATTTGCAAAAGCTGCGAAATAAAGAAAAATTACAACCGCGAACAAGAAGGAACTTGTAAAATGTAGGAATTAGTTCTATGAGTTGTTCACAAACAATTCTTTTATATATGTCAAACATGATGTCAGATATAAATCCTATGAAAAAAAAGTTACAGTTAAATGCCATGTGAATTTAAATTTAGGGGAATCATCACAACTTCATGTCAACTTGATAGTAATTTAATATAAAAATAAAAAGAGTATTAAATTTTTGTTTAAAAATATATTGCTGAGGAACATATGTAAATATATATAAAATATAAATATCTAAATAAATATATTGAAAATTGGAAATATTTTAGTGATAGATATATATATATCAATAATATCTAAAAGATAAACTTAAAAGAATCATAATGACAAAAACATATGTCGGTAAAATAAAAAAAATTCCCGATATTGTTTCATAACTGTTGGAATTTTTAATGGACATTAGTGACAGAAATGAAATTTACTGACAGAACAATATGTCAATAATATATTGACATATATTTCCGTCAATAAAAATTAGCAACGATGAAAATAGAGACAAAAAATTATCTACGGATATCCGTCTATAACTTTATTAGTGACGGATTTATATAATTTACTGGCGGAAATATCTATCACTAATTAACAGATTTCTTGTAGTGCCATAGTAAAAACTAAACCATCAAAATAATTAATGGACGAAAGAGATTGAAAACGGTGATGATTATTCTCTATAACGAATGTTCCAGATTGATGCCTAATGAAAAGAGGGAAAATTAGGTTAAAACAGGCTAGTAAGCGGAAAGGGAAAAAGGCTGGTTGTATTATATATATAGAAATTGCTACCACATTAACTAATATTTATATTCTTTGTTATCACATTGATTA
This sequence comes from Ballota nigra, assembly GCA_947034835.1. Lineage (NCBI taxonomy): Eukaryota > Viridiplantae > Streptophyta > Magnoliopsida > Lamiales > Lamiaceae > Ballota > Ballota nigra. The sequence continues at coordinate 63,730,477 of OX344729.1, forward strand.
ATTTATTTATATTTATATAATATTAAATTATAAATTTATTTTCTAGACTATAATTCTAGTAGGTTGCAGCTCAAGAAAATAAATGGTGAGCATTATTAAATTAAGGTTTAAATAATTACTAGAACCAATGATATTGTCTCAAAGTTTAATTTTTCCATGAGATATGAAATCCTATAGTTTTTATTTTTTAGAATTTCGATATTATAATTTTGTCCTTCTTCGATATTATAATTTTCTATATTATAATGCTTTCACTTGTCCTTCTTCGGGATCCTTTACTACAATACCTAAGTCATAATCTCGTATTTCACTACACGAACATCACATGTATACATGATGCCATTACCATATATATGAATTACACTGATTCAAAAAATGATATTGAAGTAACAGAGTCTGTATATTGAGCTTTAGTAAATTATAATAGTCGATTTTTAAAACCTCGAACGACTTTATGCTTCAAGGTTCCATCAATTATTATCGATTTCTAGTAAAAATATAGAGACAATTTCAGTAAATGAGATAATTTATTCCTTATTAGTGCATTTGTATTAAGTTGAACTTAATTTATTCACTGTCACAAGTCATTTGAATGTAGTGGGTTCACATCCCAATCTCAATTAGGAGAAAAATATTTTCTCAAAAGGAAGCACGAACAACATCATAAAGAAGAATTCAACAACGTCATAGACTGATTTGTTGCATCAACTATCCAGAAAATCATCGTCAATTACTCAAGCTATTCAGAAAATCATTATCAATTTCTGCACCTATGCTTGGCATACGTTGCCACGATAGAGTTACGATATAGCCATTGGGGAACAACAACAAAATAAATAACATAAAAGAACATAAGAAATAAAATACAACACATAAACCTTGAACATGATCCGAACATACATTTACCGTTCCATAAAACATACACATACACAATCTAAAATTCAATATTAGAATAAAATGGCCATTGGAAACCTTACCTTTCCTTCATTTCCTTGTTACCGAGTTTGGATAATGAGTTGCCACTTGACTTGAGCTAAACTTTCATAATTCCTATTACTACATCACTCAGATAGAACATAATATAGAAATATATGGACTCATATTATATGAATAATGTATACTAACGTCCTTATCTAAAATGTAGATGAAGGCGAATTTCTAGTTCTTGAACTGCTTGACTTGATAAAGCATCTAACAATAGAAGTCTCCACGCAGATAAGGCCACATCAAAATATTCCACATCTACTTCCTCAGGATTACACTTGCCAGACATACTTTGATTTGCAATGCAGCAATTCGAACCAGCTTGTTGAACCAATTTATTATAAACAAACTCCAAAAAATCATTTTGAAACAAGAACTGAGTTACATAAATTGGGCGACAACAATGAAATAAGGATAAATTGAGCATGGCACGTCAATTTCCAAATTTTCCACTTCAGGTTTAGATAAACCTTGAAGTAGTGCCGCACATTGAAATCTTCTGGCTGACTCAATTTTGAGATAAAGTGAAACCTTAGATTGGCTCAAGTTCGTCAACAGTCTATTCAACTTGCGGAACCACGTAGTTGTAAGAGGATAGTGAACTCTAATAGATATATCAGACTTCCAGTCACTTGAAGTTGTTTTAAACAACAGTTCAGGAAAGTATGAGCTCAGAAAAGTAAATTTACGAATTTTAGGAACATCGAACTTTGCCCTCAACGATGTCCTATTGTGTATAAAGTTAATCCACTCAAGTGTCGGGCTAGAAAGTTGTATTCTATGGTACCCACCACAATAATGAACTGACAAATCCTTCAAACAAGGAAACTTCGAAGGGAAGTCCTTGAAAAACGATCGATGAAAATTGATCAAAGATAAAAACAAACTCTTCAGCTTATGAAACACATACCGAACGCTAGGACCACCAACAATTGATCCCACATTATCTTTACCAGACTCAATAAATGACATCACATTCTTAGTACTCGAAGCAGGGTTCTGGGTTTCAGGCATGAGTTTACAACAGGACAATGACAAATCCTCAATTATAGGGCAACTCCATATTATTTTCCTTATTGTATCATCATCCTTTAGATACACATCCTCTAAACTGGGAGATTTAAGCCTTGAACAACTAACCTTTCCTTCTTCCCCAAAATCAATATTGCACTCAGAAATAGATAACCTAATAAGGTCTCCAGATGCAAACACTTCATTAGGAAAAGTAAATCTACTACCTATGTAGTCATTTCTAAAACTAAGATCAATAGCACCCATTTTTATTGCTTTCAGGATCAATTCGTTTGCAAGAGAATAACTTGAGCTGTCTAATTGTAAACTTAAACTCTCGGTCTTTAGGTTCAAATTTTCGTACCTTTGCACAGTCTTATTCACGAATTCCTGAAAACTACTTACAAAACGATCATCAACGAAGTTTGCGAAGTCCCTTTCATCGAAATCGAGGTTGGGGCGCGTTAACCAGGCGCTATTCCAAGCTTTGGAGAGGATTGTTGTCTGCGCTGCTTCCGCTCCATTCATGTAAGATTGGATGTGTTGAATCAAGGCTTCAGGTAATTCCAATTCTAATATAATTTTTTTGCCTTTCGCCATATTAGGATAGTATCAACCCTTCAAAATTGGGGATCTGAGGAAAGTCGATAGGTTTTTTTCTTTGAAAGGAAATAATCGATACCTTTTCGATTGAGGCGTTGTGAAACGGACGGCGTTAATTTCTACCAAATTAAACACTTTTTTCTCCAATTTGATTCTCGACTTTCGGTGAATATCAAATTTGGCCTCCAAATTTTGTAATAGTTAATTCTTCAGTCCTGCCATCAATGCCACCACTTTAATGTTTATATAAATGAATATTAATCAAGTACTCACACTTATCCAACTCGGATTTTATGGTACTAAATTTATTATTATGACAAATTTGTATCACATGTTTTCAACGTGTATGAGTTGGCAATTTGATCCGTCTAAGCCCATCGAGTCAATTAATAATTAATATATTTAGGATGTGTCGGGTAGGTTCGTATTTTTATTGGACCTGTAAAAATATAATCTAGTCCAATCTTACTTGGTTAGCGGGCCAATGGGTCAGGGTAGACCAAATCCCTAAATTTAATTTAACTTTTTTAATAAAATTATATTTATAAATTAAATTTAGTTTTGCAAATAAAAATGAAACATGAGAAACACTGGCTCGTGGGCGTTCAAATAAAATATTAAATTAATCATATTTAAATGTTTCTATATTTTAATTATTATAGTCTTCTACAGTAAATATTTTATTTGGTGTTGACAGCAGTTAACACTCGTTGCATTTTTCCTACAATCTTATTGTACTATGTTTCCAAATTTCTCTAAGATGATGTGTCAGCACCACATTTCTCTTAAGCTAATGTGACATGTCTCAAATCATTTCATTTCAAAATCCTGCATTCTCCTGAAAAGTTATTTTAGGCATGTTTTAAATCAAATTAAGATTTAATCTACACCATATATTTTATAAATTTAATCTCAACAAAACATTTCATTTTATATTTTCTATAAATGTCAAATTTCACTTTAGTTTTCATTCTAATTTACAACACTGGTCCTCTTTTCCTCTCTTCACTTTTTCATTCGTTGTCTGTGAGAAATTCGATTTTATTTTTATTCATTTGTTTAGATTATTTTCATAATTTTTTGTGTAGATCATATCCTTTTTCTTTATTTACAGGTAAACAAAATTATTGTGCATACGAGATGATTAGACGCAAATTAAGAGAAAATTATATGTGACATCAATCTGATAAATGTGAAAAAAGTAAGATTTTCGTAATAAGTAAATGTAGCATAATCTTGTGCTTACATCTATAAAAGTAATAAAATACTTTTTTCCACCTCTAGTTTGCACAAATTTTAAATCACATACATCCGTGTGAATTAATTCTTGGGGGGTTGTGTTCCTTTCAACTGGTTTAAATGGTAATTTAACCATTTTTTCTTCTACACACATTTTGCATCTTTTGGATGTATCAACATTTTAAATTTTAAGTAAATCTAAATTTACTAAACATTTTATAGCTTTTAGTTTAACATGTCCTAATCTAAAATGCCATAAAGAGGAACACTCAACGATATAAGAAGAAGTAGAAGCATTCTCATTCATTGAAGTGTGTGCCTTTACGGCTTATAGTTATAACATAGGCCCTTCTCAAGGTAACCTTTCCCTAGGAGGATGTCAAACTTGCTAAGTACAACTCCATTTGACTCAAACACTAACTTAAACTTGTTACTAACTAACAAAGAGCCAGAAATCAACTTCTTTCGGATGTCCGGGACATGCAACACATCATTCAGCTTAAGCTCCTTTCCAGACGTGAGCTTAAGCACCACAGTTCCAACACCAGCCACTTCAGATAAGGCTTGGTTGCCCATGAACAACTTTCTGTCAACAGCAGCAGAATAGATGGAGAATACAAATTTCTCCGAACAAACATGGAAGGCTCTGTGAGTTCACGTTCAACAACATTCGCAGAATCCTTCTTTCTTTTGTCATCCTTCTTAGGCTGACAACAATCAGCAACCCGATGATTAGGTTTGCCACAGTTGTAGCATTTTCCAGTGAATTTCTTCGGGGCAGGAGCAGCAGCAACATCAACAGCCTTGTCTTTGCCTTTCTCATCTTGCCGCTTTCTATTCTTAGATGACTCACCCTTCTCCATCAGATTATCCTTGGCCTCGATTATGCAGTCGAGACCTTCCTATCTCTCTTCTTGTTGTCCTCCTCGATTTGAAGTCGGGTAACTAGATCCTCCATGGTCAATTGTTTTCGCTTGTGCTTGAGGTAGGACTTAAACTCCTTCCAACATGAAGGCAGTTTGTCAATCACCGTGGCTACTTGGAAGGCCTCAGGCAACTCCATCCTTTGTGCTGCAATGTTGTGAAACACCACCTGCAGTTTCTGGACTTGTTCGACAACACACTTGTTGTCTTCAATCTTGAAGTCGTACAAAGCAGAGATGGCGAACTTCTTGCTTCCTGCATCATCAGTTTTGTACTTCTTCTCCAAAGAGTTCCACAGAGCTTTGGAGGTCGGCTGTACATCGTACACATCGCAGAGTACATCTGACAGCCCATTAAGAATGTAGTTCTGGCACAAGTAATCATCATGAATCCAAGTATCATAAGCGATCTTTCTTTTTCGATCAACATCCTCAGCAGGGACATCATGGCTATCCTCAATGACGTATTTCACTAGGGAGATGGTGGTCAGGTAGAAGTGCATCTTCTTTTGCCACCTCTTAAAATCAGTACCCGAAAAAATTTTGGTTTTTCTCCCTTCACCACTATAGGCCTTAAAATCCCTAGGTAGGAGGCCTGGTTGGTTGCCGAAAAAGGATTGGCCCCGGCATTTCCTACAAAAGGATTGCCACTAAGTTTCCCCCGAAAGGATTAGCACTGAAGTTTTCCCCGAAGGGATTAGCAATGAAGTTTCCCATGAAGGCATTGCCACTTGGATTCCCCACGAAGGGATCGTTCTTGTACCACTTAGCGAAAGAATTGTCAAGATTTCCAAACTGTAAAGTAGAAGGTCCTCCAATAAACGGATTACCAGAGGATGTCCCGATTCCAGCAAACGGATTACTGCCCCGAGTCGTTGTTGTGCCCATAGGTACTGGTCCATCCTTAAGACATCCAGTTGATACAACAGTCGAATCAATGGTAATAGCAGTGATACTAGTGTTAACACTAGACACTAGTGGTAACAGTATTAGTGTTAACACCGGTAGTAAGAGCATCAGTTGTAGCACCAGTGGTAACAAGTTTCGAAGGCGTCGTATCCATATCTTTATCAAAATCGTTGTTCGACATTGCAGAAATACGAGAAGAAAAATATAACATTCGGTCTTGCAATTGTGGAGTTTAAGGGATTATCTCATATACTGCAACGTAAAATACGAAACAAAATTGTAGTGAAAAACCGAGTAAAAAAAATACCTTTTCCCGCAAGACTGAATATGCCCCGTATAGTGCTTACAGGATCGTGCGTACAAGTCTCTAAAGGTAAAATGGTTTGACAGCATATACCGGCAGCCCCACCGTGTATAAGCTTTCGACGAACAAAATCGGAGTACTAACTAAACGAAATTATTTTTTAGCGAAAAGTTTTTTGAGAGACTGAAATTTCGTAGGCTGAAAGTGAATACGAAAGTCTGGAGGAATGGGGTATATATAGGCGGAAATCTGCACTGCAGATGAGGACAGTCGGTTGAGAAAATCGTGGGCTGACCACATCCGCGTCAGTTTCTTGGGAAGCAAGCGGATTCCAGAAGCTTCGAAGGAATATTCCTTCGAATATTCCAAACGAAATTAAATTCGAATTCTGGACTGAATTAATTCATTGTCGTGGGTTGACCCAAATCCAGATGGGCCACCCAAAACAGTTTTGTCCAAAAAGTTATAGGGTCTTTCATATTTTTGGAACTCTAAAAATATAGGTAGGCCTAAAGCCCACCCAAAGCCCAATTGCGCGCGTGTGGTCCATGGTTAGGGTCCTCATGTCCCAATTTGGAGAACATGAATATATACAAGGAACTTCTCTTGTAAATTTCCAATGTGGGATGGGATTCAATTTCCTTTTCCCAAGGAATTCTCCTACAAGAGTGCATTATTCCCTAACTTCCCCAAATTAAATTCTCACTAATCGGAAATTAAATATACCACATTCATTTACTCCGCGAGTAGAACAATCTCGTTATTTTTATTTTCCCAAAAACTAACATTTTCATTCCTAAAAAACTTTGTCAAACTTAGGGTATGAACCCCTTTAATAAACCAATTTCCATGCTTAGATCCAAAAACCTTATCAGATTATCTTTGAGTGGGTGCAAAATTAATCAAGGAGAGGTTTGTTGTTCGACACTTAAATCCCCTAGTTTAGACCAAATATGGGTAGAAGGGGATATAATTTGGGATACAATTTCGAGTTGCCACTTGATTGAGGATTTGTCATTGTCATGTTCCCAGTTCTACTTTGAAACCCAGAGTTCTACTTCCCTTGTTGTTTCAGTTACGCATTCTATCCCTTGTTGGAAAACGAAATTTGGGATCAGTTATTGATGGGCCAGTTCTCAATTTGTATGAGTTTCATAAGCTGAAGTCTTTGTTTTTGAATGAGGCCGATATCCATACCTTGTTTTTCGGTGATTTCTCGTCTAAATTTCCTTGCCTGAAGGACTTAGGTATTCATGATTGTTTTGGCTATGAAGGAATAAAAATTTCTAACCCTTCTCTTGAGCGCATAAACGTTAGTCACCATAGGATGTTGAAATTTTACTTTTTGAAGCAAACACATTCCTTCTGTGTCGTTTAACTGTTCGAAGTAATTGGGAGTCTGATATATCCATTTCGTGCAACACCCCTTCTGAGGTTAATTGGTTACTAGAATTGAATAAACTTTTGAAAAACTTGAGCTTGTCCAAGGTTTCTCTTTCTCTCCGAATGAAACTTTATCCAAGCTTCAATGTTGAAGGAAATTTTCGAGTTTTTTCTAATCCCATAGTGGAAAATTTGACTATTGATATGTCCTCATAGCTTTGTCCTACTCTCTTCAATATATTATTTGAGTGTTGTCATCCGGTGTTTGTAACTCAAAGAATGTCTGGGCAGTGTGATGTTGAGGAAGTAAGAAAGTATGATATCTTGGAGACTGTTTTCAAGAGATTTATCCAACAAGGCACTCTAATTTGGCACATTGCAAATCAAAGTAGGTGGGGTCCGTGTGATCTTGAGGAAGTAAATGTGGAATATTTTGACGAAGTTGTTTCTGCATGGTGGCCTTTCTTCTTCGATTGCTCAACACGTCTATGAGCTGAACAGAGGATTCATTTACGTTTGATGTGGGGACGGGAGCCTGCTATATTGAAATGATTGCAGTCTCTTTTCCTTGGTATGATTTATGCAATTTCTGTCATGTGAGCTTTAATGTTTAGTTTCAACTTTCTTGATTATGCAGTAATTATAGGAATTGAGTTCATATATTGAATCTGTTTTACTGTTTCTCCAAGTTTTCCTTCTTTAATTTTGTTTTCTAGTAGGAATACAACTCTCGTTTCTTTTGTTTGGAATCTTTTGTTTTCCAAGGAGTATAACACTCTAGCAACCTAAGGATCTTTGTTGTTAGGTTATTTAATAAGTTTCTTGTATATATTGAAGAAACCGTTGTTGATTTTGATTAATGAAAAAAAATTTGTGTTTTCTAATTTTTTTTCTTTCCTCAACTTGTGTCTCATGTTTGGGCCATTTGATTTGAGAGATTGCTGGGATTGTCTTTATAATTCCAAGTAATCTCATGTTTGGTTTGAGGGATTGCACATGACCATAACTCTGGATTTTATTAAATTTTAGACATAATTCAATCTTACAATCCAAATATACATTCACACTCAAATAATTTCATTTAATCCAATAGCCTAATCCCATCTAATTCAATCATGCCCCGTGAACCATCAGAGTATTATTTCTCGAATTAATATTTGAGGTGGTGATCAAGCTATTTCCGATGCATCACAAATTCTGGCCATGTAACTTAGGTAAGGCTGTAACAAACGAATGCGTAAAAGAAATTTTACTAGATAATATTCAAGAATCTTTTAATGCGTTAACTTAAAATTCAATATAGACCACTATTTCACTTTGATGTTTTTTTTTATTTCATTGCTTTAAATTAATACTTAAAAAATAAATAATTTTCTACAAAATTTGTTGATATGACTATATAATTTTTAACGAAAAATTATATAGTGGAATTGCCTACAAATTTTATAAGTATATAAACATCATTGTTTATCTACAATGAATTCGGCATAGGATGTTGAGGGTGAATTTTGATGTTTCAACTCCCAAGTATTCCTAAGTTTACTTATTCAAGCAAACACGTCCATTTTCGTTGCCGTAGAATAAATGTTAATATACTTAATATTTACTAACTATAGACAATCACTTTATTTATAAATGAACTTCATAAAAATCCGAAATATCATCCGATATATCGCATTAAACCATGTGTAAAAAATGGTGCATACTTTTAATGGACAGAGAGAGTAGCATATTGGATTAATTGAGTAAAAATGATGAAATTGGTTCATACATAAATCATTGGAGAATATTACTAGTTTTTACTAAAAAATATTACTTGTTTTCACTGAAGTGTATTACTTACTTACACTGAAGAGTCTTAGTTGTTCAGTGAAAACAAATTAAGACTATTCAGTGAAAACAACTAATACCGTTTAGTAAAAACAAACAATACTCTTTACTGAAAATAACTAATACCCTTCAATGATTCATGTATGAACCAATTTCACTCTACACATATTAAAAAATGGTACATGTATAGAAGTTTAGAGCATATAATAAATTGTAGCAACAAACTTCGATAATAATGTGGCAGATGGCGACGAGTATGTTGCAATACTTTTTGGAACTAGTTACGAGAAAGAAAACACTTAGAGCAATCAAAACACTTTACAATTTTTTGTACAATTTTAAAAATACAACACAAGAATTATTGGACGAGAAAAGAAATATCAAAGATGAGATGCAAGTAGATTTAAAATTTAATAATCAACAATAGATTCTTATTTTCCTAAACTATCCTAATTATTTTTGTAATTTGAATAAATATGCTATTAATGGGAGACAAAGTATCGAGTGAAAATGGTTTATGCATAAACCATTGAAGGATATTAGTTATTTTCACTAAAGGTATTAGTTATTCTCAATGAAAAGTATTACTTGTCTTCACTGAAGAGTATTAGTTGTATATTGAAAATAAACTAATACTCTAAATAGATAAACTAATAATTTTCAGTGAAAACAACAAATACTCTTTAGTGAAAACAATTAATACACTTTAGTGATTAATGTATAAACCAATTTCACTCTATACATATTCTTAATCCAAGTTGGAATTGGAAATAATTATTATTTTATAAATTATTAAATTATAGATTTTTTACTATATAATATTATTATATTTATATTTATTGTATTCATTTTCTAGAACCTTAGGAAGTCCTGCAATCTTTATCACTAATAAGAAAGAGGATGTAAAATCCTATGTGGCAAAGCCACCCTCTTCTATTTCAAATCTTTGTTTTGTGGTTAACTTGGAATGTTGTGGAATCTAGGCCGTAGGATTATTTTAATTATATTTCGATCTTGACCGTCCGTTTTTGTTTATTTTCCCTATATAAGATCTTCTATGATATTGGAAATTTCATCCCAAACCTCACATCTTCCCAATGGAACGTGTTCTTCTCTTTTCTTCTTTTTCATTTCATTTTTCGTTCGAGTTCCCTATTTTTTCATCTCGAATTTCCTTTTTGTTATTATGCAGGATTGCTTAACGTCGATCATCGGCGTGTTCAAGTTGATGATGATCACTTTGACGCCAAGATTCATGTGAAATCGCTCATTGCTTTCACGTTCGGATATCGGGCGTCTCCGGAATTCGATTCTCTCTTGCAACGGTCTAAATAATAGTTTAAAAAAATGGGATTTTTTGGTAGGTATTGTCTATATACTTTGTCGTTGTTGAATCAATGCTTTTTATTTGGTGAATTGGGATGTTTAGTCTGGTAGCTACTTTGTTTTTTTTTTCTCGGAATTGATTCATATGTATGGCACTTCCGACGTGTTGAAAATTGTATGATTCTACAATTAATGAGTTGAGTTGCACGATTTCGTTTCGTTTCTTTGCCTTTTTTTTTCTCTTTTGTCACTGCAAGATCTTCTTTCGGTTGTTGTTTTGTATATTCCGTTTAGTTCTTTATTTCGGCTCTGTGTTTTTCGTCCATTAAGTTTGACTATGTGTTTTTCGGATGATTTTTTTTTGGAAGATTAAATCTTCTTATAATAATTAATTTAGATCCATAAATTTTGTTTTGTAAGAGTACTAATTTTATGGATATGTAATTAATGCAAATTTTAATCCCACGGTTTTAGTTTCCTAAAGTTGTTATTTCCTAATTAAACTCAATCATATTTTTTTACTTCTCCCAAATTATAGTAATTCCTTTAATTTCACAGTAAAGTTTTTTTATTTATGTAATTGTTTTCAAGTTGTTGTATTTAGTTATTGTTCTAATTTAGATCCATAAATTTGGTTATGTAAAAGTTGTAATTTTATGGATATGTTATTAATTGTCATTACTTGTCTTATATGCATTCTCCTAGATTAAAAAGTTTCCTTGAACAATTAATGTACATGCAATTATGTGATTTTTTTATTGGTGGTGTAATTTTAGTAAAAGTAATTTATGTTAAGATATAACCTTCAACAATATTACTTCTATCCTTAATATAAAAAAAATCGCCAAAGTCAATTTTTTTTTCTCAATTAAGTCCCATACAAATACTTTTAAATCGCCTATAATTTAAAAGCTTTCAACATTGTTAATTGTGTTCTCAATTATGACTTGCAAATGGTAGTTTAATTATGTGCAATCCGCATATTCTATTAGGTTAATTATGTGATTTTTTAGTGGTGGTGCAATTTTAGTGAATGTATTTATGTTAGATTATAACTTGCAAATGATTATTTTTGGTCCTACAATTTTTAGACCATATACGAATTGAATTGTATACAATAAATCTGGTTATTTAGTTATCGTGTTAATTTAGATTCATAAATTTGGTTATTTAAAGGTAGTAATTTTTTGGATATGCTATTGATTGCTCCTACTTGCCTTATATGCATTTTCCTAAATTAATAAAGCTTCCTTGCACAATTGTTGTACATGCAATTATGTGATATTTTTAGTGGTGGTATAATTTTAGTAAATATAATTGTGTTAAGATATAACTTGCAACATTATTAATCGTGTCCTTAAGAAAAAATGTTTATTGTTATGAAAATTAATTATAATTTATATAGTCAAATATTTAGTTATTGTGTTAATTTAGATCCATAAATTTGGTTATGTAAAGGTAGTAATATTTTGGATATGTTATTAATTGTCACTGCTTGCCTTATATGCATTTTTCTAAATTAAAAAAGCTTCCTTACACAATTATTGGACATGCAATTATGTGATATTTTTAGTGGTGGTATGATTTTAGGAAATGTACATGTTAAGATATAACTTGCAGCATTATTAATTCAGATCTATTTGCTTGAAAGGTGACCTATTTATAAAATTTACAATATTTTTTTATTTTTGACTTTTAATAGATGTTGACTAAATGGTAGATAATTTCTAATAAGGAAATAAAGAATGGAGTGTATGTACTGCAATCTTATGAAATAAGGAAAAAAGTGGACAATTTTAAAGATCAACTTTAAATTGGAGATAATTAGTGAACATGTCCAAAAATCAAAATATGTAAAATTAATGTAGCTCATTAATAGTATTATTTTGAAAATGTATTTAAGGAGATAACCAAATTACAACATACCTAAAAGTGTTGACTCCTGCAATTGGTGAGATAATTCTATAATTTTCAATATATACATTAAAAACAAATTAAAAATGACTGAAAATAGCATAGCATATGAAAACAGATTAAAAAACTTACGACATGTTAAATCAATCTATACCAATAACATAGCATATGAGAATTCGTTAATTATGAAATTTAAAAAAGTTAAATACAATAACATAGCAATTTTAGTGATTATAAATTAAATATTTCATAATATAAGGTAGATTTAAGTTACTTTATATGGTCAAGATAATTTGATTTGACTAATTGTGATTTACATTTAAATTACATTAAATTAGTGATAATTTATATTAATTTTTTTTTACTAACTATGGTTTCTATTTTTAACGGTTGCGAGTATTATTGTCCAGCATGATTGAATTAATTCTACCCTGTATCTTTTTATGCGTTTCAAGTTATTTCGCACAAGTCTCGATTTATCTCATTAGATTTGCCTTATAAGTAGTTAGTTTGAAAATTAAATATGATTTACAAAGTCAAATAAGTAGTTATTGTAACAATTTAATCCAACAATTTTAGTTATTTAAGAGAAGTAATCCCTGAGTACATTAATTTCGTTAATTACTCTTTAAAATTAATTCACGTTTCTTAATTTTAGTGTTCTCCCAAATTAATTTTTTTTCATATAATAGTAAATTTTCTCCCAATAAATCTCTTATTTCACATGTTCACCTCTTAATTTTTCTTAAAAATGTTAGTTCCTCTTAATTCACAATAAATGTCATGGATTTACGTAACTAATTCCAATTTGCTAATATTAGTTTGTATGCTACAATTAACCATTGACCAAAAAAAATTCTGCCACAATTTTAGGACATGTAACTATATGAGGTCTTTATAATGACATAATTTATGATATTGTATATATGGATATTATATGAATTGACCATAATTGTCTTATATACACTTTCAACTTGATTATCATTAGATTTGCCTTATAATTATTTGAAAATTAAATATGATTTATAAAGTCAAATAAGTAGTTATTGTATCAATTTAATCCGACAATTTTAGTTATTTAAGAGAAGTAATCCCTGAGTACATTAATTTCGTTAATTACTCTTTAAAATTAATTCACGTTCTTAATTTTAGTGTTCTCCCAAATTAATTTTTTTTCTTCATATAATAGTAAATTTTCTCCCAATAAAATATTTTCTCTCTTATTTCACATGTTCACCTCTTAATTTTTCTTTAAAATGTTAGTTCCTCTTAATTCACAATAAATATCATGGATTTAGGTAAATAATTCCAATTTGCTAATATTAGTTTGTATGCTACAATTAATAATTGACCAAAAAAAATCCTGCCACAATTTTAGGACATGTAACTATATGAGGTCTTTATAATGACATAATTTATGTTATTGTATATATGGATATTTTATGAATTGACAATAATTTTCTTATATACACTTTCAACTTTATTATTAAGTCATTTGTCAATCCAAATCTAAGTCAAATATGCATTTACTTAATTTGAGTGTTCTTCCAAGTTTAAAAAAAATCATATAGTAGTAAATTTTCTCCCAAATTAAAAAAATTCCTCTTATTTCACATATTCATCTCTTATTTTTCCTTAGAAATGTTATTTCCTCTTGATTCGCAATAAATGTCATGGATTTAGGTTAGGTAATTAATTTTAATTTGTTAATTAGTTTGTATGCTAAAATTAAACATTGACCAAAAAAAATATTTATGCCACAATTTAAGAACATGCAAATATATGAGGTTTTTAATAATAGTACAATTTTATGACATGCAAACATTCTAAATCTTGCACAAATATGCACAAATAATTATCAGTCAATTAATTACATGAATAGGCACATTTAAATCTTGCCTTTTTTTTTCTCTAAAAGTTGTCGATGTTATTGCCATAATAATTAAGGTATTGTTGAGGAGATAATTACCGATTTTTAACTTTTCTATTTATAAAAACATTACGTCTATATTTTATATAAAAAAAACTAAGATATGATTTGTTGAGTCAACTAATTAGTTATTGTATTAATTTAATCCCATAATTTTAGTTATTTAAACATGGTAATTCCTGGGAATGACATTAAATTATATGGAAAATCCTATGCTCCTACAATTAGGGACTTGAATTGCACAATTTGATTTCTCTAACTTTGCCTATTTTAATTTTTCTACTCCACATTTTTTTCGTTTGCCAGTAATTTCGATCCTCCATTTTCAGTCATGTAACTTTGTCTATATTGTTACCGTCCTGCATATTTATTTCCGTCCTCCATGTTTTTTTTCGGTTGCAAATATTCTTTGCCAACATCGATCACTCAATTATGCAAGAACTTGCCTTATGCGAATTAAGCAGGTAGCTAACTAAGCAAATTAGATTTGACTTATAGTCATTGAAAAATTAAATATGATTTATAAAGTCAAATATTTAGTTATTGTATCATTTTAATCCCACAATTTTTGTTATTTAAAAGTAGTAATTTCTAAGTACACTGTTTTCGTTAATTACTCTTAAAACTAATACTATGTAATTGTATGGACATTTTATTAATTGAAAATAATCTAAGTCAAATATGCCATATTTTCTTAATTTGAGTGTTCTCCCTAATAAAAAATAAATAAAATTCATTAGTAGTACATTTTATCCCAATTTACAAAATTTCCTCTTATTTCACATAATCACATCTTATGTTTTCTTACAAATGTTATTTCCTCTTAATTCACAATAAATGTCATAGATTTAGGTAACTAATTTCAATTGCTAAATTATTTTGTATTCTAAAATTAACCATTGACCAAAAAATAAAATAAAAATCGTCTAAATTTTTTATAAAATGCTTAAATATGATTTATAAAGTCAACTAATTAGTTATTGTATCAATTTAATCCCACAATGGTAGTTATTTAAACGTAGTAATTCCTAGGTATGACATTGAGTTATAGGGATCTCCTAAAATTAAGAACTTGAATTGCACGATTTTATTTATCTAACTTTGCCTATGTTTATTTTCGTCCTGCACATTTTTTTCCGGTTCCCAGTAATTTCGATCCTACGTTTTCAATCCTGTAACTTTGTCTATATTGTTACCATCCTGCATATTGATTTCCGTCCTCCATATTTTTTCTTGTTGCGAATATTCTTGGCCAACATTGATCACTCAACTATGCAAGAACCTGTCTTATGCGAATTAAGCAGATAACTAATTAAGCAAATTAGTTTTGACTTTGCAAAATTAAATATGATTTATAAAGTCAAATATTTAGTTATTGTATCAATTTAATCCCCCAATTTTGGTTATTTAAAAGTGATAATTCCTAAATATATTGTTTTCGTTAATTACTCTTAAAACTAATACTATGTAATTATATGATTATTTTATTAATTGACAATAATCTAAGTCCAATATGCCAATTTTTCTTAATTTGAGTGTTTTCCCAAATTAAAAAAAAATCATATAGTAGTACATTTTCTCCCAATTTACAAAATTTCCTCTTATTTCACATAGTCACATCTTATGTTTTCTTAGAAATGTTATTTCCTCTTAATTCACAATAAATGTCATAGATTTAGGTAACTAATTACAATTTCTAAATGAATTTGTATTCTAAAATTAACCATTGACAAAGAAAAATCTTGACACAATTTTAGGACATGCAAATATATGAGATTTAATTAATGGCATAATTTTATGACATGCAAATGTGTTAGATTATAACTTACACGAATATTAATTCTATCTTTCATCATCGGTTTGTAGTGGTTGGCCAATTTAATGGATTAAAATTAGGCCTCCTAAAATTCTTCTGTAAATTTGTTCGTGTTCTATTTTTTTTTCTTCACACGCCATATTTCATAATAAATGATTTATTAGAATTAATATTTAATTTGTTGATATTTTCGGTTTGACTTTGAATTAAGTCTTAATTTATTGGTATACAATAAAATATTTTGGGATACATGTACTATATTGTAAAATAATTAAGAAAATGAGAATTCACGTGAATTCACAGGAGAGTGTTGGGGTTATACGTGAAAGTATGCTTTTACTTTGTATAACTCGTGTATCAAACACTCGTTTTATGAGAATAATTCTTTTATCACATTTGTTTTAGTTATGATTGAATGTTGAATTTCTATTGCAAACCGTTCAATATATAGTACATGTTACATTGTAGTTAATGTGGTGATACCCGATCACGGAAGACAACATTAACAGTATACTTGTAACTAAACGTACATTTTCACGACCTAGGTGGAATTGAACAATCCGCCATGAAAGGTCGATGTGTAAGGCTCAGATTGGTCTGTCTTGACTAAGAGATTGCACTAGCATATTTAGTATGTCTTGAAGAGGACCTACAGCGAGGATAAATTCTTCGGTTCTGAAAGGTGAAGAATTAGACCTCAGTGGTTGTTGATTTCTTAATCTCCGTCACTTAAATAGGACCGTGTGTGCTTAATGGTTACTGCTTTGATTCATGTTGGGTGAGAATCATTGTGACTTCGAACTTTGTGTCTTGGGCAGTAATATTAATCATACGACAGTTGCTAAAATTTAAAACGGAGAAACGCGTGCGAGTACGGCTCGTGTGATTAGTCCCCTTGGTGGGCTCAGAAGTTTTATTGTACAAAATCTTGCAAGTGAAGAATTAGTTTCTTCGGTACGAATAATAATGTTGAGCTGTCTTTACTCCAAGGTGAAATATATTAATTAATTTAGAGCTATTCAGAAGCTTGATTAATTAATGGACTTGATAATCTTAAACGCGGGAAATAATAACCGGGAGCCCATATTATCGTAATATGGATTAAGATGGATAGTGCAATATTAATTTATTAGTGGTAATAATTAATATTAATGGATTGAATTATATTGGGGCTCAATATTGAAATTCAGAAGTCCATTAGGAGGTCCAATCTTAATTCTCCTTAAAGGCCCCTCAAGTAGCCCATTAAGTAGTCCAATAATGATAAGGTGATTAAAATAAAAAGAAAATAATAGTGCTGATTTTTTCTATAATTTTTGAAAATTGTAATATTAGGAAAGAAGAGATTTGGTTGATTTTCTTGGAAAGATATTATGGAAGATAAGTATTCTTGGAATACAGGATTATCTCATATATTCAAGAAGATCCAAATCTTAGATTCTTGGCCTATTATTTTCGAAAATTACATGATTAAATAGGAGAGTGAGATTTTTGTGGAATATTTTATTATGGAGAAAAGAATATATGAGATATATATTCAAGATTTCTTGGAAGCCAAGAAAAAGATTTTCTCTCCCCTAAAATATATGCAAATTTCGAAATTCTCTCTCCTATAAGTAGGGGATGATTATTTCATCTCCAGTTTACAGTTTCACAGTGTTGAAAAAAAAATCAGCAACTATATTTTTCTTTTTCCTTAGTTATTTAAATTACTTGAAAGCATCTCCCACCGGTGATCGAGTAAGGCGAAAGGCAAATACTTGAGAAGGTTTTTGGGTTGATAAAGCGTGATCGTGATTGTCCCGTTTATTCAAAGGCCAAGTTCTACAAGAGGTACGTAAGTCACATATTTTCTTGTTAATTTCGCCATAGATTATATGTGAATTAATTCAACATGCATGATGTTAAATTGGTTGTTGGAATTATTATTTGAATTAATTATGATTAATTCATGCTAGTAATAATTGTATTTAAATTCGTATTTAAATTTCATCCCGGATAGATTCCGGGCACCCTATTTTCCCAACAACTGGTATCAGAGCCACGGTTTCGGGCTCTGATCTTTAAATTAGAATTTAAATTGTTAAACATTAAATTGAAATTGGATAGTGGATAGTGGAATTGCTAGATCTTTTTTACAGGTATCCAATTGTCATGGTTTTAATGTTGTTAATTTCATGCGTGTGAATTAATTGTTTTTAATTCGATTCGTTCGAATTCGTTTTTCTCGTGAGAAAATCCACGAGTAGATTAGTTGTTTTTATTTTGATTCGATCATTGTAATAGACTAGTCTAGATCTAGTATTTTTTTTTTGTAAAATAAATTGTAACCGGATCGCGACGAAGTATTAAAAATGGCATACCCGGACGATGCATACAAGCGTGGCGCGTGTATGGACGTAAAATCATGCAAGGGGTGAAGAAAACGAGGACGAACGGCGAAAAACGGCGCACGGGGTGCACGACACACGCCTGCACGCGACGGGAGGCCGGCGCCGCGCGCACGCGCCTCGGGGGCGGCCTGCGGCGCCTCGGGGTGCTCCGTGCGGTGCCTTGGTGCGCCCCCGTGCAGCACCTCGGGTGCGCCTCTGTGCTGCGCCTCGACGCGCCTCCTGCAGCGCTTCAGCGCTTCAGCGCTTCTGGCCGAGAGGCGCACGGGCCCACTTCGTGGGCCGACGCGCGCCGTATCTCGGGCCGTGGAATTTTTTGGTTCGTGTTTTTTTTTCGTGTGACTTTAAACGTCGTCCTGAACCCCAAACGATGCTATTTTTGATGAAGTGTTGTTGTTCGAGTGGGAGCGTGTCGAGACGAACGTCGGAAAGCAGCAAGGACGATTTTTCGCATCAAGACGTGAAGAAATTAAACCGTGACAATTGGATTTGATTGCTCCAATGTGTTTAATTTTGTTTTGATGGATGTTTTATTTCGTGCACCTATTATTATTTGTTAATATGTGTTTGCATGAATTTAATTGTCCAAGAAAAACCTTACTTTCGAAAATTACTAAGTATGTTTATTTAATCGCAATTTTATTCCGGATATTAAAATTGGATTAATTTGGCCTCCATAATTTATTTATTTGTGAAGTTCTTTTGGAATACATTTCCCCCTCGGATCGGCCAAAAGAACGGATTTCACATGAATAAATTCCGAAAGGATGATTGTGGATTATTACTAGTGGCGGTATTGACCCTCACCACGAGTGGCTTGCTCAAAGCGAAATAATAATCCTGTATTTAATTATGATTATTACTTAGCCATAGGAAATTGATATTAACTTACTCCCCTCGGAGTCCCTGTCAATTTCTATGTGGTCAAAGTGGGAGCCAACTATTAATTTTGAATTAAGGATTTGTAACTTTTAAGTTTGTGATCCGCTTGAATGTGTTTAAATGTATAGACCACCCCTCGTGGCGCATTTAAATTGTTTCGAGATGTTGGCTGATGCATGATTATATTGTTTTAAGGTTTCAATATAATTGATGTGATCGGATTATGTGATAATTTTGTATTTTTCTAGATATTGATATGAATGTATGTTTTATTCTCAGTTCATCATGTCGCAACCTTTTAATCCACTGTTTAATATACTTAAAGTTAATAAACTTTTTGGAGTGATTTATATCGATTGGAAATGTTTTTTTTTTAAGTTGTCCTTACTGCACGAAAACACAATTGGATTATTCACGTTAATAAACCCGGCAAGCCTAATGATAAGTCAAGCAATGGGAAAAGGTATTTGATGATTGACATCGTGACAATGAACACATGAAGTGCATCATCTTGACATCTCTGTCTGAGGATTTGAGGCGCATTCATGAGGACATTGTATCCGCTGTTGAAATCATGAAAAACCTTGAAGAGATGTCTTCACATCAAACCCATGACTAATCAGTTCACCAAACATGACTCGGTCAAGTTGGAAATGGTGGAGGGAACGCCCGTGAGGGAGCACGTTCTCAAGATAATGACATACCTTAACAAGTTGGAAGTACTTGGTGCGGATTTTGATTGATTTCATATACCATTCTCTACCGAGAAGCTTTGAGCAGTTTCGTCTGAACTGTCAGATGAATGAACGGACAAATCGTTTGCCCGAGCTCTTTCAAGCTTTAGTTTCGGTGGAGGTGAAAATGGAGCACCAGTCTAGTGCTATGGTGGCTAATGGTCTGTCTACCTCTTTTGGTCCCAAGGGAGGAAAAAAGAGGAAGATAACCAAAGGCCGGATCCAAGCAAATCTAATTGTTGCGAAAGGCAAATGCAAAGGCTAGCATCGAAGGGGAAGTGTTTTAGTTGCGGTGAGAGAGGACAATGGAGGTCTGCCTGTTCCAAGCCTAAGAGGCTAGGAAAGTTAGGTAATTCACACACCTTAGTCGTCGAAACTTGTGAAGTGGTGTATGCTGTCTATTCGTGGATAGTGGATACGAGAGCTACTGATCACATTTGTTTCATGGGTTTAAGCTAACCCGACGACTTAACGGAAGTGAGATCCCCATCACATCGGGCAATGCTACGAGAGTGGCAGCTGAAGCAGTGGGAGAAGTGCGCCTATCTTGTGAAGATAGAGTTATGGTCTTGAGAGACGTTCCTCATGTTCCTAGTTTAGAAAGAACTCAACCTTCAGTTTCTAAACTGTTTGAATAGATACTCAGTTTCTTTTAATAAGGATGTTATTATTGCTTGAAACGATGAGTTTATCTGTTCCGGAACTTCAATGGATGATCTTTATACCATTATTTGAGCACACCACTCACAAAATTGAATCTAATAACACATCGATTATTTCGAGTAATAAAAGAAAGCGTTCTTCGGAGATGAACGAAACACTTCTATGGCATCTTAGACTAGGTCATATTAATCTAAAGCGGATAGAGAGATTGGTGAAAGACGGATCCTTGGAATTATTCCAAGTCGAACCGTTTTCCAACTTGTGAATCCTGTTTAGAGGGTAAAATGACCAAGAGGGCATTTGGAGCCAAGGGGAATAGAACCACGGAAGTGTTAGAACTCGTTCATACCGATATGTGTGGTTCAATGACGATCATAGCAAGAAGGGGTATGAGTAAATTGTCTTTTTCAATGATTACTCGAGATATGGATACATCTACCTTATGATGCATAGGGAAAGAAGTATCAAGTTTCTACGATTTGATCGTAGAGGCGAATACCTTAGCGATGAATTCTTGAACTAACTATCAGACGAAGGGATTATATCCCTATTGACCGCACCGGGAACCCCTCAATAGAACGGTGTGGCGGAACGAAGGAGCCAGACTCTTTTAGAAATAGTCAGATCCATGATGAGTTATTCGGATTTACCCAAGTCATTTTTTTGGGGTAACGCCTTGGAAACAACGACTTACATTCTAAACTTGGTGCCATCCAAATCGGTTCCTAAAACCCCAATGGAATTGTGGACCGGGCGCAAGCCCTGTCTAAGACACTTGCGGATTTGGGGTTGTCCGGCATACGTGCTAGACAAGGAAGCCGGTAAGTTGGATCCACGTTTGGAATTAAGGTTGCTTATAGGATATCCCATGGGAACGAAAGGGTGTATGTTCTATAGTCCCAAGGATCAAAAGACCGTGATTAGTTCACACTTTAAATTCTTAGAGGAAGACTATATGAACAAAAGAAAGCCCAGAAGTGAGATTACCTTAGACGAGTTAAGAGGGCAAACTCCTATACCAAGTATACAAGATAATGTACCACACGTCACATCTTCACAACCGGAACCCCGTCGTAGTGGGAGGATTTCTAGGCAACCCGAGAGATTCATGGGAATTGGAGAATCTTCGGATTTGATTCCCGGCGATGAATCAGACCCATGGACGTACGATGAGGCAATCCAAGACAAAGACGCGGAGGCATGGCAAACCGCAATGGAAACCGAGATGGGTTCGATGGATCATAATCAAGTGTGGGAGTTGGTCGATCCACCCAATGGGGTAGAACCCATTGGATGTAAGTGGGTGTACAAGAGGAAAAGAGGACCGGACGGAAGGGTAGAGACCTTCAAAGCAAGGCTTGTGGCCTGTAGCTATGCTTAAGACCATCCGTATTCTCTTGTCGATCGCTGCGCACCTAGATTACGAGATCTGGCTAATGGATGTCAAGACGGCTTTCCTTAATGGAAGTCTTGATGGGATCTATATGCAACAGCCCAAAGGTTTCGTTGAAAAAGGCCAAGAGCACCTCGTATGCAAGCTTAAGAGATTTATTTATGGACTTAAGCATGCATCGCGTACTTGGAACCAATGTTTTGATCAAGTTATTAAGTCTTATGGGTTTGTGATCAAAACAAGTTCGTAAGTTGTGTGTATAAAAGGTGTGACGGAACTGCGGTGGTATTCCTAGTATTATACATAGACGATATTCCGCTCATTGGAAACAATGTAAAGGTATTGTCAGACGTAAGGGTATGGCTGTCAAATCAGTTTGATATGAAGGACTTAGGGAAAGCCGGTCACATCCTTGGGATCAAGTTCACTCGAGATCGCAAGAGGAGGATGTTGGGCTTATCGCAAGTTTCATACAAAGCCACTGTTTTGAAGCATTTCAGCGTGCAAGATTCCAAGAAAGGTTTTGTACCTTTTAGGCACGGAATCCATCTATCCAAAGAAATATGCCCTAAGACGCAAGTGCAGATAGATGACATGAAAGACCTTCAGTACGTAGGAAGTCTTATGTATGCAGTGTTGTGTACGAGACCGGATATCTGCTTTGCCGTGGGCATGAAGGCAAGATATCAAAGTAATCCCGGGAAAGCACATTAGATTGCAATTAAATGCATTCTATAGTTTCTGAAAAGAACTTGTGATGGAATGCTGATTTAACAGTCAGACAATCTAATTCCCATGGGATACACGGACTCAAATTTCCAATCAGATATAGCATCCAAAATAACTACCTCGGGTAGTGTGTTTTGCATGGGAGAAGGAGCCATGACATGGAGAAGCGATTTGCAGAAATGCATCGCCAATTCGTCCATGAAAGCCGAATAAATAACTGCTTGTGAAGCAGCGAAAGAAGCGGTTTGGCTCAAGTACTTCTTAGTGGACTTGGACGTTGTTCCGAATTTGCCCATCATAATCACTGTCCATTGTGATAATGTCGGAGCAGTTGCAAATTCAAGGGAACCGAGAGCCCACAAGGCCAGCAAACACATTGAAAGAAAACACCATCTTATACGAGAAATCGTTAAGAGAGGAGATAAAGAGGTGGCAAAGATAAATGTCGGAGGACAACCTAGTATATCCATTCACAAAGGGTCTGCCTCTGAGTACATTCGAGAGACATGTGGATGGAATGAGAGTCAAGACTATTACCAATCTGCTTTATGTATAAGTGGGAGGAATTATTAGGTTAGTGTAGGTTGACATGAGATGTCACGTAGAGCTACTACACTAAGACATGCGTGATGTATACTAAAAGCAGACTTTAAGTATAAGTGGGAGATTGTTGGAGTTATACGTGAAAGTATGCTTTTACTTTGTATAACTCGTGTATCAAACACTCGTTTTATGAGAATAATTCTTTTATCACATTTCCTTTAGTTATGATTGAATGTTGAATTTCTATTGCAAACCGTTCAATATATAGTACATGTTACATTGTAGTTAATGTGGTGATACCCGATCACGGAAGACAACATTAACAGTATACTTGTAACTAAACGTACATTTTCACGACCTAGGTGGAATTGAACAATCCGCCATGAAAGGTCGATGTGTAAGGCTCAGATTGGTCTGTCTTGACTAAGATATTGCACTAGCACATTTAGTATGTGTTGAAGAGGACCTACAGCGAGGATAAATTCTTCTTTTCTGAAAGGTGAAGAATTAGTCCTCAGTGGTTGTTGATTTCTTAATCTCCGTCACTTAAATAGGACCGTGTGTGCTTAAATGTTGGGTGAGAATCATTGTGACTTCGAACTTTGTGTCTTGGGTAGTAATATTAATCATACGACAGTTGCTAAGATTTAATACGGAGAAACGCGTGCGAGTACGGCTCGTGTGATTAGTCCCCTTGGTGGGCTCAGAAGTTTTATTGTACCAAATCTTGCAAGTGAAGAATTAGTTTCTTCGGTACGAATAATAATGTTGAGCTGTCTTTACTCCAAGGTGAAATATATTAATTAATTTAGAGCTATTCAGAAGCTTGATTAATTAATGGACTTGATAATCTTAAACGCGGGAAATAATAACCGGGAGCCCATATTATCGTAATATGGATTAAGATGGATTATGCAATATTAATTTATTAGTGATAATAATTAATATTAATGGATTGAATTATATTGGGGCTCAATATTGAAATTCAGAAGTCCATTAGGAGGTCCAATCTTAATTCTCCTTAAAGGCCCCTCAAATTCTCTCTCCTATAAGTAGGGGATGATTATTTCATCTCCAGTTTATAGTTTCACAGTGTGGAAAAAAAATCAGCAACTATATCGAGTAAGGTGAAAGGGAAATACTTGAGAAGGCTTTTGGGTTGATAAAGTGTGATCGTGGTTGTCCCGTTTATTCAAAGGCCAAGTTCTACAAGAGGTACGTAAGTCACATATTTTCTTGTTAATTCCGCCATAGATTATATGTGAATTAATTCAACATGCATTATGTTAAATTGGTTGTTGGAATTATTATTTGAATTAATTAGGATTAATTCATGCTAGTAATAATTGTATTTAAATTCGTATTTAAATTTCATCCCGAATAGATTCCGGGCACCCTATTTTCCCAACAGAGAGCAGAGAGCTACACAAAAAAATTATACATTATTTTTCTTTATGAATCTTTTCAGTTTAAAGGACAATAATGTCCAGAACTCCATTGTTCAGGAGTATGATATTCCTGAAAATCTTGATCTGTTAAACAGATGGACTATTCCTAAAATTGAACCTAAAACGGTTTATAAAATTGGAACTTTTGAAAGAATATGTCTTAAACAAGTTGTTAAAACCACTGAATCCTCGATATCTTTAAATGAAGAGGAAATGGTTATTAAATTACTTAGTAAAGGGGATATTTTACCTTTAAAAAACACCCATAAGTTTCTTCATATTGGTTGTGTTCAAATTGCTTTCAGACCTCCTACCCTTAAAGGTCTCCCTGAAAGCTTTCTTGCTGCTCTTAGAGATGGCAGAAACTGTAACTGGAAACAATCTCTTATGGGAGTTATTGAGTCCAGTCTTGCGTTAGGACCGGTTTATTTCAATGTCTATCCTAACTTATCCCTTTCTTTATCGGATGAAAATATTCTTAATTCTTTGACATTAAATGTTAAAACACATGGCTATAATTATATGCCAGGAACGCAGGTCATAAGTATTTGTTATCGGATTTACTATAAACCCCTTTTTACTCTTAATCCTAGGTGTAAAATTAGTGAGAATGATAATAATGAAACTATTCTTATTGAAACTAATTTTGGTAAGTCTAGTATTACCAAAAGAAAACATATAAAATGGGAAGAAATTAATTTTCCTGATAATTGGGTTTTAGAACAATCTGTGCCAAAAATTCCTTTTATCAACAGTGATTTAAGTCACATAAAACATGATAATAATGGAATTATCAATATTGGTTTTAATAGCCAAAGGAGACAAACTTCTCTTTCAAGGTCCTTCTCAGGACACTCTTATATTTCCCCCTTAGATTATGAGGTTAACTTTTCGAGTACGTCTAGAGCGTCTACTTCTCATTACAGGGAAAACATGTTTTCTAAAAATAATGATTTTGATGATAATGATATTATTGTTAATAAGAATAATATTATTCACAATGCTGAAAAAGAACCCGAAACAATTTCGGAATACAATTTTAAATTATGATTTATGGATTTAAAACCTATCCTTGATTTTTCAAAAGGTTCTTCAACAAGAGCCTATATTAATAATGAGTTTTATGATCCTAAGTGGGATAATTTTAGGTTTTGGTATTTCAAAACTTTTTCTAAAGATGATCTTAACTACTTTGTTAATAACTTTTATAAATTTTATGAAAAATACAATGAGATCACTTACTATGTTCCTTGGTTTATAAAAACCTTTTATATTGATTATATATCCGTTATTGAACGCGATTATAAGATCGTTGCTGGAGGAATTCAAAGATCTGTCTTTCCTCCCCATATCCCTTTCCAAATGGAAAAGAATGGCAGAACTTTTAATTTCCTTCCTTTCTCTAAAATCATTGAAAATGATACTCTCCAAATCACCGCTAAGCATATCAATCATATGATTGAGCAAAATAATTTTTGCAATATTTATCTCTCCATTCTGGGAGAAGAAATAATGTCTTTACACAAAAAAATCGATAACATTATTTCCTTACATGATAAAACTGATGAAATCAATAAAATTGTTTCCCAGACTAAGCCTGAAAATAAAGACGATTATGTTGATACTGTTATTAAAACTGCCTCTTCTATTCAATCACCAATTGAAATCAAAGATTTCAAAACTGAAGCTTCAGTTTCTGAATTTGAAAAAAAATATTAATGAAAAATTTGAAAAAATTTATATTTCAGTTTTAGACAATGATCTTGAAGATAACACTTCTTTTTCTTATGAGCTTGACAATCCGAGTATTAATAAAATTAAATGGGCTGATAAACCCACTTTAAATAAACACTATTATCAAAGGCCCACTCCTTTAGATGTTCTCCATGAAGAACAGGAAAACTTTTTTAATACCTCCTATTCTGGAAAAAGCATTTATGAGTGGAATATAGATGGTGCTAGTGATAAACATATCTTCACTCAGTGTCATAGAATGCTCATGTACAGTTCTGCTTGTACAATTTGTGGTAATAATGATCTACAAACTGCTCAGGCTATAACGGTTGGTTTTACTGGCCAACTCAAAGGTTGGTGGGATAACTATTTAAGTCCCAATAATAGAAATGAAATTCTTTCCTCCGTTAAAACTGAGGATAATGAAATTAAAACTGATGTTGTTTATTCTCTTGTTTGTACTATATTAGAACACTTTACTGGCAGATTTACTAATAAATCTGAAAATACAAAAACTCTTCTTTTAAATATGAAGTGTAAAACTCTTACTGATTTCAGATGGTACAAAGATACCTTTTTATCTAGAATTTATGATATTCCTGATTGTAATCAGGATATTTGGAAGAATAAATTCATTGATGGTCTTCCTTATCTTTTTGCTGAAAGAGTCAAGAAAATTCTGAGAAAAGACTCTGACTCTATCCATTATGAGTTACACTCTTTTGGAAAAATTATCAGTATTTGTGTTCAAGAAGGTTTAAACCTTTGTAACGAGCTTAAATTAAGAAATCAGATGAAAAGAGATAATCTCTTAGAAAGATAACAGTTGGGTCATTTTTGTGACCAATTTGGTTTGGATAATTCTAAACTTAAAAACAGTATAAATAAAAGAAATAAGAAAGAGATAAATTATAATTATAGAAGAAAAAATTATAGAAAGCATAAAAGGCTTCCTGTCAATGATAATAGACATGATAATAATAAAGAAAGAAAACATGCCTATAAGCATTGAAAGGATAAAAGAATTTCTTTTAAAAATAGAAATTATCTTGACAAGATTATTTGTAGGAAATGTGGCAGAAATGGCCACTATGCTAACCAATGTTATGCTAAAGATAAAATTAATAACCTTGATATTGATAATAATTTAAAAGAAACTCTTTTTAAAATCGTTATGGATTCAGATAATAATGTATCTGAAGAAGAAAATATTTCTAAAAATTCTGACACTGATTTGTCTAAAGAGTCAAACTCTAATGATGAAAAAGAGTGTGAAAATTCTTTAAATGGCAAACCCTGTCTTAATTGTATCAATAACACTAATGATGATGATTATTATAGACTTATAAGTCAATTTCAAGATATGAATATAAGTGTTCTGGATAATAATAATAATAATATTGATTTTCTTAAACAAATCAAAGATTCCAGTTTAAGAGATAAAATTATTGAACAATTCGAAGATTCTTCTAATAAGAATAAAACTAGTTTTTCGAATAAAGTCAATAATAATAATTATTATAATATGGGAGAATTAGAAAAAATTCTAAATCATAAAAATATTAAACAAAATCCTATAACCATAAATGATTTAATACAGGAAATTGATACGATTAAGACTAATGTTAAAATCCTTCAAAATCAGAATATTGATATGTCCCTTCGACTTTCTCTTATGAAAAAGGGAAAAGAAAAAATGATGATTTTAATACTTGCACCACTAATATAGTTATGTCTCGATAAAAACCATCTTTCAGCCATTAATATAGTTATGTCTCGAAAATGGTACACTAAGATCTCTCTTCTTATTAATAATTCTTTTAAAAAGGATTTTATTGCTATGATAGATAGTGGAGTCGACCAAAATGTTATCCATGAAGGCATTATTTCCACCAAGTTTTTTGAAAAAACTACTCAATCTCTTTCACATGCTGGAGGAGGATCTTTAAAGATTGAATACAAACTCAGAAATGCTTCTGTTTGTATTAATAATTGTTGTATTCCCAATGATTTTTTAATTGTTAAAAATTTAACTAGTCAAATGATTGTTGGTCTTCCTTTTATTCAAAAGATTTACCCTATAAAAGTTAGTGAAGAAGGAATTTATGGCATTTATAAGGAAACACCCATTTCCTTCCGTTTCATCAATAGACCTACTAATAATATTCTTGATATTATACAGGATCAAATCAATTACCAAAATTGTCAAATTAATTTTCTCAAAGAAGAGATTAATTCTTTCACTATTGAAGATAGAATAAAAAACCCCAAACTCTAGGATAAAATCCAGCTCTTGTATAATAAACTTTCCATTGATATTTGCAATGATTTCCCAAATGCTTTTTGGAATAGAAAGAAACATATAGTTTCTCTTCCCTATGAAGAAAATTTTAAAGATACTGATATTCCTACTAAGTCAAGACCCTGTCAGATGAAATCTGATTATTTAGAACTTTGTAAAAAGGAAATTGATTCTTTATTACAAAAGAAGCTTATTACACCTTCTAAATCCCCCTGGTCTTGTACTGCCTTCTATGTTAATAAACATTCTAAGCAAGAACGCGGTGCTCCAAGGTTAGTCATTAATTATAAACCTCTTAATAAAGCTTTAAAATGGGTTAGACACCCTATTCCCAATAAAAAGGATCTCTTAGACTGGCTTGTTAATGCTCTCGTCTTTTCCAAATTTGATTTAAAATCTGGATTTTGGCAAATACAGATTAATCCTTCTGACAGGTATAAAACTGCCTTCAATGTTCCTTCTGGGCATTATGAGTGGACTGTCATGCCTTTTGGTCTGAAGAATGCTCCCTCTGAATTCAGCAAATTATGAACGATATTTTTAATCCTTATAGTGATTTTATTATTGTCTATATTGACGACATCCTTGTTTTCTCCAAGGACATTGACATACATTTTAAACATCTTGACATCTTTAAAGAGATCGTCATCAAGAATGGTTTGGTCATTTCAAAACCAAAAATGACTTTATTTCAGACAAAAATAAAATTTTTGGGTCACTTCATAGAAAAGGGGAATATTATCCCTATTCAAAGGAGTATTGAATTTGGAAATAAATTTCCAGACATCATTACTGATAAAACTCAGTTACAAAGATTTCTTGGAAGTCTTAATTATGTTTCCTCTTATATTAAGAATCTTGCGGAAGAATTTGCCATCCTTTATGATAGGCTTAAAAAGAATCCTCCACCTTGGAATGATAATCATGCTAAAGTTGTTTTAAAAATTAAAGAAAAGGTGAAAAACATTCCTTGTCTTTCTATTGCTAATCCCCTATAGGAAAAATCTGTTGAAACAGATGCCTCTGAGTTAGGCTATGGTAGCGTTTTAAAACAAATTAACCCCAATAATAATCATGAATATATTGTCAGATTCTACTCTGGAAAATGGAATAATTCACAAAAAAACTATTCTATTGTTGCTAAAGAAATTTTAGCCATTGTTAAAAGTGTTCTTAAGTTCCAAGATGATTTATACAATCAGAAGTTTACTATAAAAACTGATTGTAAAGCAGCTACTTTTATGTTTACTAAAGATGTTGAACACAATGTGTCCAAGCAAATGTTTGCTAGATGGCAATCACATCTTGCTTACTTTGATTTTAATATTGTCCATTTAAAAGGAAATGATAATCATATTCCTGATTTTCTAACCCGCGAGTTTATTTCTTGAATGACAGAAATGAGCCATTCTGACAGAAGTACCTATTCCTCTTATAGAGGAAGAGGAGGCAGAGGAGGAAGACCTCCGATCATCCAAATGGGGCAAAGATCCCTCTATCATCAGAATATTTCTAGTGTCAGTTCTTCAAAAGAGCAAAAGTAATTCCAAGAATTCCTTAAACAGAAGGCTAAAGCCTCTTCTTCAACAGAGAATAATTCTCTTAACACCGAGGAAGCATCTTATGCTTCAATGGTACATACAGAGACTAAGTACTCTGATTCTCCTAACAAGGAATTGATTCTTCTTATAGAAGATGATGATGAAAAATTCAAAGAATCCCCATGGACTCTCATGGAAAAGTATATTCCAAATAATGGTTGGGCTACTCAGACATATAAGTCTAGAGGTTTTTATGAGAACATTCTCATTGAACTTGGTAGTGTCGATATTCAACATTTTAAAATAAAAAATAATATTAATTATTCAAAATTTATTATAAAAAAAATCTTCTCCATCCAAGAATGGGGAATTTCACCTCTTGCTGAGAGGAAAGTGACTAATAAGAATAGTCAAATCACTTTCCAGTATAATTATTGGGATTATGTCGAAAGTTTTCATAAAACTCTTTTCCATCAGAATGCTAAGCATACTCACACTTGGTTAATTAAAATCTGTGAGAACATTGGAAGAAATCAAATTCCAAATTGGTTCGCCTCTTGGTGGAACACTTTCCGGGCTTCGGTAGATATTCTACCCGACAATTTGAAGGGCCTCCTTGAAGAATACTCTATTGCATCCTCTTCAAGTAAAACACATAATACAAGTGGTAAGACCACTTTCATGTTCTTTGTTGACTCAGGTATTCCATGGGTCTGGAAATGAAGAGCAGAATTTGGTTATACTAAATTTAATTTACCTTGCCTTTGGAGAAGAAGTGCTACAAGGTTTTGGGGCAACTTAAATGTTGTCCAAGAAGGTTCTCAGGAACCCCCCATTCAAGAAAATATTGAGAGAATTCAATCTAAGATTGAAGAATTCAAAAAAGAGATAATCTCTGAGACTCTCCCTTCTCTTTCGGAGTATACCAAAAGGTATCAAGGAATCATCCATAAGGGAAAAATTATCGATCTTTATATGGATCACCTTAAGAAAAATCTCTTTAAAGATATAGATTTTTCAGATTTAAAATCTGATTCCTCTATGGCTTCCGGGTCAGATATACAAGACTCCCAAGACCGCAACGAAGATTATCAAAGTTTCTCTCTTCAGGAGAGTTTCGATCTTCTGAAAGAATCCCTTAAAGGGAAAATTGAAGAATAATTATGGAAGAAAGATTCCCTGGTGACTGGAGATTCTTCAGAATTGGACTTGGGCTGCATCACGAAATCTGGCAGATCCCTGTACATATTAATTTCGATGAAGATAATAATAAAATCATTGAAAAAAATTATCTTAAAGGACTCAAGAAGAAAATCAGAGTTCTTGAAGTTTTTATCCCAATTCTTAAAAACTCTAACTTTGATCCCCAACAATTGGAGAGGTTCAAGAAGACTCTAATTCTTCTACGAAGGCAAGCTTCCCTTTTGGCGATCTAAAACAGGAAAAAATATTCTTGAAAAAGGGACGAATTAAATTTCGTCATCACATAGGTCACCACATGCGTCACCAACAGACCAAGTTCTGTTCATGAATAGTATTTACTGTTCATTTTTTATTTTGGAATCCGGGGTCTTATGTCCGGCTCTTCCTTCTCTATATATAGGTCTTTTCTTTCCTTTTGAGAGACACGCTTGAGTTTTATCGCTCTCTCTTTCTCTCTCTTTACCCCCTGTAATCTTTTGTATCTACTTCCTTGCTTAATTCAATAAACACTTGGCCCTGGTGGTCCTTTAAGGTATATCGTCTTATTTTTGTTCTATATTAATTTTTTTTTTATTTGTTATCGCCGCCTTAATGGTCGGCTAAACTTCTTGTATTGAATCATTGCCTAACATAGTTATACTCTACTTTCAGATGCATTTGTTAACTTATTTCTATTAATCTGTATGTTACTATATCAAGAGTAGCGTTGGTTTAACCGGTAGGTTTGAGTTTTCTAGTGATATCTATGAGTTAACTATGTGGGCGTGCCCTTTTGCCGATTTGCCAATGGATAAGCGCAGGCGTTGGTGGGCTTAATGCTTTTTTCAGGTTAACTCATAGATTATGGAATTTCTCAGTCAGTCCTATCATGTTTGGAAAAGATCCACAGAGTACTATTGATATAGTAAGATGCACGATCCGTAGATGAATGGTATCTATATATATATATATTAGTATAAGAAAAGTTGAGATATGGTTCTTTAATTTTTTTTTTCATTATAGATAAAAAAATATTATAATGTAGAAATTTATTACTTGGAGTGCCAAGTATTAATTATATTTGATGATAATGTTAAAACTTTGAAATTAATAAAAAAAATTGTGATTTAATATGAAAAAAAAAATGTTTGTGTGAGATATCAATTTTTTTTTTTGAACGAGATATCAAATTATTTATTTTTAGCTATATTAAGGAATTTAGAAAGTTTAATCAACAAGGAGTATGTATAGAGTGAAATTGGTTCATACATGAATCATTGAATGAGTATTAGTTCTTTTTACTAAGGAGTATTATTTGTTTTCACTGAAATGTATTAGTTGTCTATACTAAAGAGTCTTAGTTTATTTTCAGTAAACAACTTAGACTCTTCAGTATAAACAACTAAGACTCTTCAGTATAAACAACTAATACCCTTTAGTGAAAACAACTTATACTCTTTAGTGAAAACAACTAATACCCTTCAATGATTTATGTATGAATCATTTTCACTCTATACTTTGTCATCAACAAGATCTCTATATCTATTATGTACGATATTTTTTGCAAGAATATATATGTGTATATATATATATATATATATTATATATATATTATATATAATATATAAGGGGAAATTGGGCCCCTAAAATTGATAATTTTTTCTGGGCCTGAGCCTGCGGACTCCTCTGCCTCCAAAGAGGAGCGACCATGATTGAAGAGTAAGACTTATATTAGTGTATTTAGTTGTGATAACATAATGGTATGACATACATCAGTAAAGGGTTTTTTTGTAAAGAGTGTTAGTCATTATAACTAATGGGTATGACTTTATTATTAGTGATAATCGGAGGGTATGACATATGATACAAATGGTATCAATTGTGATAACAAAGATTATGTATATCAGTTGTGATAACTAAAGAGTATGACTCATATATTACTAAAGGGTATTAGTCGTGCTATCCAAAGGTTTGACTTATTTTACTAATGGGTATAAGTCGAGATATTAAATTGTAAATTGCATAATACTTTAATATGTCTTTTAATATTACAATCAATACATTGGATAATTTAAATAATACACTTTAGAACTACAATAAATATATTGAAATGTTACAACTAATACTTTTAAATAGTTTGAGTAACTTTAGAATAATTAAAAGATTTAGTAAAAATATTAAATTAAAAAAAAATTAATTAGATTAGTAGTTTTTTTTTTTCAAAATAATGATTAAAAACCCAAAAAATAATAACGGTTAAAAAAAGGAAAAGACATAAATAAATGAACATGAATATGGAGTCTAATCACCGTGCTTGACAGAAGCCGCAGAACCAAGGTCAACTACTATATCGAAACAACTTTGGTCCCTCGAATTAGTTGGTTCTTGGGTTGGATTCAAATTCTCCAAAAATTTAGATGGTGTAGTTATCTACACCCACTATATTACTAAGTTCACACATCTCAATTTATGACATTAACTAAATATACTCACTTAAAATATAATTGATACTATAATTATTAATTATAGAGAGATATGTTCTAATGTTTTCGGTGGTTATCATTGTAAATAATTTAAAATGAACAAATTTAGATTTAATTTATGATAAAATGAGTTGATGGTAAGAATTATAAAGTAATCTATCATTTTATAATATAGTAGATAACTTTTCATGTTACACTTATATATAAATAGAAAAGGTTGTATTTAAATTTTTGTGTTAAATCATTGTGTGAAGAAATTGTGACATTTGTAAAATATAAAAATATTAATAATTATGATAAAAGTATAGTTATGCAAATGGTTGTTGTGCAAAGTACGGGCAGGAACCAAGTCTAGAGGCATGAATCGTCATAATTTTAAGCTATTATTTTGTAATTAATTTATATTCTTTTTTGACAAAATAGTTGTTTGGAAAAGGTGCAATGTGAGCATTTTTTTTAAGACAAACTCTCTTTGCTTTCATTGTAGTGGTATCTTTTCATTTAACAACATTTAAGTGTTGTAGTGTCTTAATTATTATAGATAGTTATATGACATTCTTATGTTCTAATATTTTTAATAAAAAAATTATTTCTTAATGTCTTAATAAGACAGTGCAACCAATATAATGAAGCTAGGTGGAAGGGAATTTTGACATAGAGAACTTTTCAGAAATTTGTAGTATTGTTCGAATAATATTAAATTATTTTAAATCTTTTAATTGTGTTTGAAAAAATTAACTAATTTTCCACTGTGAGTGTTGGCAAGATATGTGTGCGCCTCAAAATAAATTTCAAAGAGGAAAAATCAAGAATGATCGTAAAATATTATACAATTAATATGAACAACTATAATACTTTCTAAAGCATTTGTCGAATATTTCTAACAGCCCGCGAAATTTGCGGGTACTGCACTAGTTGGAGATAAAAGACCATTTCTCGCGCGCCCTTATTTGCGGAGAAGGAAAAGCTACCTATTTTGCGGTTAATCTCGATTTACATCCAATGGCGAACGGAAAAGGAATTGAAGCAGTGATACAATTTTCCTTTTGCAGTTAATCTCAATTTTACATCCAATGGCCAACGAAAAAGGAATTAAAGCAGAGATCCAATTCCCCGAAGTCATAATTCAGCTTCCTGAGTGGAAAGGAAGCTGCTCGAACAACAATCCAGGTACGGCGCCTGGTTAACTCGCCCCAACCTCGATTTTGATCAAACTCACTTTGAAGATGAAAATAGCTTCGTGAAGAAAACTGTTCAAAGGTACGAGAAATTAAACCTAAAGATCCAGAGTTTTAGGTTATGGAAGCCTAGGAGGTTTACTTGTAATGATGAAAAAAAGTTTACCCAGGAAGTGATTACCAAAGCTATTAAAATGGGTGCTATTGATCTCGATGTTAAATTTCACGAGGAAGACTGTTTATGTCGTTTACCATACGAGGTGTTTGCCAAATTGTGTCTGTATGCGTGCAGAATTGAACTTAGGGATGGAAAGGTGGTTAGATGTTTTGGAATTAAATCTCTGTGTTTGCGCCGTGTGATATAATTTCTAGCTGCCCTTTAATTGAGAATTTGTCATTGTCTGAGTGCAGAGTCTGGCATAAACCCGAGACTGTCTGTAGAATGTTGTCGTTGGGTCCGTTTGTAAAACGAAATGTGGGATCATCTGATGATTTGCATCAGTTTCGCATGCTGAAGTGTGTGTTTTTGGAGGGGGCCGATATTCATTGCTCGTTTTTCGATGAAATCTCGTCTATATTTCCTGCCCTCAAGGACTTGACTCTTCGTGATTGTTATAGCTTAAAAAGAAAACCGGTCTTAAGACCATTCCTTGATAGCATAAACTTTTCTTGGCTGAATGGGCGGTGGGGGCCAAGCTTGGGGTTAATTTGATTTTGACGCTTCAAAGGATTCGTAAATTTACATTTTCAAGCATAAATGTTTCTTTCTCTGTCATTTAAAATAGGTTGTGGTAATCATAGAAGTAAGTGGTTCCTCAATTTGAATAAACTTTTAGGAAAGTTGAGCCGAAAGGACAGATTGAATAGAATTTTGATTTAAATAAGGCAAGACGCGTGGCTTGATTAATTAATGAAGTGTGAACGCGTGTAATTTCAAAATTTAATTTAGGGAACAAAATCAATTTTTGAATTGATTGACATATTGCACATCGATTAAATCTGATGGCCAAGATTAAAAGGCAAAGTACAGATTTAATCTGGTGCGTCGGCGTGAACATTGGGACTGGGTTCGAGGGGGTTTTGTGGCAGTCAAGAGAAAAAGCGAAATGATTGCCTCGACCCTATACCCTAGTCTTAAATACACTCTGAAGTTGAATCGTTTTGGGTGTATTAAGTAATATGAAAAGTGTATCCCAATGATCAGAGGCCAGAAAAGTAAAAGCATACCTGTCACCTGGTGCACCTCATCTGATGGAAATCCATCGGGTTCTGATCAGAGAAGACTCAGCACCTCACCTGGGACGTACCTCATCTGGTACAATTGTCACCTGGTGCATACCTTATCTGGAGATGTAACTTCTCTGATATATCTAACCTGTAGGTATGTTAGTTGAGAAAATAATGAAGTATGTAAAATTGAAATGAAGGATACTTCTTCTCTGATGTTCCCCCTAAAACAAATCTGTCTCTGGATCCAACAAACCTAACTCAAAAGCTAACTCTCTGAATCTGGTCTCAGCCAAAGGCTTAGTCAAAATATCTGCTCTCTGCTTCTCTGTTGCAATCTTTTCCATCCTTATATCTCCCTTTTCAACATGATCTCTGATAAAGTGATGCCGTATATCAACATGTTTGCGCCTGGTATGAAGAACTGGATTCTGGGTGATTGCAATTGCACTATTACTATCACAGAATATAGGAATATCCTTGGCTCTTATCTGGTAGTCCCTAAGTTGTTGACTAATCCAGAGTAGTTGAGAACAACAGCTCCCTGCAGCCATGTACTCTGCTTCTGTTGTTGATGTAGCAACTGAAGTCTGCTTCTTAGAAAGTCAAGATACCAATTTATTCCCCAAAAATTGGCATGTTCCACTTGTAGACTTCCTATCTATTCTGCATCCACCATAATCTGAATCCGAATAACCACTCAACTCTAAGTTGTCATCTGCAGGATACCATAACCCTAAATTCACTGTACCTTTAAGATACTTCAATATCTTCCTGGCTGCTTCCAAGTGACTTTTCTTAGGATTAGCTTGAAATCTGGCACACACTCCTACTGCAAAAGTAATATCTGGTCTGCTTGCAGTCAGATATAGAAGAGAACCAATGAGTGCTCTGTACTGAGTCTGATCCACATTCTCTCCAGACTCATCTGGATCCATGTTGAAATTTATCATCATAGGGATCTTGGCTGCTTTGCTAGATCCTACTCCAAATTTCTCTAACATGTTTCTGATGTACTTTGCCTGATTTATGAAAATTCCCTTCTCTGATTGCTTTACCTGCAAACCTAAGAAATAATTCATTTCACTCATCATAGACATCTCAAACTGACTCTGCATGAGTTCACCAAACTTCTCACATAGCTTCTTGTTAGGGGATCCAAATATAATGTCATCAACATATATTTGGACCAGAAGGATGTCCTTTCCTTCTTCTTTCCTAAACAAGGTCGTATCAATCTTACCCTTACAAAAACCATTGTCCAGAAGAAATTGAGATAGAGTGTCATACCAAGCTCTAGGTGCCTGCTTCAGCCCATAAAGAGCCTTCTTAAGCTTAAACACCTTGTCAACTTGTTCAAAACCAGGAGGTTGTTCCACATACACTTCCTCAATGAGAATCCCATTTAGAAAGGCAGATTTCACATCAATCTGGTATATTTTGAACTTCATGTGAGCAGCATATGCTAAGGACAATATGATGGCTTCTAGTCTGGTAATAGGAGCAAATGTCTCATCATAGTCTATTCATTCAGACTGAGAATAGCCCTGAGCCACTAGCCTTGCCTTGTTCCTAGTAATGACATCATTCTCATCTTTCTTATTCTTGAAAACCCACTTAGTGCCTATCACCTTTTGATGTCTTGGTCTGTCTACCAGCTCCCAAACATCCTATCTGGTGAATTGATTCAACTCCTCCTGCATTGCAACAATCCAATTTGAATCCTTCAGTGCTTCCTTGATGTTCTTGGGCTCAATCAAGGACACATAGCAACTGAATAAGGCAGCTAAGTTAAGAGTTCTCCTGGTCTGGACACCCTTAGTTGGATCTCCAAGTATCAGGTCATTGGGGTGATCAACCAGGGTCCTCCTTCCCATGGTCTTGTCTGGTTGATCATCTTCTGCAGTACCTTGGTGAATATCACCACATATAGAAGAGCTTCCCCCTACAGGAGTTCCAACCTCCTCTGATTCTGCATCTTGTGAAGACTTCTTCTTCAGAAGACCAGAAGATGGGTCACCATCTGAATCTGAGTCTGAATCAAGAATAGGTGGAGTGACCTTGATTACCCTGGGAATAGTCTGATTCTGGGTCTCAACAGAAGACTTAGAGTCCACCTTGCACTCAAAAACAGATTCATCAAAAACAACATGATGTGTTTCTTCCACACAAAGTGAATTCTTATTAAAATCTCTAAAAGCCTTATTGGTGCTGGAGTATCCCAAGAATATTCCATCAGCCAATTTTGCATCAAAAGTTCTTAATTTAGATTTCCCATTGTCATGGATGAAACACTTACATCCAAAAACATGAAAATATGAAACAGATGGGGTTTTACCTTTCCATACCTCATATGGAGTCTTACTATGTCTCTGGGCAATTAGGCATCTGTTCTGAGTATAGCAAGATGTATTAATGGCCTCTGCCCAAAACCTTTGTGGTGTGTTGTACTCTGCCAGAAGTGTTCTTGCAGCTTCCTTGAGAGTCATATTCCTTCTTTCTGCTACTCCATTTTGTTGGGGTGTTCAGGCAGCAGATGTCTCATGAAAAATCCCATGGTCCTTGCAGTAATCTGCAATGTGTGAATTCAAAAACTCTGTCCCCTTGTCACTTCTGATTCTGACTATGCTCTGGTTCTGCTCATTCTGAATCTGCTTGAAGAATTCTGGCAGCTTAGTGATAGTTTCATTTTTCTTAAACAAGAACACTACCCAAGTGTATCTTGAGAAGTCATCTACTATCACCAAGGTGTACTTCCTTCCACTGAAGCTAAGAGGAGAAACAGGTCCAAACAGGTCCATGTGAAGTAGTTGAAGTACTCTGGTTGTGGTTGTGCTCTGGACATTCTTAAAGGAGGTCTTGGGTTGTTTACCCTTCTGCAATGAACCACAAACCTGATCCTTCTTAAACACTTCATTAGGAAGACCTCGAATGAGACCTTTTCTGGCAATCTTATTCAGTGTCTTGAAGTTAAGGTGGCTCAATCTCTTGTGCCATAACCAGCTGTCTTCTGCAGATCCTTTAGCAACCAGGCAAGCATTTCTTGGGCAACTGCTAAAATCTGCAAGATTCATGTTACCTTTCCTCAAGCCTATTAGCAAGATATCATTATAATCAGAAGAAAAGACAGTGCATGAATCACTAGAGAACTTCACTGAGTATCCCCTATCACAGAATTGGGATACTGAAAGCAGATTATGCTTGAGTCCTTCAACATAATAGACTTCATCTACAGATACTCCATTGAAGGTCAACTTTCCAACTCCTCTGGTGACTCCATAGTTGTTGTCACCAATCATCACTCTTGGCCCATTCATTGGCTTGAAATCTTGGAGATTATCTTTCTGGAAGATCATGTGCTTGGAACATCCACTATCAATGTACCAGAGATGGTTGCTTGAAAGTCCTTTCTCTAATGGGCTCTTATCTACCTGCAGAGAAATCAATTAGGTCCCCTACTAGTGCTGGGTCCTGATTGGTTAGTTGCAAGTTTTGTAGGAATCCAAGGATAAAGATCATCCCTTGCTGGATGAGGAGATCTTATCTTCCTTCCAAATCTATCTACCAGAACATGTCCTCTTATAATGACATATTGAGCTACTGGTCTGATAAGGACACCTTTCCTATAAACAGGTCTGGTGTACCTTTTCTCAAATCTGGCCTTTGGAATGGCCTGCCTCAAAGACATGGTCTTAAAGGTCTGGTTGTAAGGGTACATCCTAGAAGAACCATCTCTGGTGTCATAACTACCCAGATCAGTTGGTTTTCTATAGATTGGTCTGGAAGACCTCCACTGGTTCTGAAAATTTGATCTATTCTGATGATAGGGTTCCTTCTGAGGTTTCCTGTTCTGGAAACTTCTTGGAGCATTCCACATTTGAGATCCCTAATTCTGATTGAGGTTCTCTGGTTCAGTATACCTTCTCTGATATCTCCTATTCTGATTAGATTTCCTCTTAGAGTCTCCTTTTTTAGGTCCCCTAATCTTCTTAGGTTCCACTCTTTTAGGATTCCTCTGAGGTTCTCTAATCAGGTTAGGCATCTGAACAGAACCATCAATCTTCATAGGTTCTCTTTTCTGACTTGTATGCTCTAGAATTTTACCTTCCAGAATATTCACCTCTTCTGGATTATGTTTTGAATTATCAGCAGGGGGGTCCCATTTCCAACCAGGTCTGTGAACCACCATGCGATCAGAAGGATCCTCTTCATTCCGGAGTTCCACAAGTTCACCAGATCTTATAGACTTGTCTTTAGTAAAGCAATATTTATGAGATCTTTTAATAATTCCAGGATATCCTAAACCACTCTTATCATTTATGCGTTGAGAAGATCCTGATATAATAGATAGAACATCTGGTTTCATGTTATCTTCTCTGGGCACAGGTATCTCAATAGTTTGCTCAACTTATTTTCCCTTGATAAGAGTCTGGTATTTGGCTCTAAGCTCATTGAGCTCATCTTCCTGAGAGTTCTTTTCCTTCATGAGTTGATCTACCAGTGTATCTCTTTCTGTGATCTTATCTTGAAGTTCAGAGACTTCTTTGGAATGATCTTTCATGAGTTCTTTGGTGGATTCTTGTTCATGAGATAGGGATTGAACTTCAGTTCTGAGCCTACCATTCTCTTTCTCAAGTTTTTTACATAATTGAACATAATTTTGGAGATCTGATAGCATTTGCTGCATATCAGACTCTCTGGAGTTACCAGATGAATTAGAGGATTCAGCATATTTGGAATTTGATAAGACTAAGGTAGTTTCTTGTACCTCATTGATGTCTGCCATCAGACATATATCATCATCAGACCCGAAATCAGAAGAAGAAGAGGAACTGGAACTTGTATCTTCCTCCTCTGCTTCTGCCAGTAGTGCTCTCTTGTCAGTATATCTCCTATCTCTCTTGATCCTTTTCTCTTCTCTTTCTCTATGAGTCAATTGAGGACAATCATAGTTGTAGTGACCAGTCTTGTTGCATGTGTAGCAGGCATTGTCTCCTCTGGGACTAGGACTTGGCTCTCTCCTCCTCTGGTTGTAGTCTGATCTGGCTGGACTACTCTCTCTCCTCTGGTAGTCAGGTCTGCCAGAGCTACCATCCCTCCTCTGATAATCTGATCTCCCAGAGCTGCCAGGGTTGTCATCTCTCCTCCTTTCTGGAGTTCTGAATCTGGTCTCCCTTGAGTCTCCAGATGTCTTCTCCTTTTATGCAGGCTTGAAGGAACTCTTCCTGTCTCTGGTAGACTCCTTCCAATGCCTTTTGTACCTGCCATACTTTGAACTCATTTTATCCAATTTACGGGTTAGAAGTGCTACCTGCTACTTGAGGCTCAAGTCATCTGCAGTAGACTCCTTTGGCTTGTCACCAGTCTTGATAGTTGAGGAGAATGCAACTCCTTTCTGACCAGAAGAGGAAACCTCTTCTGTTTGATTCTCTTCTTGAAGATCATACTCATAAGCTTTGAGATCAGACAACAGAAGATGATGATCCAAAGTGTTGAGATCCTTGTTGTTCTTGATCACATTGACTTTGATTCTCCACCTGTTGGTTAGTGAACGCAAGATTTTACTATTTATTTCTTTCTCTGAATAGGTCGTACCTAAGGCACTAGCCTTGTTCAGGAGGTTTGTGAGACGCATATCCAGCTGGTCAATAGTCTCGTCTGGTTTCATCTTGAAGGTGTCAAATGAGTGTTGAACAGCTTGGAGCTTGTTATCTTTAATCTTCTTTGTTCCTTCACAGAGTAGGGCAAGTTTATCCCACATCTCCTTGGCAGTTGCACAGGTTCTGACCTTCTCTATCACTTCCTTGGTGAGTGTGTTGATAATCTCAGTCCGTGCCACCTGGTCCAGATTGTAAAGTTTTCTTTCATCATTGTCAAGCTCATCTTTCTTTTTTAGGATTCTTTGCCTGGGGACTCTGTCCTCTGCAGCTTTCTGGGCAGTTTCACTAGTTTCTTCCCTGGACTCTGACCTGCCACTATCAATGGGAGTCCAGTAAAATTGAATTGGGCCACTTTCTACCACATCTAACATGCGGTGGTGGATAGCTCCGAGATGATTACTCATCATGAAGCTCCAGTGGCTATAATCCTCGAATGAGAATTCTGGCAGTTTGCGACTCTTATAAGAAGATTTCGAAGACATATTTACTAAAATAAGAATTTAACAAGAATTTGAACAAAAACAGTAAGAGCAATGGATCTGCCCGGTGACCACCAAAAGCTTTACAAAGCAGTGGTCGTTGGACACACTGCTCTGATACCACTTGTTGGTCCCACTAGATAGATTAACTGCGGAAGCTTTAAGTTTATGTCTTAACACACTTCTTATTATAAGAGCACAAAACAAGTAAGAGATTAGATAAATGAAAGCAATAAATAACACTGGGTCTCACTAACAACCAACCAACTTACTTACGTACTGGAATTTTCGAAGTACCAGTTCCTTCTTACAACTCCTTTAGATTTAACCACAATCTAAAGTAAGCAACCTTCAACCTTATCTTAGAGATGAACAGGTTAAAGTCCAACAACTCCTTAAGAGTAGATATATAATATGAACAATAAGAGTGCTAAGAGTGATTATCAAAAGCTTGGAATGTGTCTTGTGCGCGTGAGAGTCTCTAGAGCTTTTTCTTGTGACTGCACTCCTGTATTTATAGAGGAGATTAGGGTTAGCCGTTGGAGAGCTAATCCAATCAGATCCTTTATTTAAGGAAGCTTCAATCAATCAATTCCCTAATTGATTGATTGGGTTGGTGAGATCCTTTGATTGATTAACTTCAATAACTTTCCAATCCGATCTAGTTTGACTTGATTTGAATTACCAACGGTCAAATGTTTCCTCTGCCTAACTCTGATTCTCTCTAGAGAAGGCAAGACCAGACACCAGGCAACCTCGGTGTCTTCTGGTCCAGATCTGGTTAACAACCAGAATACTCAGTAGAAATAGGGAATCAAACTGAGCATCTTTTGTTCCACCAGACTCGTCTGGTCTGGGGAAGGTCATCTGCCTCTGGTCAGATCTCATCTGGTGAAGTCTTCTAGTGGAGTCCTCTGGTGAAGTCCTCTGGTGGGGTCTTCTGGTGACTCTTCTGGTGAAGTCTTCTGGTCTGGCAGTTCCCCCTAGACTAAGTCCTAATCTAGATCATCATCTGGCTAACAGGTCCAGATGGTCCTATTACATCTTCTAGTTTGTTTTAACTCATCAAAACTATACAATATTTATCCTAACAGATATGCAGACAAGAGAGCACTACTGGAAGAAGCAGAGGAGGAGGATACTAGTTCAAGTTCTTCTTCTTCTTCTTCTGATTTCGGATCTGATGATGATGTATGTCTTATGGAAGACATCACTGAGGTAAGTGAACCTACCCTATGCTTATCTAATTCCAAATATACTGAATCATCTCATTCATCTGGTAACTCCAGAGAGTCTGATATGCAACAAATGCTATCAGATCTCCAATATTGTGTTCAACTATGTCAAAAACTTGAGAAGGAAAATGGTAAGCTTAGAGCTGAAGTTCAATCCCTCTCTCATGAGAAAAAATCCACCAGAGAACTCATGAAAGATCATTCCAAAGAAGTCTCTGAACTTCAGGATAAGATCACAGAAAGAGATACTCTGGTAGATCAACTCATGAAGGAAAAGAACTCTCAGGAAGATGAGTTCAATGAACTTAGAGCTAAATACCAGACTCTTATCAAGGGAAAACAAGTTGAGCAAACCATAGAAGAGATACCCATGCCCAGAGAAGCTCCTAAGATACCATTTGTTGTATCTATTATATCAGAGTCTTCTCAGCGCATTAATGATAAGAGTGGTTTAGGATATTCTGGAATTACCACCAAATCTCATAAATATCTTTAAAACAAAGATTAGTCTGTAAGATCTGGTGAATTGGTAGAAATCTGGGATGAAAAGGACTCAACTGGTAATGGTTACAAAGTGGTTCACAATCCTGGTTGGAAAAGGAATCACTCTGCTGATCTCATAGAATATGGTCCAGAAGAGTTGACTGTTCTGGAAGAAAGAATCCTAGAGAGTAAACGTCAACAAGGGGAACCATTGAAGGTTGATGGATTTGTTAACAATAAGTCTCAAAGAGTAGAACTTACTCAGATTGAAGGAACCCAGAGGAATCCTAAAAGAGGGGAACCTAACCAAGTTAGGGGACCTCAGAGGAGACACTCAAGAAGGGGGAATTCCAATAAGAATAGGAACTATCAGATATGGAATAATGTTCAACAGGACCAGGTACCCCAGAGACGGTTTTCTCAGAGGAATCAATTCCAGAACAGATACACTCAGAGGAA
This sequence comes from Ballota nigra, assembly GCA_947034835.1. Lineage (NCBI taxonomy): Eukaryota > Viridiplantae > Streptophyta > Magnoliopsida > Lamiales > Lamiaceae > Ballota > Ballota nigra. The sequence continues at coordinate 63,775,394 of OX344729.1, forward strand.
CTATAACTGTAGGATCAAGCGCTTGCCACTAGACTAAAAGTCCGGACTTGTAGTGAGGTGCTACTTTATTTCCTTTAACCCTATCTAGCTGCAGCGCCACGGATCGAATAGCCTCCGCCGGACTTGGCGCACCGGGCCTTTATCGCACCCGACTCGGCTGGGAGATGCTGGACTCCGCTTCCAACAATCCCCCCCCAGCATCTGCCAGCCCTCTTGGCCAACAAATGTCTTCCACTGGGATTCGAACCCGTGACATGTGCTCTGATACCACTTGTTGGTCCCAAAAAGGTTATCCAGCGGAAAGAGTTTTTATTTTTAAGAAAACCCTTTAAAGAAATGCTAAAAGAAATTGCAGAAAACTTAAAAGCATAAAGTAGAGAACACCAGAATTTATAGTGGTTCGGACCAACTTGTCCTACGTCCACTCTCCCTTTGTCCAAAGGGGACTTTCTCTCACTCCAACCAACGTACTCACGAACCACTGGAATTTGGAAGTACCAGCTCCTTCGTACACTTGCTTACAACAACCTTTCAAGGTGAAGAGGTTGAATATAAGATCCAACTAAAACTCCTAATGAGTATATAAACGTTAATGAACAAGGTGAGTGTTTGGAAGAGTTCGTGTGTTCTTGTTGTGTGCTCTCGCGCGACTCTTGTGTCACTTGAACTAATCCAAGCACTCATATTTATAGTTGTGAATTAACTAGTCGTTGGAGAGCTAGCAATTCAAACAACCATAATTGGAGGGATATAATCAATCAAAGATTGATTATATGATTGATTATTTGACTTCAATCAAGCAATCAATCAAATCCTCCATCAGTTGACTATCCAGATTGCTTTCTACTCCATCATGATCTCCAAAATCTCCATGTCTCCAGATTACTACGAAGCTACTGGGAGGGTGAACTAATCCGTCGTACTCGTCTGGTCAGGACTCGTCTGGTCTGGGGTCTTCTGGTCAGGTCTAGTCAGGTCAGGTAACACTTCTGCTCTGGTCCTCATCTGGGAGAGGTCTTCTGGTCAGGCTCCTCTGGCAGACTCCTCTGGTCAGACTCCTCTGGTCAGACTCCTCTGGCAGACTCCTCTGGTCAGACTCCTCTGGTCAGACTCCTCTGGACCTCATCTACTCCGGTGACTCTTCTGCTCTGGTCTGGACATCTCATCTGGTCACCTCCTCTGGTCACCTCATCTGGTCACCTCATCTGGTCACCTCATCTGGTCTGCACAGATTTCTTCCCCCTTAACCAAAGACCTATTCTAGACCAAGACTAATATGTAGCTGACTAACAGGTTCTGCTAGTCCTATTACAAGTTCTTGTTTTAACATCTTCAAAATATCTAATCTATATCCTAACAATAACCACCAGAAAAAGGTCCAGTTTTCATCAAAACTAAAGACCCATCTATAGAAAACCAACTAATCTGGGTAGTTATGACACCAGAGATGGTTCTTCTAGGATGTACCCTTACAACCAGACCTTTAAGACCATGTCTTTAAGGCAGGCTATTCCAAAGGCCAGATTTGAGAAACGATACACCAGACCTGTTTATAGGAAAGGTGTTCTGGTCAGACCAGTAGCTCAATATGTCATTGTAAGAGGACATGTGCTGGTAGATAGATTTGGAAGGAAGATAAGAGCTCCTCATCCAGCAAGAGATGATCTTTATCTTTGGATTCCTACAAAACCTGCAACTAACCAATCAGGACCCAGCTCTAGTAGGGGACCTAATTAATTTCTTTGCAGGATGATAAGAGCCCATTGGAGAAAGGACTTTCAAGCAACCATGTGTGGTACATTGATAGTGGATGTTCCAAGCATATGACATTCCAGAAAGAGCATCTCCAGGATTTCAAGCCATTGAATAGGCCAAGAGTGATGTTTGGTGACAACAACTATGGAGTCACCAGAGGTGTTGGAAAGTTGACCTTTAATGGCGTATCTGTAGATGAAGTCTACTATGTTGAAGGACTCAAGCATAATCTGCTTTCAGTATCCCAATTATGTGACAGGGGATACTCAGTGAAGTTTTCTAGTGATTCATGCACTATATTTTCTTCTAATTTTAATGATATTTTGCTTATAGGCTTGAGGAAGGGTAACATTTATCTTGCAGATTTTAGCAGTTGCCCAAGAAATGCTTGCCTGGTTGCTAAAGGATCTGCAGAAGATAGCTGGTTATGGCACAAGAGATTGAGCCATCTTAACTTCAAAAAACTGAATAAGATTGCCAGAAAAGGTCTTATTCGAGGTCTTCCTAATGAAGTGTTTAAGAAGGATCAGGTTTGTGGTTCATGCCAGAAGGGTAAACAACCCAAGACCTCCTTTAAGGATGTCCAGAGCACAACCACAAACAGAGTACTTCAACTACTTCACATGGACCTGTTTGGACCCGTTTCTCCTCTTAGTTTCAGTGGAAGGAAGTACACCTTGGTGATAGTAGATGACTTTTCAAAATACACTTGGGTAGTGTTCTTGTTTAAGAAAAATGAAACTATCACTAAGCTGCCAGAATTCTTCAAGCAGATTCAGAATGAGCAGAACCAGAGCATAGTCAGGATCAGAAGTGACAAAGGGACAAAGTTCTTGAATTCACACATTACATAGTATTGCAAGGAACATGAAATTTTTCATGAGACATCTGCTGCCAGAACACCCCAACAAAATGGAGTAGCAGAAAGGAGGAATAGAACCCTAAAGGAAGCTGTAATGACTCTTCTAGCAGAATACAACACACCACAAAGGTTTTGGGCAGAAGTTACCAACATAGCCTGTTATACTCAGAACCGATGCCTAAATGCCCAGAGACATAGTAAGACTCCATATGAGGTATGGAAAGGTAAAACCCCACCTGTTTCATATTTTCATGTTTTTGGTTGCAAGTGTTTCATCCATGACAATGGGAAATCAAAATTGAAAACTTTTGATGCTAAAGTAGCAGATGGAATATTTTTAGGATATTCCACCACTAGTAAAGCATTCAGAGTTTTTAATAAGAATTCACTTTGTGTGGACGAAACACCCCCATGTTGTTTTTTATGAATCTGCTGTTGAGTGCAAGGTGGAATTAAAGTCTTCTGAAGAGACACAGAATCAGACTACTCCCAGAGTAATCAAGGTCAATCCACCTATTCTTGATTCAGATTCAGATTCATATGATGGCCCATCTTCTGGTTCTTTGAAGGAGAACTCTTCACAAGGAGCAGAACCAGAGGAGGTTGGAACTCCTGTAGGGGGAAGCTCTTCTGCAGTTGGTGATATTCACCAAGGTATTGCAGAGGATGGTCAATCAGGCAAGGCCACGGGAAGGAGGACCCTGGTTGATCACCCCAATGACCTGATAATTGGAGATCCAACTAAGGGTGTCTAGACTAGGAGAACTCTTAACTTAGCTGCCTTATTCAGTTGCTATGTGTCCTTGATTGAGACTAAGAACATCAAGGAGGCACTGAAAGATTCAAATTGGATTGTTGCTATGCAAGAGGAGTTGAATCAATTCACTAGACAGGATGTTTGGGAGCTGGTGGACAGACCAAGACATCAAAAGGTGATAGGCACTAAGTGGGTTTTCAAGAATAAGAAAGATGAGAATGATGTCATTACTAGGAACAAGGCAAGGCTAGAAGCCATCAGATTGGCTCAGTCTGAAGGAATAGACTTTGATGAGACATTTGTTCCTGTTGCCAGACTAGAAGCCATCAGATTGTTCTTAGCATATGCTGCTCACATGAAGTTCAAAGTATACCAGGTGGATGTGAAATCTTCCTTTCTTAATGGGATTCTCATTGAGGAAGTGTATGTGGAACAACCTCCTAGTTTTGAACAAGGTGACAAGGTGTTTAAGCTTAAGAAAACTCTTTATGGGCTGAAGCAGACACCCAGAGCATGGTATGACACTCTTTCTCAGTTTCTTCTGGATAATGGTTTTACTAAAGGTATGATTGATAGGACCTTGTTTAGGAAAGAAGAAGGAAAGGACATCCTTCTGGTCCAAATATATGTTGATGACATTATATTTGGATCCCTTAACAAGAAGTTGTGTGAGAAGTTTGGTGAACTCATGCAGAGCCAGTTTGAGATGTCTATGATGGGTGAGATGAATTATTTCTTAGGTCTGCAGGTAAAGCAAACAGAGAAGGGAATTTTCATCAATCAGGCGAAGTACATCAAAAACATGTTAGAGAAATTTGGAATAGGATCTAGCAAAGCAGCCAAGATCCCTATGATGACAAATTTCAACATGGATCCAGATGAGTCTGGAGAGAGTGTGGACCAGACTCAGTACAGAGCGCTCATTGGTTCTCTGCTGTACTTGACTGCAAGCAGACCAGATATAACCTTTGTAGTTGGTGTGTGTGCCAGATTTCAAGCTAATCCTAAGAAAAGTCATTTGGAAGCAGCTAGGAAGATATTGAAGTATCTTAAAGGGACAGTAAACTTGGGGTTATGGTATCCTGCAGATGACAACTTAGAGTTAAGTGGGTATTCAGATTCAGACTATGGTGGGTGCAGAATAGATAGGAAGTCTACAAGTGGAACATGCCAATTTTTAGGGAATAAATTGGTATCTTGGTTTTCTAAGAAGCAGACTTCAGTTGCTACATCAACAACAGAAGCAGAGTATATGGCCGCAGGCAGCTGTTGTTCACAACTACTCTGGATTAGTCAACAACTAAGGGACTACCTGATTAGAGCTAAAGATATTTCAATCTTCTGTTATAGTAATAGTGCAATATCAATCACCCAGAATCCAGTTCTTCACACCAGATGCAAACATGTTGATATAAGGCATCACTTTATCAGAGATCATGTTGAGAAGGGAGATATAAGGATGGAAAAGATTGCAACAGAGAAGCAGAGAGCAGATATCTTGACTAAGCCTTTGGCTGAAACCAGATTCAGAGAGTTAGCTTTTGAGTTAGGACTTTTGGATCCAGAGACAGATTTGTTTTAGGGGGAACATCAGAGAAGTATCTTTTGTTTTTTTTTATTCATAATTTTATGTTTTTCACACTAACATGCCTACAGGTTAGATATACCAGGGAAGTTACATCTCCAGATGAGGTCTGTACCAGATGAAATATGTGCCAGGTAAGGTACATTCCAAATGAAACACAGAGATAGATTCCAAAGGATTCAGGAGTCAAATCTGCCCAGAACCAGATGAGTTTCCATCAGAAGAGATGTAACACCAGACTAACCATGGTGTCATCTGGCTACAATACCAGGTGACAGGTATGTATTTACTTCTCTGGCCTCTGATCATTGGGATACACTTTCAAAATTAGTAAATACACTTAAAACATTTAGTCTTCGGAGTGTATTTAAGACTAGTGTAGAGGGCCTAGGCAATCATTTCGCTTTTTCTCTTGACTGCCACAAAACCCCCTCGGTCCCAGTCCCAATGACCATGCCCACGCACTATATTAAATCTGTAACTTGTCTTTTAATCTTGGCCGTCGGATTTAATTACTATGCAATATATCAATCAATTCTAAAATTGATTTTGTTCCCTAAATTAAATTTTAAAATTACACGCGTTCACTTCATTAATTGATCAAGCCACTCACCTTGCCCTATTTAAATCAAACTTTTCTTCAATCTGTCCTTTTACATTTCATTATTCTCATATCCCTAACCTCTCTCTGCAAGTTCTCTCTCTCTCTCTCTTTCACAGAAATGACACCCAAATGTAATTTTGATCCGGAACACGTTTGCAAGAAACGTAAGTCAGAAATGGTGGTGGACTTCTATTCCACCAAGAATCCAGCGGCGCTAGAGATTCTGGAACTATTGAGGAAATCTTGTGTGGAGGAGTTGATTTCCAAAGTCCCCAAAGATCTGCGCACTTTGGATGGGTACGCTGCCCAATTTCTGGTTAGGATGAAGATCCATGATGACCACATCTCCTCCAAGCTTGACAGGGAGGATGTCGTCTTCTCAAAGCACGATTTCTGCAGATTGTTTGGTAATCTTTCTTCAGAAGGTGTGGACCCTTTGAAGTACAAGGAAGGAGAAGCATTGGAGTCATTCAAGCTATTTGACAGAAATTCTTGCCAGAATTTGACAAAGGGCTTTTTGGATAAGCACTTGAGGCAAAGGTACAAGGTGTTATTTGACATTGTTGTCAAGGTTTTGATGTGTGAGAGCCATAGCACAAATGCCATATTCACTGGCAGGCTCTGTGTTATGAGGGCTATTCTTGATGGTGTCCAATGCAATTGGGCAGAGTTCTTCTGGGGAGTTTTGAGGAAGAACAAGTTGAAGGTTCAGAAGGAGGAGTGCCCCAGCTTACCAGGAGAGCAGCAGTAGTTCTTCAATGCCAACGTATCTCTTGGCACCAAGCTTACTATTATCTTGGACTCCATCTTCCCAGAGAAGAAGTGGAAGGAGTCATGGTGCAAGGGCTTTCACAAGTCCAAGTTCCTCTTCTCCAAGGATGGTCCTCTCCATGGCCATCCTGACTCTGATGGAGATGCAGCCATTCCTGCCCCCCCTCTTCAAGCAGTCCCCTCACCTGCTAAGGGACAGAAGCAGCAGAAGAGCAAGAAGAAGACCGTTGAAGTTATTGGTTCCTCAACCATAGCTTTCTCTGGCTCCTCAGAGGAGGACCAGATTCCCCTTCAAGATGTGTTGAAGAAGGGTGATGGTGTAAAAGCTGCCAAGAAGGTTGGTGCAGCTAAGAGGAAGAGGCCAGAAGAGGCCAAAAGAGTATCTGCTAAGAAGCCAGAACAAGCAGAAGGGCTAAGAAGACACTTCTGGTGGATGAGCCATCAGAAGAGGAGAAATAAGAAGAAGTCTCAGGCCAGAAGGGCTATCTTTCAGGAGTCAGACTCTGGCTCTGACCTGGGAGATGCTTTGGAGCAGGCCATTGAGGAGGCCTCTCATCTGATGGAGGAAGCCACGGCTTCAGAGCAGGTACACATTTCTAATCCCCCATCAATTCCCATTAACCTTGTAACCCCCTCTACTTCTCCCCCAGAAAACATTCCCCAAAACCCCTCTGGTGCCCCAATTTCTTCATCAGGGCAAACCTTACCTGATACTCCCCAATATACTCCCTCCACCATCCCCACACAAACACCTTCTCCTCCTTCCTCACCAATCCCTCTCCCCACAAATCCTTCTCCCCCAGCCACTGTACCAGATATCCCATCTTCTTCTGGTGCAGAACAACCTTTACCCTCTACCTCTACCTCTCAAATCCCTGCCCCTCCCCAATCTCATACTGACCAGATTCCCCCCGCCTCTATGGCTATGGGTTTCCCTGCTCCTCCCTCTTCCCCCACATGCCCATCTAGGAATGATAATGAAGATGAGGATGCTTCACTTGAGCCTACTGGCTTAGCCCCATCCTCCTCTACCTCTGGGCCCAAACCCTTTTCATTCTCATCTGCAGAAATGGGTCCCATTAGGCAGAGCATGAGTGTAAGTGCCCAGCTCTGGCTAAGAGAGCATTTTCCCATCTTATTGGAGCACTTACCTCTGTTGGCGGATGAGACTGACGCCAAGGTCTGGAGCAAGGCCAGACAAGAGGACGTGGAGGACCTAATGTTGTTGCTTGAGGAGATGGGTCCTCCTAATTTTACTGCCTGGGAGATTGAATTGAAGAAGAAGCTTAATCTCCAGAATCCAGCGGAGTTAAAGACTCCAGAGGCAGCCAAGTTGGTGGTTCGCACCTTACTTATCCAGCAGGGAGTTATGATCTCCCCAGAGGGACCCTCATACAAGTTTGGCCCCCACTTCACCTTTCCTCCAGAGCTCTACTCTGATGAAGAGGACTTCGATGTGACTCCTGCCGTGCTCCAGAAGATGAAAGCTTTCTTCAATGAGCAGATCATGCAAATCGACAGATTCTCTAAGGCCATGCAGCACCTGGCTCCTGCTTTGGTTGAGGACCAGATTAAAGTTGAGAGAAGAAGATTCTTGAAGCAGATCAAGGATGTTTTTGCCTCTGCCAAAGCAGCTTTCAAGTCTGGCTGCCTGTACTTGAAGATGGATGTGCATGAGAGCCAGAAGCAGATTCAGCAGTACGTTCTGGACCAGGTGAGGCTTGTATCTGTGCTGAAGGTGTAGATGGCCTCTCAAATGCTGCAGACTGCAAAGCTTAAAGACTCTCTCCAGGAGATGCTAGAGAAGCAAGAGAAGCTGAGTCTAAGGCCTACCTGGAAGAAGCCAGGCAACTCCGTGATCTTCACTCTTTCTCCTCCACTGCCTTGCCTAATCTCATAAGGCAGGTAGTGCAGCCACTTATTGATGAAGTTAAAAAGGGGAAAGAGCAGGCCAGAACTGATCTGGCGAAGACCACTCTGGAGACTCTATTTAGCCATGGGGCGCGCATGGACCTGCTGGAGAATACTTTGGCCCAGGCAGGGCTGCAGAAGAAGAAGAAGGAAGAGTTGAAATCTCTTACCGTGGCGAAGCAGCTGGCGGCAGAAGAGGAGTCCACAGACACAGAGCAGGATCTGATGGCCGTTTCTGGACCTGCCAAGAGGAAGATAAGAAAAGTAAAGAAGAGCTTCCTTGAATCTGTCATTGAAGAGGCAGAGAAGAGGTTCAAGGAAGAGACGCCTAAAGAGAGGCAAGCCAGAATAAGGAAGAACATAGATGAAGAGCAGAAACTCCGATATGTTAGGAGGCAGAACAAGAAGACCAGAGAAGTTGGCATCTCCTCTGGTGCCAGTGGATCCAGCCAGAGAAGAAAAGCGTCTGTTGAAGTGATGGAAATATTGCCTCTCAGGACAGAAGGGTCTTTTGACTCTACTGTGCCTGTGCCCCTGATTGAAAAATGGAGAGAGACAAAGACTTTGTGGTTCATCTAGCACTACATCCAAAGGCCTCCACCAGAGGATGATGCTCTCATCAACAGGACATTCCATTCTTGGATGAAGGCTTATGATGCTGGTCTCTACAAGCAGTTGATGGACTCCACCATTGAATTCAACCTGGAGGTCACTGCCCCTGAATTCCATTATCTCAACACTCCAATAATAGGGGACCAGGTATATTGGACTGAACTGAAGAAGCTGTACAAGACCAAGGTGTTGGCAAACTTCACTCCAACATCTTTTGCAGAACTCAAGGCCATTCAAGACAGGTTCTTCGACTGGTTCCTGGTGCCTAAAGAGAACAGAAGATATGCATAGTTTAGGAATCTGAAATGCAATGTAACATGTAATCTTTTGTCCTATATTATTAATGAAAAGTCATATCTTCTCTGTTCAAAAGACAACCTCTTATTTTCTTATTGTTTGCCTGATAAGATCTATTCTAAGGTCTTATCCCTTTATTATTTTCATACTTAAGTGTTTATTGTTTTTTATCAGTTCTGATTCAGTTTTAACTCCATCAAAAAGGGGGAAATTGTTAGGATAAAAGTTGTTAGTTTTGATGAGTTAAAACAAACCAGAAAATATAATAGGACCATCTGGACCTGTTAGCCAGATGAGGAACTAGATTAGGACTTAGTCTAGGGGAACTGCCAGACCAGAAGACTTCACCAGAAGAGTCACAGAAGTCCTACCAGAAGATCCTCCAGAGGACATCACCAGAGGACTTCACCAGAGGAATCCACCAGAAGACTTCACTAGATGAGACTGACCAGAGGCAGAGAACCTTCCCCAGACCAGACGATTCCGGACTAGACGAGTCTGGTAAACCAAAAGATGCTCAGAATCATCTCTTGATTCTACTGAATATTCTGGTTCTTGACCAGATCCAGACCAGAAGACACTGAGGTTACCTGGTACCTGGTCCTGCCTTCTATGGAGAGAATCAGAGTTAGGCATTGGAAGCACTTGACCGTTGGTGATTCAAATCAAGTCAACAAGATCAGGATTGGAAAGTTTTGAAGTCAATCAATCCAAGTATCCCACCAACCCAATCAATCAATTAGGGAATTGATTGATTGAAAGCTTCCCTAAATAGAGGATCTGATTAGATTAGCTCTCCAACGGCTAAACCCTAAATCACCTCTATAAATACAAGAGTGCAGCTTCAAAGAAAGGCTCTAGACATTCTCACGCGCAAGAAGATATCTTCCAAGCCTTGTTCATTCACTCTTAAGCACTCTTATTGTTCTTATCTTACATATATACTCTTGAAGGAGTTGTTGGATCTCAACCTGTTCATCTCCAAGAAAAGGTTGAAGGTTGTAGACTTTAGATCTAAAGGAATTGTAAAAAGGAACCGGCACTTCACAATTCCAGCACGTAAGTGGTTTGTTGGTTGGTTAGTGAGACCCCTTTTGATCAAAGGGAGAGTGGACGTAGGATATTGGAATCCGAACCACTATATATCCGGTCCATTTACTGCTTTCTTCATTTCTATTTTAATTTTACTTATAGTGCTCTTATAAAAGATTTTGATAAAAAGACATAATCTTTAAAACTTCCGCAATTAATCTACTTAGTGGGACCAATACCCACTAACCCAATCAATGTAAAATTTTCACCCCAATGATTGTGTATTTATATGGAATGAAATAGAATGGTGTGAAACTATATAAATGTGTTGGTAAAAATTAGAAAAATAAATTTCCCTATGATATCCATTTTTGTTGGTTTTGAAAAATATCATGTGTCCAACTATACAAATCCAATCGAGGTGGAACCCCATATTAAAGGTGATTTTTTTGTGGAACGCTGTGGAATGAAGTTTAATTCCACCATAATGATCTAAATTGTTAGTTAAATACCATTTTTATCTCACTTCCAATTCTATTTTCTTGAAAAACCCCTTTTTCCTAATTTGAACAAACCAATCGTGGTGGAATGCTTGAGTTCTGGATGGATTGTTTGTTGAATGCAATGGCCAAGAATATTGTAATTGAATACTGCAATGGTTTTGTAAAATGTTATTAAAATATTTGTATCCTAACATTTCGCGTTTTTTCTTTTTAAAACATCTTCTGCCTAATCAGACAAACCCTATTCTAGTGGTACACTCGATTTACTGGTTTAGCGTTAGTGAAATGGCGTGGAATGAGGTTGATTTATTCAATGGTGATGACAAAATTAGTAAAATATCAATACACTATGATTTGCAATATTGTTTGGTTTGAAAAATCCTTATCGGTTAATTGATTCCACCCACCAATCGTGCTGGAAGTATCAATACAATTTTTTTACTATATTACCATTTTAGTATGGCTTCCTTTACATTCCAAGACTTTTCAAACTATTTAGCTGCCCCACCAGCCTTGTACCCAAACATTTATTATATTCCCACATTACCAACCTACTATTAGTAAACCTAAAACTGGATAAAATGTGAAAGTAAATATAAACTTCAATCAGCTCCAAATGATTTTACTTCAAAACCAACTATTGGTCATACAAAAAAATAGGAACTTTTTCATAATAACGTCAGAAGCACCCGGCACCATCAAAACTTCCATACCATTCCGGCCTTACAAAAAGTTCCATTCCTAACAAAATAAACCACCAATCACCATACTACTATTATTGCATGCAACTATAATAGTTGAATATACCTCCGGTCTTCAGCAGCAACCGACATCAGGTCTAAGAAGCGGTCTTGCATTTCTTTCAATTCTTCAGTTGTTTTTGCATTTGACCTTGGCACAAGTATTTCAAGGAACACCTTTTTGAGTTCCACCGAGTCTATAACATAATCCTTCATTGGAGTCTCTAAATACTCAATGAAAGGAGCAATGACTTCCATGTTGATCGTCCTTGAGATTTCCATCAATTTCTGGTACAATTCATAAGAGTTGGTCATCATGTATTCGTGGAATGTTCAATTCAGTTCAGATTCATCCTCGGGTGGCTTCTTAACGATGTAGTTATTTATAATGAACTTCATCTTCACATTTTCCCACTCAGCCATTAGATGACCTGGGCAACAAACGTCAAATGTTCCTTCAATTTCGTAATGCTGACCAAGGATCTTATCCACATACAACTTCCCTGTTCCTCTTCCTCCTTCTATTCCTCTTCCTCCACTCAACACCTGATTCTTCCTCTGCATCCTTCTTTCGCACCTAATACTCTGTTCTTCATCAATAGCCCTTCTGTACCTCTGTCGTCTTTCTTCTTCTGTCTCATGGCTACCAGCTCTTCTTGCTTCCTCAACATTTCTATCTAGGAAGGAGTGTAACTTTCTCTTCTTTGCTCCAGTCTGATCTCTTTCTTCCATTTCTCTAACACTTATGAGCCTGACCAACTCATTTGATCTTGCCTCCCGCTTTCTTTTATGTTGTATTTGTCTCTCTGCAAGGAAGTTCTCAATTGAGTCAATCCTCACAGATAATTCATTGACTTCCACTGCGTTCTTCTCCATTTTCTTAACGTACCCTATTTGAACATCATCAATTAGGTGTTTAACAACCCTTATGATTTTTTCTGGCAACTCATTAGACATCGCAACAAAGGTGTCCTTCATTTTCTAAGATTCTTGCAGATATTCAGTGGACATGAGTACGTTATTCTTTCTCTCATTGACAGCATCAGTGAATAATCCCTTCAATTGTCTGAACTCATCCAGGTCCCGAGTCACCTGTTCTTTTAAAAGATAAAATGGACTTAATTGGCTAGCAACATGGGCTTCCAAATTGGCTTTTGTCGTGGCTGTGAAATTATTGTACGCATCAATTGTGTCCTTGACATATGTCTTCAACTGTGCCAATTCCATCACGTCTAACATCAACTGCTGCTTCAACACTTCTATATGATACATCTGATCATCCACATAATCAATAAGTAGACTTTAGCTATGAATGATCTCTGCTCTCAAATGCAACCCATTATTTTTTAAACTTGTCTTGGTATCATCGAAAGTCATCTTGATCTGATCCAACAGTGTATCCAGTTCCCTTACCACGACCTTTGACGAATTATAAACTAGATGCTGATGGTCATGTGATTTTTGGAGGTGGTACTCTTAGTACAGTCATAGGTAAGGGTACTTTGAATGTTCCAGGATTTCCTAAACTGACTAATGTGTTGCATGTTGATGGATTAATTGCAAATCTGATTAGTATAAGTCAATTATGTGATGATAGCCTACATGTTGATTTTAATAAGGATTCATGCTATGTGAAAAATAATAAAGGTGATTTTAATAAGGATTCATGTCTTATGATTGGCCATAGATCTGTGGAAAATTGCTATATAATTGGTACCCCAAAAATCTGTAACAATGTGAAATTTTATGAGAGCTTTCTATGGCATAAAAAATTTGGACATACCTACTATCAGAATATATAGAAATTATTTAAGACAGGAGCTGTAAATGGGCTTCCAAAATTACAGCTGAACAGGTCAAGAGTGTGTGGTCCATGCCAAAAAGGTAAGCAAGTCAGAATGCCACATAAAATGTTGACTCATTGTTCTACACAAAATTTTTTTGAACTCCTTCATATGGATCTGATGGGTCCAATGGAAACTGAAAGTATAGGTGGGAAAAAAATATTAATTTGTGTTGGTTGACGACTATTCAAGATATACCTGGATTGAATTTCTTAAAGAAAAATCTGAAACCTTCTCTGTGTTTAAAAATATGTATAAGATATTCAATAATATTTTCAATTCAAAGATTAAGAAAATCAGGCCTGATCATGGAAGAGAATTTGAAAATAGTGATTTTACAAAATTCTGTGAAGACAAAAAAGGTATCTTACAAGAATTTTCCTCACCAAAAACACCACAGCAAAATGGTGTTGCTGAAAGAAAGATTAGGACTTTACAAGAAATGGTTACGGTTATGCTAGTATCAAAGTATCTTTCAAAAAAAATTTGGCCTGAAGCTCTTAACACTGCATGTCACATTTCTAACAGAGTCTATCTGAGATCAGGAAGTGCAAAAGCCTCTTATGAAATTCTTAATAACAAAAAACCAAAGGTTAAGTACTTTCATGTGTTTGGTTGTGTTTGTTACATTTTGAATGATAGAGAACAGTTGCACAAGTTTGATTCAAAAAGTGATAAGGGATTCTTTCTTGGTTATTCTAGAAATAGCAAAACATATAGAATCTATAATTTAAGGACTGACACTGTGCAAGAGTCTGTTAATGCGGTTTTTGAAGATAATGCTAGTCTTGCAGGTCCAACCATTGAGGATGATGTGGCTGGACTTATTGATGTTCCAATGAATTCTTTAGATTCCGGTCAGTGTAAAGATGTTGTTCAAAATGTTCCAACAACTAAAATAACATCTGAAAAATCAGAATGTTCTGAGAATTCATTTGAGTACAATAAGGTTCCATCTACTAGAATAATTAAAGATCATCCTGCAGAACAAATTATTGGAGAAAAACATTTTGGTGTTCAGACTAGAAGAAGAATGGGTATTGAAAGCAATCTGGTAAGAACTATATGTATGTCTTCCATCTGCAACAAGGTATGTTATGAGTGTTATCATTCTTTAATTGAGCCTAAAAACGTTATTGAAGCTTTGAAAGATGAGAACTGGATAAATGCTATGCATGAGGAACTAAATCAGTTTGAAAGGAATAATGTGTGGACTTTAATATCTAGACCAGAACATACAAATGTCATAGGCACTAAATGGATTTTTAAAAACAAAATTGATGAATCTGGTAACATTGTTAGAAACAAAGCTAGATTAGTGGCGCAGGGATACACTCAGGTAGAAGGAATTGATTTTGATGAAACTTTTGCTCCAGTTGCTAGAATTGAATCTATAAGATTATTACTTACATTTGCATATTTTCTGGACATTAAGTTGCACCAAATGGATGTTAAAGCTGCTTTTCTAAATGGAATTTTGATTGAAGAAGCCTATGTAGAACAACAAAAAGGATTTGAAAATCCTGACTTCCCAGACTATGTGTATAAATTGAACAAAGCCTTATATGGTCTCAAACAAGCTCCTAGAGCTTGGTATGGTAGGTTAACAAACTTTCTTATTAATTTTGGTTTCATTGGAGGTAAGGCTGATATGACCTATTTATCAAACAAACTGAGAATGACGTCATGATTGCCCAAATCTATGTTGATGATATTGTGTTTGGCTCTACAAGTGACAAAATGATTAAACTATTTGTAAAAGAAATGACAGCCACTTTCGAAATGTCAATGGTTGGGGACTTAAATTTTTTCTTAGGTCTTTAGATTAAACAAAAAAAAGATGGTGTATTCTTTTCACAAAGTAAGTATGCAAAGAATCTTGTTAAGAGGTTTGGACTTGAAACTGCAAAACCAATGAGAACCCTTATGGGTTCAACACAAAAGTTGTGTAAGGATGATGCTGGACATTGTGTTGATCCAACTCTACATAGATCTATGATAGGCAGTTTACTTTACTTAACCTCAAGTAGACCAGACATCATGTTTAGTGTATGTTTGTGTGCTAGATATCAGGCTAATCCTAAAGAATCACATCAGTGTGCTGTAAAAAGGATCATTAAATATGTTACAAGAACTTGTGATCTAGGAATCTGGTATGGTAAGTACACTAATTGTACATTAATCGGTTATAGTGATGCAGATTGGGCCGGAGACAGTGATGACAGGAAGAATACAAGTTGAGGTTGTTTCTATATGGGATACAATCTTATCTCTTGGCACAGTTGGAAACAGAACTGTGTTTCTCAATCCACTGCTGAGTCAGAGTATATTGTAGCAGGAAGTTGTTGTTCTCAATTACTTTGGCTTAAGAAAATGTTTGATGACTATGGTTTGAATAGTGATATACCAACTAGGGATGTAAACGAATCAAACAATTTTAGGTCGATTTGGTGTTTGTATTCGAATTCGAAATTTTATAATTCGAATTCGAGTACAAATAATTTTTTTGATTCGATTAGTTATGAAATACAAATACAAATACTATGATATTTGATTCGATATTCATAAATATTCGAGTAAATATTCAGTTATATATATAATTACATAATTATATAATAATAGTAATAACAAATATAATTATTTATAAAAATAAGTCTATTATAATTATTTTAAGGATATTAAACTTTATAACTTCATCCAAAAAATGAGTTTTTGGACAATTCTTAATTAAATATTTTGATTAAAAAATATTTAATGTAATTTAGTTATTAAAAACTTAACAAATTAAAAAAGAATTGCAGATCAACACTCTTAATTTGATTATTAAAGTGATTTTCCATGAATTTAATAACTAATTTTTTTCATTTACTTACTTGATTATGTTATGCAAATTTTAAGTTTATAGCTTGTTTGTGAATTCAAACAATGACAATTTTGAAATGAATATTGACAAAGTATTATGTGAATAGTACTCACGATAACTATTACTGTGAACAACGAATTACTAATATCTGACAAAGTGGTGTAACTCAAGTGGTTAAAATCTCACTACCTATGATACAAAGGTTATGAATTTGAGTCACAACTTTATCGATAAAAAATATTAATACCTTATGTTGAAACAACTAATATCTTAAGTGAGAATAACTAATATCATTTCAACTAATATCTTTAATAAAACAACTAAATACCCTTTGGAGCTAATAACTTTAGTGCAATTCACTGTTACTTTTAGTTTAATTCATTGTGAATATTATTCACATAATACCTTCTCTTAAATATTATTTGTTAGGAACATGCTTGAGAAAAAAAAATCGATTCGAATATTCGACTCAAGTATTCGTATATTTTCTAATAATTCGATATGAGTTTCAAATCAAATATAAATCACATTTACTGTTCGAAAAATATTCGATTCGAATTCGATATTCGAAATAATTTCACAAATACAAATTCAAACACAGTGGTATTCAACTCGATTCGATTCGATTCGTTTACATCCCTAATACTAACTATATATTGTGACAATACGAGTGCTATTAATATATCAAAGAATCCTGTACAACATTCTTTGACAAAGCATATAAGCATTAGGCATCATTTTATTAAGGATCTTGTTGAAAAAGAAATAGTGAAATTAGAATATATCTCCACTAAAAAATAACTTGCAGATATATTCACTAAAGCTCTTGATTTTGAGAGATTTTCTTCACTTAGGAAATCTCTTGGTCTATGCACTTTCTGAATAAATTAATACTGTGTTGTGAAAAATGTTTCGACATAGATCACAACATCAGAAAAAGCTCAGTAAATTTTCTATGTATTAATTCAGTTTGATTCTTAATTGTTCATAATTTGTAGTTGTTTGAATTTGAAAGTGTATTTATTTTTATGATCACATATCATTGCGTGTTAAAATGTTTAAAAAAATCACAAATAAGATACTTTAATCACTAAGTAACTATGGGACACAGAGCTCGCTACTACGATGTACTCTTTTCAAAAGGAGATTAAAAATGTATCAATTTGTTTATAAATCTACTGAGTAACTATGGGGCACGGAGCTCACAACTACGATGTTCTCTTTTCAAAAGGTGGATCAATGTGATATTTTATGATAAAAGTGATTAATTGATAAGACAATCCAATGTTGATTGTGTTATTGAAATGTTGAGATATGTGTTCTAATAAAAATAATAACATTCTGAGAATTCAAATTACTTATTTATATGAATTAATTAACTTTTGAATAGGATAAATATTACGGGAATATATTGAGAATATTCCACAGTATTTATTTAAATTCAGTATGTTGCATATATACAAAAGAATCATGGGCAATATATTTTTATTTTCTTTCACACAACTTCACATACCACGTTCGAACTAGTTATGGGGGAGGTTTTCGAAAACTACCACATAACGCACGACACTTGGTGGAGCATATGTGATAACTTCCATATTTTCTTCTATATAAGATAGTTTAATTAAGTGTTGATTCTAAGTGCTTATAAGTTATTTTCAAATCTTGTTTTACAGATTCCTAAAGGTATTTATGATAGAGCACTCAAGTATTGTTCACAATGTTATTTCGTATCATCTTCCTCGGCATATAAGATGTGTATATGTGAAAAATTACTGAATATTTTTATTCATTAATTTTTAATCGAATTCCTCAATTCTTTTTGCAGGATATAATGACATCTCAAAGAAACTTTCCATCTTCTCCTCATTCCCCAAAGGTTCCTGCATCTTCTTCCACATCCGAAAACCCTCTCAATTTACTAGCTTCAATGGCCTAAAAAACTGATTCCCAAAATGTTGCTGCTAATGTTGGCACCTATCCGCCAACATCTTCTTCGATCACTATCAGTTCTTTCGAAATACATATCCCACAAGAGATCAATCCTTCCACTTCTTTTCAAAACCCTACTCCAGTGAATGATACTCTAGATGTTCCTTCATCATCCATTCAACCTTCTGAATATATGGTAGATGTTCTTGATCCTAACCCTATGTCCATTAACTTTAGTCTAGGAACCCCTTTCGAATAAATAGCTGCTACCTATCAAGCTCTAAAGCTTAAAACTCAACACCCTAAAATACTACTTGGTGATGAAGAGATAGATCTTTCTGAGCTTGAAAGGATGTGTAATCCTCAGCAAATAACTCCAGAAGCTGATGATCAAGGAACTGCAGCTGACCTTGCATTTGAAACCCAACCTGAATCATCAAATGACACCGAAGGTCTGGGAGAAAGAATTAGAAACACCTGGAAAAAGAGAAAAACAAGTCAGTCAAAGAAATGAGGAAAAAGAAGAAGATCTTACAGAACAATGTGAAGAAAATTAGATTATGCTGAAACAAAAAAGAAAGGAAAGAAGGAGGACCCTTCAAAGCCAATTCTGATAGATGAAAGCTCAGAAGAAACAACTACAGATCCTAATGTAACTAAAACAGAAGAGGTACAATTTGGACCCACTCAAGTGCCACATTCTGATTCCGAAATGAATGTGTCCATTGCACAACTAAGAAAGAGAAGTAAGGCCAAAAAGAAAATTGTTCCTATGCCAACTGTTGCTTAAAAAGAACCTGTTGTTGTCGAAGATGTGCCATCACCTATGGCAACATTTGAAGAATCCGAACCAGAATGGAAGGAAGAAGAAGAAGAAGAGAAGAGTTCTGACCCTAAATCCAGTGATCCCTCTCTAGATGATTCTGATTCCAGTGCTAAGGTACTATCTGATCACTCTTCTAGTGAAGATGAATATAATAATATGAAGAGTGATAAGTATAGAAAGATTCGTACTAGGATATTGGTGGGTGAAAAAGTTGTTAAAATAACTGACTTCAGAGAGCAAAATCTGGTGGAATATTTTAGGGTAAGGTCATTAATGTATGCTCCTGAGTTTGCTACTCCATATATTATACAATGGATTTATGAATTCTATGCTAATCTGAGAGAGAGTTTAGGTAGAACAAATTCTAAGCATTATGGTATTGTATGGTTTAGAGGTACTAAACTCAGGTTTACACCCAAGTCAATCAATTTGTTTTTAAGAACTAGGAGTATGATTGAAGAACCTGTTGATGACATGAATAAAGTAATTAAAGTCATAACTGGTGGGCAAATTGTGGTCTGGGAAAACAGATTAAGTAGTTCGAAGTTAACCAGTTTATACTCTGTACTTCATAAGCTATGTGTATACAAGTGGTTACCATCCTCAAACACTACAATTCTGACTAAGGAGCAGGCAATCTTAATGTATAAGATTGACATCTGAAAAAGTTCAATCTTGGACAGACCATTTTTAACAATGTCCTATCTTATTCTGGAGACATTACTGGTAAAGGGCTGCTACCTTATCCAAGTCTCATATACAAGATGTTTGAAAACAAAGAATTTGAGAGAAATCCAAGAGAAGAGACAATCAGTGGCTTTACTGCTAGTTTTGGGATCTCCAGTGTGCTGCTCACAGGACCCAGGGTGATTGATTTGCCTTATCATGAACCAGCTGAAGAACATCAAGAACAGGAAACTCAGGAACCCGCTTATGCCGCTGAGAATGTTGGCAATACTTCTGCCAACCTTTCTCATAATGCTACACTTACATCAGTTTCTTTAACTCCCAATTACATTACTGAACAAATTGAGACCTTGCAGACAACCATCACAAACATGCTGTCAATTATTAAAGATAGGAGTTGCTGTTTTCTACTCCAACAGGGGGAGTAGGACCTGATGTAGCTGCTGCTGATGAAGGGTTGAACTCAGGGGGAGTTGAAGTTCATGCAAGTGGAGTTGCCAGTACCAGTGGTGTACGAATTGAAGAAGTTCCTGGTGATAATGTTGTTGTTCCAGCTGATGAACCTGTTGCCGAAAAGGATGATGATGAAGACCTAGAGACACTCTATGGTGATCTAGGTGGAAACCAAGAAAGAGCTTAGAATTCAAGAAAGAATGAAGATAGGGGGAGTTCGTGCAGACTATGAAGATGCAGCTGGCTTATGAAGATCAGTCCAATCCTCTCTCTATTTCACATATTCATACCTTGAGATTCAAAAGCCCTGTAGTTTGTCAAACACTGTTTTAATTATTTCTGTTAGTCTAGATGTTAGTCAGTGTTACTGTTTTTGTTCAGACTAGGTTGATAACATTTAGTTTGTTCTGATTTTGTGCTGATTAGTTTTGAAGCACTCTGTTTGTGTTTAATATCTATTTAGTCACTTAATTTGGTTTAACAATTGAATATCTGTTATTTGATGTTTAGTTGTTTCTTACTTAACATATTTTACTGCATGTTTAAGACATCAGGTGTGTTGTAGTAGAAATGCCAAATTGGGGGAGATTGTTGATGTTAGGTCAATGTTGTCAAAATTGTTACAACATTTTCTGCAACATCAGAATTTGCCCTTTCTCCTAACACTAACTTTGAATGTTACAATATTTTCTTTAATATCTAAACATGCAGAATGAAGACGTGACAGTTACCAAGTCTGGCGGTTGCAGTTTAGAGTGAGTAATTGAAGCTACAACATGGATGGTTATCAAGATCATGGAAACTTAGTAATGAACGGTTCTACATCATGGGAAACCATGATTTTATGTGTTCACATGCAAGATACAAATTCTATAAATACCGCACGCATGAGATATTTTCAAGTGAAGAGTTCGAGATATCTATTTTACATATAACAAGTGTAGTTATTTCGATTCTTTCTTTTGTAATTTTAGAAGTGTTTTATTTCGACCTTTGAGTAGGTTCTTTAGTTTACACTTTTAGAATTATAGGTTTTTGATTATATACCTAGGGTATATGATCTTGGTGTAAATTCCTATAGTTGGTTTTTACTTTGTCTTTGTATCACTACTCGTTATAGTGAAGTTTCGCCATGAGGCATCATAGATTATTCAATAATAATCTATGATAAAATTTTGATATCCCGTTTGCAAATTTTATATTCTGTTTTTTTCAAAGTCTTCTGTTGTGTATGTTGTCATTTATGTTTCAACACCTTCGACAACATTCTGGAAAAACACCCGTACACAACCTTCAGTTGCGCTATTTCTTTTAATATAAAATAATATCATCATTTTACAAAAAAATTCTTATTGAAAAAGCATCATTCATGTGGACGTTGCAACTTACCAACTCAACATATATAAATGCAAAATGAATTCCTATAGAAAAGGCAACATTCATGAGTACATTAAAATATTACAACTCAGTGTATATAACCAACTAATATTACAACACATCGTTACCCTTTACTTGAAATTAATGACAATAACCATTAATTCGTTGTCCCCTATCAAGCGAGCACTTACAATATGTGAAAAATTAATTATCACAATATTTGGATAATATGTGTCGGATGCGCTCAACCGCCCCCTGCTATACCATGAGTAGACGAACACTTATGTGCAATGTTTCTCTATCCATACACGGGTTGTTGGGCCGCGGGACTTTCTTTACCCCGTTTTATTCAATGAATAATCATTTTCAGTTGCATGAAACCCAAAACATATCATAAAAATAAGTGATTGGTTCAATGTTTTTCATTTTCATATAAGCATAATGGGTGTGATGAATGATTACATTAATCCACTGTATGTTAGAGCATCACCATTGGGGGTAGAAATCCTATTTGGCACAATAATTCATAGGGCCCATTCATAGGGCGCATTCATAAAAAAAAAAAAAAATTCCTTTTTTTACTGGCGCACCAATATACATACATATACCTGCATTTTTTTAGACACTGATTTAAAGAAAAGGGCTGCTTCTTTTCAAAGGAAAAATATTGAAAGTAGGTGTTGCATATTATATGTATACATATATTGGAACTAGCTGTTGTATATATACTTATAAAAAAACTAATTAAATTAATTTTAAGTATAAATTATTATTTATTTATTTATTTTTAGAATAAATTATATATTTAAAAACAAAATAAACCCTAAAATAGTATTACTGAATTAATTGATAAATTTCAAATGAATTAAATGATATGAATAATGGAGTAGAAATACAAATTGAGCGGTATAATTAAATGATGATGTGTCAATAAAATTTTACCTCAAATTTGGGTAATGGTATTAGCGATGAGTAGAATTGTAGAAGTGGCTTTGGGGCTTGTCCTCTATCCCTAGAAACTTTACCCTTTTGCAGCATGATTTGACTAGTCATCAATTGATAAGACCATATGCCATCGTAAATTTATATGGAATACATGTGGAATATTATGGAACTAAAATATTTGGTCGAATTGAAGTAGTGATGCCGCCCCGTAACTCACCTTCTTCTATTGTTTTATTTTTTATTTTGTTTTTTGTTTTTCCCTCTCATTAATGATCATTATTAATTTATTATTCTCAGTACTTGAATGGATCTAGAAAATAATTTTGTACTTATTACAATAAAATTGTCAGTTAAATTAAAATTGTATGTATTTTGATAAAACAATATTTTCATCCCTGCTTGGAACTTTACCTTTGCAGCATGATTTGACTACTCATCAATTGGCTACATGTCTTCCTTCCCAATAAGACTGCCAGTGTGGGCAGCAAATTGTCACAGCCTCAGGTTTTGGTCGTTTCTTAAATGTTGGGCTTTTATTTCAAGGGTTAGCGGTCAACTTCCATAGGTTTGCATGCCTTATACACTATTAAAATAGACGATTTATTTAAAAGTGGTACGAACAGGAAGTTTAATACCAGTCACACTCACAACCTCCCCTCAACCAAACATTAAATAAAATATTCTTTTAACACTCATCCACATATACAATTTTCCAATCAAGGTACCCAAAATAGTAATAATAATTTTAATATTTAGTAATTCCATATATATAATATAATAAGTTTAGAGTTATATTACTCACTCAGATTCAAAGTAAGTGTGGTTTAGGGTTTGGTATGACAAACTAATAATTATTATTTTTGGCATATATACCCCACCTAAATCTCTAAAATATCTATTAAATTTTGATCTGTTATATTTTAATATAATCCCTAAAATATCTCTTATATTTAGAGTTTGAATACGACACCTATTTTGAATTTTTCTTAATATAAATTTATAATTATATTAAGAAAAATTACATTGAGAGGTAAGATAAGTTTGAGTATTTGAGAATAATAGCGTGGTTTGAATCAATAGTAGTAATCAAGGAATTCATTATTAAAGAATATATGAGAAAATATAGGAATTTAAATTTCCCTTCAAAAAAATGTCAACAATGATATCTAAGTATAGAGAGTTGAAAAATATAAACGTTTGAGTGGAAAGGATGTGGAATGCGATGGAACAACAGTACTTGGGTAAGTGAATGTAGTCAACTTCTATAGGATTTAGGGTTGATGAACCATAAAACTTTTGAGTGAAATACGAAGTTAAGTTTATGTTTCAAAATATATAGATATTGCTGTTTATTTATACAAAATTGCAAATTGGTCCCGTTCCAATAGATTCCATCTTTATTCCAATCAAAACCATTTACCTTCAAACAATATTGTAATCAAGGGATAATTAAAATAAAAAAATTGTATCATATAATATATCCATTCATTATCTTTATACCCATAACAGAAAATTCTTACAAAGTTTCATAGGATGTCTCCAAGATACAGTACCTTGATTTCATATACATAAATTCACAATTTATCCATGTCTATCCTAAATCAATTTAAAAAAACTCCTTTTGGATCTCTCGTGTAGTCCATATAGATGTCCCAGCTCCTTCCTCCTACTCGATCATCATATACAACATCAAAATATTACAACTCATCACGACCCAAAACCCTATAACTGAAAATAATACATATGTTCCCCGCCTTCTTCTCTGTAACCTGGAAAAAACACTCTAACCAAATGACAGTAATATTATGAATTATGTATGTAGCAACAAATCATGAAAGATGATTAAGCTCGTACACTGATTAGGCGTGAAATTGTCATGATTCGTCACTCGAAATACCCTAATTTTGGCCGATTTTGTCGAGTATTTGGAGTCAATTGAGCATTATTTCTATACATTGATGAATTTGTCTCTTTAATGCTCGTAGGTGAATCGAGGGCAAGGAACGGAGTTCGTAGGACTTTGAATCGACTCAAACGGATGCCCGGATGAGAAGATATCGAAGGAATACGATTGGTGTTAGTGTTGAAGAAGAAAAGTACTACTTGGTGAAAATTTGGGAGCATTCGAGTAAATCACTCGAGCACTAGCGCTCGAGCACGTTGCTCGAGTGCCCAAAACATACAGAAAAGTTTGAGCGCTCGAGCAGCTCAAGCGCCACCGCTCGAGCGTGTTGCTCGAGCGCCCCAAAACATGCAGAAGATTTCCACCGCTTGAGCAGCTCGAGCGCGAGCGCTCGAGCACTTGAGTCATTTGAGCTACATGCTCGAGCGCGACCGCTCGAGCAGGCCTGCTCGAGCACCTCCATTTTTCGCGTTTTCAAAGGTGTTTTTCGGCCTATGAGTTCACGATTCGGCCCGTTGCATATATATACTCGTCTCAAGCACGTTTTTGAAAAAGACCACACATCACTTGATATTTTGAGACTTTTGGAGTTCATTTTTGGAGAGGAAGGAGAGAAGCAAGTTTACGTTTACGTTTTAGAGGTTTTCATTGCGAATTCACATTACGGTCTTACTTTTTAGTTTCGTTTCTTTATAGTTTTGTTCTTGAACACGTTAAGACTTCTTTTCTTGTGTGAATTTCAGATTATTCTTTAATTTCTTTAAACCCTAGTTTATGTTTGATCTCTTCTTCGTCTTAATTATCATGTTCGTTACTTATTTAATTGCTATTATTTACGTTAAACCTATGTCTAGCTAAAACCCTTGCATGCTTGGGGTAGGATGAACTCGTAGAAGTAGGGTGTGGGTACGTAATTAGGGTAACTTGTGACGTTTGGTTTTAATTCTCTTGGTTAATGAATTCTTAAAATTAATCTTAACTTTACTTTTAAATTTCTTTCGAAAAGTGTTAGAGAGAGGACGACCGTATCACTCTTTAACAACAAGTAGACTTAACTAGAGGGTTTAGAAAGGGTTAATTCATCTGCCAGTTTAGCGAAGGAGGACGACCGCATTACCTTAGTTAAATTAGGGTCTCATTAATTAAGCACAATCTATTAACTTGTTAGTGGATTAGTGAAGTCGAGTGTTAGGGTAAAGTATTAGGGTTTAGAATCTTGAGCTTTCACCTTGCATTCTTTTACTTAGGTTATTTCTTGCGCGTCACAGTTCTTTTGATTATATACCTACTCCGTTAGTATACGTAGGGATTCCTATCCTGAGCATCACCATCTCTCATTTGAAAACAACCCTTAGTTAAATTGTCTTATTTAATTCTTTAGTTTAATTAGTTTAATTTAGTTTCAATTAATCTTTCAAAAAAACCCCAAAAACATTACACTCATATTAGATACGACGCGTAGATCTTCAGGGATCTGTTCGTGTTGGTCCCACTAGATAGATTGATTGCGGAAGCTTTAATGTTATGTCTTAACAAACTTCTTATTATAAGAGCACACAACAATTAAGAGAATAAATAAAAGAAAGCAATAAATAACACCGGATATATAGTGGTTCGGATCTGAATATCCTATGTCCACTCTCCATTTTATCCAAGGGGTCTCACTATCAACCAACCAACTTACTTACGTACTGGAATTTTTGAAGTACCAATTCCTTCTTACAACTCCTTTAGATCTAGCCACAATCTAAAGTAAGCAACCTTCAACCTTATCTTAAAGATGAACAGGTTAAAGTTCAACAACTCCTTAAGAGTAGATATGTAATGTGAACAATAAGAGTGCTAAGAGTGATTATCAAAAGCTTGGAATGTGACTTGTGCGCGTAGGATCTCTAGAGCTTTTTCTTGTGACCGCACTCTTGTATATATAGAGATGATTAGGGTTAGCCGTTGGAGAGCTAATCCAATCAGATCCTCTATATAAGGAAGCTTCAATCAATCAATTCCCTAATTGATTGATTGGGTTGGTGGGATCCTTGGATTGATTGACTTCAATAACTTTCCAATCCAATCTAGTTTGACTTGATTTGAATCACCAACGGTCAAATGCTTCCTCTGCCTAACTCTGATTCTCTCCAGAGAAGGCAAGACCAGACACCAGGCATCCTCAGTGTCTTCTGGTCCAGATCTGGTTAACAACCAGAATACTCAGTAGAAATAGGGGATCAAACTGAGCATCTTTTGTTCCACCAGACTCGTCTGGTCTGGGGAAGGTTCTCTGCCTCTGGTCAGATCTCATCTCGTGAAGTCTTCTGGTGGAGTCCTCTGGTGAAGTCCTCTGGTGAAGTCCTCTGGTGGGGTCTTCTGGTGACTCTTCTGGTGAAGTCTTCTGGTCTGGCAGTTCCCCCTAGACTAAGTCCTAATCTAGATCATCATCTGGCTAATAGGTCCAGATGGTCCTATTACATCCTCTAGTTTGTTTTAACTCATCAAAACTATACAATATTTATCCTAACAATTTCCCCCTTTTTGATGGAGTTAAAACACTACCAGAACTGATCAAAAACAGAAAATAAGCAAGAAAATAATAAAGGGATAAAACCTTAAAGTAGATCTTATCAGGCAAACAATAAGACAATAAGGAGTTGTCTTTGAGACAGAGAAGATATGATTTTCATTGATACATAAGGATAGAATGATTACAGATTACATTGAAGATCAGATCCTATTCTATGCATATCTTCTGTTCTCTTTAGGGACAAGAAACCAGTCAAGGAATCTATCCTGAATGGCCTTCAACTCTGCAGAAGATGTTGGAGTGAAATTGGCCAACACCTTGGTCTTGTACAATCTCTTCAGTTATGCCCAATCAACCTGGTTCCCATTCATAGGAGTGTTGAGATAGGTAAACTCAGGAGCAGTCACCTCCAGGTTGAACTCAATGGTAGAATCCATCAGTTGCTTGTACAGATCTGCATCATAAGCTTGCATCCAAGAGTGAAAGGTTCTGTTGATCAGCTCATCATCTTCTGGTGCTGGCCTCTGGATATAATGTTGAATGAATCAGAGAGTCTTTGCCTCCTTCCATTTCTCTATCAAAGGCACAGGCACAGCTGAGTCAAAAGACCCTTCTGTCCTGAGAGGCAAAATGTTCATCACCTCAATAGGAGCTTTCCTCCTCTGACTGGATCCACCTGCACCAGAAGGAACACCAGCTTCTCTGGTCTTCTTGTTCTGCCTCCTAACATATCTGAGCCTCTGCTCTTCATCTATGTTTTTCCTTATCCTAGCTTGCTTCTCCTCTGGAGTCTCTTCCTTATATCTCTTCTGAGCTTCTTCCACTACTTCTAGGAAGCTTTTCTTGACTTTTCTGATCTTCCTCTTAGCAGGTCCAGAGATTGAGGTAGGATCCTGCTCTGCTTCTGATGCTTCCTCTTCTGCAGCAAGTTGTTTAGCCATAGTAAGAGATTTGAGCTCTTCCTTCTTCTTCTTCTGCAGCTCAGCCTGGACCAAAGTATTCTCCAGCAGGTCCAGGCGCGCTCCATGGCTAAATAGGGTCTCATTGGTGGTCTTCGCCAGATCAGTTCTGGCCTTCTCTTCCCCCTTTTTAACTTCATCAAGGAGGGGCTCCACTACCTGCCTTATGAGATCAGGCAAGGCAGTGTTGGAGGAAGAGTGAAGATCACGAAGTGCTTAGCCTCCTCCAGGTAGGCTTTGGATTCTGCAACCAGCTTCTCTTGTCTGTCCAACACCTCCTGGAGGGAGTCCTTCATCATAGCAGTCTGCAGCATTTGAGTGGCCAACTCAACTTTCAACACAGAAACCGGCCGTAGCTGCTCAAGCACATGCTCCTGGAGCTGCTTCTGGCTATGCATAACGTCCAGCTTGACAAAGAGGCCATTTGCCTTGAAAGAGGTCTTGGCAGCAGCAAAGGTAGACTTGATCTGCTTAAAAAAGATCCTCCTCTCCTACCGGATCTGGTGCTCAATCATAGCAGGGGCCATATGCTGAAGTGCCTTGGAGAAGCGTCCAATCTGCATGATTTATTCATTAAAGAACGTCTTCATCTTCTAGAGCACGGCAGGAGTGACCTCAAAATCTTCCTCGTCTGAATACAACTCTGGAGGGAAGACAAAGTGAGGCCCAAACTTGTAAGAGGGGCCCTCATGAGTGATCATAACCCCTCTCTGGATGAGCAAGGTGCGAATCAAGACCTTGGCTGCAGCAGGGGTCTCTAGCTCTGCTGGGTTCTGGATATTCAGTTTCTGCTTAAGTTCAATCTCCCATGCAGTGAAGGTGGAGGGACCCATTTCCTCAAGTAATAGCATAAGGTCCTCCACATCTTCAAGTCTGGCTTTGCTCCAGACCTTGGCATCAGTCAACTCTGCCAATAACGATAAGTGCTCCAATAGAATTGGGAAATGCTCTCTTAGCCAGAGCTGAGCACTCACACTCATACTCTGCCTAATGAGACCCATTTCTGCAGATGAGAAAGAAAAGGGTTTGGGCCCAGAGGCAAAGGAGGAAGGTGCTAAGTGATCAGGCTCAAGTGAAGCTTCCTCATCTTCACTATCATTGCTAAAGAGTGGTATCACAACACGCTCCCACAGGGAGGTGTAACCACATGGGCCGAGCTCGAGCGTCTATTCCTCGAGCGATTCTACCCTCCATCGAGAACTATTAAAGCAAGAATTGAAATCTCTTCCTTTCGCGAAAAATCAGGAGAGAATTTACGCCAAGCGTGGGAGAGATACTCAAATATGTTGATCGAGTGGCCGCAGCACGGGTACAATGAGGGTAGGGGTGGGAATAGGCCAGGATACCCGATAGGGGCCTACGGCTCGGCCTACCTAAAGCCTAGCTCGGCTCGGCTCATTTAACAAATGGGCCAGGCTCAGGCTTTTTTAAAAGCCTATTTATTTAAATAGGCCAGGCTTGAGATTTTCTGTAAGCCTTTTAAGCCCAACATGCCGGCCTATTTAACTATACTAAATATATATATATATATATATATATATAAATATATATAATATAATATAATGTAATATATAATAATATAATAAATATTTAATATATATATATATATGTATAAAAATATTGCTAAATATTATTTGAATTTTTTATTTTGCTATTATTTGATAATTCTTTGGTAAATTATTTTTAATCTTCATTTTAAGATTTAAAGAGTTAATTGTTATGATTTAATAATAATATAATTATTGAATATAATTTTGTAAAAGGCTTTCAGGCCAGGCCTATTTATTAAAAAGGCCAGGCCAAGGCTCTGAAAAAAGTCTATGACGGATAACAGGCCAGGCTTAGGCCCAAAGATTAAATAGCAGGCCCAGGCCGTCCAACGAGAAGCCTAGCTCGGCTCGGCCTATTTCCACCCCTAAATGAGGGAGATATTATGGTGTTCTTCTATAGTGGAGCCAGCAAGGCTGGCCAAGCCCATTTAGATGCATATGCGAGTGGAGCTTTTCTGAACCAAGGGATAGCGAGATGTCGAGAGATCGTGGACAACATTGTCACGAATGCCGGTGCATGGAACGAGGATCCTGAGTTTCAGAGAGTTTGCAAGTTGGAGGAGAATGAGGGTACTAGGAAGCTGTTGATGGCAATGATGGAGAAGATCAGCAACCTTGAGATGGGGCAGAATCTGGTTGGAGGGAATGTAGCGGTAAGTGAGAAAGTGGACCCACCCACGAGTCAGCAAGAAGAGGCCAACTATATGGGAAGGCCTAATTATCCACAAGGCGGGTATCCACAAGGTGGAAATCAGTATGGAAGACCTTCTTATGGCCAACCATTTGTACCTCCAGGCCCACAGCCACCTCAAAATCAATGGAGGAACACACAAGGGTATCAAGGAGGCCAGCAGCCTCCTCAAAACACATGGAGAAAGAATGAGAATTTCTCATATGCTAATCCAAAAGTTGGTATTACAGTTCCCCCAGGTGTTGATCCGGGTTCTAAACCTCCTGGAGGAGAAGGCGGAGCATCAACCGAGGAGATGTTGAGAGCTATCCTTCAGAAGGTGGAGGAAGGTAGCAAGCGATTGTCCTCTTTGGAGTACGATGTGAAGGAGTTGCATAAAAAGGGCGATCATCGAGATCAAGAACTCCAAAAGAGAGATATAGAGTGGAATCGAGTTCAGCAAGAGAACAACAGAAGGTTCAATTCTATCGAGTATCAAATTAGTCAAATTGCAAAGTCTCAGCCGAGAGAGCCTGGCAAGTATCCTTCAATGCCCGAGGATAACCCAAAGGAACATTGCAAGGCTATTGAGTTGAGAAGTGGGACCAAGTATGATGGTCCTGAGATGCCTGCTAATTCTGAGACGCCCAAAGGAGAGGTTGAGATAGAAGGAAAAGAGCCTGAGGCAGTTAGAGATGAGATTGAGGAGGTAGGAGAAGGGGATTGAAAGTGAAGGGAGTGAGAAGAGTAAAGATGTGGATGAGTCTCATGAGAGCAAAGAGCCTGAAGAGGAGATAGAGGAGATCGAGAGAATTCCAAAGTGGAAGAAGGCAAAGTAAGCAAGGAAGAATGCAAAAGAGACTGAGAAAGATGAATGGGGGGTGCTCAAATCTGTGATACCCGTCCCGTATCCACAACGCTTCATGAAAAAAAAGCTTGATGAAAAGTTTGCTAAATTCCTTGATGTTTTTAAAAAGCTACATATTAACATTCCTTTTTATGATGCTTTGGAACAGATGCCTAACTACGCCAAGTTCCTGAAGGACTTGATAGCGAAGAGACGGAGAGTAGACAGACCTGAGTTAGTGCACTTGAACCACGAGGTGAGTGCGATGGTGCACAAGGCGCTTCCTCCCAAGATGAAGGATCCCGAGAGCTTCACCATTCTTTGTGATATCGGGAACGGGATCAAGAAAGGAGCCTTGTGTGATCTCGGGGCGAACATTAATTTGATGCCTCTTTATTGTTCAAGAAGTTAGAGGTGGGCGAACTTCAACCCACGATGATGACGCTCCAGCTTGCTGATAGGTCCATCGCGAGACCTCAAGGAGTAGTGGAGGATGTTCTAGTGACGGTGAAGAATCACATTTTTCCCGCCGACTTCGTAGTACTCAAGATTGAAGAGGATGAACATGTCCCGCTGATTTTAGGGAGACCGTTTCTAGCTACTGCCGGAATGGTTCTTGACGTAGCGAATTGGAAGATCACGGTCAAAGTTGATGATCAAGAAGTGAAGATAGCTATTTACGAGGCTATGAAATACCCCATGGGAGATGAGAGTTGCCACTTCATTGACATCACGGACACTTGTGTTGAAGACACACTTTTAGACCCTTGCTCTTTCTATGTGCATCAGTTTGATTATCCTATCCTTAACGATCTATCTTATGATCTTGATTATTTTGACAACTTGGAAGACAATGAAGATGTCAAGTTCTTGGAGATGAAGAAAGTAGAGGATGAGGACGACTTGGAAGCCGAGGAGTCAACCTTTGAGAAGATGTTCGATAAAGCACCACCATTGGAGGCGAAAAAGGAGTTGAAGCCACTTCCCGACCACCTCAAGTACTCTTACTTGGATGAGACCGATAAATATTCGGTAATTGTATCTGCCCTTTTATCTGATGATCAGCTAGAGAGACTTTTAGTGGTGCTTCGAAAGCACAAATCTGCTATAGGATGGTCGAATCGCGGATATTAAGGGAATTAACCCTTCGATTTGCATGCATAGGATTAGATTAGAGGAGGGTAGAAAACCGATAGTGCAAAATCAGCGTAGAGTTAATCCGGTGATTTAAGAAGTGATTCATAAGGAAGTTTTGAAGTTGTTAGATAGCAACATGATTTTAGCTATTTCTGATAGTCCATGGGTGAGTCTGTTACACGTAGTTGCTAAGAAGGGGGGTACCACTGTGATTAAGACAGAGTCTAATGAATTGGTAGCCACTAGACTAGTGACAGGTTGGCGTGTGTGTGTTGATTATAGGGAGTTGAACAAGGCAACGTGTAAGGATCATTTTCCTCTAGCGTTCCTTGATAAAATGATTGATAGATTAGGTGGTTTTGAGTATTACTGTTTCTTAGATGGGTACTCGGGGTATAATCAGATCATGATAGCCCCCGAGGATCAAGAGAAAACCACCTTCACCTGCTACTATGGGACTTTTGCTTTTAGGAGGATGCCGTTTGGGTTGTGTAATGCACCCGCCACCTTTCAAAGGTGTATGATGGCGATTTTTCATGGTTTGATTGAGAGGATTATGGAGGTTTTCATGGACGACTTCTCCGTCTACGGGGAGTCGTTTGATAAATGTCTAATTAATCTTGAAGTTGTGTTGAGCAGGTGTGAAGAGACGGACTTAGTGCTTAATTGGGAGAAGTGCCACTTCATGGTGAGAAAGGGTATTGTTCTTGGACATCATGTGTCCTCGAAAGGTATCCAAGTTGACAAGGCGAAAGTGATTGCTATTGAGAAGCTTCCACCACCTTCGACTGAGAAGGGGATTCGGTCATTTTTAGGACACGCGGGTTTTTATAGACGCTTCATAAAAGATTTTTCACAAATAGCTAAACCACTTTCGCAACTTCTTGAAAAAGAAGTAGTTTTTTAGTTTACTAATGAGTGTTTAGTGGCTTTTAATAGGTTGAAAGAAGCGTTGGTGAATGCCCCAATACTTGTGACACCGGATTGGTCTAGCCCGTTCGTGCTGATGTGTGATGCTAGTGATTATGCGATGGGGGTTACTTTGGGGCAAATTCGTGAGAAGCGTTTTCACGCTATTTACTATGCCTCAAAGATGCTGAATTCTGCTCTAGTGAATTATACTACGACCGATAAGGAGCTGTTGGCGGTCGTGTATGCCTTTGATAAATTTCGACCCTACCTAGTAGGGACGAAAACAATAGTATATACGGACCACGCAACGATTCGGTATCTTATGAGTAAGAAGGATGCAAAACCCCGTCTCATTCGATGGATTTTGCTACTCCAGGAGTTTGATATAGAGATTTGAGACAAGAAGGGATGCGAGAATGTGATAGCGGATCGTCTTTCGAGATTGGAGCTCACAAAGGAAAACACCGTGGAGGATCGAGAGGTTAACGATGAATTTCTGGATGAGAAGCTCTTTGGCTTAGGAGATATCCCTGTATATCGAGTTGAAGGGAAGGCGCCTTGGTTTGCAGATTATGCTAACTATTTAGCTAGTGGAGAATTGCCCGTTGAGATAGACTCGGTGCATCGGAAGGCATTTTTGAAGAAAGTTCGGGAGTTTATTTGGGATGATCCCTACTTGTTCAAAAGAGGGATTGATCATGTGTTGAGAAGGTGTGTGCCCGAAGAGGAGTGGAGTAACATCATAAGGCATTGTCACGCCTTGCCATGTGGAGGACATTTGGGTGGAGAAAAGACCGGAATGAAGGTGCTTCAATCTAGTTTTTATTGGCCAACACTTTTGAGAGATTGCATGGAATGGGTAAAGAGGTGTGAGAAGTACCAACGTTTTGGCTCCATTACTAAGAGGGACGAGATGCCGATGCACGTGTTCATGGAAGTCGAGATATTTGACGTATGGGGGATTGATTTCATGGGTCCATTTCCTCCTAGCAATGGATTCTTGTACATTCTCGTATGCATTGATTACATCTCGAAGTGGATTGAAGCTGTCCCGACTCGAGTGAATGATTCCCGAGTGGTTATCGAGTTCTTGAGGAAGAACATCTTTGCAAGATATGGAGTTCTAAGAGCTTTGGTTAGTGATGGGGGAAGTCACTTCGTGAACAAATGGATGGAAAAGCTGCTGTCAAAATACGAGGTAAGTCATCGAATCTCTATTGCTTATCATCCTCAATCTAACGGACTTGCAGAGGTTTCAAACCGTCAAATCAAGGAGATCCTTGAGAAGACGGTGAGCATTAGTAGGAAAGATTGGGCAATGAAGCTTGATGATGCACTTTGGGCGTATAGGACAGCTTTCAAAACTCCTCTTGGTATGTCACCATATCAATTTGTTTTTGGAAAGGCATGTCACTTGCCCGTGGAGTTGGAACATAAGGCATATTGGGCGATAAAGAAGCTGAATTTTGATAGTGCCTTGGTTGGTGAGAAGAGATTACTCCAATTGCATGAGTTGGAGGAGTTTCGAGACAGTGCCTACGAGAATGCCCGAATTTTCAAGGAGAAGACCAAGAAGTGGCATGATGCACGATTGTGGAAAAAGGAGTTCAAAGTGGATGATCAAGTCCTCGTATTCAATTCGAGGATGAAGCTGTTTGGTGGAAAGCTTAAGTCCAAGTGTAACGGGCCGTATATTGTGAGGGGAGTGCACACAAGGGGATTCCTTGAAGTCAAGAAGGATGATGGACAGAGATTTATGGTGAACGGGCATCGAGTGAAGAAATTCTTTAACTTATCTTATGAGAATAAGGGAGGTATTTTAGATTCTCAAGTCCCGTGTGTTAGAGTTTATTTGGTATAGGCCTGCTTAGTGGAGATTGATCGGAGCAAGAGAGCTTAAGGAAGAAAGTCATGAAGTTGAACACGTTTCGAGTAGGAAAGTATTCGATTTTTGGAGTTGAGGCAAACCGAATCCCAAACATAGACCTCTTTGCGAAGTCGAAGTTTGGGGGGTGATGTTTCTTTTCGTTCGTTACTTTGCATTGATAGTGAGTCTAGTTCATAAGAATTTGGTGTACTTACTCGTACGTACTCATTCTTTTCAAATTTTGTTATTGCGTAGCAAGAACAAAGTTTGGGGGGTGTGTATTCGCACTTCGGGTTCGTACACGAAATTCTAATGAAAAATTGGTCAAATTTTTCGAAAATATCGATGTTTGAGTGAGGATGGATCGAATTGAGTGTGGTCACTTAAGTTCGGCGTGAATTGGATTGGTGATTTGCACGTTTGGAAGAGACCCCAACTCCTCGGTCGAATGAGCGACCTGGCTTAAATCGAGGAGTTTTCAGGTTAGTTCATGATTTGGAAAAGTGTTTTGATTGTTCGAGTGTGGTTCGTTGGGAAATTTCGAGTCTTGAGTGTCGGAATTTGAAGTTGAAATTTGGATGCGCTCGAGCTCATAAGAATTTGGTGTACTTACTCGTACGTACTCATTCTTTTCAAATTTTGTTATTGCGTAGCAAGAACAAAGTTTGGGGGGTGTGTATTCGCACTTCGAGTTCGTACACGAAATTCTAATGAAAAATTGGTCAAATTTTTCGAAAATATCGATGTTTGAGTGAGGATGGATCGAATTGAGTGTGGTCACTTAAGTTCGGCGTGAATTGGATTGGTGATTTTCATGTTTGGAAGAGACCCCAACTCCTCGGTCGAATGAGCGACCTGGCTTAAATCGAGGAGTTCTTAGGTTAGTTCATGATTTGGAAAAGTGTTTTGATTGTTTGAGTGTGGTTCGTTGGGAAATTTCGAGTCTTGAGCGTCGGAATTTGAAGTTGAATTTTAGATGCGCTCGAGCGCCTCCGCTCGAGCGTGTTGCTCGAGCGCCCAAAATTATATAGAAGAATCCGCGCGCTCGAGCAGTTCGAGCGCGAGCGCTCGAGCACTTGCGTCATTCGAGCTACATGCTCGAGCGGGTCGTGGGTTTCGGCCCAGGTTTTGCCCACTCTATAAATAGCCCTTTCCACACGATTTCACACACTCACACACACTAGGAGGGGCGATTTTGAGCGAATTCCAGCGATTTCGAACGTTTCTCACGAATTACTCCTGAATTCATTCGATTTCTTCGCGTATTTCCCTTGAATCCTCAAGAAAGGTATGTGTTTTCTATCTTTTGTCTTTCAATTCATTGTTTAAAGCTTGATTTAGGCATGAATTGAAGAACTAGGGTTCTTGAGTGTCGAAAATTTTGGGGATTTTGCAAGTACTCATTGATTCTTGATTCCTTGTTAATGAATGTGGATTATATGCTATGGGTTTGCTAATATTTCTTTCAATTTCATGATTGAATGTGTAGAATGAGTGAATTTCTAGAGTGAGAAAGTAGGAATTTGAGGAAATGATATGGGTTTTTGCATTTTGAGATGAAATTATTGTGAATTGAGATTGATTGAGCATCAATAGGTAAGAATTGAGTCTTGAGCATGTAAATTACATAATTTGGGGTAATGTCACTTCATGATAGACTTGATTGTAGGCATTATTGAGTTGAGAATGATGAATTATTTGGAATTTACTTGAGAACTTTGAGATGAAAGCATGTGGTTTGAATTGAGTGAGTAAACTCAAGTTTAGATTGAGAGAAAAGGGAATTGAGATTACTACTTGAGATGTGTTGAATTGATTTGAAGTGCATAGAATGATATGAATGAAATTGAATTGCTCTATGTTGTCTCAGGTACTATGGCACCGAAAAAGAATGAGGATAGAGTATTGAGCATTGCCGAGTTGGAGGAACTCATGAATGATCTCAGGAGGAGGAGTTTGTTGCCCTCAAGGTGGAACAACCTGGACTACCAAGGTAGTTGGAGGTACATCGCCTATAGATGGAGCTTGATCATGGGAAAGGTAGAAAAGACTCGGAGACCAAGTGTCAGCTTCATGAGGGAATTGGGGATAGAGGAAGAGATAAGGAGACTTGCTGCTATATATGGAAACAAATGCAGACTTGGTTGAACAGTTTCTCGCTACGGTCGAGAAGACGGACGAGAACTCGTTCAAGTTCAAGTATTAGAATGACTGGCAGT
This sequence comes from Ballota nigra, assembly GCA_947034835.1. Classification (NCBI taxonomy): domain Eukaryota; kingdom Viridiplantae; phylum Streptophyta; class Magnoliopsida; order Lamiales; family Lamiaceae; genus Ballota; species Ballota nigra. Next base: position 63,812,332 of record OX344729.1, read on the forward strand.
ATTGTGAGGTTGGAGCTGTTAACCTCGCATTTGGGCTCCCAGCTTTATCTCGGCCAAACCGTGTGTCGAAGTCGTACAATGCTAATGGATTTTGGAAGGACATCACGGGAGGAATGGCGGGGGATTATAGAGGCCAGTATGCACGAGCATCAGCGATCAGAAATCCAGTCATTAGGTACCTCGAGCGAATTCTTGGAAATACTATCTACTCCCGCTCCGAGACGGGAACAGTGACGAGCAAGCAGCTCTATGGGATTTGGTGCCTCTTGTACCAAAAGGACCATGATTTTGGAAGAGACTTCCTAGAGCACCACACGAGGCTCCATTCAAACTCGGTTCTAGGACTTCGAAGGTTCGAGGAGGAGGACTGATTTGGGTATTCATGAAGAGTCTTGGATTCGAGCCGTGCTCGGGTCCTTTGCCAGGTATGGATTTAGTATTCGAACAGATGAACAACAATCTAATGTTCGAATATTGGCTTGGAAGCTATTGCATAAGATTCAAGGATGATAACCTTTTCCCGTTGCCGTACAACAAGCTCGTGACTCTGGTGGAAAAGAAGAAGCAGAACATTAGAATGAATGGAGAGCAGTACCTCGCCATTAGTGGTAAGTATACGGCAGAGGTTAACAACAGAGGAATCAGAGATGTGAGGCCGGTGAAGAGGAATCGAAGTGAAGGAACGAGTGATGCCGGCACGAGCGGAGCGGGAGCAAGTGGAGTAGCTGAGTTGCAAGAAGAGGAAGAACAAGAGTACGAAGCGGGACCGGCTGAGAAAGAAGAAGCAGCGGGTGAAGGCCCGCACGAGATGGAGATGGAGCCACCTCATGTGGCTACTCCGGAGTCGTGGTACCCGACCCAGAGTGAGTGGGATGGTATGAGGACCGACATTCGGGACCTGCGAACCGAAGTCACGGATCTTCGTACTACCCAGAACCAGTGGTACACGGAAGCGATGAGTGTACGAGGAGAGTTTCAGGAGGTTCGATCAGAGGTTTCTGATTTGAGGAGATGGATGGAGGCACTCTTTGTCTCCTATTTAGGATCGGACCACCCTAGCTATCGCCCACCACCACCTCCTGATGCTTGAGGGTCACGGGGAGTCCCCCCAGTTTCTGCTCCTTTGTTTTTCTTTTCCTTTATTTTATTTCCTTTTCTTCTTTTTGCTTGAGTGAGCTTCATTGTTTGAGTGATTTGAATTGATTATGGGTTTGTGATGAATTGTATTCAGAATTTTGGGTTGTGCTTGATTGTTGAATTCAGTGAGATATTTGATTTATTTTGTGCTTATTGACCCCTTCTACTTATTAGTTGTTATTCTTGAGCATGTTTGATGAGTAGAGTAGATTTGTGGATTTGAGTCAGAGTGGATTTGAGAGAGAACTAGTATACTTGCAAGTTTTCTTTTTGAATGCTTGTGTGATGAGAGTGAGAATTCACTAGGACTAGCATGGATGTGAAAGCCGAGAGACTTGAGCCTTATGAGATTTTGATATACGAATTAATCTCTTCATTTGTGAGTGGATCGTCACCTTAGAGGATGCTAGAACTTGTGTGTGCTCTTGCTTCTTGATTGTGTCTAGTTTGATATGCCGAATAGGATCTTAGGCCATTTTTTATTTTATTGAGTCACTTAGCCAAAATTTTCCTTACCAATGACATTGAATCCCTTGTTAGCCCCTTTGAGCCTAAAGCCTATTTTATTTGCTAGCACATATGAACACTGTTCCAATTCCTAAGCCTTTTTGTCCCAATTTGAGTGGAGAATAGGAAAGTGTGAATTTGAAGGGAGCGAATTGAGTTGAAAAAGGAAAAGGTTGTTTGTTGAGTGAGTATGAGAAGAAGGTGTGATGAAGTTATGAGATGTGGGAAAAAGAGAAAAAAATTGAGAATGAGCAAAAGAAAAAATGAGCTCATGTGTTTGTGCGAAAAAGAAAAAAAGTGAAGTGATTGAAAAAAAAAAGTGAAAGAGTGAGAAAGAAAAAAATTGAAGTGTTGAAAGAATTGGAATTGAAAGTGTGTTGATTGAATATGTTTGAAGTAGTCTGTTCCTAATCTCGAAGTACCGAAGTTTGATTTTCTATTCTCCATTCACTTTAGTCACTTTACCATATTGATTCCCACCTGTCCAAAGAGCCTACATTACAACCTTGAGAAAATCCTTTTTTATTCGGCATTGATTTCTAGAGTATGGTCGGAGTAAAGAGCGCTTACAAGCCTATGGCTGCCAATTTGAGTGATTGATTGTTTGAGTGAGTCCCTTGATCATTGATATACACTTGTGAGGGAGCAAAACACATCGTAGAGTGCACATCCATATTTGATCTTGGTGTTTCTTGTTATTGTTGCATGAGTATGATGAAGGAAATTGAGTGAGTATACGTGTGATTGACCTTTGAAGCTCGTCATTTGCTTGCATGATTGATTCTTTGACTCATTCCTAATAATTTCACTTGACTTGTTATTTCGTTGCTTGAGGACAAGCAACATGGTAAGTTTGGGGGGGTTGATTAGGCGTGAAATTGTCATGATTCGTCACTCGAAATACCCTAATTTTGGCTGATTTTGTCAAGTATTTGGAGTCAATTGAGCATTATTTCTATACATTGATGAATTTGTCTCTTTAATGCTCGTAGGTGAATCGAGGGCGAAGAACGGAGTTCGTAGGACTTTGAATCGACTCAAACGGATGCCCGGATGAGAAGATATCGAAGGAATACGATTGGTGTTAGTGTTGAAGAAGAAAAGTACTACATGGTGAAAATTTGGGAGCATTCGAGTAAATCACTCGAGCACTAGCGCTCGAGCACGTTGCTCGAGCGCCCAAAACATACAAAAAAGTTTTAGCGCTCGAGCAGCTCGAGCGCCACGGCTCGAGCGTGTTGCTCGAGCGCCCCAAAACATGCAGAAGATTTCCACCGCTCGAGCACTTGAGTCATTCGAGCTACATGCTCGAGCGCGACCGCTCGAGTAGGCCTGCTCGAGCACCTCCATTTTTCGCATTTTCAAAGGCGTTTTTCGGCCCATGAGTTCACGATTCGGCCCGTTGCATATATATACTCGTCTCAAGCACGTTTTTGAAAAAGACCACACATCACTTGATATTTTGAGACTTTTGGAGTTCGTTTTTGGAGAGGAAGGAGAGAAGCAAGTTTACGTTTATGATTTAGAGGTTTTCGTTGCGAATTCACATTACGATCTTACTTTTTAGTTTCGTTTCTTTATAGTTTTGTTCTTGAACACGTTAAGACTTCTTTTCTTGAGTTAATTTCAGATTATTCTTTAATTTCGTTAAACCCTAGTTTATGTTTGATCTCTTCTTCGTCTTAATTATCATGTTCATGTTCGTTACTTATTTAATTGCTATTATTTACGTTAAACATATGTCTAGATAAAACCCTTGCATGCATGGGGTAGGATGAACTCGTAGAATTAGGGTGTGGGTACGTAATTAGGGTAACTTGTGACGTTAGGTTTTAATTCTCTTGGTTAATGAATTCTTAAAATTAATCTTAACTTTACTTTTTAATTTCGTTCAAAAAGTGTTAGAGAGAGGACGACCGTATCACTCTTTAACAACAAGTAGACTTAACTAGAGGGTTTAGAAAGAGTTAATTCATCTGCCAGTTTAGCAAAGGAGGACGACCACATCACCTTAGTTAAATTAGGGTCTCATTAATTAAGCACAATCTATTAACTTGTTAGTGGATTAGTGAAGTCGAGTGTTAGGGTAAAGTATTAGGGTTTAGAATCTTGAGCTTTCACCTTGCATTCTTTTACTTAGGTTATTTCTTGCGCGTCACAGTTATTTTGATTATGTACCTGCTCCATTAGTATACGTAGGGATTCCTATCCTGAGCATCACCATCTCTCATTTGAAAACAACCCTTAGTTAAATTGTCTTCTTTAATTCTTTAGTTTAATTAGTTTAATTTAGTTTCAATTAATCTTTCAAAAAAACCAAAAAAACATTACACTCATATTAGCTACGACGCGTAGATCTTCAGGGATCTGTTCGCATACACTCCATCTCGTGGGTTCGATATACTTGGCCGTTATACTTACTCATACTACAGTGAACCCGTTCGCTTGCGGGGAAGCGACTAGTAGAAGTTAGTATTTTCGCTTCAAGTCATACACGGACTGGAAAAAGAATAAATTTCCACAACCAAATTATGTTGGTTGTGTGCAATGTTTCTCTTTCCAATCTTAAGCAAGTTTGGATCATGTGCGCCAGATGCACTCAATCGCCATCTGCTACCATTTGTTACTGTGCAATGCTTCTCTATCCAAAGAGCACTCATTTGTTGATGACCCTTTTTTTTTTGTGTGGATGAATAATAATTTTCATTAACCGCACCAAAACCTTTCACCTTTCCCGAGTACATGGTTCTATCTTTTTCATTTTTTAGAGTAGAACATGCTACTACTTATAAACATTTTCAAGAAGGCCAACAGTTACATTAATATATTATTTTATTAAATAATAACTTATGGTCATGGGCTTTCCATTCAATACTCACTGACAATCGGCAGTGATACATATAGGTACTCAACATACACATAAAATAATGAAATAAATTTCAACCTCACACCACATATACAACACTCACTAATAGTTCACATTTAATGCGTTAGGTTTAGGGTTTAATAAATAAATTTTTTTAATTCTTTGCCGATTATATTAATTCTTGTGTAAATAGTGGAATTTAAAATAAAATATAGTACTTAACTTTTATAATTGTTTGTGAGATAAAAGAATATTTAAATTGAGGCACTCCATCATTAGTGGTACTTACATTTAAATTTTAGTTCTGTATATAATCATCTTGTTGGATGTGTTGTTACACATCCACTATTAACTAAAAGGGTTTACATGTAATAGGTACAAGTGTAGGGACATATTTGATCCTCAAAGCTAAGGTTAAGGGTTTATTTGACCTTTTTTCCTGTGAACAATTTGAACCTTTGGTAGACCAAGCTGTGTTATTGTTATAGAACAATATAATATATATGGAAAAATTCCGTTCCAACCCATTCCATCACCGTTCCATAAAAATCGTATTCATTCCAACAACGTATTGTGACTTGGGTTATGTGTTGAATACACCTGTAGATGTGCCATTTTATTCCGCGGAATGATATTCGTTTTGTCAATCCTATAGTGACTATATCCAATCTATTTCAGATAAGAAAAAAAATCCAATTCCTAATCATTCCACATTCATTCCATACAAGTTATATGAAATTGAATGACTAATTTGTCTTCATTGTTTGATAGATCACAACACATTTATGATTGAGGGTTGTTAAAATGACACGCCATTCTCATAGTACGGTTTCGACAAAGGAGTATTCTGAAATTGTAACATCTTGCAAAACATGTATTTCAAACGTGTTAATTAATTAAAGTAACTTTTACATTGCATCGTTCGCCGGCGAAGGACAAGCAAAGTTTTCTGTCAAGAAAATCCGAATAATATATTAGGTTAAAATTTATTTTAGATACATATTACCCATATCTAATCCTCCCAATGACGGGTTGATGCCCAAACAAAGTTTTCTGTCTTAATCCAACTAGTATGATACCCGTGCGATGCACTATCGACATACATAATTTTTTTATATTTAAATAGATAAAAAAAATTATGTCACTAATTTTTTTATGTAATATACAACTTTTTTAATAGTGACAAATTCATATTTAAAAAATAACATTTTTTATATTAATGCATTGCCTTTTTTTTTTTGTTTAAATACATTATTATTCTTTTATTGTAATGTTATCTGAGATGACACAAAATATTATCTCAACTAATGATGCAATTGAACAATTTAAATTTTTTTGAATACTTGATGTAAGTTTGGAGATACATTTTTTTTTTTAAAACATACATTCATGGTTCAGTGTTGTTAATAAGGGCTCTATTAATGTAATCAGTTTACTTTGTTGCCGTGAATCCTCCACTTGCTTATGTAATCTAATGGCTGCAATTACCAATGTGTGAAGATGAAGAATCAGTATAACAATATATTGAGGTAGACTCTGTTGATATATTAATTATAAACTAAATTTACATAGTTACTTGATTTTCAATAGAAGTAAGGATATTGATCAATAGGCTCCAGTGTATTTTGAAGATAACCTATTAATCAACCATGATACTTTTGATGCATTAGACAGTAAAACATTATCTATTATGTTCATCTTCTAAGACCCGTGTCATATTATATTCAATCAAATCTACACAGTGTTGGTCATACAATAAAAAATAGTATTGTGTTATTGGTGGTATCTTACTCCCAAACCTAAACTTTATACATAGACAATGCATTTGTGTAATTTGGGTCTAATGAGAGAAATCATACACCAAATAACAAAAGTTAGTTAAAATGATGAGGTTAGCTCGACTCAGCTAATATGACACTGGGCATAATATAAGTATCGGCTAACCTTTTGATTTCCATATGCAGGTAATCGTGTCTTCATGCCCGGTTGTGTTTGGATGAGTTGATATCATTGTAGAGTTGTTGCAAATATTTGTGCTTACATATAATTGCATTGTAATTTATCAGTTTGCAAAAAAAAAAAAAAAATTAACTTATTCAACTTAATGAGTTATGGATATGAGAGAGTGTTGCTGCAAAACCAAATGGATAGTAGGCTCCAACTGAAATTCAGTAGATAAAAGGTATAAAAAAGTTTTGGGGAGAATGTGAAAGCTTTAGTTTTTTTTTTTTTAATCAGAAATGCGAAGGCTTTAGTATGAAAGATGATATATTTATTTGTTGTATTTCGGATGTTAGGTTAATACAAAATCTCTAGATTTTATCCATTGAAGTGCTAATTGCAGTTCTATTTATTAGTAAATTGTAACAATTGTGTTAACGATTTTTACTATTGTAGTGGGAAAGTTGAATGATTTAGATGATATATATTTATTGTTTTAGGCATGATTTATATATCGGTGGGGAAATTGAATAGTTTAGTATTATTAATATATGTGATATTTATTAGTACACCTAGTTTATTTACAAATTTAGTAATGAAGTTTTGGAGACAATAAAAGTTACTAAAAATGGAATAAGTTTTTGTTATTATATAAGTATAGATGTACATCCACAATATTTAGCATGTGTGAAAAGAGATGGTAGTGAAAACATAGATGTCGTACAAGGTCAACGTGGTCATCCAGCTCGTATTGAAATACGAATTAGTATTTGTGTTTAAACTTATGATTGCAATTATATATTTTTGTTAATTATTGTTTACAAATTAGAACTTTTATATAAATGTTTACAAACTAAAGCTTTTATTTGTGAAAAACATAAGGGAGAAAAATAAATTTGCTTTAATAAATAACCCTTTGCCGTAAATGGAATTATTTTGCAATTCAGTTTTAGGTATGAATTATTTGAGGTAGCACACATGTGACGTAACTGTGTAGGGTAAATTGCATTAAATTACTCATGCCGAATTGGAGATGTTCTAATATGCCCTTAGAAAGGTCTATTACGAAACATACAATACAAATAAAAAGTATTCCTATTAACATCACTAGTTTAGCAGCAACATTACAAGTCTAAAATCATTTTTTTGTGCTTGTCGCACATCTTGGATCATGCACCAATTCCAAATCATGGTCCCTGTCCTCCGCCCCTTCGAACAACGCCTTGAGCTCAATATACAACGGTTTCCCAACATTCCAGTAAGCCCTTGCCAAGGGCATCTCCTATCATTTACACGTTACACATATATAAAAATCAATAACACCAATATATTTTATTTAGTAGTTTGATTACGTAACTTATTAATAACATAAATAGTACTATAGTAACAATTGAGTGTACCTTCCAGATATTCAACAACAAATCATGTGGTGCGAATATGAAGTTGTCTTGTTCATCCCAGTCTACCCCAGGATAGTTGATCAGGTGCTCAAACACTTTAAAGCGATGTCGAATGTCTCCAACTCGTGATATTAGCTCATGAAGCTCACAATTCTTATGGTAAACTTCGTGTATGTAATCGCGGGCTAACATTAGACCCTCTGTGTGAGTTGCGCAATTGTACGTCCACATTCCATTTTGCTTTAGTGTTAACAGTGACGAAACCAGAGTAATTGTCACATCTTTCGACCAAACCAATCCATAGAAGAACTTATCTTGTACATTTGTTGTGTTGGTTGATGTCATGGGTATTTTGTTAAGTTTTTTTTGGGCAATATAAAAATAGGATGTAATAGATATGAAACTAATGCAATAATAGAGTAACTAAATACTAGTTCTTTGTCCCGTCAAAAAAAAAAATACTAGTTCTTTGTATTTGTAGGAGCTACTGGCGGTCCTATTTAAACGCACTGTTAAGTGCAGCGCTTATCGATGCAAAGCAAAATAAAAAAGCAATTGAAAAATAATATTTAATATTCAAAGGAGCAATCGGCGTTGAATAAAATGAGAAAGGTGACTTTCATATTGTATCTATACCCATTTTGAAGTACATATGTAATAAGATACACTCTTTATAATAAGGAATGATGAGAATTTAGGATAAATGGGTCAATTTATATATAATTGTGTAAGAAACATTCACTACTACACATTTGGACTTGGAGAGCTATACTTGGAGAGCTTTTATAAAAACCGCTCTCCAAAACAAAGCTAGGAGAGCGGTTTTACATAATTATATTAAAAAAAAAAAAAAAAAAGCTAAGACAGCGGTTATTAACCGCTGTCCAAGAGTTAGTCTAAGAGAGCGGTTTAAAACCGTTGTGTAAGAGGTGGGATGCAAGAGAGCGGTTTATAACCGCTATGTAAGTGCTGACTTAGAGAGCGGTTTTGAACCGCTGTCTTAGTGTTTTACTTGGATAGCGGTTATTAACCGCTGTCTTAGCCTTTGACCACTACTTAACCCTCTTTGACCACGAAAATCCCTAATTCAGACGCGATTTTCTTCCTCCAAACACCAGACGACGCGGTTCCTCCCCCCACCGCCGCCGTCGAAGCTTCCTCCCCCACTGCCACCACCATAGCCTTCCTCCCCTGCCGCCGTGACGCCACCCAACCTCTCTTCCACTCAATCCGCCGCCCAGTCCGCCGCCAGCTGCCGCCCAGCCCTCCCTCGACGCGACGAGCCACCGCCGCCCTCCACCGCTGCCTCTCCGCCGCCTCCAGGTATGCATATAATATGTATTTAAAATGTATAAAAATGTATATATATATATATATATATATATATATATGAATATGTATGAATTGAACTTCAAATAAATAAAAATATAATGTATGAATATGTATATATATATATATATATATATATATGAACATGTATAAATATGTATATATATGTATGTATGTTATTGGTGAAACATATTGGTTAATTGAAGGTTTTGGATTAATTTTAGATGAAATTGTTGCAAGTTAGGTTTAATATGTTAAAATTATTTTAAATGAAATTGTTAGAATTTTAGATGAAATTGTTAGAATTTGTTAGAATTTTAGATGGACATATTATAATTTTTTAGAATTTTAGATGTATGTTAATTAGTATTAAAATGTTAGACTTTATTTCAAGAGGTATAGATGAGAAATATTGAAGGCTTTAGGAATAATTTTAGATGAAATTGTTAGAATGCATGTTAGGATTAATATGTTAGAATTTTAGATGAAATTGTTTTAGTGTGCATGTTAATTAGTATTAAAATGTTAGAATTTGTTTCAAGAGGTTTATAGATTGGGAAATATTGAAGGCTTTAGGAATAATTTTAGATGAAATTGTTAGAATGCATGTTAGGATTCATATGTTAGAATTTTAGATGAAATTGTTTTAGGGTGCATGTTAATTAGTATTAAAATGTTAGAATTAAGGTAAATTACTTTAGAAAAATTTCAAATCAATAGAAAATAATTATAGTTGTAGTACGTGATTGTAATTTGTTAATCAATAGGTTCCGAGACAGAAAGATGACAATCACTGTGGACATTTTGTGTGTTGCTACATTGAAGATATTATCTCGACTTCTCAAACGACCATTCCTGATGATGTAAGTCGATTTATCGATTTATTTCAAATATTATTGATTGAATAAAGAATTCTTATTATTTAATTAAATTTTCAATGTAAATTGCAGTTTGTGCATAGGCCTCGGATCCCTTTTTACAACCACTCTAGAATGGAGAAATGGAAAATGGATTGGATTGTGTATCTTTACCATCGATTCTTGTAAACATTATTATAACTTTTGGTAGCATGTAACTTATATATTAATTTGTGATGAATATTTCATGTTATTGGATATTATATTATATTTATTTGATGTTACGAATAAATATTAGTATATGTGTTTTGGTAATTTTGAATATATTAGCAGGTTTATTAAAATATATATATATATATATATATATATATATATAATTGAATATATATATATATAATTGAAAAGTGGTTAATAACTAAAAAAAAAAAAAAAGCTCTTGGAGAGCGGTTAATAACCGCTGTCTAAGAGTGGGGCTTGGATAGCGGTTTATAACCGCTGTCTAAGTGTTGCACTTGGAAAGCGGTTAAAAACCGTTGTCTTAGTTGTTTCTCTTGGACAGCGGTTCAAAACCGCTGTCTTAGTTCCTACTTTGCACAGCGTTTACTAAACCGCTCTCTTAGACTTAGATAGCTGTTTCTTAGAGAGCGTTTTTAACCGCTTTCTAAGTTTAAATATAACAGCTCTCTTAGACCACTTTTGTACTAGTGATTTTACGATACATCGCAATGGGAAAATATACCCATGTTCATAAAAAAATTATTTTTACCCATCCATTTAAATTAAACTGAAATGGGCAAAAATACCCATTTCAGTTTAATAAAAAATTAAAAATACACACCTTTATAAGAAAAAATTAAAACTACCACTTTCAATTTTTAAGACTATAAAATTTCTAACTTACAATGCTGAAATATACCCATATTCATAAAAAAAAAAAAATATTTACCCACCCATTTAAAATAAAATGTTTTCTACCCAACACTCAATTATATTCCTCAAATACCCTCAAATCCCATCTTTCAACTCCCACACTACTTTCATTCTATTTTTTAGGGTCATTTAACGATTCCTTCTCATTCATTATTAATATTAATGTTATTATGAGTTTTTTTTTTTTTTTTTTTATGTAAGAAATGATTGTGTGCTTAATATTAATTAATTAAATTTTAAGAAATTAAACATTAACTAATGAAATATAAAAAAAAATATTCGACACCAATTTTATAATTACTATATAAATATTAAATTATTAAATTAAATTATTTATATGTATTTAGATAACAATATTTTGAGAGGTACGATTTTGGGTGTTAAAAGTGGGTGTGGGTATTAGTTGTTTTCATTTAAGAGTATTAGTTGTTTCTGTAATACCCCGACCCAAAGTAGTAGGATAAATGTGTTTATTGTTATGTTTATGTGACTTTACAATTTTAATATTTCGAAACAAAGGCTTCGTGCTCTAGTTTTTAAAATTTTCAAACGATGGATGAACAAACCGAACCGGAGGCACTCCTAGCACTTAAAATACGAATCGAATAAATGGAAAATAGTTCAAAGGTAAGTAAAATGCAATCCAAATGAATAATATACACGTCCAAAAATTGGGTATAATTTTCAAACGAAAAACCCTAATTTTCGGGCCACAAAATCAACACCAAAAAATAAAGTTTCGACCAAACCGCGTCCCGTAACACTGGGGGCCACCAAAGGGTATCCCCCAAGTCCAAAAATCAGCCTTGACCAACCAATGGGAGAGATGACTTCCTCCCCACTCCCCTCATTTACCTATCACTATCTCTTGGATGAATAAATGGAGTAAGACCAAATTCACTTTCTTACCCTCTCATCTCTTACAACATACTAATTTAGAGTAACCTCTTCCTCACCTAGAAGACCACCACCTCCCTTGTCTTGCATAAAAAACACAAGACAAGAGAGAAGTCCTCATTCCCCCATCAAACTCAAAATTTTCGGCCACACTCCTCCCTTGGGGAGAAAAACTATATTCTCCCCATTTTCTTGAGGAAGAAGACCCACTTTCTCCATCCTAAGTTCATATATATCCAAGGGTTGAAGTTTTTAAGGTCTTTCATGGGTAGAAAACCTTCCATTTCCTCTATTCTTCCTCATGAATCTTCTTTCAAAAAACCTAAATTCTAACTTATTTTTACATCTTCATCATTGGGCTCCAAAGAAAAGCTTTCCATCCAAAGAGTCATTCTTAACCTCAAAAGTAAGAGAACTTGAAGAGCTATAAGGCCCCCTAGCTTAACAAGAAAGAAACTACAAAGGTTTATCAACCAACAACTCAAAACTCTAATATCTTGTCTTTTGAGCATGTTTAGTGTTTTTCTTAGAAAAAGTATGATATCTAGGTTTAAATTTTCTTTTGGATGCTCGAATATGTGTTAATTAATGTGTTATTTTCTAGATATAGGTTTACGGAAAGATTTATGGCATGATAAGTGTGGAGGTGGAAGATATATGTGTGTGAGCATGTCTAGATGAGGAAGTTGGCACTGACAGTGCTTTCTGGAACAAAACGACGTTCGTGAAACTTGTTATTTACATATTTTGTTTATATATTTGGAAATTAGGTCAAGGTAGCTTTCATTTGCCAATGGTCTCATGTGATTTGGAATTTTATTCAATGATCTATGAATTTTTAAAGAAAACGTGACAATCTGCAACTACCTTCGTGTTTAGAAAGAATCTGGTACTAATCGGCAAGAGAATGTTTTTTTAAAAATCATATTAAAATACTATGGATTGTTAGATATGTCTATGAAATTTTTCATGATTTTAGGAGGTGTCTAAATAATTTTACCAAAATGTTCTTGTTAATGGTGCACTGTTGTAAACCTACTGTGACACATGAAAAGTTTCTGCACTAGTTTTGAAAATGGACCAAAACCCCTATTTTCAACAAACCAAATGCACAAGCACTATTTTTATGTGTGTTCTTCATTTCAAGTTGAAGCTACTGTATAAATTTTACGATTTTTGAATATGTCTAAGTATTTTTGAAAAATACTCAAAGTTTTAAATACAGGACCTAGGAGAACAAACTTCATCATCTTCAACTTAGTGACTTGAAGTGTTAACTTTTGTTTAAATGCTCATACATGTCTTGCATGAGAGAATAAATACTTAGAACACATTAGTATCATGTGGATAGGAGTTTGGTAACGAATATCATGTTTTGGGATTTTTATCTTAAGACGAATGTTTTAATTCTTGGAGATGTGTTATTGTGTGTTTTAGTGAAAGCTTCACTAAGGCTAAAAGTCATAATCTTGCACTAAAAGAAACTAAAGTATTAATTATGTCAAAAGTCCTTTAGGACCAACGTGTTACGTATAAGAATGCAAGAAAACTTGTATAAATAGATAATGGACTAAAACATGGATAATAATTCGTTCTAGGTTGAGTGCGGTTTGTTTGTGAGTTCAGAAGTCTCGCTGTCCCCAACTTTTACGAAAAGCTCCTTGAAAGGTGGGTGGTTCATATCTGTATTGCCTGGAAGTTATGTGTAAATTGGTGTGCTTTCTTCTTGAAATTATACTTGTGATTTTCTCGGTGCTATGCATCGCAGGGTATATTGAAATTAAGATATACCCACAGGATATGTTGAAATTAAGGCATGTCTGCAGAGTATATTGAAATTAAGACTGCTCATAGGGTAAGTTGAAATTAAGACTGCCCATAGGCATTGATGAAATAGTCGTGCCAATTGTTTTATGTTCGGAAGGATAGTGTAATAAATACCCAAAATATACCTGTTTTGCAAAATCGCGTACAGGTCACCCACACTGAGAATTCGAAATCTCATCCCATATTTTTACAAACATCTTCAGGTACTGATGCGGAGGATTGGGAGCAGCTGTAGTGCAGACCTCCCCACCACTGTCTAAAACTCATAACTGTTTTAATATCTAAGTCTTATTCGGGATGAATGTACTTTATGTCGGGCGACCACTCCTTTCACGCTCGATGCTTTTGACTAAAAAAAACTTATCGTATTCGTGCTACTACTTAGACTTGACATGCTAAATTATCCAGTGACTATCTTAGGCTTGCATGCTTAGAAAATTTAATTCCGCTGCGAAAATTTATCAATCGGTTGAATCGCGTAATTAGTTATTTTATAAACCTGAGTTAAAGTATTTCATTTAAAAAATGGTTTAGTTTTTCTTATATTACTAAGTGACGACTCGATCTGAAGCGTTAAAGCCAAGAAAGGCTACGCTCCGGATTTGGGGCGTTACAGGTGGTATCAGAGCCTAGGTTCAAACTGTTGGACCAAATGAATTACTTTATAAAGGGATTTTCGTCTGAGTCTTTGTGTCTTAGGAAATACTTTTAAAATTTAACGTTCGTTAGTAACGGTTTGGGAAGGTATATCTACAGTCGCGACAAAACCTCCAGGTATGATTACTGTTTTAAGAAATTTTGGATTTATGTGATTTTTTAAGTATTTCATGAATGATGATTCTTGCTTTGCGTACGAATATATGATATAGTAAAAGAGATAGAAATTTTATGTTTATGAGGTTATTGCATCGCATGAGAAATTTCAGGAGACAAAAGTTTATTTTGAGCATGTGTAGAATGTATTTTGATAATTACATCTGTTACTATAAAATTTTAAGATATATAGTTTCTCATTTTCTTTATTAGAACTGACCTAGAACCGTTTCCTTCTTACGGGGAACCTATGATCATGACTTACACGCACCGATACTTAGTAGTAGCCCAGGAATCCGACGAGCCCATTACCGATTTCACGCATCGTTTTGACGTCTTACGAGCCCGTGCCGCCTCTGAGGGCTACATAGACTTTAGGTGGGCCGCCATCCACCACTTGCACAGGGCAATGCACCCTCGGTTTTGGCCCCACGCCACTACCGCACTCGACCGTGCGACTAGTAGCAGCTCCGTCCATGGGATCCGTATCCATTTCCCATACTTTGTCGATGAGCTTCACCGTGAGGTCCAAGCCGCGATGGATGCTCACGACCAGCGCCGGAGTGCGATCCGCCGCAGTATAATTTTGGAGGAGTATGCTGAACTGTATGACGGGGCCATTCAGGAGCTGAAGCAGGAGCTTGCATGTGCTCAGAGTGAGTTCAAGGAGAGCTACCATCGGCTCACGGAGGCCCAGGAGGCACTCGCCACGGCCCACAACGAGCACGAGGTACGCTGAAAGGAAGTGAAGAGACTGAAGAGAAAAATCGAGAGGAATGGAAGTAAGAAAGAGGATCGTCGAAAGGATGGTCGGTGGGCAAAAATCGAGGCCAAAAATCTGTGGGAAGAGACAGGCTTCATAGACTTGGGGACTGAATCTGATCCGAAAGAGGACCCAGCCTTAGCAAACCCTGATGAGGAGTCTGAGACTGGCTCCATAGACACTGTCCGAGACCCTGACCAGCCCGGACCTAGCAAGGCCCCCCGCCTAGACTAGACTAGACTATCTTTTCTACTTTTGGTTGTCAGACTTTTGGGTTGTATGTATTTATTCTGACTTAGTACTAGAAGCCTAGGAAGGCTAGAACTCGTATTCTATTTATGATATATGTACTTTGGTTATAAGGACTTAGTTCCCAATTTTTACCTAATATCTATGTATTTGACGTACCTCATTTGTTGTGAGCTACTTTATTTTACCCGCTTATTTTAGCCTAATTACTGCTTTATGATGTGCGTTACTAGTTCCCTAACTTACAAAAGATAGAGTTCGTGATCGTGCTGCTAAGCTAGACAGTACGTTCCGGTCTCGAAGTCTCCAAATGTATAATTGGTGCTAGTAAACTATTGTTGACTTGATTGAGTTGGATTTGAATTTGATCATACCTATATATGAAATAATATCTATTCTTTTCTTTTTCAGCACCTGTCTAGATGGCACCAGGAAGACCCCGCGGTAGACCTCGCAACCGTTCTAGGGACGATGAACAGTCAGTCGAATCTGTAGGACAACAACCTCCACCACCACCAGCCGAACCACAGCCCGCAAATGCCACTTCGGGGGCCGATGTGGCTCGAGAGTTCTTTAACTCGCTGCAGAACTACATGCAGCAACAGTAGCCACCAGTACCGTTTCCTCAGCAGGAACAAAGGACTACTGGGATAGTTGAGACCTTTCGACGCATGAATCCGCCCCGCCTCAATGGGAAGGAAGGACCCATGGCTACAGAAGAATGGCTCTCCGAGATGGAGAGGATTTTCAAGCACATGAACCTTTCGGATGCACAGAAGGTCTCCTGTGCACAATTTCAGCTGGCGGAGGATGCCGCCAAATGGTGGGAATCTTTTGAACGCACCATTAATGCCGAAGGGAGGCAGGCTTTGAACTGGGAGGACTTCAAGGAGGCCATAATGAACCGGTATTTTTCGGAGGCCCTCCGGGATCAGAAGGAGGTTGAGTTTGTGAACCTTCACCAGGAAAATCTCTCGGTGACTGAATACGGGAGACAGTTCAACCGCTTGTCGAGGTATGCCCCGCATCTGGTGGGTATCGATGATAGGAAAGCAAGGAGGTTTGAGAGGGGCTTGAGGCCAGAAATTGGAGGAATAGTTGCTGGACTGCGTCTACAGACGTACAATGAGGTCTTCGATCGAGCACTCATAATCTCGATCGGCCTGGGGTTGTAGTTTAAGACTACTCCAGCTGCATTGGCTGTCAATAGTGGAGGGTAACCAGGTTTTAAGGGAAATCAGAATCTGGTCAATCGTAGAAGTAACTCTGTACCATCTGGGTCAAGACCACTGCCTTTCTGCTCAAGGTGCAATAAGAGGCACACGAGCACCTGTTTGATTGGAAGTGGAACCTATTACTTCTGCCACCAGCCGGGGCACAAACGTGTGGACTGCCCGAAGATGTGGAACGGGAACTTCCCGGTGGCCAACAACCAAATCAGGCCACCTCAAGCAGGGAATTACCGGTTGCCGGGGCCACCAATGAACAATCGACCGCCAGGAGCACCAGCAAACAACCGTCTGCCCGGACCGCCCAGGGGAAACCCTAACCTACCTGGACCACCAAGAAGAAATGGACCGGCACCAGGCCATGGAGGAAGGGCGCAGGTCAACGCCATCCTTGATGAAGGGAAAAGGGAGAACCCAGAGTAGCACGAGACTATGGCAGGTAATTTACGAGTTTTTCGAAGACCTGCTTATGTGTTGTTTGATACGGGAGCATCTCACTCCTTCGTGTCAGAAAACTTTAGAAATAAGCTAAAGTTAGTGTGTGTAGTAGGAGAGAACTTAAGGGTGAGTGTTCCGTCAGGGAACGTAGTGGAAATTAAGACTCAGGTGAGAGGAGTGAAGATAGAATTGGACGGACACCATATAAAATCAAATCTTCACGTCCTTAAGATGAAAGGTTTTGACCTAATCTTGGGAATCGATTGGCTAACCAAACACAAAGCAACCATTCGGTGTGCGGAACGAGAGATAGACTTTGAAGATGAGAGCGGACAATCCTACACTTTCCACGGAAGCCGAACCAGGACTGGGATACAAGTGATATCTGCAATAAAAGCTAGGAAGTTATTGCAGAAGGAGGGATGTCAAGGATATCTGGTCAATATCTCAACAAAGAAGAAGGAAGAAGGGACACCAACAACCTGCCCATTGTGAGGGAGTACCCAGATGTATTTCCCGAAGAATTATCAGGAACGCCTCCTGACCGACAAGTGGAGTTCTCCATCGAGCTAATACCCGGAGCTACGCCTGTTTCGAAATAACCATACAGAATGGCACCTAAGGAATTACAAGAATTAAAAGAGCAGCTTCAAGAACTCTTGGATAAGAAATTCATCAGGCCTAGTGTATCACCATGGGGAGCACCTATTCTCTTTGTGAAAAAGAAAGATGAGACTTACAGAATGAGCATTGACTATCGAGACCTGAATCAACTGACCATTAAGAACAAGTACCCTTTGCCAAGAATTGAGGACCTGTTCGATCAATTGAAGAATGCCAGTGTGTTTTCGAAGATTGATTTGAGGTCTGGCTATCACCAACTGAAGATCAAGGAAAGTGACATTCCAAAGACAGCCTTCAGGACCCGTTATGGACATTTCGAGTTTAGAGTGATGCCTTTTGGAGTGACAAATACACCAGCAGTTTTCATGGACCTGATGAATCGAGTGTTTCATCAGTACTTAGACCAATTTATCATCGTATTCATCGACGACATACTAATGTACTCCAAGGACGAGGAGCAACACAAGGAGCACTTCAAGATTGCATTAGAGACAATGAGACGCGAGAAACTCTACGCTAAATTCAGCAAGTGTGAGTTCTGGATTGACCGAGTTATGTTCTTGGGACACATAATCTCGTCAAAGAGGATCGAGATGGATCCCGCAAAGTTGGATGTTATAATGGACTGGAGGACCCCGATAAATGCCAACGAAATACAAAGTTTTCTTGGGTTAGCAGGGTACTATAGGAGATTTATTCAGGATTTCTCACGAATCGCAAAACCTCTAACTCAACTAACAAAGAAGACTCAAAAGTTCATTTGGACGCCCGCCTGTGAAGAAAGTTTCCAAGAGCTCAAGAAGAGATTGACTTCTTCACCGGTGTTAACTATGGAAAGGTTAGGATATGTCCTTGTTTGGGTTAGGATATGTCCTTATGCAACATGGAAAGGTCGTTGCATACGCGTCCCGACAACTGAAGATTCACGAGTAGAACTACCCAACACATGATCTGGAGTTAGCAGCAGTAGTTCACGCACTAAAAATCTGGAGACACTGTCTTTATGGAGGCAAATGTGAAATCTACACTGACCACAAGAGCCTGAAGCACTTCTTCACACAAAAGGAACTTAACATGCGATAGAGGAGGTGGTTGGAATTGGTAAAGGACTACGATTGTTCGATTCATTATCACCCTGGCAAGGCGAACGTAGTGGCCGATGTCTTAAGTAGGAAATGGAAGGTGACACTCAGCTCCATGCCAATAGAACAAGCAACGTTGATCAAAGACTTCACCCGAATGAGCCTGGAATAGACAAGCCAATGTTGTGCGGATGCCGTGATCTGTGCACTCAACCTACAGCCATCCTTAAGATAAAGGATTAGGGACGCTCAGAAGACCGACAAATTTCTTGATGGCATAAGGATTCGAGCCGAAAAGGGGACCATCGAGGGATTTACGGTGGATACCGATGGGAGTCAAATGTTTATATAACGGATATGTGTGCCAAAGGATGGAGAAATAAGGGAAGGGATTTTAAAGGAAGCACACGGTTCACCCTACGCAGTGCACCCCAGAAAGACAAAGATGTATAGGGGACTGAAGGAAAATTTCTGGTGGAGAGGTATGAAAAGGACGATAGCTCACTTTGTGAAGAAATGTTTGACCTGCCAGCAAGTCAAAGCCGACCACCAACGACCATCAGGATTACTGCACCCGCTAGAGATACCTGAATGGAAATGGGAAAACATCACCATGGACTTTATAACCGGTTTCCCCAAGACTGTGAAGAACCACGACGCCATCTGGGTTGTCGTCGATAGAATTACCAAGTCGGCCCACTTTATACCTATTCGGATGACTTACTCCTTAGATAAGTTAACACAGTTGTACATAGGAGAAGTAGTTAGATTGCACGGCGTACCAGTTTCGATAGTTTCTGATAGGGACCCTCGTTTCACTTCAAAATTCTGGAGAAGTTTACAACAAGCTTTGGGGACGCAACTCAATTTCAGCACTGCTTACCACCCTCAATCCGATGGACAATCAGAGAGGACCATCCAGGCCCTGGAAGACATGCTCAGAGCCTGCGTTTTGGACTTCGAAGGGAGTTGGGAAGCTCACCTTCCCTTGGTAGAGTTTGCTTACAACAACAGCTACCAGGCCACAATACAAATGGCACCGTTCGAGGCCCTTTATGGAAAGAGATGACGATCACCTATTTTTTGGGATGAAGTGTGAGTCCACAAAATTTTAGGACCGGAGTTAGTGGAGCAATCAGTGGAAATCATTTCTCAAATTAAAGAAAGAATTAAACCTGCACAAGATCGTCAGAAGTCATATGCCGACACCCGGAGAAAGGACCTACACTTTGAAGTTGGAGAGAAGGTATTTTTTAAAGTGGCACCAATGAGGGGATTAATTCATTTTGGGAAGAGAGGCAAGCTGAGACCCCGCTACATCGGACCCTTTGATATATTAGAGAAAGTTGGAGACGTCGCCTATCGCCTAGCCTTGCCGTTGGACTTATCACAAGTACACAACGTGTTCCATGTTTCCACGATCAGGAAGTACGTGGGTGACCCCGCGCACATCGTTGATTTCAAAGATTTGATAATAGGTCGAGACTTAACCTATGAGGAAGTACCTGTGGAAGTTCAAGGAAGGAAAATACATAAGTTGAGAAATAGAGAAGTCCCTTTAGTTTTAGTACAGTGGAGTAGACACGGAAAGGAAGAATCAACTTGGGAGAGAGAGGATGAAATGTTAGCAAAATATCCGCAATACCTGGGATGACAAAGTAAGTTAAATTTCGGGGACGAAATTCCTTTTTAAGGAGAGTAGGATGTAATACCCCGACCCAAAGTATTAGGATAAATGTGTTTATTGTTATGTTTATGTGACTTTACGATTTTAATCTTTCGAAATAAAGGCTTCGTGCTCTAGTTTTTAAAATTTTCAAACGACGGATGAACAAACCAAACTGGAGGCACTCCTAGCACTTAAAATACGAATCGAATAAATGGAAAAAAGTTCAAAGGTAAGTAAAATGCAATCCAAATGAATAATATACACGTCCAAAAATTGGGTATAATTTTTAAACGAAAACCCTAATTTTCGGGACACAAAATCAAAAACGAAAAATACAGTTTCGACCAAACTGCATCCCGTAACACTGGGGGCCACCAAAGGGTATCCCCCAAGTCCAAAAATCAGCCTTGACCAACCAATGAGGGAGAAGACTTCCTCCCCACTCCCCTCATGCACCTATCACTATCTCTTGGATGAATAAATGGAGTAAGACCAAATTCACTTTCTTACCCTCTCATATCTTATAACATACTAATTTAGAGTAACCTCTTCCTCATCTAGAAGACCACCCCATCCCTTGTCTTGCATAAAAACACAAGACAAGAGAGAAGTCCTCATTCCCCCATCAAACTCAAAATTTTCGGCCACACTCCTCCCTTGGGGAGAAAAACTATATTCTCCTCATTTTCTTGAGGAAGAAGAACCACTTTCTCCATCCTAAGTTCATATATATCCAAGGATTGAAGTTTTTAAGGTCTTTCATGGGTAGAAAACCTTCAATTTCCTCTATTCTTCCTCATGAATCTTCTTTCCAAAAAACTAAATTCTAACTTATTTTTACATCTTCATCATAGGGCTCCAAGGAAAAGCTTTCCATCCAAAGAGTCATTCTTAACCACAAAATAAAGAGAACTTGAAGAGCTATAAGGCCCCATAGCTTAACAAGAAATAAACTACAAAGGTTTATCAACCAACAACTCAAAACTCTAATATCTTGTCTTTTGAGCATGTTTAGTGTTTTGCATAGAAAAAGCATGATACCTAGGTTTAAATTTACTTTTGGATGCTCAAATATGTGTTAACTAATATGTTATTTTCTAGATATATGTTTAGAGAAAGATTTATGGCATGATAAGTGTGTAGGTGGAAGATATATGTGTGTGAGCATGACCAGATGAGGAAGTTGACACTGACGGTGCTTTCTAAAACAAAACGACATTCGTGAAACTTGTTATTTATATATTTTGTTTACATATTTGGTAATTAGGTCAAAGTATCTTTCATTTGCCGCTGGTCTCATGTGATTTGGAATTTTATTCAATAATCTATGAATTTTTTAAGAAAACATGACAATCTGCAACTACCTTCGTATTTAGAAAGAATCTGGTACTAATCGGCAAGATAATATTTTTTTTTTTAAAAATCATATTAAAATACTATGTGTTGTTAGCTATGTCTATAAAAAATTTCATGATTTTAGGAGGTGTCTAACTAATTTTACCAAAATGTTCTTGTTAATGGTGCACTGCTGTAAACCTACTGTGACACATGAAAAGTTTCTGCACTAGTTTTGAAAATGGACCAAAACCCCTATTTTCAACAAACCAAATGCACAAGCACTATTTTTATGTGTGTTCTTCATTTCATGTTGAAGCTACTGTATAAATTTCACAATATTTGAATATGTCTAAGTATTTTTGAAAAATACTCAAAGTTTTAAATACAGGGCCTAGGAGAACAAACTGCATCATCTTCAACTTAGTGACTTGAAGTGTTAACTTTTGTTTAAATGCTCATACATGTCTTGCATGATAGAATAAAGACTTAGAACACATTAGTATCATGTGGATATGAGTTTGGTAATGAATTTCATGTTTTGAGATTTTTATCTTAAGACGAATGTTTTAATTCTTGGAGATGTGTTATTGTGTGTTTTAGTGAAAGCTTCACTAAGGCTAAAAGTCATAATTTTGCACTAAAATAAATTAAAGTATTAATTATGTCAAAAGTCATTTAGGGCCAACGTGTTATGTATAAGAATGCAAGAAAACTTGTATAAATAGATACTGGACTAAAATATGGATAATAATTCGTGCTAGGTTGAGTGCGGTTCGTTTGTGAGTTCGGAAGTATCGCTGTCCCCAACTTTTACAAAAAGCTCCTTGAAAGGTGGGTGGTTCATATCTATATTGCCTGGAAGTTATGTGTAAATTGGTGTGCTTTCTTGTTGAAATTATACTTGTGATTTTCTCGGTGCTATGCATCGCAGAGTATATTGAAATTAAGATATACCCACAGGATATGTTGAAATTAAGACATATCTGCAGAGTATGTTGAAATTAAGACTGCTCATAGGGTAAGTTGAAATTAAGACTGCCCATAGGCATTGATGAAATAGTCGTGCCAATTTTTTTATGTTCGGAAGGATAGTGTAATAGATACCCGAAATATACTTGTTTTACATAATCGCGTACAGATCACCCACACTGAGAATTTAAAATCTCATCCTCTATTTTTACAAACATTTTCAGGTACTGATGCGGAGGATTGGGAGCAGCTGTAGTGCAGACCTCCCCACCACTGTCTAAAACTCATAACTGTTTTAATATCAAAGTCTTATTCGGGATTAATGTACTTTAAGTCGGGCGACCACTCCTTTCACTGCTCGATGCTTTTGACTAAATTTTTTTTTATCATATTCGTGCTACTACTTAGACTTGACATGCTAAATTATCCAATGACTATCTTAAGCTTGCATGCTTAGAAAATTTAATTCTGCTGCGAAAATTTATCAATCGGTTGAACCGCGTAATTAGTTATTTTATAAACCTGAGTTAAAGTATGTTTTTAAAAAAATGGCTTAGTTTTTCTTATATTACTAAGTGACGGCTCGATCTGAAGCGTTAAAGCCAAGGAAGGCTACGCTCCGGATTCGGGGCGTTACAGTTTCCACTTAAGAATATTTTTATACATATACCATTGAAGGGTATTAGTTGTTTTCATACATAAATCATTGAAGAATATTAGTTATTTTCATACATAAACCATTGAAGGGTATTAATTGTTTTCACTTAAAAGTATTAGTTGTTTCAATACGTTTATATAATCATCGTCTCCTGCTGAGGAAT
Organism: Ballota nigra; assembly: GCA_947034835.1. Taxonomy (NCBI): domain Eukaryota; kingdom Viridiplantae; phylum Streptophyta; class Magnoliopsida; order Lamiales; family Lamiaceae; genus Ballota; species Ballota nigra. The sequence continues at coordinate 63,836,018 of OX344729.1, forward strand.
TAGTCTTCCCTACACTCCTGTGCTAGTTGTGAAGTGAGGGGTTGTAACCCCTGCTACAGTGTGTTGTACAAGTGATAATTAATATTTCCCCAAAAAAATAAGCAGTATTAATTTATTAGTGGTATTAATTAATATTAATGGACTCAATAATATTGAGGCTCAATACTGAAGTTTAGAAGCTCATTGGAGGTCCAATCTTAATTCTTTTAAAGGTCCCTCAAGTAGCACAATAATAATAAGGTGATTAAAATAAAAGAAAAATATTGTTGCTTATTTTTCCTCATAAATTTCGAAATGAATAAAATATAGGGGAGAAAGATTTTCTTTGGATTTTGTTATGGAATGAACATAAGTATACTTGGAATACAAAATTATCTCATTAATTCAAGAATCTCCTACTTGACATTTTATTTGATAAATTCGAAATTTGTTGATTAATGAGAAGAAAAAGATCTTGTTGATTTTCTTGAAAAGATATTATGAAAGATTTGTACTCTTGGAATACAAGATTATCTCAACCTATGCATTTGTGGAGAAAAAAATATATGTGATATATTCAAGATTTTCTTGGAGATCGAGAAAAGATTTTCTCTTGCCCTTTTCCACATGAATTTTTTTTAAATTCACTCTTATAAATAGGGGGTGATACTTTCATCCCCAGATTACAGTTGATACTGTATACACTAAAAAGTTACTCTCAATTACACAACTGAGACTATCTTTTCAGTGTAATTCAGACTAACTTTTCAGTGTAATTGAGAGTAACTTTTTAGTGTATACAATATCAACTGTTGAGTGAGTGCACCGTGCACTTGGTGCATATGAGACTTTGCTAGATTACAGTTCTATGAGTTGCAAAAATCAGCAATAATAATTTTTTCTTTATTCCTTGTTTTATTAAATTGTTCCTTAAGCACTTGCCCACTGGTGAATAAACAAGGCGAAAGGGGAATACTTGAGAAGGTCTTTTGGTTGATAAGATTAATTTGCTTGTCCCGTTCTTTTCAACGGTCGTCGCTTCAAGAGGTATGTAATCGTGTAAACTCCTAAATTTTCCGCTATAGGATTTTACATGAAACTATTCATATGCATGAATTTATTTTGTTGTTGGATTAATTATTATTTGAATTAATTTAGAATTAATTCGTTCTAGTAATAATTATATTTAAATTTATATTTAAATTTCATCCCTTATAGATTCGGGCACACCGATTTCCCAAACAATAAAACCCCTGACGAACCCTCTCTCCTTTATTGATTTTCTTGCATTCATATCTTCATCATCAACACATTATGAAGAAAACTCACATCTTCATTCAGACATTTAATACTTCATTCAATACACTACCATTAGATGTTTTTGTCTAAAACCTTCCACATTCTTTACTAAATCTAGCCCTGAAATAAATTTCAGGCTAGCAACAAACCCATCTCAATCTAATACATGTTGTTTGGGCTCTCCACCCCATGCCTCACATGAAGGCGAGTTTAGATATCATTCCAGTTGTATATTAAATTTTAATATAATATATTACTATATTTTGCATATTCATTAATATACATATTATATAAATAATAATAATAATATAATTTTATAAAAAAAATTAGGTCAAAATACATTGAAAAAACATAATACGATATTTCCTATTAATATCAACATCCACTACAAAAAAGGCTCAAATAAAGAGGGGACTTAAAGAGGGCTTTTGTAACCCTCGTTATTAAAGAGGGGCGAGACGAGGGATAAATATTTTTAAATTAACGAGGGCACTAACTAGGGTGTTGGCCCCCTCGTGAGTTAAAGATGGCGGTCCCCTCGTCTCGGTCACACGTTAGCAAAATTAACGAGGGCGTGGGCCCCCTCGTCAATTAACGAGGGTGTTTCCCTCGCCTCGGTCAAACTGCAGCAACTTAACGAGGGCGTGATTCCCCTCGATAGGTAACGAGGGTCGTCCCCCTCGGCAATTTCAAATTATAATGAGGGCATTGCCCTCGCTAATTAACAAGGGCAAATTTGCCCTTTATAATTAAAGAGGACAATACTTGCCCTTGTTAATTAACAAGGGGCAATGCCCTTGGTAGACTCCATTACAATATTATTATGGATAAGTAACTACTCTTTGTTAATTATTATCCTTATTAAGTAATATTTAATTTCATTTCATTTTAATTAAAATAAATATTTTTGTGTTAATATATATTTAAAATAAATATACATCTGATATTTTGATTTTATTCTAAATATTTTAATTTAAATGAACATATATATATGTTGAATATAAAATTGATAATTTAATTTAATTTAATTTTAAATTAAAATATATGTCTTAATATACAACTAATTTTTTTTTACGAGTGATATATTAATTTTATTTTAAATATTTTATTAATTGATCAATATATGTGTTAATATACAACCTAAAAGAAAATGCAATTGATAATTTAACTATCATGAATGGATTTATGAATGTTGAGAATGAACTATATATAATGAATTAATTAGGTATATATGTATTAATGGATGCCCTTCATAAGTATTTAATTGATTTGTATATTCGAAGCATTATAATTAAAATGAACATATACGTTAATATATAGGTAAAATAAATATGTGCAAGTGATAAATTATTTTTATTCAATTCATTTATTATTTAAAATGGTCAATGTATCTGTTAATATATAACTAAAAAAATAATATACAATTGTAAATACATGTGTTAATATATAATTTAAAAGAATATAAAGTGATAATTTTATTTTATTTGGAATATTGTAGATGAAATGATAAATATATGTGTATACATGTGTTAATACAAGTGATGATTTAATTTTATTCGAAATATTATAATTAAAATAATCAATATATGTGTATATATTTTTTCACGTGTGTTGATATATACTTAAAATAAATATAAATTTAATTTAAAAATAATATATAAGTGAACATTTAATTTATTTATACATTTTTTAATGTATAGGTAAGAAAAAAATTAATTATGCAAATGATAATTTAATTTTAAATGTGATAATAAACAAATGATTATAATAAATTTATATACAAATGAATATATAAATATATTACAAATATATAAAAAAAATCTGATATTATATGATATATATATATATATTTAAAATGAAAGCATATCGAATGACTTGTCTTGCCCAAATGGCAAGGCGAAATGCTTCAAGTCCTCCACGGTCTTGGGCTCAACTCCTAGCCCCAACAAAATTATGGGATAAAATCCAGTTGGGTCGCGGGTTTGAATCCCGATTAACACATTTTTTTTGCATTAATTAATTGACGAGGGCACTGCCCTTGTTAATTGACGAGGGCGTGACCCCTCGTTAATTAACGAGGGCCGAGACGAGGAAAGGCGGTACAGACATAACGAGGGCGCTGCCCTCTTTAATTAACTAGGGCGCGCACCCCTCGCTAATTAACGAGGGCCGAGACGAGGGACTTGCTAACGAGGCTCATTTTGTCGAGGGTTGTTGCCCCTCTTGAAAACCCTCTTTAACCCTCTCTTTAAATTAGTCTTTTTTTTGTAGTGATCTTAAAATGTGAAAATAAATTAATAGAAATGGTTAAAATATTTCTTTTCCAATTAAAATTTTAATTTTGTGTTAAATATTTAAAAATATATTATGTATTCTTTTTTACAATAATATAATTAAGTTAAAACAGGGTGATTCGAATATTTATTACCCGCTCCAACCCATTATCATCTCTTCCAATCATTGAAAAGCAAGGCTAATTCGATGAAAATCAAATTAATTGTGATTTCAAAGAAATGATTAAGTTATTTTTTTTAACAAAATGCACTTCGTTTGTTCTAGATTTTCAAAATATATTATCATTCTATATTAATTTTTCACAATGTATAGAGTGAAATTGGTTTATACATGAATAATTGAAGTGTGTCTGTTGTTTTCACTATAAAATATTAGTTGTTATACTGAAGTGTATCACTTGTTTACTCTGAAGAGTAAGTGAAAGCAAATTAAGAGGGGTGTATTCCACTACAAAAAAAACATTGTTCTGCGAAGGATTTTGCGACGGAAAATCCGTCGCAAACAGTGTTTTGCGACGGATTCTGCGACGGACACGAATCCGTCCTTAAAACACCCGTAGCTAATTTTTGCGACGGATTTCGCCGTCCGTCGCAAATTACCGACGGATAAATCCGTCGCAAAAGTGACGGGTCAGACCCGGCCGGGTCACACAAAATATGCGACGGATTGTAGTCCGTCGCAAATCTTTCGGGTCAGACCCGTTCGGGTCAACAACATTTGCGACGGCCAAATTCCGTCGCAAATGTTTATATATTTTTTTTTATTTTTTCCTGTTATAATTTGTGACGGGCTGTTTTCCGTCGCAAAATTCAATATTTGCCACGGAATTTGGCCGTCGCAAATTACCGAGCCTATACAAAAAAAAGTGGCTCGCGTGATTCGAGCCCGGGCACCCGGGGCGGGCGCGGATCACTGGGCCACCCGGCCCATTCCTTGATATATGCGGCCCACCTTCTATACTAGTCTTATTAGGCCTTGAACAATTAATCCATTTTTGCGTCCAAGGGGAATCGAACACGAGACCTCTCGTGCAAGAGGAGGGGGCGCGCGCCACTAGGGCACAAACTACTTTCATTCATTTTTATGCAATTAATTGTATATGTATTCAAATTAAGTCATTTTTTTTATAATTCACCAAATTAATTTCTTTTTGTATCTAAGTTGTTTATTAAAATATTTTGCCCAACTATTTTTTTTATTTTGTAAAATTATTTATTTCGACAATGCATAATTTTATAATTCGTTCATTTGTACGCAATTAATTGTATATGTATCCAAATTGACTCTTTTTTTTTCTACAATTCACCAAATTAATTCATTTTCATTTCTAACTTATTTTTATAAATATTGGGGCCATTTAATTTTTATTATTTCTGTAAAATTATTTATTTCGACTCCCGCTTAAAATTATAATTTGTTCATTTGTATGCAATTAATTGTATATGTATCCAAATTGACTCGTTTTTTTTTCATAATTCACCAAATTAATTCATTTTCGTTTCTCACTTGTTTTTATAAATTTTGTGGCTATTTAATATTTTTTTGGTACACTTATTTATTTCAACTCCCGTTTAAATTTATAATTCGTTCATTTGTACACAATTAATTGTATATGTATCCAAATTGACTCATTTTTTTTCAAAATTCACCAAATTAATTTATTTTCGTTTCTCACTTGTTCTTATAAATTTTGTGGCTATTTAATATTTTTTTGGTAAACTTATTTATTTCAACTCCCGTTTAAATTTATAATTCGTTCATTTGTACACAATTAATTGTATATGTATCCAAATTGACTCATTTTTTTTTTCAAAATTTACCAAATTAATTCATTTTCGTTTCTCACTTATTTTTATATATATTGTGACCATTTAAATGAAACTCACGAGGTATATAAATGAATAATAGAACAACATGATCTAAGATCATGTATATGTTTGCTACAAGTAATTAATTAATTAACACTGAATCTAAGCATTCCCGGTCACAAGGTTTCCGCCATTATTACAGAGATAATGAGTGTTAGGATAAAAAATTTGTTAGTTTTGATGAGTTAAAACAAACCAGAAGATGTAATAGGACCATCTGGACCTGTTAGCCAGATGATGATCTAGATTAGGACTTAGTCTAGGGGGAACTGCCAGACCAGAAGACTTCACCAGAAGAGTCACCAGAGGACTTCAGCAGAAGAGATCTAGACCAGAGGCAGAGGACCTTCCCCAGACCAGACGAGTCCGGACCAGTCGAGTCTGGTGGAACAAAAGATGCTCAGTTTGATCCCCTTATTCTACTGAGTATTCTGGTTGTTCACCAGATATGGACCAGAAGACACCGAGGTTGCCTGGTGTCTGGTCCTGCCTTCTCTGGAGAGAATCAGAGTTAGGCAATTGGAAGCATTGTTCCGTTGGTGATTAATCAAGTCAAAACAAGATTGGATTGAGAAGATATGAAGACAATCAATCAAGATCTCACCAACCCAATCAATCAATTAGGGAATCTGATTGGATCAGCCTCCCAACGGCTATGTCCCTAATCCCCTCTATATATACTTGAGTGCAGATCTAGAAAAAGCTCTAGAATCATTCACGCGCATATAGCCATACTAAGCTTTTGATCACTACGCATATTGCACTCACATTTTGTTCTTAATTACTCATCTACTCGTAAGGAGTTTATATACTCAACCTGTTCATCTTGTTAGACAAGGTTGGAGTAAGTTTATCTTTAGATCAACGTTAGATCTAAAGAGTCTGTAAGAAGGTGCTGGTACTTCGGAAATTCCAGTGAATAAGTTTGTGAGTTGGTTGATAGTGAGACCCCTTGGTGTTAAGGGAGAGTGGACGTAGGATATTTATCCGAACCACTATATATCTTGTGTTATTTATCGCTTTATTTTTAATCTTTGTTTATTGTTTATTACTCTCTTGTAAAAGATCTTGAAAGACATTTAAACATAAGCTTCCGCAATTAATCTATCAAGTGGGACCAACAAGTGGTATCAGAGCAGTGTGTCCACGACCACTGCTTTGAAAAGCTTTTGGTGGTCACCGGGCAGATCCATTGCTCTTTAGTGCTTTTATTCAAGTTCTTGTTATTTCCCTAAATTTCTTATCAAAATGTCTGCAAAATCTTCTTACAAGAGTCATAAGCTTCCAGAATTCTCTTTTGAGGATTATAGCCACTGGAGCTTCATGATGAGTAATCATCTTGGAGCTATTCACCACCGCATGTTAGATGTGGTTGAAAGTGGCCCCATTAAATTTTATTGGACTCCTATTGATAGTGGCAGGTCTGAGTCCAGAGAAGAAACTAGCGACGCTGCAGAGGATAGAGTTCCCAGACAACGAATCCTCAAAAAGAAAGACGAACTTGACAACGATGAGAGAAAGCTACATAACCTGGACCAGGTGGCGAGGACTGAGATTATCAACACTCTTACTAAAGAAGTAATTGAAAAGGTCAGGACGTGCACCACTGCAAAAGAGATGTGGGACAAGTTAGCTCTGCTCTGTGAAGGAACAGAGAAGATTAAAGATAATAAGCTCCAAGCTGTTCAACACTCTTTTGACACATTTAAGATGAAACCAGACGAGACCATTGACCAGCTGGACATGCGTCTCACGAATCTCTTAAACAAGGCTAGTGCCTTAGGTAAGACCTATTCTGAAAAAGAGATTAATAGTAAAATATTACGTTCACTAACAAGCAGGTGGAGAATTAAAGTCACTGTGATCAAGGACAACAAGGATCTCAATACTCTTGATCATCATCTTCTGTTGTCTGATCTCAAAGCCTATGAGTATGATCTTCAAGAGGAGGATCAAACAGAAGAGGTTTCCTCTTCTGGCCAGAAAGGAGTTGCATTCTCTTCAACTCTCAAGCCTGATGCCAAGCCAAAGGAGTCTACTGCAGATGACTTGAGCCTCAAGGAGCAGGTAGCACTTCTAACTAGAAAATTAGATAAAATGAGTTCTAAGTATGGCAGGTACAAAAGGCATTGGAAGGAATCTTCCAGAGACAGGAAGAGTTCTTTCAAGCCTGCAGAGAAGGAGAAGACATCTGGAGACTCAAGGGAGACCAGATTCAGAACTCCAGAGAGGAGGAGAGATGACAACCCTGGCAACTCTGGGAGATCAGATCATCAGAGGAGGGATGGTAGCTCTGGCAGACCTGACTACCAGAGGAGAGAGAGTAGCCCTGCCAGATCAGAATACAACCAGAGGAGGAGAGAGCCAAGTCCTAGTCCCAGAGGAGACAATGCCTGCTACACATGCAACAAGACTGGTCACTACAGTTATGATTGTCCTCAGCTTACTCCTAGGGAAAGAGAAGAGAAAAGATCAAGAGAGATAGGAGGTATGCAGATAAGAGAGCATTACTGGCAGAAGCAGAGGAGGAGGATACTAGTTCCAGTTCTTCTTCTTCTGACTTTGGATCAGATGATGATGTGTGTCTCATGGCAGACATCACTGAGGTAAATGAAACTACTCTTGTTTTATCTAATTCCAAATGTACTGAATCCTCTAATTCATCTGGTAACTCCAGAGAGTCTGATATGCAACAAATGCTATCAGATCTCCAAAATTGTGTCCAACTCTGTCAAAAACTTGAGAAAGAGAATGGTAGGCTCAGAGCTGAAGTTCAATCTCTCTCTCATGAGCACAAATCCACCAGAGAACTCATGAAAGATCATTCCAAAGAAGTCTCTGAACTTCAGGATAAGATCACAGAAAGAGATACTCTGGTAGATCAACTCATGAAAGAAAGGAACTCTCAAGAGGATGAGATCACTGAACTCAGAGCCAAATACCAAACTCTTATCAAGGGAAAACAAGTTGTTCACAACATAGAGGAGATACCTATGCCCAGAGAAGCTCCTAAGATACCATCTGTTGTATCTATCATATCAGAGTCTTCTCAGCGCATTTGTGATAAGAGTGGTTTAGGATATTCTGGAATTACCACTAAAACTCACAAGTACCTTTATAACAAAGACAAGTCTGTAAGAGCTGGTAAATTGGTAGAAATCTGGAATGATAAAGACTTAACTGGTAATGGTTACAAGGTGGTTCACAATCCTGATTGGAAAAGGAATCACTCTGTTAATCACATAACAAATGGTCCAGAAGAGTTGACTGTTCTGGAAGAGAAGATGTTAGAGAATAAGTGTCAACAAGGGGAACCATTAAAGATTGATAGTTCTGTGAACAATGAGTCCCAAGGAGTAGATATTACTCAAATTGGAGGACCCCAGAGAAATCCTCAAAGGGAACCTAAACAGATTAGGGGACCTCAAAGGAAACACTCAAAAAGGGGGAATACCAATCAGAGTAATAACTACCAGAGAAGGAACAATGTTCAACAGAACCAGGTACCCCAGAGACAATTTTCTCAGAAGAATCAATTCCAGAATAGGTATACTCAAAGGAACTATAATCACCAGAACAGGTCTAATTATCAGAACCAGAGGAGGTCCTCCAGACCCATCTATAGAAAACCAACTGATCTGGGTAGTTATGACACCAGAGATGGTTCTTCTAGGATGTACCCTTATAACCAGACCTTTAAGACCATGTCTTTGAGGCAGGCCATTCCAAAGGCCAGATTTGAGAAAAGGTACACCAGACCTGTTTATAGGAAAGGTGTCCTTATCAGACCAGTAGCTCAATATGTCATAGTAAGAGGACATGTGCTGGTAGATAGATTTGGAAGAAAGATAAGATCTCCTCATCCATCAAGAGATGATCTTTATCTATGGATTCCTACAAAACCTGCAACTAACCAATCAGGACCCAGCACTAGTAGGGGACCTAATTGATCTCTCTGCAGGTAGATAAGAGTCCATTGGAGAAAGGATTTTCAAGCAACCATGTCTGGTACATTGATAGTGGATGTTCCAAGCACATGACCTTCCAGAAGGATAATCTCCAAGATTTCAAGTCATTAAATGGACCAAGAGTGATGTTTGGTGATAACAACTATGGAGTCACCAGAGGAGTTGGAAAGTTGACCTTCAATGGAGTATCTGTAGATGAAGTCTACTACGTAGAAGGACTCAAGCATAATCTGCTCTCAGTATCCCAATTCTGTGACAAGGGATACTCAGTGAAGTTTTCTAGTGATTCATGCACTGTTTTCTCTTTTGATTATAATGATATCTTGCTAATAGGCTTGAGGAAGGGTAACATTTATCTTGCAGATTTTAGCAGTTGCCCAAGGAATGCTTGCCTGGTTGCTAAAGGATCTGCAGAGAACAGCTGGATTTGGCACAAGAGATTGTGTCATCTTAACTTCAAAACATTGAACAAGATTGCCAGAAAAGGTCTCATTCGAGGTCTTCCAAATGAAGTGTTTAAGAAGGATCAGGTTTGTGGTTCATGCCAGAAGGGTAAACAACCCAAGACTTCCTTTAAGGATGTCCAGAGCACAACCACAACCAGAGTACTTCAACTACTTCACATGGACCTGTTTGGACCTGTTTCTCCTCTTAGTTTCAGTGGTAGGAAGTACACCTTAGTAATAGTAGATGACTTTTCAAGATACACTTGGGTAGTGTTCTTGTTTAAGAAAAATGAAACTATGACTAAGCTGCCAGAGTTCTTCAAGCAGATTCAGAATGAGCAGAACCAGAGCATTGTCAGGATCAGGAGTGACAAAGGAACAGAGTTTTTGAATTCACATATTGCAGATTACTGCAAGGATCATGGGATTTTTCATGAGACATCTGCTGCCAGAACACCTCAACAAAATGGAGTAGCAGAAAGGAGAAATAGGACTCTCAAAGAAGCTGCAAGAACACTTCTGGCAGAGTACAGCACTCCACAGAGATTTTGGGCAGAGGCCATCAATACAGCTTGCTACACTCAGAACAGGTGCCTGATTGCCCAGAGACATAATAAGACCCCATATGAGGTATGGAAAGGTAAAACCCCATCTGTTTCATATTTTCATGTTTTTGGATGTAAGTGTTTCATCCATGACAATGGGAAATCTAAATTAAGAACCTTTGATGCTAAAGTGGCTGATGGAATATTTTTGGGATATTCCAGCACCAGTAAAGCTTTTAGAGTTTTTAATAAGAATTCACTTTGTGTGGAGGAAACACCTCATGTTGTTTTTGATGAATCTACTTTTGAGTGCAAGATGGATTCTAAGTCTTCAGATGAGACCCAGAATCAGACTACACCCAGAGTTATCAAGGTCAATCCACCTATTCTTGATTCAGATTCAGATTCAGATGATGACCCATCTCCTGGTTCTCTGAAGCAGCAGCCTTCACAAGGAGCAGAACCAGAAGAGGTTGGAACTCCTGTAGGGGGAAGCTCTTCTGCAGGTGGTGATAATCACCAAGGTACTACAGAAGATGATCACCCAGGCAAGACCACGGGAAGGAGGACCCTGGTTGATCACCCCAATGACCTGATCTTAGGAGATCCAACTAAGGGTGTCCAGACTAGGAGAACTATTAACTTAGCTGCCTTATTCAGTTGCTATGTGTCCTTGATTGAGCCTAAGAACATCAAGGAGGCACTGAAAGATTCAAATTGGATTGTTGCTATGCAAGAGGAGTTGAATCAATTCACCAGACAGGATGTTTGGGAGCTGGTAGACAGACCAAGTCATCAAAAGGTGATAGGCACTAAGTGGGTTTTCAAAAATAAGAAAGATGAGAATGATGTCATTACTAGGAACAAGGCAAGGCTAGTGGCCCAGGGCTATTCTCAGTCAGAAGGAATAGACTATGATGAGACTTTTGCTCCTGTTGCCAGACTAGAAGCCATCAGATTGTTCTTAGCATATGCTGCTCACATGAAGTTCAAAGTATACCAGATGGATGTGAAATCTGCCTTTCTTAATGGGATTCTCATTGAGGAAGTGTATGTGGAACAACCTCCTGGTTTTGAACAAGGTGACAAGGTGTTTAAGCTTAAGAAAGCTCTTTATGGGCTGAAGCAGGCACCCAGAGCATGGTATGACACTCTATCTCAATTTCTTCTGGACAATGGTTTTACTAAAGGTAAGATTGATAGAACCTTGTTTAGGAAAGAAGAAGGAAAGGACATCCTTCTGGTCCAAATATATGTTGATGACATCATATTTGGATCCCCTAACAAGAAGCTGTGTGAGAAGTTTGGTGAGCTCATGCAGGGACAGTTTGAGATGTCCATGATGGGAGAATTGAATTACTTTTTGGGTTTGCAGGTTAAGCAATCAGAGAAGGGAATTTTTATTAATCAAGCTAAGTACACCAGAAACATGTTAGAGAAATTTGGAATAGGATCTAGCAAGGAAGCCAAGATCCCTATGATGACAAATTTCAACATGGATCCAGATGAATCTGGAGAGAGTGTGGACCAGACTCAGTACAGAGCACTTATTGGTTCTCTTTTGTATCTGACTGCAAGCAGACCAGATATTACTTTTGCTGTAGGAGTTTGTGCCAGATTTCAAGCTAACCCCAAGAAGAGTCACTTGGAAGCAGCTAAGAAAATATTGAAATATCTTAAGGGAACTGTGAATTTAGGATTATGGTATCCTGCAGATGACAATTTAGAATTAAGTGGTTATTCAGATTCAGACTATGGTGGGTGCAGAATAGATAGGAAATCTACAAGTGGAACATGCCAATTTTTAGGGAATAAATTGGTATCCTGGTTTTCCAAGAAGCAGACTTCAGTTGCTACATCAACAACAGAAGCAGAGTACATGGCTGCAGGGAGCTGTTGTTCTCAACTACTTTGGATTAGTCAACAGCTTAGGGACTACCAGATTAGAGCTAAGGATATTCCTATTTTCTGTGATAGTAATAGTGCCATTGCAATCACCCAGAATCCAGTTCTTCATACTAGGTGTAAACATGTTGATATAAGGCATCATTTTATCAGAGATCATGTTGAGAAGGGAGATATAAGGATGGAAAAGATTGCAACAGAGAGGCAGAGAGCAGATATTTTAACCAAGCCTTTGGCTGAGACCAGATTCAGAGAGTTAGCCTTTGAGTTAGGTTTGTTGGATCCAGAGACAGATTTGATTTAGGGGGAACATCAGAGAAGTATCCTTATTTTATTAATTTTCTTCATAAATTTTCCTTATGCTAACATACCTGCAGATTAGATATATCAGAGAGGGTATACTTCCAGATGAGGTATACACCAGGTGACACTTATCCCAGATGAGGTACTAAGTCAGAGATATGTCCAAAGTCTTTACTGACCAGGACCAGATGAGTTCCATCAGAGGAGAAGTATCACCTGACTAATTGTGGTATCATCTGGTTACAATATCAGGTGACAGGTATGTCTTTTCTACTCTGGCCTCTGATCATTGGGATACACTTTTCAAATTAGTAAGTACACTCAAAACCTTTCAACTTTGGAGTGTATTTAAGACTAGGGTATAGGGCCTAGGCAATCATTTCGCTTTTTCTCTTGACTGCCACAAAACCCCTTTATGCCCAGTCCCAATGACTATGCCAACGCACCAGATTAAATCTGTATTTCGCCTTTCATCATGGCCATCGGATTTAATCACTGTGCAAAATGTCAATCAATGCTAAAATTGATTTTGTTTCCTAAATTGAATTTGAAACAACACGCGTTCACACTTCATTTAATTTTCAAGCCACGCGTATTACTCTATTTAAATCAATTTTGTTTTCAATCTGTCCTTTCACGTTTCTATACTATTCAAACCCTAACCTCTCTCTCTCTCTCTCTCTCTCTCTCTCTCTCTCTCTCTTTCACAGTTATGGCACCCAAGTGCAATTTCGATCCAGACTATGTCTGCAAGAAACTCAAGACAGAAATGGTGGTGGACTTCTATTCCACTAAGAATCCGGCCGCTTTGGAGATTTTGGAACTTCTCCGACGTTCTGGGCTGGAGGAGTTGATCTCAAAGGTTCCCAAGGATCTGCGTACCTTAGATGGATATGCTGCACAGTTTCTTATCCGGATGAAGATCCATGAAGACTATATTTCATCCAAGATTGATTCAGAGGATGTTGTTTTCTCTAAGGCAGACTTCTGTGGTCTTTTTGGTAACCTTTCTGCGGAAGGTGTGGACCCACTGAAGTACAGAGAAGGAGAGGCGTTGGAATCCTTCAAGATGTTTGCCAGAAATTCATGCCAGAATATTACTAAGGGTTTCTTGGACAAGCATCTTAGGCAGAAGTATAAGGTGCTATTTGACATTGTGGTAAAGATTCTCATGTGTGAGAGCCATAGCACAGATGCCATCTTCGTTGGCAGGCTCTGTGTTATGAGGGCCATTCTGGATGGTGTTCAATGTAACTGGGCTGAGTTCTTCTGGGGGGTGCTGAGGAAGAACAAGGTGAAAATCCAGAAGGAAGAATGCCCCCAGTTGCCAGGAGAGCAACAATTTGTGTTCAATGCTAATGTATCATTGGGCACAAAACTCGCCCTAATTCTGGATTCGATTCTTCCAGAGAAGAAATGGAGACAATCCTGGTGTAAGGGCTTTCATAAGTCCAAGATTATGTTCTCCAAGGATGGTTCCCTTCATGGCCATCCTGATTCTGATGGTGAGCAAGCCATCCCTGCTCCTCCCCTTCAAGCCATTCCCTCACCTGCTAAGGGGCAGAAGCAGCAGCAGCAGCAGCAGAAGACCCAGAAGAAAGCTGCTGGAGCAACTGGTTCTTCAACTGTTGCTTTCTCTGGTTCCTCTGAGGAGGACCAGATCCCTCTTCTTGATGTACTGAAGAAGAAGAGTGTGGTTGCCAAGAAGGCTGGAGCAGCCAAGAGGAAGCAGCCAGACGAGGCCAGGAGACATTCTGCTAAGAAGAGGAGGACTAGCAGAAAGGCAAAGAAAACCCTTCTGGTGGATGAGCCATCAGAAGAGGAAGAGGAAGAAGAGGAAGTGCCTCTTGTGAGGAAATCCAAAGCCAAGAGAGCCCTTCTTCAAGATTCAGACTTTGGATCTGATCTTGGAGAGGCCTTGGAGAAGGCCATTGAGGATGCTTCCCAGTTGATGGAGGATGCTTCAGAGCTTGTTGTGCCTGCTGGTGTTGACCCAGCAGAGGTAAACCCTTCCTTTCCCTCTTCCTCCCCCATAAATCTTGTTTCCCCTTCTACCTCTCCCCCAGATAACATTCCCCAAACCCCATCTGCCTCTGGTAACCCCATTCTTCCACCAGAGCAGACTATCCCAGATACCCCAGTCTATACTCCCTCTACCATTCCTACACAAACACCTTCTCCCCCAAATTCCCAAACACATATCCCCACTAACCCCTCTCCCCCACCTTCTGTACCAGAGGTTCCCTCAACCTCCTCTGGTGCAGAAGTCCCCCATTCAAACACTTCCACCTCCCAAATCCCTCCTACACATTCTGTACCAGATATTCCTTCCTCTTCTGGTGCAGAGCAACCAATCCCTACCACCTCTACTTCACAAAAACCAAACCCTCCCCAAACCCATACAGATCAGGGCCCAACCATTGCTATGGCTCTGGGATTCCCTCCCCCTCCCCCCTCCCCAACCTGTTTAACCAGCGATGATAGTGAAGATGAGGAAGCTTCACTTGAGCCTGTTGACTTAGCCCATTCCTCCTCTGCCTCTGGGCCCAAACCCTTCACTTTCTCATCTGCAGAAATGGGTCCCATTAGGCAGAGTATGAGTGTAAGTGCTCAGCTCTGGCTAAGAGAGCATTTTCCAGTTCTTCTGGAGCACTTACCACTTCTGGCAGAGCTTACTGATGCCAAGGTCTGGAGCAAGGCCAGACTTGAAGATGTGGAGGACCTGATGCTATTGCTTGAGGAAATGGGTGCCTCCAACTTCACTGCTTGGGAGATTGAGCTGAAGCAGAAGATGAACATTCAGAACCCAGCAGAACTGGAGACCCCTGGTGCAGCTAAAGTCTTGATTCGCACCCTGCTCATCCAGAGGGGAGTAATGCTCACTCCAGAGGGCCCCACTTACAAGTTTGGTCCTCACTTTGTCTTCCCTCCAGAGCTTTATTCAGACGAGGAGGACTTTGAGATGTCTTCTGCTGTGCTCCAGAAAATGAAGGCTTTCTTCAACGAGCAGATCATGCAGATAGGGCGCTTTTCCAAAGCCATTCAACATATGGCCCCTGCTATGATAGAGCATCAGATTAAGCAAGAGAGGAAAATCTTCCTGAAGTAGATCAAATCCACTCTGGCAGAGGTTAAAGCTTCATTCAAGGCTAATGGCTTGTTTGTCAAGTTAGATGTCATGCACAGCCAGAAGCAGCTCCAGGAGCACGTGCTGGAGCAGATGAGGCCAGTTTCTGTACTCAAGGTGGAGATGGCCAGCCAGATGATTCAGACTGCTAGGCTGAAAGACTCCCTCCAGGAGATGTTGGAGAAGCAAGAGAGACTTGTTGCAGAGTCTAAGGCTTACCTGGAGGAGGTCAAGCAGCTTCGTGATCTTCACTCTTCCTCCAACACTGCCTTGCCCGATCTCATAAGGCAGGTAGTGGAGCCCCTCCTTGATGAAGTTAAAAAGGGGGAAGAGAAGGCCAGAACTGATCTGGCGAAGACCACAAATGAGACTCTTTTTAGCCATGGAGCTCGTCTGGACCTGCTGGAGAACACTTTGGCCCAGGCTGAGTTGCAGAAGAAGAAGAAAGAAGAGTTGAAATCTCTATCTATGGCTAAACAGCTTGCTGCAGAAGAAGAGTCATCTGAAGCTGAGCAAGATCCTTCTACCATTCCTGGCCCTGCTAAGAGGAAGATTAGAAAAGTTAAGAAGAGTTTCCTTGAATCTGTTGTCGAAGAAGCAGAGAAGAGATACAAGGAAGAAACTCCAGAGGAGAGGCAAGCCAGAATCAGGAAGAACATAGATGAAGAGCAGAGGCTCAGATATGTTAGGAGACAGAACAAGAAGGCCAGAGAAGCTGGTATTCCTTCTGGTGCAGGTGGCTCAGGTCAGAAGAGGAAAGCTCCTGTGGAAGTTATGAACATCTTGCCACTCAGGACAGAAGGGTCTTTTGACTCTACTGTGCCGTATCCTCTGATTGAGAGATGGAGAGAAGCCAAGACCCTCTGGTTCATTCAGCATTATATCCAGAGGCCAGCACCAGAAGATGATGAGCTGATCAACAGAACCTTCCATTCTTGGATGCAAGCCTATGATGCAGACTTGTACAAGCAGCTGATGGATTCAACCATTGAGTTCAACCTGGAGGTGACTGCTCCTGAATTTACTTATCTTAACACTCCCATGATTGGGAACCAGGTGGATTGGGCAGAACTGAAGAAGCTTTACAAGACCAAGGTGTTGGTGAATTTCACCCCAACATCTTCTGCAGAGTTGAAGGCCGTCCAGGATAGGTTCCTTGACTGGTTTCTTGTCCCTAAAGAGAAC